>BSBM01000211.1:0-650625 GCA_027924585.1 Larix kaempferi
TTTTTTTAAATTTTGTTTATATTTTTGTATAGTTTTAAATTTGTTTTTTTAATTTATTTTTGTATAGTTTAATTTTTTTTTTTTAATTATGTATAGTTTAAATTTTGTTTTAATTTTTTTTTAAATTTTGTTTTTGTTTTTGTATAGTTTAATTTTTTTTATTTTTTATTATGTATAGTTTAAATTTTGTTTTAATTTTTTTTTTTAAAATTTTGTTTTTGTTTTTGTTTTTATTTTTGTATATTTTAAATTTTGTTTTTTAATTTATTTTAAAATTTTGTATAATTTGATTTTTATATTGTTTATTGTTTTTAAACTATACAAAAACAATAAAAAAATTCTCTCCCATTTTATTTTTTAAAATTTAAAATTATAATGTTATCTTAGTTTAGTTTGTTTTTAATTTTTTTTAAATTTTTAATTATAACATTAGTTTAATTTCTTTTTTAAAACACAAAACTAATATTCGTGGAAAATAGAGAAGAGTATGGGTCATCTACATCTTCATCAAGTCCTTTATCTGCAGAAAATGTAGATTTTGATGAGGTGTCAGAATCTATGGATGAATTTGAAGAAGCAGTATAAATGCTTTTTATTAGTATGATTTTTGTAATTGAAACTCTAGAGGATTTTTTGATGATGGGGTGTCAGAATCCATGGATGAATTTGAAGAAGCAGTTTATATGCTTTTTACTAGTATGATTTTTGTAATTGAAACTCTAGAGGAGTTTTTGAATATTTATATGAACCATTTGTTCTTGTATGGTCTAATATATTATCTCATTATGAATCACATCATAATTTCTTTGTTTTTATATGGTTATAATGGGGAAATTATTAGAGAAAATTGTTTTTTGTTTAATATGCAATTTTCCAGAAAGTTGTAATTTATCTCTTCAAGATTTTTTTTTTTTTCCAATTTAAGGTTGATTTTAAAGTTTTGTTAAACAACAATATGGGATGTTTAGGCCATGGCTTTATTTTTAACCCTTAAAAAAAATACGTGTATACTGGTATCAACACTTTTATATTTGGGGGTGTTTTTGGTGTTTTGTTTGCAAAAATCATCGTTTTAATGGGTAGAGTTCTCGTTCATAGTATATAGTTCTCATTTCATAGTATAAGTGGTTGTTGTTGATGATGTCATTTCCCCCCTAGTGGTGTGCAAATGTCATCCAGGATCCATCTACCACCTTCTGAGCCCTGCATGCATAATTTGAGGACTACTTCAGTCAGTTCCCTATTTTATAGGAACCTACTGAGTGTTCTGGTGCAGTCCACCTGAGTTATCTGACTCTTGTGGGGAGTTAGAGCTCCGGATGCCACTGATTGTGGCCTCGTGCACCCTTTTCTGAATGGAATTCATGACAAAAGCACTATTGCGCCCTCCTTAGTTATAAGTTAACTGATTGTGACGTCAATTAACTGAGTTTAGGTTCAGTTTAGTTGACTTTGAAACTTCTGGAGCACTCTAGTGGTGATAATCCCTATGCCAGACCAACTGAGGTTCGAATTCTCTTGCATGATTCAAATTCTATCCATTGTAACATCATTGTTTATTACACTGATGATTGGAACATGTGATATTATTCTGCTCCTATCTGAGTTCTACTGCATTATTATTCCTCTGCTCCTTTTTACTGTAGTTTTCACTCTTATTCTAATTTTCTGCTCTTTCTTTCTTTGTGAGGTATCCATCAGCTCTTAGATCTGCTGTGACATATAATTTCACATGGTATCTGAGCCTTTTGAGCGAATAGGTTGAGCAGCTGCTTTCGGTAGTGCACTAGAAGCCTTTGGATTTCCACAGGAAATCCTAGTGCTATTGCATTGAATTCATTGGAGAAATCCAATGAGGTCTATCCAGGTGTGAAGGATCCAGATAAAAGTGCCTACTGTCCTAAAGTAGTGCTCAGTAGTAGTCTACCTCCATTATTGAGTTTTTTTACAGGTTATTCAAGTTTTTGAGTGCATCAGCAGTTGCAGCAGTTACAACAGTTTTTTGCAGTTGCAGTAGTTTTTTTTGTAGCAGCAGCAGTTTCACCTTGTATTCGCTCCAGAAGTTGAAATGGAAAATTCGAACACTCCTCTCTCTCATAGGATCCTGACACCCTTCAATTATATTGATTGGAGGGATGATATGCAGATGGTATTGCACAACAAATCACTGTAAAGGGTGACAATGGGAAAGGATCCCGAACCACATTCAGCTGTCGAGAAAACCAAGTATCTGAATAGATTGGATGAAGCATTTGGTTTCATGTGTATTCATATTTCCAGAGATCTACTCTTCCACATCGAAGGATTGAAGACTCCAAAAGAGTTATGGTCTAAGTTAGAGACCCTCTTCAACAAACAAGATGAGCTAAGAGGCCATATTCTGGAAAATGAGTTGATTGCTCTATAACCAAGCAGTTTCGAGACCATTCAACAATTATTTTCAAAATTCGAATGTCTAGTTATGCAATGCAAGCAGTGTGTCATTGAGAAGAAGGATGAGCAGGTGGTGCTATCCATTCTCAGCAAGTTAGGTTCTGAGTTCTCCATGTTTGTCTCTGCCTTCCATTCTGGGCGAATGTCAATCCCTGGTTGGAAGATTCCCTCCTTATATGTTTTCACTGAATATCTCATTCAAGAACAAGACAAGTTGATCCGGATGGGTGCCTTGAAGGCCTCCAAAGATCAAGCTCTTATGGCTAGAGAAGCAAAAAGTGCAAATGGGAAATGGAAGCACAAAGGAAAGGACAAGAGGCCATTTGAACCCAAGCTGAATGCCAAGTCAAGTCCATCTGAAGGAGCCTCCAGCTCTAAGAAGGACAAGCATAAGGGATTTGAGAAATCCAAGTGTTCATATTGCAAGAAAGGAAACCACCCAGAGATATCTTGCATGCAGAAGAAGATAGATCAGTTGACCAAGCTTCTTGAAAAACACAACATTTCCCTCCCAAAAGGTGCAAGAGAGACTGATTTTGGACGTGGGTCTGATGGTCATGAGAGATGCCATGCATTGAAGGCTGGATTTTCAAAATCAAAATCCCTCCTCATAGATTCAGGAGCCTCCAACCACATTGTTGCATCCAGAGAATCATTTTCTTCTTTAGATCTCAAAGATGGTCCGAATATTCACATGGGATACAACTCGAAGATCTCTGCTGAAGGGATGGGCACAATACATATGGAGCATGGCAAGTTCAAGAATGTTCTATTTGTGCCTTCTTTGTTGGAAAATTTGTTGTCTGTATATCAGATGAATCGCATAGGCTCACCGAAGAAAGTGGTCTTTGGTACTGGCAGAGTTGATATTGTAGAGATATCCACTCGGAAGATTATAGCGAAAGGGTTTGCAAACCATGCCTCCAAGGCATATGAATTATCACATTTTTTTCCACACTCTCTGCCTACCCCATCAGAATATGATGAAGATTAGAGTGATTCCTCTTCTAATGAAGATGATGATTAAGATCTTGATGTTGAGAATAAAGTTCAAGAAGATTTAGATTCAGATCCAGATCCAAAACATGCTCCCAATCCATGGCCAAGGCCAATATGGGCTCACAAAGTCCTTGTAGCTGCTAGGAACACAGTTGGGGATCCATCTGATCATAGAACCACTAGATCTCAGTATCATGCAAAACTTGCACTGTCATGCAGATCCACTTCTCTCAGAGAGGTACTGCATGATGGTGGGGTTTGATCCACAAGCTCTTGGAGAGACTTTCCATGGGGGATCTACAACCAAGAAAAAATCTCGGTTGTCTGACAAAAGGTACTCAAAGGTTCATGATTTGGACCACAATGAGCCTTTCGATCCAGTAGCAAGAAGGGTTCTTGAAAGACTTGTTTTGGAAAATACAACTTTTACACAATGGGAGGCACATCAGAGGAGCAGATCCAGATCTAGCACCTGCATTGCTATCCTACAGAGGAGCAGCTTGCCAATATTTTTGCAAAGGATTTCACTGAGGAAATTTTTTTCCTTCTTTTCTTAGTATGAAGGTTCTTTGAGTTCCCTACTGCTGTTCTTTTTGAGGGGGGGTATTTTTCCAATGAGGTTTTTCCCCATTTCTTGGTTCATGGACAATTCTTTATTTTAATCATTTATTTGATTGTATGGGTGACCTTTGGTCTTAGTAACCAGGGCCCAGGATGCAAAAGTATGGATTAATGGGGGGTGTTAGGATATTTCAATACTCCATCCTTGTCCTACCTAACATTATTTATTTTTTCTAGTTGTTGATGATGTCATTTTCCCCCTAGTGGTGTGCAGATGTCATCTAGGATACATCTACCACCTTCTGATCCCTGCATACATCATGTTAGGACCACTTCAGTCAGTTCCCTATTTGATAGGAACCTACTGAGTGTTTCAGTGTAGTCCACCTGAGTTATCTGACTCTTGTGGGGGGTTAGAGCGACAGATGCCACTGATTATGGCCTCATGCGCCCTTTTCTGACTGGCATGCATGACAAACTCACTATCGCGCCCTCCTTAGTTATTTAACTGATTGTGACTTTAGTTAACTGAGTTTAGGTTCAATTTAGTTGAATTTGAGTCTTTCGGAGCACTCC
The DNA here is from genome assembly GCA_027924585.1 of Larix kaempferi. Classification (NCBI taxonomy): domain Eukaryota; kingdom Viridiplantae; phylum Streptophyta; class Pinopsida; order Pinales; family Pinaceae; genus Larix; species Larix kaempferi. Next base: position 4,570 of record BSBM01000211.1, read on the forward strand.
AATGGTGATAATCCCTATGCTAGACCAACTGAGGTTCAAATTCTCTCCATTGTAACATCATTGTTTATTATACTGATTAATGGAACATGTGATATTATTATGCTCCTATATGAGTTATGCTGCATTATTATTCCTCTGCTCCTTTTTACTGCAGTTTTCACTCTTATTCTAATTTTCTGCTCATTCTTTCTTTGTGAGGTATCCATCAGCTCTTAGATCTGCTGTGACATAGAATTTCACAATTATGATTGGCATAACATTATTAGAGGTATTAACATATAATTGGTGAAATCATTAGACTTGGGCATGATGCTCCTTTCTCTATAGAAGTATAAATGGATTGCTCAGTGCCTTTCCAAACACCCCAAATAAGAATAAATGTAACTTATAATTTCTTGGCATGAACCAATTCCAAGTCTCACCAAATCAAAATTGATTAACTTAATATTCGAGGTTAAATGTGTGGAAACATTAATTTTGAATTTCTATAAAACTTAAATATTATGCATATTATATCAATAGTAAATTGATATAACGAAAAAAAGTTTATACAAATGGTATAAGTATTCCTAAATATCTCTTTTCTATTTGGTTGAATTGGACAAGTTCACACTCTAAGTTGTTCATTAACATAATCTTATTCACGAGGTTATAGGCACTCAACTAAGCTTATCTTGATTGTGCATTCTTTCTATGTCTGATGTGTTAGATTATGAAGAAATATTCATTAACATATAACAATAAATTACTAACATGTAAATCAATAATCATGTTTAACTTGTTAAACCTGATTATTGATTTACATGTTAGTAATTTATTGTTATATGTTAATGCATACAACACGAAGAAAGAGAGAGTTCTAAACTTCTTACTAGACCTTGAAATCGAACATATACAAAGCTGAAAGATGTTCCCTGCAATAGATCTTCTATTTGTATTTACCCTTGCCCAATCAGAATATGTATAACCGAGAAATGAAAATGAAGTCATGCTAGACTCTAGAAAACACCATAATGTAATGTCCCTTGAACATATCTGAGAATTCTCTTGACTACTTTCCAATAGCTGCCATGAGGATTTTGCATAAACCAGGATACCATACTAACAACAAAAGGGAGATTAGTTTTTCTATGTGTCAAATATATCAAACTTCCCACAAGTTGGTGATATAGAGTGGCATCAACATGAGGAGTATCACAATCAACAATTAATTTTACTCTGGACTGAAATTGTGTTGGTGAAGGCTTACAATCACTCATATGAAACCGTGCTAGTAAATCAGAAGCATACGTAGGCTGAGAAAGGAAGATCCCATCAACCATGTATCAGTTATGAAGACCCCAAAAATAATGCAATATGCCTAAATCTGTCATTTTAAATCGTTGCGTGAGATCATTTTTTAATTCTCGAATCAATTAAAGTTGGATGCTACTAAGGATTAGATCATCCACATAAAGAACCACAAGGATGCCATCATCATTAAAGAACTTAACATACAGATTTGGATAAGATCTACACCGATTGAAACTATTCTTCAAGAAATAAGTATTCATTTTCTCATACCAAGCACTAGGTGCCTATTTAAGACCATATAAAGACTTGTTCAATTTGCATACCAAATTTGAAGTTTTAAAGGTGATTAAACCAGGTGGTCGTTGCATATAAATTTGTTCACAAGGATGACCATTTAAAAAAGCACTCTTAACATCCATTTGGTGAATTTCCCATTGAAATGATCCAACAAGAGAATTATGGTTCTTATAGTGTTCATTTTAGCAACAAGAGTAAAGTTTTCAGTATAATTTATACCTTCTTGTCGAGAAAAACCTTTAGCTGCTAACCATGCCTTATATTTTTCAATTTGTCCTTCCGCAGTAATTTTTTTTTTAATATATCCATTTACAACCAACTAAATTGTTTCCAGGAGGAAGGGAAACAAGAGTCCAAGTCTTGTTCTTCATTGAGTCATACTCTGTAGTCATTTTTTTTCCGATTCATGTTTTTCTTTAGCTTGAGCATATGTGGAGGGATAATCTGTGGCCAATATTTGTGTCTTAAGATAAAAGTTAGATCTATTCCTTCGAGTATCAGATGGAATACCAACCTTAGAACCTATGGATTCAAGTGTTTTCCGGGCCCAAACTGGAAGAGTCGTACTGAGAACCACCACTCCAGTATCTTCAGAAAGGTCAGGTGGATGAGTTAAAGAAGTAGGTGAAATACGATCTAGATCATGCACATAACTAGAGGAATGGGTAACAAATATGGGGGCAACACAAGATGGAGGAAAATTCAAGGTAACATGAGGTTCGATCGATTTAGGTGGTGAAGAGGCTTCATTCAATTGAACATAACATTGGATGATGCCATATTGGGTATATGGATCAAATAACTTATAATATTTAGAATCTTCACTATCACCAATGAATATACATTTGTGAGATTTGGGCTCTAACATTTTTCATTTTTCATCAGGAATATGGGACCAACATTCATTGCCAAATATCTCAGTTATTTGTTCATCACCAGTGAACACGTTATTTGTTCATCACCAGAATTCAGAAATCCAGCAGGCCAATTTTTGGCCCTTTTTATGTTTTTTCGCATGTTCACACACCCTTAGGGGAATTGCAATAAATGATGTAGCATGATGACATTTTGTAAAAGGATTGCCCTTCCTAGGACTTAGTCATCAAACTAATCACCCTAGAGTGTTTTTTCCTTGTTAATTATGTGATGCTTTGTAGCGACACATAATTTTCGATTTTTTCACTCAAAATCCTCCAAAGTTGGGGTGGTGAATGTGATGATTATGCCTTAGGAGGGTTATTAAAGCCTATGGTATTGAATTTTAAAGACTTGAGTCTATGTGTATTTCCATGCTATTCATAATCCCAAAATTTCGTGAACATGCGCTAAGTGCCCCCTAGGATTTCTTATTTTTTTAGTTTTTTAATAAAATCATCGATAAGGTGTATTTTAATTGTAAAATTTCAAAGTTGTAAAAGTGGGTCTACGTGGGGAATTTTTTCATGGGTATGCTCGTTTTTGGACCTAGATCCCCCACTTAACCCCTTAACTCACTTTTCAAAGTCAAATTGGTGATTTTCAATTACTAATTTTGATTTTCTCTTGAAAATGACTTTTTGGGTCAAATAATTGGGAAATATGGAGAAAATCTATTTCCTAAGTCAAAGGGAGCTTGGCTCTGATCCTAAGTCAAAGGGATCTTGTCTTTGAGGTGTCCATGTTGGTTGGCATATCGCCTGGGTCAATAAATGAGTTGTTGGAGCATCTTTTCCAACAAGATGAGGGGGATTTGATGTGCTTCCATGAGGGGGGCACATTATCTCCAAAGGAGGGCACAATTCCCCATGTGTCTCTCTTGTTGGAGTTGGTTGGGAGAGGTGTCATCCTTTCCGTCTTTCATAGAAGACACTTTCCATGATTTCTAGAACCCCCAATCCACCTCTCTCTGTGGGAAATGCACCCTCTTAGGGTTTGAAGTCCAATTTCTCTATAAAAGCAAGCTCTTTCTCATATTAAAGATGGAAGTAGTGAAGCTCTGCCAAAACTCTGTATGATCATTGTTGTATTGTTTATGAATAAAGAAGGCTTTGGAGGCTCATCAATGGTGCAATGATCTTCATGTGTGGATGTTTTTTTCTCAAATTCTTATGAGGTATAATATGTCTTAATTTTATCTTGCTTTCATTGGATAGCTGTTGGATTACATAGGGAGATACCTCCCAGTAGGGTAAGAGAGTATTCTAGGTTTATTTATGCTCTTATTGTTTGATAATGGTAAATCTATTGGAGATGCATGCATTCTTGTTTGATTTGTATGCTTTTTGGTTTTCTACTTTTGACAAATACCCTCATTCAACCATTTGTTTATGCAAGTGTTGTTAAGATTTCAGGTAGCCTCACTTGGAGAAGGTTTGGAGTTTGCTTGCATCCTCTTCATATTCAAGATATTTCAAGGATAAACACCGTCTTCATTCCACCAGAGCAAGACTTCCAAGCTTCTTCATTCTAGTTTCTGGGACTCTTCATCTTCCTTCTTTAAAATCAAAGTTTATTTCCGGTTACTGTTTCTTAAAAGATAGCAAGTATAGATCAGTTTTGAGGTTTCATATTTTAAATCATACTTGTTATATGTTTAATTAGATCTAAAGGGATGAATTTCAAAGTTAATATCATGAGCTTAGATCTAGTTTAGTTTAGTACTCGTACCTGCAATTTTTCCAATAATTTTCCAAGTGCTAAGTAGGAAATTTTTGTTATTTTAGTTTGTTTAACCCATTAACTCTTAACCCTTTTAGCTTGCTGGTTTTTATCATTTATCACTAGGAAAAGTGGAAGTGTTGGCGAAATTCTGAAGTTTTGAGCCTTCCAAAGCGCCTCCTCAAAGCCTTCTCCAAAAGGGGCCCTTTTTCTAACTTTTTTGTAAACCTTTGATCCCATTTTATAAAGGATCAAAGGGATTCTTATATTTATCATTGTACATCATTAATAAAATAAGAAAGTTGGATACACAGTTCCCACACCCCGTTCCCCATTGGGGGAACCTGTATCACTTCATTTTTGGTGTGATTTTTCCTTTTGCTTTGATTTTTTGATACTAACCCTTAGATTACAATTTCTTTTTTTGCAAGTTAGTTTAGTTTCATTTTTGCAAGATTAAGATAATTTTGTTTCATTTTTGCAAGTTTAGATTAATTTCCTTTTTGCAATATAGTAACGAATCCGATTTTGTGTTCATAAGTATGCTCTCGCCATCACCTAAAGGACTTGCCGATTAGTGGTGGATGATTAGAAAAGTGACCATAGTCAGTAGTAATTAGTACAACACTATTTTCTTTACAAGTTCTTTTACTTTTTCGCATCACAAATTTATTTTACTTGCAAAATCGGAACAAATATTTGGCATTACCCTCCGCATATGCTCTTGTCCATCGCAAACTAGTTTCGGCTGGTCAGAACTTTGGAACAATTAGAAAGGTGGTCTTTCATTTTATAAATTTTAACAAAAAATATAATTAACAACACACCTAATTAAAATTAATTCCCTTAAAGGACGGAAATCCGGCATCACGCCTTTTGATTTATGTGGGAAAATTTTACAAAGAGAAATGAACTAGTAGGTAGTGACTGTGGGGACCCATCAGGATGCACCCTCAATTCGTGTGGTGTTGAATATCCCCTTGCGACTACGATCTAGCCTTTCCTCTTGTGTGAAACCACATCCAATAAAATTGGGACTTTGTTCCACGTACCTTACAGTATATCGGAACCCCCTTCCCGTAATCGACTCATCACAATAATTCTAAAACTGACCAAGATACAATTGCAAAACATTTCATTTTCAGCAACATTTATTTTGACTCCATTTGGCACTTATTGACTTTACAACAATACTTTTTTTTTCTTAATAATTTTTTATTGTGTTTATGTTATATGTTTATATGCTATGTTGTTGATCTAATTCACATATTTTTCACTTGTCTTGATTCAATATTATATATAAAAAAACTCCTAAAAAAATTACTTCCATTTTAACATCTAAGAACTAAAAGCCTCAGTAACATTTCTTAGGGTCTACCCCCCTTGGCTTTGTTAGGAGTTAGCCTAAACATAGGAGTCAAGATCAAGTGACAATACTTTACTTGGGACTTCCCCCAATGACACACCAAGTGGCTTGAATATTTCTTCCACGTTACCCAGGTGTGTATCGGGCAACAACATGAGTAACATGCAAAACTACTTTAGTAGGAACTCTGTTCAAAATATGATTAGCACAAGAAGTAGCTTCAACCCAAAATATTTTATGTAATCCTTTAGGATAAAGAATACACCTATCCATTTCAACCAAAGTATTATATTTCCTTTTGGAAATCCCATTTTGTTGAGGTGTACAAGGAACAATATTTTGATGTTGAATACCATGTTTAGATAAGTATGCATTAAATTCCTTTTTAGTGAATTCCCCCCTATTATCAGTTCTTAATTTGTTAATACTTTTGCCATATTCATTTTCAATCAAGGATTTAAATTCTTTAAATACATCGAAATCGTCACTTCTATGTTTAAAAAAATAAACCCAAGTCTTCCTACTATAATCATCAATAAAAGTAATGAAATAGACAACATGATATAGAGAAGGGGTTTCAAGAGGACCACACATGTCACTATAAATTAATTTCAATTGTTCTTTAGCACGCCAGGATTTACCCTTATCAAACATTTCACTGTGATGTTTATACCAAGCACACAACCTTCACAAACACCTTTGGTGGAAGAAATTGAAGGTAAGCCAAGTACCATTTTAGATAACAATTGCATTTTACCATAATTCAAGTGACCTAATCATTCATGCCATAATTTAATTTGTTCATACAAACCATATAAGTTATTAACATGTGGATCATAAGGATTATTAGCATGCAGATGACTATTGGAAACAATCGTTTTTATTCACATTGTTATGGCGACAATAATATTATAGTATTAACATAGAATTGTTCTTAATGGTTAAGCAATAATATTACAACAATAGTAATATAGTAGTGATGGGTCTCAACAACTTGATGAACACTTATATAGATTATTATAATTATAGAGGTTATATATTATTATTATCTTACCAATGTATTGCAATAGATAATGATTAAGCAACAATAATATTATAGTATTAACATAACATTTTTATTAATGATTAAGCAATAATATTACACATGTGGTTCACAACCCCCCAACGGGGCTGCTACGTCCATGGTAAGAAATCATAGGGGGCCCACCCGAAGGCGCCGTACCCCATTCACTTTGATTACAGAGCTAACCCGGTGGGGACACCAAGTGAGGCCCTTATATAGAAATGTATAGCCACCCGATTATTTGACCCCATGACCTTCTGCTCACAACTTACATCACTCAACCACTTGAGCTAGCCCACCAAGCTATTAAGCAATAATCTTACGACAATAATATTATAGTATTAACATATCATTGTTTTTATTATAACTATAAAATGACAATATAATATAATAATCTGATACCATTGGTCAATTTAATTAGGTTTCGGTATAATGGTTTATTGTTGAGGCTAGGGTTAAGGATTACAATAAATATAATATCAAGGGTTAAGGAATGCATTTTAATACTTTAATTTTAACAACAATATTGCACAATTTTTTTTAAAGATTTGTTGCTCATTATTTGAGTTTTACAATTTCAAACAATGAAAAATACTTGCTATTTAGAATTGACATTTTCAGTGATACAATTTAATGCTTCACCTTTATTGGTTATTAAAAATTTAAAACATATGTTTTAATTAATTTGTTTGTTTATTAATACAAATTTCATTTTAGGGATAAGACTCAAACTTATTAAAACACTATTAAAAACAATATATTTTAAATTAACATTCAATGAACATGCCAAAGAGTTCGATACAAATTCAATTACATATTTCAAATTAATTCATTTGAAATTTATCTTATGGTTTACCCATTTGCACAAATGGAGTTTTCTAAAACATATTACTACAACCATCCATATCTAGTAATATCAATATGAATACGATATGAAAATACATAATATAAGAAAATGCATAATTTACAATTCAAATTAAACAACATCAACATGAAAATCATATGAAAATGAATAATTTACAAATCAATCAACATGAACATGATATGAAAATGAATAATATATACATCTGAAGTGAAATATATATATATATATATATATATATAATCAATATAGATGTCAAATCATATCTCAACATTCAAATACAGAACCTAGGTCCAGTACTAGAGCCAGACTCATCAACTCCATGTACACCAGAAGAGGTAGAGGGTACACCATTAACTGTGTCATGTGAGGGTACACCACTACCTATGTCATGTGACAACATACCAAATAGAACTGATGTAAATGATCCTGTAAATATCCTTGTGCATCAATGGATGGTGGGACTAATGGATCAGTGGTGGGGATGCTAGAGGAGGGGATGGTGGTGGTGGGACTAATGGATCGATGGATGGGGCATAAGTGAATGGCGGTTGGCCTCATGGAGGAGGGGATGGTGGTGTCAAGACTAATGGATCGGTGGATAGGGCATCAATGGATGGTGGTGGGCATGCTAGAGGAGGGGTGGTGGTGTTGGGACTAATGGATTAGTGGATGGGGCATAAATGGATGGTGATGGGATTGTTGGAGGAGGGGATGGCGGTGGCGAGACTAATGGATTGATGGATGGGGCATAAGTGGATGGTGGTGGGGATGTTTAAGGAGGGGATGATGATGGTGGGGATTTTGGAGGAGGGGATGGTGGTGGTGGGTAAGAAGTAGATGCATGTGTGGCGCTGGTTTATCCAACAACTGTTGGATCGATCAATAAAGGAGGTGGTGGAGGAAGTGGAGGAGTATTATCCTCAAAAGATGGCTCTGAAATACCCCTAAGCTCCTCAATGAGCCTGAAATCAGTGACAATATGACGTATCAATATTTTCATATCACGGGGAAGGGTGGACCACATGGTAGAGAGCTCGAGGTCTTGTGCAATCTCTAGAGGTCGTATGGGCTCTACTCCATGTCAAGCCATAAAGTCACATAGATGATGCACCATAGTGACAGAATCTGGGACTTGTCGTATGTTTCTCCATGCCAGGTCTATGGTCATCAAATGGCTCATAAGCCTCAACCATATCCACATCATGTAGTGGTGGCTCATCCTCGACAAACGTGCCAATATATTCAAAATAGTGGACAAGTACAATAATTAAACAATTTTAAAAAAATTATAATTAATTACATGTGCATTAAATGAGATAAAAATTATGCAACTACATTAATCAAAATACAATGATAATATTTACCTCTCATAATTGTTGGATCGTTTGGAGTAATCCGACACTTGCACACCCTCTCTAGTTGATCCCTACGTATGGATATTGTACACAATCGATGAATGGATGTCAATCCCGATTGTGTAACATCGCCAAAACATCTGCAACAAGCGCCCTACACATGATCTTGGGTTGTCCTCTCTTGGAAACCCCTACCCCCAAATGTGCATATGCACATCAGTCATAGGTCTAGCAAGCATGTGGTCAAATGTAAGCCCAAATGTGGGTCGAGTTGTTGGAAACCTCTCAAAAAATAGAGTAAATAACTTTGTGGCAAAGGGGAAAAATTGCTTCCCATGCAATTGGCTACGATAGTAGTATAAAGCAATAAAAAATTATCATCGAAAAATAATAGCCCACCTGATCAACATGGGAATCAACAGTAAACTCTCTACATAATATAACATAGCATAGCTAATGCGCTGCCATTAGTGAGATGGTGGGATATCATAGTAACAAACAAGCTCAAGCACCTGGCCTCCTTTGACCAAAATGCATGAAGCCTCAACTAGTCCCCACTCACTTGGAACTCACTGGGATGAGTAATATCATCACTGATGAATCGTTGAACATACATCAATAGTGTCTCAACTGCAACACTAGGTGGTTGATCAGGAAAATGGGGAAATTCCTCCCCCATGATAGATAAACCTTGTGATGAAGTATATATCCTTCTCGGTGTGCTGGTATAGAATATTAGGAGTAGCCCTAAAGGCCTGTCTGTCATGATCCCATCAATGGATCAACTCCGTAAGTATCTCAGTCCACTGCTTGAGTGAATTACCCTCCTCATAAATTTTTAGGAGGCCAACCTGAAATAAAAGTTGGTGAGTAGCATAAAAAATAGGTCGATGAACTAAATCTATTTCCCTCTCCCTCGTCATCCACACCTGGATGACATTATATGAATCCACCTATGGGGGTTGTATCAATACTACCTATCCCTGATTTACATACAAATTTCATCATCAATCATATTAATACAATACAATATATATATATATATATATATATATATATATATATATATATATATATATATAATATGTAAACGAAACACTTGTAATAACTTTTTAATTTTTTGGGGGGGGACACCAAACAATTTCATTAACGGTGTGTAACTTAAAAAAAATGCTTTGCAAACAATGCACATTGTTTTACCTAAGCACCGAAATCAGTGTGTAAATTTCTATTTATGTGCATTGTGTTAATGCTTAAAATTCTCAAAAAAACACACCAAAAAGTACTGAGTTCATATTCCACATATCATAGCAGAAAAGTGCGTCTAAAAACAATTAAAAAAGCTTGAAATTAAATTTGTCATGTCCCAAATTTGGAATTGGGTCACAATGGCCTAATCACATTAGCCATATTCATTAGAGTTTGTAAAATTGATGTTAAGGGTCAAATAATTGCCAAGGAGGAAAATTACTAGTTTCCTAGGTTTGGGGGTGGAAGCTTTGGGATTTGGAATAAGGGGGATAATAAATGATGTTTAGACATTAGAAGGGTTCAAGTATTTAATAAATAGAGTGAATAAATAAATTCAAGAGAAATCCTAGGTGACAAATGGTTTTGGAGACATATGGAGGATGTGGGACCCACACTAGCTTGATTTTTCATAATACATGGTATCTCTCTTTTGCAAATTCGAATTAATGGGAATGTGAACACTTTTGGATGAGTTGGTAAGTCATAACACATGTCATTGAGCATATTAGGTCGAATTGGGAAGGATTGGTAACCTCCATGGAAGATAAAGAGTCAAAGTGGAAGTTTGTGGACACTTGGGCTAGATTCCCTAGCCCCTATGACACCAATGATGGAGCATCTATGACAACTATGACAAATTACAGACCTGACCTCTGACATCTGACCACTATGACATATCAGCCCCCAAAATAGGCTCAAGGAAGGCGAATTTGGGAGTTGGAGAAGCCAAAGAGACTCAAAATCGAATTTGGGAGAAGATGGAAGGTTGGAACTAGGAGACAAGTGGCAAATGTGGAATATTTCCTAAATGGAAATCTATTGAATCTATTGAGAGGATTTCGACCCTTAGAAGGCTAATGTTGGTTATAAAATGTAGAAATGAAGTATGAGAATGTCTTTTGATCATTTGTAGAATTTGCAATTGCATTTGTGAAGAGGGAGAGGTAGTGGATGACTAGTTTCTTGCCTTAGCCAATTTCGAGGGTGAAAGATTCCCATCCAAGTTGGTAATTGGAAAGGCCATTCAGACCTTTCATTTGGAGCTTTAATGGAGTCTTTATTTTCAGGTGTAAGCTACAGGGCAGCTCATGGTTTCTTCTATTGTAGCTCACTCCTTCAACCATTTCCAGTTTTGATGGCATATTCTTGATCCTTGAGGGAGGGTGTTTTTGGTGAGCTATTGTACTCTTTGGGGAAGATTTTAATGCCCCATTCCTTTTGTAATATGAATTAAATACTCTGTTCTTCATCTCCAAAAAGTTTCAGGTCGAAATTCCAAGTAGAAATGTATAAATCTCATTTTTAATGGAAGAACAATGCCATTTCCCCACTACCTTGTTGTGAGCCAATGTATTGATGATGATTTCGAATGAATGGATGATTATCTGATATATTTGTGATCAATATACTGCCATGTATGTCTTATAAAAGTTTCATGTACTGTACTTGAGCATTTGAAGCATTTTTACTCAGTTTAGTTGTATTGAGAGGTGAAATAGTGCCATTCCCCCAAGGGTCGAATTGGGAATTTTTGCAGTTGAATGGGATAGGGTGAGAACAGTTGTAATAATCCATTAATGGTGCATATGAGACTTTAATAAAATACTTAACAGATTACATACCTCTGTTCATAAATTTGAGTGGGTTTGGAGGCATTTGGGAAGCCATTTTTAGTACTTACCCCAGGGGGATTTGAACCCCAAATTACTAGTAAAATTGCATAATTGGTCCAGAATATTAAGAGAGTTTGCAGAGGTCTTTTGGTGGACATATTTCATCCATAAGCATCATATTAAAGTTATAATATCATTCATACACCTTCCTTGAAGATTTGAATGCATTTGGAGTCAATTTGAGACCTAGAGATCAATACTAGTCAAAGGAAAATCACTAGTAAAGTTACCTACATTGATCATAATTGAAAGAGGATTTGCAGAAGTATTTTAAAGGTCCAAAGGCATCCCTGAAACACATATTTATGTTCTAATATCATTCATATACCTTCTCAGAAGATTTGGGATCATTTGGGGCAAATTTGGGACCTAGAGATCAAAACTAGTCAAAGGTCGAACTAGGGAAAAAAAGTGAAAAATTGCAATTTTAATAAAATTCCTAACAAGGGACATTACAGTGGTATCAGAGCATGGTCCTTGCACCTGTGTATTAGGTACATACATTCAAGAATAATTGGCATCCATGTCTTACTATTATCATGAATCCTATGAGTACAATTCTTATGAGGAATATGCAGATGCTTATGAGCAATATGCAGATGCTTATGAGCAATATGAAGCAGAATGTGAATGGTATGAGGAAGAGGTGCCATCATGCAACACTTGTAAAATTTCAAGAGAAATGAAGATTATTCTTATGACTTTAAATCTGATGAATATGAATGTGTCACACCAACCAAGGATAATTCTATGAGTGAGTTCCAAAGATGGAGAGCAAAATATAAAACCTTGCCCCAACAATATCAAAAATATCAAGAATATCTTGCTTTGAACAAAAATACACAAAATGCCATGTCTTTTGAGTACTATGCTGAACATGTTTTTGAAAATAGGCCCAAAAATGAAGATGTGGAGTTAGTGAAGAAAGGTTTATGCCCTTCTTGTAAGAACCCTTGGAGCGAGTATCATATATGTGTGCATGAAATGATGTCCTCCTTGAGGAGAGCTTTTGAGATTTATTCAAGAAGGGATTCCAAATATACCGATCCTAAGGAAAACAAGGGGCAAAATGAATCAGCTTGCTTAAAGGAGAAAAATGAAGAGACATCACAAGAGCATGAAGAAGATTCTATTGAAAATATGGAAGATCATTTCGAGACACCTTCTAGCTTAGACATGAACCAAAGAGCATCTACTGATGGATGCTTAAACTATGAAGGAGTACCTACTGATGGGTGCTCACACCTCTATGTTGGTGACATAGAGATCACTTTTGAAAGTGTTGCTGCAAGCCCAAGTTCCATTAAACATGATAATGAAGACCTTGTAGCAGTTGAAGAAGAACCAAGATCAACTTCCCCATCACCACTTGAGCTTCATGAAGTTGGTCCAAGCAAAAATGAAGAAGATGAGGAGGTTCATTTGCAAGAGCCTCATTTTCTTGAAGGGTCCTTAAAGATGAATGAAAAGAAGATCCAAGAGTCCCTCAGCATTCTCCATGACACTCAAGCATTGGTGTCAAATTCTTGTTGGAGAGCTACTTCATTGGAGGAAACATCCTTCCTTGAAGATATGGAGAAGATTCAAAGAGCAATGTGCCACATCAAAGGTAATTTCATGTATTTGATTTTTTATAGAAACCATTTGTTTGAGCTTAATGAATTGTTACATGATGCATACTTGAAGAATAATAAGGATATTCATAAGCTCACAATTCAAAATGAGCAACTTCTTGAAAAGTTGCAAGATACTTATTTTTCCTCCTATGTTTCAGATTGTCAAATGGTAGATTGTTTGGAGGATTCTCATGACATGGTGGATCATGAGAAATGTGAAAATTTGAATGTTCTTGATGTGTTTGAAGATGAACTTGAAGAGATCCAAACACTTGATGTGGTGGAAGAGGAATTTGAATTGCCTCTTGATGAAGGTTGTGCAATTTTTAAAGAAGAGCATGATTCCTCTACATTGGAACCAAACTATGACAAAGAGTTCACACTTTTGAAGGAGCTGCATGATACTACCCATATGGATCCTCCCCATGATGAAACTTCTGTACTTTTTGATCATTTGGGTGATTTGGTTCATTCTCCTACATCCTACAATTCCATGTTTTGCAACATTAGTCTCAATGAAGTATGGGTGAAAGGGTTCTTTTTTATGGTGCCACATGAGGAGTATGGAACTCCTAGATTTACTTTTTTATGATGATATGGTTGGAGCACATTCTTATTCACATTTGCAGCAACATTATTTGTCACTTTATGATGATGCAAATCTACATGGATGCACCTATGATATGCATTTGAGTCACTTGAAGACTCGTGGTTTTTCTTGCTCAACATTTGATTCATTTGATGTTGGAGGAACTACATCCAACACTGGGAGAATAGATTTATGATTGGAAAACATTTTTGTTGGCAGCCACATACTTTTTTATATTTTTATGATTCTCACATTCATGGATGTATGGGTGAGACTTCTTTGAGTCATTTGAAGTCTCCTTGTCTTTTCTGCTCATTATTTGGTTCAGATTTTAGTGGAGATTCTTCATTCACTTCTTGGATGAAAGAATACATGGCCGAATATTTTGATGCATATGACATCCTTTTGGAGCAGCATTATAGGACATGGGATCCTCACCTATGTCATTGGAGCAGATTTGATTGGTCACTTGAAGCTTTTATGCACTTGGAAAATGGTGGTCTACTTGCTTGGAGGTATAAGCACTTTCATGACTCTTTGATGAAGCATATCCTTGATGTACATTTTCATTATGTTGTTATGTACTTTGATGATATATATTTGGTACTCATGATGTTTGGAAGAATTCATACAAGAAAATGGGATCCAGGAATCCTCTTATCTAATGGTGTAGGTTGGAGAGCACTCTTAATTGTTGGGGTGCAATACAAGCAATGGGACCCTGGAATAATTTTTGTCTCATTGGTTTCATTTTTGGTGGGGAAGCAAGCAGTATGGGAGATGGATTCCCCACTTAATAAAGTGATTTTAATCAGAGTAGTGCAGCAGCAAGCATGGTGGTTCCTCTCTAAAATATTCATGGAAACTCAAAGACTCAAGGTTTGGCAATTCAATGGCAACTTCAAAGAATTATACAGAAAGCAGGTTCTTCAACACCCATGTTTGAAATTGCTTGAGGACAAGCAATATTGGGAAGGGAGGATTTGTCATGTCCCAAATTTGGAATTGGGTCACAATGGCCTAATCACATTAGCCATATTCATTAGAGTTTGTAAAATTGATGTTAAGGGTCAAATAATTGCCAAGGAGGAAAATTACTAGTTTCCTAGGTTTGGGGGTGGAAGCTTTGGGATTTGGAATAAGGGGGATAATAAATGATGTTTAGACATTAGAAGGGTTCAAGTATTCAATAAATAGAGTGAATAAAGAAATTCAAGAGAAATCCTAGGTGACAAATGGTTTTGGAGACATATGGAGGATGTGGGACCCACACTAGCTTGATTTTTCATAATACATGGTATCTCTCTTTTGCAAATTCGAATTAATGGGAATGTGAACAATTTTGGGTGAGTTGGTAAGTCATAACACATGTCATTGAGCATCTTAGGTCGAATTGGGAAGGATTGGTAACCTCCATGGAAGATAAAGAGTCAAAGTGGAAGTTTGTGGACACCTGGGCTAGATTCCCTAGCCCCTATGACACCGATGATGGAGCATCTATGACAACTATGACAAATTGCAGACCTGACCTTTGAAATCTGACCACTATGACATGTCAGCCCCCAAAATAGGCTCAAGGAAGGCGAATTTGCGAGTTGGAGAAGCCAAAGAGACTCAAAATCGAATTTGGGAGAAGATGGAAGGTTGGAACTAGGAGACAAGTGGCAAATGTGGAATATTTCCTAAATGGAAATCTATTGAATCTATTGAGAGGATTTAGACCCTTAGAAGGCTAATGTTGGTTATAAAATGTAGAAATGAAGTATGAGAATGTCTTTTGATCATTTGTAGAATTTGCAATTGCATTTGTGAAGAGGGAGAGCTAGTGGATGACTAGTTTCTTGCCTTAGCCAATTTCGAGGGTGAAAGATTCCCATCCAAGTTGGTAATTGGAAAGGCCATTCAGACCTTTCATTTGGAGCTTTAATGGAGTCTTTATTTTCAGGTGTAAGCTACAGGGCAGCTCATGGTTTCTTCTATTGCAGCTCACTCCTTCAACCATTTCCAGTTTTGATGGCATATTCTTGATCCTTGAGGGAGGGTGTTTTTGGTGAGCTATTGTACTCTTTGGGAAAGATTTTAATGCCACATTCCTTTTGTAATATGAATTAAATACTCTGTTATTCATCTCCAAAAAGTTTCAGGTCGAAATTACAAGTAGAAATGTATAAATCTCATTTTTAATGGAAGAACAATGCCATTTCCCCACTACCTTGTTGTGAGCCAATGTATTGATGATGATTTCGAATGAATGGATGATTCTCTGATATATTTGTGATCAATATACTGCCATGGATGTCTTCTAAAAGTTTCATCTACTGTACTTGAGCATTTGAAGCATTTTTACTCAGTTTAGTTGTATTGAGAGGTGAAATAGTGCCATTCCCCCAAGGGTCAAATTGGAAATTTTTGCAGTTGAATGGGAGAGGGTGAGAACAGTTGTAATAATCCATTAATGGTGCATATGAGACTTTAATAAAATACTTAACACATTACATACCTCTGTTCATAAATTTGAGTGGGTTTGGAGGCATTTGGGAAGCCATTTTCAGTACTTACCCCAGGGGGATTTGAACCCCAAATTACTAGTAAAATTGCATAATTGGTCCAGAATATTAAGAGAGTTTGCAGAGGTATTTTGGTGGAAATATTTCATCCATAAGCATCATATTCAAGTTATAATATCATTCATACACCTTCCTTGAAGATTTGAAGGCATTTGGAGTCAATTTGAGACCTAGAGATCAATACTAGTCAAAGGAAAATCACTAGTAAAGTTACCTACATTGATCAGAATTGAAAGAGGATTTGAAGAAGTATTTTAAAGGTCCAAAGGCATCCCTGAAACACATATTTATGTTCTAATATCATTCATATACCTTCTCAGAAGATTTGGGATCATTTGGGGCAAATTTGGGACCTAGAGATCAAAACTAGTCAAAGGTCGAACTAGGGAAAAAAAGTGAAAAATTGCTAACAAGGGACATTACAAAATTCAAAACAATAAACTAAGTAAATCAGTGCTCCTAATATAATCAAACACGTCGATCACAATGTTGACATCGTAGAATCATTAACAATGTTCAATGATACTATAAACGGTGCTTTGTCAAATGCACTGCCAACAGTGCCCAAGGTAACACATTGGAATGTATTCCCAACACTTTGTATACAAAAGATTATCCAGTGCGTTGTATATATACATATGCATTGACATCTGTGCCCTAGAAAAAATTTCAAGAATTAAGCCAAATTTATTATAAATTTCCTACCCAATATCGGTGAGCTTAATTAACCTCAAAGCATCGTAAATTATGCTCTAGTAAACCCACTAGGGGTGAATGCACTGATGGGTTCTAGGTTTTTCATTTAATATATGATTCTAATGCGTCTAATATACATATACACAACGAAAATGATGGTTTCATAATGCATCATTTGGAATTTAGGTTTTTTTATTTATGTTATATGTTGATTTTCAAATTTTAAATCTATTACCGATGTGCATAATATAAGCATATGCATTGGTAACAATGCGCCTAATTACCCACCAACTGGTTATTAGTTTTTTTTGTTTCATCTTGTATGCGGTACACCAATAGATGCACTGCCAACGGTGCATGATCACATGCACCGATAATCGGTGCATATATATAAATTTAAATGCACCATCATTGGTGCATATACTCTAGTGTGTGTTTTGTGAATGACATGGATCGACGACTGTGTGACCTATAAACAAACCATAATGATGTGTGTTTCGAGCTCTGGTTACACACCAATGGAAACATTTTTTTTAAAAAGAATTATACTCCTACAAAACCAAAATTTGAAATTTAATCCGCTGAAATTTTAAATTGGAAGATAAGAATTGATTTACTTGGTGCCTTTCGTGCCAAGGAAGCATGGTTGCATTTTACAGAAAAATGAAAAAAATGGTTGTTTGGAAATTCCAAAACAACCACCAATCAATTTACTAGATGCACATAAATAATCAATTAATGTGGTACAAGAACAATGTAACACGGGGTTTTTTTCTATATGCTCGAGCACCGTTGCTTGTACAGTTCTACAGAAGCACTGTAACGACCATTTTTTTATATTTTACCCCATCACGCTATGTCGTAAACTGTTACGATGCAACACAAAGCATCAATGTGTTTTGGTAAAAAAAAAACTACATAGATGTTTATTTTAGATAATGTTTTTTCATAATATTTTTTAAAATATAATTCAAATGATGCATTGGTATAAAATGCACCAGTGTGTCTATATTCGCGAGGCGCACCATTGTATTTGTTTTATTTTTCTATTTTAAAATGAAAATTAAATTTACGGGACATTTTAACTATCCAATGTGTTTCAAGATAAAGCATCGATGCATACTATGAAATATATCCGCACCAGTGCATTGTTAGGCACATTGCACATCGATTAATGGATAAATTAAAATTTTTAAAATCATTTCAATTAGTCTGGTACATTTTGATAAAATGCATTGGTGCGTATTGTTAAACTAAAACACACCAGTATGGTTATTTTTTATGAACACACTGTAAATTGTAGTTTTTTTAATTATAAGTTTGCTGGTGTGCTATATTTAAAACGTGCCAGTGCTTATCTCTTTGTTAGGGGTATTGACGATTTTATTTTTCAATTTTTTTAATTTTAAAATCAAAATGTAAATGGCAGGACATTTTAACTCTCTTTTGCTTTGATGTATTTTAAAGTGCATCGGTGTGTTTATATATAAGAATCAAACCGGAGAAAAAACATCCATAAAAACCTATGGCTTCCCACCTCCGCTATCCACCTCCACTATAAATGGACAAAGACGATTTTTATGTTGGAGGTTTCACAAAAAATCCACTAGAAGGTCTTTTCCTTGTAGTGATCAAACAATAATCAACATGAAGTTCTTCTTTGTTTTTTTACTAAAAGTGAATTTCCTAATATTAATCGCTAACATGTTTTAAATAGTTGATTTCATATTTTTTTAATGTTGTGAAGGGATTGATAACGAGGGAATGAAATATCGTCCAAAGAAGATACAAATTATGAAGAATGTAAATGATGATGACTTCATCCTCAATTCATTTGGAGTGGTGCTGGAAGTTAACGAGAGTTTTTTTTTTCAAAACTACGAGGGATATAGTGGAAAGAACGTATAGATATAATTTCCTCTTACAATACAAAAATCAATCCAATGAATCCAAGGATCAAGTTATATATAAACTACATAAAACATTTCCAAATAAATGGTCAATGAGACCCGTGAGACTTGAAAAAGAAAAACCTTACAACAACAAAATAATCATATAAAAAGTTTTATTACTATACATTTTTTTCTATAATATGTCCCATAAATTACCAAATTACTTTTTTTCTTTTCTATATTTACTTTCATGAAAATTTAAAGTTAAACTATTATGCTTTTCGTTTTCTATGAAGATGAAAATTCCAAAGAACAAACAAGGGGATACCCAAGACATGCCGATAGGGATGTCCAAAAAAGTGTACTACAAGATGGTAAAAGAAATAAACATAATTGCATCGTAGGAGGAACCATACCAACAACAACGTGCATAAGAGGTATATAATCATTGATTTATTCTTTTATGTACAATTAATTTAATTATCGCATGGGCTATTAATTTTCAATTGTTTGTTGTAGAAAATAAAACAAAATGGCACCCATTCAACACATACGATAGGTCGACAAGGAAAAAAAGGGTTGATCACAAAGTTTGTGAGTATTTACATTTATAGACTTACTTAAGATTTATATTTGTTGTGATATTTATATTTAAATAATTAATTGACACTCGTCCATAGATTTCTTCTAATATGTGCTAAAAGACAAAGAAGAGCCATTCAAAAAATCAATTGACATTGGATCAAGTATGGGTTGTGAGTATATGTTGAAGTATAAGGGTTAATTGAACAATTTGTAAGCAGTTATGTTGTTTAACTTCCCTCATTTCATAATTAATGGAATAATGACAAACCTTTTTATTAATTATATCTACGTTTTTTCATGGTGTATTAAACATGTAAGAAACTGAGTATGGAATGGAGCCAACATAATACATTTTGAGAGAAAACATGAAACATGGCTTCAAAAGAATGTGTATTATTTATGAAACACTCACTACTATTCTACACTTTTTAATAGTATGCAATCATGTTGATTCTACTGTATATCTCATCCCAAGAACCTTTGGCTTCTTATGGATTCGAAATGACAAGAGGAGGATGCCATGTGGCATAGAAAATCTAGCTTGTGTGGGTCCCACATCCTCCATGTGTCTTCATGATCAATTGCCACTTTGATTTTCCATTGTATTTATTTATTTAGCTCCTTTATTAAATATTTATGCCATTCTAATTTTCAAACATCATATATTATCCCCCTTATCTCAAATCCCAAAGCTTCCACCCCCAACCTAGGAAACTAGTAATTTTTCTCCTTGGCAATTATTTGACCCTTAACATCAATTTGACAAACTCTCATGAATATGGCCAATGGGCTTAGGCTATTGTGACCCAATGCAAAATTCGGGACATGACAAATCCTCCCTTCCCAATATTTCTTGTCCTCAAGCAATTTCAAACATGGGTGTTGAAGAACCTGCTTTCTGTATAATTCTTTGAAGTTGCCACTGAGTTGCCCAACTTTGAGTCTTTGAGATTCCATGAAGATTTTAGAGAGAAACCACCATGCTTGCTGTTGCACTACTCTGATTAAAATCACTTTATTAAGAGAAGGAATGTCAAGAACAAGTCGATCAACGAAATATTAGGTTAAATAACCCAAGTACAATATCTCCTACAAGTGATGAAGAAATGAGGCATGCATGTAGCTCAAGCGATGATAAGATTTCGACTGATGAATGCCAATCAATATAATTGAATCTTACGCAAGTTGTATGCTTTGGAATATTAGCTTGTGAAAATCAAGGATTTTGTTTAATGTACTTGACATATTGTCCCAGATGAGGACATGTTACCAATAAGTGTAACAATTACATATTGATTGCATTTTGATTAATGTGGAATCTCCCAGTAACACTATATAAATCTAGCACTAAGTTAATCACAAATTATTCAAGAAATTACTTCACCACACTTTTCATAAAAAATAAAAGAATTGATGATATTATTCATAATAAATCTATATATTAAACCATAAAATGTAGAAGTTATGATATTTGGGGGCACAAGGGGGAAAGAGGAAATGTAGTATACTCTAAAACGACAACTATTTATAAAGAACGAGAACTCGAGCTATAAAAATTCTTATTTTTGCATCAAAACCACTAAAAAACAGCCTCAAAATGAACCATGGGTGGTATCATTGTAATCGAAACGCTAAACCGACCCTCAGATTGAAAAGTGGACCTCCTAAAATAAAAAATAAAAAAATTCAAAAATGTGAAAATTCAAAACTGCAAAATTTATTAAAAAATTCAAAAAACCAAATTAAAAAAAAAAATTACAACCTTAAAAGAAAATCTATAAAACAAAAAATTTTAAAAATAAATTAAACAAAATTGTAAAATAAATAAAAATAAAACACATATTTCAAAAAAATACAAATTTAATAAGGAAAATTAACTTTTAAAAAAAATTACAAATAAAATTATTCAATTTAAAAAAAAAAAATTCTAATTTTTTTTTCAAATTAAACAATTTTTTTAAAAAACTTTAAAAGAAAATTTAATAATAAAATTTGAAAAAAAAATACTAAATTTTACTTAAATATATAAATAAATAATTTAAAATTTAAATCAATATAAAATGTACAACTATAAAAAAATTAAATTAAAAAAACTATTAAAAAACCATATTTGAAAACAAATTAAAATTAATAAAAAAACCACCCAACCTATACACCACCCTTCCCCATTCCGTACCACCCTACCCCTCCCGCTGCCCTCCCCTACCTCCCTCCCCTCTCCTCCCCCCCTCCCACCACCCCTACTTCCCTAACTGGTCTCCTCCCCTCCCTCCTGTCCCACTTCCCCCTCCCCTCTCCCCCCTTCCCTCCACCTTCCCGCTGCCCCACACCCTCCCCCCTCCCCCCTCCCCCCCCATCGCCCGTTCCCGTTCCCCTCCCTGTCTCCCGTGCGCTAGACAGCCAGATCCTCCCACGGAGTTGCACGATTCCAAGAATCGCGGCGCTTGGGTGGAAGAAGGAGCAGCGCTGCTCCTCCTTTCTCTCAAGTGCTGCCTCTACATGGAGACACGATTCTCGAAATAGCGCCACTCTGTGGGAGGCTCTGGCTGGGAAGCGAGGAGGGGGACGAGGGCAAGCGAGGGGGGGAGAAGGGGGAGGGCGCAGGTGGCAGACAGGTGGAGGGAAGGGGAGAGATGGGAGGGGGTAGGGGGATGGGAGGGAGGGGCAGAGAGGAGGTAGGGATTAAGGGGATGCTGGAGGGGGGGAGAAGAGGGGAGGGAGGTAGGGGAGGTCGGTGGGAGGGGTAGGGAGGTCTGGGAGAGGGACGGGTGGGGTAGGGGTTGGTTTTTTTTTTTTTTAAATTTAAATTTTTGATATAATTGTTGAGTATTTGTTGGCATTGATGGCAACATAGATGTAGTGATGTCAACATGATTGATGACAACTGTGTTGATCTGGCAGTGATGATGATAAAAGGCTTAAGGACATAATGATGTGGTTGATCCCTTGGAGCACAAGATGATCTTGATGAAAAGCATATGAAGTGGTCATGGTAGTTTGTTGCACATGATAGAGCCCTTGCTCTTATTATAAGAGCCATTGGTTGATGTTGGATGATGGTTTGTGCTTTGGAACCCACACACATGATGGTATGTTGGACCTTGGAATTTGCATTTGATGGTTTGATCATACCTTTGCATATTCTTGAAATGTTCATCGAGTCCTTGAAGGAGCCTTCTTGCACTTGTTCATTATGTGGAACATTTGGTCATCTTGTGGTATTTCTACCCTTCTATTAGGGCCTTCAATTGTCTTGGAACCCTTGATTGGTAATAGTGTCTTTAGTACCATTATGGTTATGAAGGCTTGATGAAAACCTTGATGAAAATCCCTTGAAGATGCCTTGGTTGATGAGATGAATTTCTTGATTATGATGGTGTTGGTTTTGTGTTATGATGGAGTCCTATGAGATAATCATGATTCCCCTATCATTTGAAAGAACACATAGATGAATCCCTTATTTTTGATGTGGTCTTGGTTTGTGAGCCCTTGGATATGCTAGTCATCATGATACCTTTGCATGTGATAGCTTGTATATTGGAATCCGCATGTGGTGTCTTGATAGCTCTTGGATTTCCTTAATGCCCTTACATAATGAGAAGACTCTAGTCATGCTATCCTTACCATTGGTAGAAGATTTGATGGTCATATAGCCCTTCTTGTTGCATTATATGTTGATGGATGTTGGACATGATGACACTTTGCATAATTGATGATCATAACACATGAAGACCTTACTTATGCTTATGTGGAGATCATACTTATGACAAACGACTCTTTGAGATATTTGGTGGGAGGTTGAAGCTAAATTAATGTGGTGTTTGACCCCTCTTTTGAAGAAAACATGGTTGTGGGGATCTTACCCCTTGACCCACAATTCTTAATGAATTAGGTCCATGATAGGAACACATGATCCATTCTATGGTCATTTGTTGAAGATGACGTGGCCAAGAAAGATTTACAAATTATACTTGAAGAAGACATGGACATGAAAAAGTTAATTGTGAATCACTTTAAGCAAGTCAGCCCCTTTAAACTAGTTAAAAAATTCCACTTTACTACTGGTTGGAAGTTAGCCTAGTCATTAAAATAAATTTAAAATAATTAAAAGGCCCCCTTTGTAAGGTCGGCCAACTAAAAATAAGCCACTATTTTTTTTATATTTTTAACCCTCACGACTTGTATAAATTACAAGTAATTCTACTCTCAAATTGTAAGATGAATGCTCCTATTTTTTGTTTGAATTTCGGGCTTACTGGATGATTGAGGCAGTCGCAGGCATGCTATGAATTTCTGATCATTAGAAGTCCACTAAGGGAGCTGCAGGAGCAGAAAGCTCTGATATTTTTTTGGGCAGCCACAGTATGAACACAAGATGTAATATATCTGAGGTTTGGAATAGTCAAGAAAAGTCTTAGGAGCCACAGGAGGACCTTGAATCACAGTTCTGATTTTTTTTGGGAAGCCACAGTATGAACACAAGCTGTAATATCTTTGAGGTTCAGATCAGTCAAGAAAAGTCTTAGCATCCACAGGAGGACCTTGAGCCACAGTAGTATACACAACAAGCATCCAAGGTTATATTATTTTGAAACCAAATTTGCACAGTCATTGGAGTATCTCATCAATACACTATATATGTCTGAATTCGGGTTATGAGAAAGTTGACTTAGGCAAAATGTGTTGAAGTCATCCTGGACTCAAGGAGGTGGAGAGGGAATTTAATGCAAGTTTTGAAGTTAGAATATCTCTGAATTCAGTGAAGGATAGAACTCTGTGTCATACAAATCATTAATGAAGGTGATCAAGTTGAATATTTCTCCGACCTCGGTGATGAAGAAGTATTATACAGATCATATAAGACAGTGAAAAAAAGATTTGTAGCAGAGACGGTCTAACCTTGAAAGCATCTCTTCAAACATACAAGTTGAAATCATCTAGTCTGGTTCAAACATCCTAATTCAAGTTTTTGATTAAGTTGAGGCTTGACCTGTTGGCATACACTTGTTGATAAATGTTTTTTTTTTGTAAATAAAAACTATATTACTGCATAAACATAAGGTACATAGCGAGCTTACAGAGTCATATAATTCGTGGCCAATCGCAGCCAAACAGGAATAAAAAATAGATACAAACTATTCAAAATGTCTACCTTCATAACCCCTATACAACAAACTACCCACATAACTACTAAAAGAGAAAGCGGACCAAAACCTACAAACACGACCAGGGAGGGACAAAAAGAAGCAGCAGACCCAACCTCAAATGGGGTTCTTGGGATGGGTTCCTTTGCTGCATGCATCCATGTTTTACTGCATACCCTTGGTGGCCAAATTCCCCTTCTCAACTTCCGTCATCTTTTCCATGGCATTCTGCTTGCTTCTGCGACTGGTGCCAATGTGCTCCTCCTCCTCCATGCCCGGATAATAAAAGGAAAATCTCAGCTTGGTGGAAATTGCATCAATTTTCATATGCATTAAATGGCAGTCCGCATTGTGAACCTTCCAGGAGCGAACACGTTCCTCGTCACCCTGGTGCTTGTTGAGGGTGTCCATAGTGACATGTGCTAACATATTTTTCATGACCCAATAAACCATGATCATGCGGTTATAAGCGGACTCTCTACCCGCCTTTGTGCCTGGGTCAACCACCCATTCTTCCACCTCTCGCTGAAGGTCCTCCATTGGGATAGTTTGCACCTTGTCCCACAACTCCTTCTCCACCAAGTCTATATCATCCCAAATCACCAGATGGATATGCTCACGAAAGAATAACGAAGCCTCTTGGGTTCTTGATTTGGTTGTTGCTCTGGTAACCCGACCCTCCCTGTCACCCTGTTGTTCAGTCGCTGCCCCATCTCCCTTCTTCCCATCAACACCAGAGCCCTTCGACTCAACAGTTCCAAATCGACGCTTAGGGGCCATAAATTTCACCCAGAAACAATTTGGTGGCCGCACTAAGGAAAACCAGTCCCAATTCAGCTCCCAAACAAACTGACCAACCTCATTGAGAAAAAACACGCTTGAGGAAAGAAGGACGTGAATGAAAATATAGGGGAACCCATCGACATATAACTTCCCAAGCAACATAATGAGGGTGACAGTAAAATTATGATCCTCCGTCCCCTGGTACAATTTGACATTCATGGAGCAGAGCTTACCACGAAGCAGAATTAAGATGATACTGATGGTTGATAACGGGAGCTGGTATGACTCCTGTCTTCCAATCTTCCCATGCCTTGACTTGTGTACTCTTATACCCAAATTGGGTATCCAAGTGGCTGCAAGTGCCAGTCCTTGCATGATGGCACTTGGTGACGAGACCTCCTAATAAATTCCCCCAATCGACTCCTATCACCATCATGGATGGGCGAAGCTCCCCCTTCCATTTGTTTGCTTTTATCCATGTCGGCAATAGCCAGGTGGTTGCAATTCACGACCCAGTTCTCGTGGCGAAAATCCTCCGTAGTTCCAACCGAGAGGGCCCCACCATCAGCGTTACCCGGGTTGGAAAGAATATCAACCACCTTATTTTCCTCCCGTTTGACGTGGGAAAAATATATGGCATAATGATTAGCGATGAGAGTCCTTAAGCGTTCCAACCTGTCTAAGAGACGCTAGCTAGACGAGATCTTCTCCAGGGATTGACCACTTAATAACTTCTTAGCCATGCGAATTATTATTTGGGAATCCCCCTCCAGTACGGCCGAGAACCATGCTTCTCTAATTACAAGATGGATACCCTAAATTAAACCTTCTAGCTCGACAAAGTTGTTAGAATATATGCCAATACAACCGAAAAAGACTTTGATAATTATACCCGAAGCGTTCCTATAGACTCCACCAAAGCCTGCAGTGTTAGGATATTCCTGTACTCCATCCCAGTCCCACTGGTATTTTGATCATTTACATTTTCAGTCATGCATGCACTTTTAGGGTTTGCATGCATCATTTAGGGTTTGCATGCATTCCAACACCTAGCCCTCAGTTAGCCAGCCCCCGGGAGCTTCTCTCAGATCAATTTTAGCCCTCCTAGAGCTTAGTGCGCCCTTCCTCCTTGATTTAAGGAAGCCACTCGTCCTCTCTCACCTACCACTCAGTTGCACTTCAGTTATCTTTAGTTGTCTTCAGTTCTTTCCTTGATTTAAGGCTAGACTAACTCTCAACTGACTGTATCACTCCAATGGACCTCCACTGAGACTTGGCTGCCCATTCTGACTCTAGTTAGCTCCTCATGCACCCTCCACTGAGACTCCTTCATTTAGTTAGTGTCTCCATGTGCCAGTTACACCTACCACACTCAGTTAGACTCAGTTTGACTGACGATTGACAGTTACTTGTGCATTGATGACTCCACCGATGATGAGATAGACTACTAGTTGTGCTCTGATGACACTCCAGTGATCCTTTGATCACTCCATGAAGGCTAATTCGAATTGCCACCTTAGGCATTCGAATCCTCATGCATTGTACTACTTATTGTCCATATTGTGATTAATTAATTAGTGTGTGTGAAGTATTTTTGCTTCTATCTGAGTTCTACTGTATTATTATTCTGTTCCTCATTATACTGCATTGACCACTCTTCTTCTATTTTTCTGCTTAATCATAATTACTCTTGTGAGGTATACATCATCTCTTAGATCTGCTGTGAGGATTTTCACATGCAGTGCCCGGGTTTCTGCGAGAGGCTCCATCAAAGTTGATTTTAAAACCAGACTGCATAGGGGGCGTCCAGTGAATCGGACTGCCAAGGCGGCATACCCTATCTCTCCTCCTCAGACCATCCAAATTAGTTTTTCCTAATCCCCATCCTGTCGCGATGTGGAATTCCCCTACCATTAAATCTTTATCCTTATCCCCCCATTGGGCGCTTCTTATTGTTTCTTTCATATTGTTAACAAGCTTCCTCCAAACCTCTTCTTCCCTATGTCTTTTGTCCCTGAAAATACGAGCATTTCTCTCCTTCTAAACAGTCCATATAACCATACCTAGAAGCATCTGCCATAAGGTCCCAATAATCGGATTAGTAAAGGCAGTAATGTTCAATTCTTTGAGAGTTTGGTTCGGATGACCTCTGACCCAATCGCTTCTCCTAAATATCGAAGCACCTCTATCCCACAGAGAGGACGAAAAAGGACAGTCATCCAACAAGTGCCCCAAAGTCTCTTCTGAGTTGAGGCAAAGAGAACAACAGGATGGCCCCAAGATCCCGCGTTTCCAAAGATTTTCCGCTTGTCAGAATTCTCCTTCTAAACACCAACCAACAAAAGACTGCTATTTTGGGCCAGAGGTTCATCCCCCATAACTTTTTCCAGGTATTATCCTCCCCTTCCTCACTGTTAGAGTGAATATCATAAGCTTCCTTGATACTAAAAGTACCTCTCTGCTTATAACCCCACCTCATCTTGTCAGGACTATTATTGATCCAAATGAAGCGCTCTTGGAGAGTAGTCTCAAAGGCCCGAAGAGTCTCGGCAGTGGCTAAACCTTCCTGGACACTACAATCCAACCATTGTCTATGCCCCTCCTGCACAAGATCCTCCCAATAATTAAAAACTTTAACTTTTCCTTCTGCTGCCCCTCTGGCCCTAATATCCTGCCACCGGGGATCGTCCCCTATTTTGGTGAGCTGATTCCACGAGTCTTCCTAGAAGTTGGCAAGTTTCCCATCATGGATTTCCCAAAAGATGTGGTTTTGAAAAAGCTTTTGGCCAGAGAAGGCCTTTAGCCAAATGTGAGACCTATTCCTTTCCTCATTGTATTTGATCAACTGTCCCAAAGGTCTATCCCTGGCATATTTAGAATGCCATAAAGGCGCCCATGGCTCCGTACTATGGTTACACCATCTCCACCAAATATTTGAGCCATAAACTTCACTCAGCACCTTAGTATATTTGATACCAAGACCCCTTTATCCTTGGGTCTACAAATTTTCTCCCAACCTACCAAGGAAAATTTAGACTTTGTTTCCCTGCCTACCCAAAGAAAATTTCTCTGAATGCTACGAATTTCCTTAAGAATGGCCTTAGGAGCTGAAAGCATCGAGAAGAGGTAGACTGGCATAGCTTGGAGAACTATTTTGACCAGAATCAGGCGATTGGGAAGGTTCAAAGTTCGCAGAGTCCAGTCCATCTGGTTAAATTTCTCCGCATTTTGTCAATCAGATCTTGTCATGAAACCTTGCGAATAGTTCCTTCCGCAAGAGGAACCCTCGAGTATTTGGAAGGGAAATATTCCCGGGAGAAACCCATAATTCTCAAAATGTTACGCTGAGTGATTCCAGTAGTGTTGAAGAAAAACACCTGAGATTTATCCGGATTCACAGCGAGCCCCGATGCCTTGGCGAAAAGCTCTAGGATTTTTTTGAAGGCTTGAGCCTCTTGGACTGAAGGGTGCCCCATTAACATAGTGTCATCCACAAATTGCTGGTGCGTTTGCTTGTCCATGCCATCATGGAGTTGTAACCCACAGATCCTCCCTTCATTAGCTTGAGTCTGCAGGAGTTTGCTTAGACCCTCAGCCATTAAGATAAAGAGGAAAGGGGAGAGAGGATCACCTTGCCTAATACCTCGAGAGGCTTGCAGAAGTTTGGTAGGTGCCCCATTAAGAAGGATAGAAAAAAAGGGGATAGAAACCAGATTCATGATCCATTCCACCCAATCCTTGTCAAAACCAAAAGCTTCCAATATACCACGCATATACTGCTAGCTTATTTTATCATAATCTTTAGCTATGACCAATTTCACTAGCATGCTTGGTTTCTGTGTTACCTTTAAGGAATGAATGGTCTCATGAACTAGAATAATACCATCCACAATTTGTCTTCCTTCAACAAAGACAAACTGCTCTGGACTAATGAGGATAGGGAGAAGAGGCTTGAGGTGGTTGGAAATGACCTTTGTGATAATCTTATAGATAACATTGCAGAGAGCTATGGGTTTAAACTTACCAGGGCTATCCGCTCCTTCCTCCTTCGGGATGAGGGGCAAGAAGGTAGCATTAAACGCTTTTAAGACCCCGTGACATCCACGCGATTCTTCCACGATCTGAATAACCTGCTCCTTGATAAGATCCCAAAGAAATGGAAGAAATTGGTAGTAAACCCATCCGGACCAGGAGATTTTCCCAAGACCAGCAGATTCATGGCTTCCTCCACCTCCTACATAGATACTGGTTTACCAAGCATCTCATTATGATCCTTAGATATCAACCTGGGAGTAAGACTAGTAATTCTGGCAATTTCATGGATTCGGTCAGACCGATCTTCCTTTAAAACAACTTCAAAGTGTTTGATTAACTCCTCCTCTATTTCTCTTTGAGTCTCCACCTGACCACCTCCGTTTTTCCTGAGCTTGAATATTTTTGACCTGTGGCGATTTTGGACCACAGTGTTGTGGAAAAATTTGGTGTTCTTTTCCCCTTCTCGGAGCCACTGGTTCTAAGATTTTTGTTTTCACTAAATCTCCTCCTGCCTCTCCCAAGCTTCAAGCCGCTCCAGAAGATGTTGCTCCTGCTCTCTTAACCCCTCATCCCATCCCTCATCCATGCCTTTCCGATGAATAAGCTCTAAATCCTCAATCAATTTTTTCTTATCCTGGAAAATATTGCCAAAATCCTCCCTGTTCCAGGTACGAATCTTGGATTTCAGCACCTTGAGTTTTTGCTGGAATTGGTACATTCCAGATCCCACAGGGGGGACCAAATCCTACCACCACTGTCCCACCAAATCTTTGAAGTCTTTGAAGTCTTTGTGCTCCAGCTAGAACTGCTCAAATCTAAACGGTCTATGTAAAAAGGCATTCGACCAATCCCAGTGCAGACAAATGGGCCAATGGTCAGAGCCCACCACCGAGAGCACACTAGCATTGACCTCCCCCGTTCCACGTGCAATATCTTTAGTAGTTAAGAATATTTCAAGTCTTGAAGCTACCAGATGATCACCCCCACGCTTATTATTCCAGGTGAACCACCTGTTTCCCATTTCCACATGAAGGAACAGACTTTGATTCAAGAGGTCCCTAAAGTTTTCTTGGAATCTATCCAAATCCCTTCGACCACCCTTTTTCTCGTCAAGGGAGGAGATCAGGTTGAAATCCCCACCAACAATCCACGACCCTTCACTAGCCTGCTCCGAAAACCAGGACAAAAAGCGTAAAAAAGCCTCCTTTTGAGGAAAGGCACTTGGGCCATAGACATTCACCAGAGTACCTTTAACCCCCGAATCTAAAATAGTGAAATTTGAGGTCAAAGCAAACTTGTTATCCCTCCAATTAGATAAGAATATGGAATGTGGCTTCCAAAGAACCGCAAGTCCCCCAGCCATTCCATTGGCATCAATCGCCATAACTTTACAGCCTCTCCAAATCCTTTGCCCTACTTTTTCCATAGTTTTTGAGTTGCATTTCGTTTCCTGCAAAAACAATACATCCGATTTTTCCTGCTTCACCTTTCTTGCTAAGGTTTTGAGTTTTCATGGATGATTACACCCCTGGATGTTCCAAGACATAGTCCTCATTGGGAAACTTTGTTGACCTCAAAAAAGGACGCCCTAATCATCGGGTACTGTCTAGATTCTATTAGCTTGACTCCTACCTCAGCTATTCTCTGTTTATTTGATTTCCTTCCATTCTTCAGATCCTCCGCTGGGATTTCCTTTTATTCCCAGTTTGAGGGTTAGCTGGTATGCCCAAATGTTGGTTGGATTTAGATTTGATAATTGCCTCCTGGAGAAGTCCATTTTCCATCTGGAGACATATCCCTTCCCCTTTTTTTCACACTCCTTTTCAATCGCATCCAGATCTAATCCCCCCAGGTCCATTTCCTCGTCGCCATCCTCCTCCATAGCAGCAGCTTGATCTTCAACCCTCTTCTCCTGGTTCGTCGCCTCCTTAGAAACCACAACCAGGTTCTCCTGAGGATCATTCTCACTCTTCCGCTCCTCACCTTCCTCTCCAATCTCCTCCAAGATGTGGAACAGATTCTTACTAGTAGAGCCATTGTCTTCCTTTTCCTTCCCTTTCCTCTGTTGATCCCCAGATATATTCTTTTTGCGAGTTTGGACTTGGGTGAAACCCTCCCGATATTTGTCTCCCACCTGCTTAGTTCTGGTTGAAGATTTAGATTGAGCCAACTGAGGGAAATTTATTGCAAAATGATCATATTCGTGGCACAATCTGCATCTAAAGGGGAGTTGTTCGTAATCAATTGGCTGGATCCATTCCTCATCTTCCCAGTTCAGGATAATAGCTCCTGGGAGGTCTTTTGAAAGGTCCATGTAAACACTGACCTGAGCACATGCAATATATCTTTGTTGTTTTGTCTGCTCTGCGACTTTGACAAATTTCCCCAAGGTGTTGCCAATGTCTTGCGAGATTTCCAGATCCCATAACTCACAGGGGAGGGAAAAGAGCTTGAACCACACTGGGGCGACTTTCATGTCCTCTGTTTCTGGGTTAAATCTCTCTTTCTAGGGCGTGAGGTATAAACCATCCGAGAAGAAAAAGTAGCGGACTCCCTCAAGTACCCTATCCCTATCTTCCAGATTGAAGAAAATAATGGTAAAGAAACCCTTTGAACCCAAGTGTAGATCATAATGACCCTTCGCATTCCAGTTGCTCTTGATCCATGGGACCAGGTCCCTCTCACGAGGCCATATACCCACAAACTTTCCAATTAAATCCTTCTCCTTCCAGAGTTCAACCTTCTCCCTGATTTTTTCCCACCGGATCTAAATGGACAAAATGGATGGGGTTTTTGGGAAGCATCCCCCCGGTCCCATCCTCTGTTTGGCACCTTTCCCCCCATCACCTGCCTCACCCATCACCGCGTCACCTCCCACGCCCTCAGACGTCATGGTCCGGGCCGGCAGCCAATACAGCTGCAGGGGATACGACCCCTACTGTTGAAACCTTGACAACGTTTACCCTAGCGGTTGCGGAAAAATCCTTAGCATTTCTCCGCAAATCATCATTCCAAATTACAAAACATTAGTACTTGTTGATAAATGTTACTATAAGAAAATATTTTATATCCCGATAATAGAAATGTATGAGCATATCTCTTAATGATCAGCATGAGCAGTAGATGAACTTATATTTTGAATTGGCATGATGAGTATATGAGCATACCTCTTGAAGAAAAGCAGACACACTAATGATCAACATATGAGCAGACTTCTGGATGATTGGCATGACTAGCAGTTGTTTTAGTGGACAGAGTGATTTTAGATTTGATAGGCTGATGACATGGGTAATGAGCAGTAGTTAATGAGTGGCAACAATATCAGATTGACTTGATGTTTTTGACAATTGATTGAGTTTATTTATTTAGAAGAGACATATATTTGATGTGACAGTGAAATATTGTATTGCAAGCAATGTCTTGTTTGTACACCTTAGGATTGGACTCCTCACCCGTTCTCGGTTGGAGCTGAGAAGACCAAGCTGGGTCTTGGATTGAGAGTTGGTGCTCTTCTTATCAGTTGGTGCTGATGTAATCACGAATATTGTTATATTCCACCAAACAATATAAAATGATTACAACATATATCGTGTGCCCTTCTATTGATGTGTTATGGTTAATGTGCTTCTTGTTATGTTTATGCATTGATGTTTAGTTGATTGCATAATGACATGATGATCTGCTTAATTAAATAATATATTGAACTCTGCTAATCATTGATTACTCTTCCATAAGTTAAAAGGAGGTTAAATTGCCCTCACACTGATTCACCCCCCCTCTTAGTGTGACCATTGTGTTCAACAATGATTTTTATTTGTAATTTGTAATTTGTAATTTGTAATTTGTTTTAAAATATATCTTTTTATATATGTTTTTTTTTAATTTAAATTTTTGTGTAGTTTTGAATTTTTTTTCAAATTTAGCTTTAAATTTTAGATTTATATTTTTTAAATTTTGTTGTATTTAATTATATTTCGTTTTGTTTTTTTTGTGTGTTTTTTAATTTTTTTTAAAACAATTAAATTTATTTAGTTCTATACATAAAAAAAAAGCTTAAAATGCATTAAAAAATGATTAAAATGACTTTTTTTTTCTTCATTTTTTTACAAATTTGCTCATAAAATGATTTATTTAAGAGATTTAAAAAAAAGCTTCAAAAATATACATATTTTTTTATCCTAAATGGTTTCTAAAAGTAACAAAAATTCAAAAAAGTGTGTATTTTTTCATTATAACTAGCTACTAAATGTAGATTTTTTTGTAAACTTTGAAAAAATGTCATTGTAAATAAAATTTATAGTTTTCTTATGACCAAGAAGTTTCAAAACCACAAAAAATGGCTCAAAATGAAAAATAGTGTCACCATTATACACACTTTCTGAAACAAAGGCAAAAACAACTACTAAAATTGACTATAAAAAAATATGAGAACAATGTCGGGTTCTTGTCAAGTTGTATAACTTGTTGTTGTTGTTGATTAATTAATATATGGATGATTTACATTGTTACAAATAACATAGGTGTAATCCGTTAGATAATGCATTAATACAATCACTATATCAAAACACAACAATTAAAATATACAAATCAATATTATTATAAAAATATTTGATTTGAAATGATTAATTGAAATTTTGTTTATAAAACAATTAATTAGAGTATATACCTATTGGTGCAGTGTATTCTTTTAAACTCACCAAATGATGTGTGCCATTAAAATATAAGTCGATGCGTTTTGTACAGAATACACACTGGTGCCTATTACATATATTACTGCATCGATACAATAATGTTTGAAATTGCACCATTACTTTAAACAACAAATCTTACAATTGTATTTATCATTTCAAAATATAACGATGCACACGACAAGAATACGCACTGGTGCTTTATTTATAACAACCGCACTGATGCTTTCTATCATTTCACTCAAAATGGTTTTAAATTAACGTCCCTTTGGTACACATGGTAATATATGTACCAGGTATAACACGTACACGCATTAGTGCTTTCTGCATAATACATGCACTGGTTCATTAACTATAATACACGCATTGAGGCTTAATATACATTATACACATCAATTAATTGTTATATGTATATAGGAACCAACATCTCACCATGAAATTTTCAAAATTTCACGTCCCCCAGTTCACATGTCAATATTGGCACCGATGCATTTGTATCTGAATAAAAAGCATCAGTGCATAAAAAATGTTATGGGAACTGGAATGCCATTAAACAAAAAGATCAAACCAATGTGTTATTTTTATAAAAGCACTAGTGTGTTATAGAAAAATAACTTCGGAATCGATGCACAATTAATATATAAGCACTGGTGTGTTATAAAACAATAACTTTGGAACCGGTGCACAATTAATATATAAGAATTGTTGCATTTGTGTTTTTTTGCACTGGTGTGGTTTTTTTTAACACATAGGTTGTATTATGTACAAAGGTACAAAATAAAAAACCTCCGCTAAAGCCTCTGTCCGTCGAAAATTTTTAAGCTATAGAAAAAATACATTAAAATCACCTCTAAAACATTTTTTACGAATGGTAGGGGTTTAAGTGGAGTTTTTTTGAAATTTTTTCCCAATTTTGTAACACTAAAAACCTCCGCAAAAACCCATGGTACATGGTCTTTTCCTTGTAGTGAAATTATTTGAGAACAAAAATGTCTTTAAGTGGTCCAAAAAATAAAGGCATTGGAATTTACACTGTAAATAAGGGTATGAGACTAAGGTGAAAGTAGAACCATGTACCTTTAAATGATGGTGAAAGAAGGAAGGAAACTCAATAGTCATATGACGACAAAAATATTTATGTGGTTATCTTTATAAAACAAATTTTTTAACATGAGATAATGGTAAAAAAAAATTAGCAAGGGCTTGGTGGATGCATTTTTGTGAATCAATTGAAGAAACCACTGGCCATTTCTTTGTTAAGTGTCCTTTATTTAGGGAAGTATGGAATGAATTTCTTTAAGTAGTTGGTTGATATAACAAATGGGAAAAAGAGTCCTCAATAGAATTTTTAAGTGTTGGTTCTTTGAGAAATGAGTATTTGAACACCAAGATCTTCCTTGCTTTGATATATGGGGACTATGGATTTCAAGGAAGTGCATGATATTTCAAGGAATGGAAAGAAGCCTTGGGATGATTGCACACCAAATCAGATTTTATTACACTGGATCCCAAAACTTTAAAACAATAAAGCCTTGACGAAATCTTCGAAAGATTGAAATAGATTATTCAAAAGTATGGGGGTTCTTTGATGGAGACTATCAAGAAGGAACTATGTATTTGGAGGGGTTCTTTTGAAGTATGGAGGAGGTCATGCATGGTACATAAAACATGGTTGAATGTGTGAATCTATGGATTCTTTTGAATGTGCAACGGACAAAGGTATTGATACCCTACACGTATTCAAGGATTCACAGATTTTAATGGACTGGGATAATGGTAAAAATATTATTGATAACCTAGTTCTTTTTGCAATATTGAATAAGACTCTCAACTAGGTAAACCTAACATTTAATAATATCTATTTTGTGCATATCCATAGAGAATTCAATGGCGAGGTTGACAAGCTATCTAAAGCATCTCTTTTATTGCAAGAAGGAAAGTACTCTGAATACGAACATAAAGATGGATAAATCATTAAGGATTATGTTCTTTCTTTTTATTCATGTTTTCTAAACTGTATTGACTAATGTAATTGAAGACAAAGTGATGTGGGTTAATGGAAACACATAAAAATTATTTTGGCATGTATCTCTTTGAAGCTTTAATTCATAGTCAATGGACTTATATTCCCTAGGAAGATTGTAATATGTTAGAATTGTTTTTAATTTGATGCTATATATTATTATAAGGGTTAGAATGTGTTGAGATGACAACATAATTTATATTCTAATTTCAGTTTTGAAACATCAAATATAATAAAAAAATTATGAGGAAAAAAATAAGGGATCCACAACTTCTTATGAAAGGTAAAAAGGCCACGATTAGAGTGCTTTGATGGGACTAAGTAATTATAGATTACACAATGTTCTTATTATGGATCCTTGCATATAATGAATTATCTAGTTGTTCAAATCTATAGCTTCATGTTTCCCATCGTAGGATAAGCTTTAGGCTAAGTACATTCTTCATACTTTTTATACTCTTGTCATTGGAGGAGAGAGATTATGGTGCTTACAACAGTTAAATATTTGACCACACTTTTGGTGACAAGTTGAAGTTTTGTGAATATATGTAATGTTAAACTGGGTACATGAGAAATTGGGCATATAAATATTCCTGCAATTGGTTATGTTAACAAATATCATCCATAGTGAAGTGAATGCCTCCTGTGGGGGATTGATGGTTAATTTATTCTTCTAATTTACCAAACAATTACAAACCATTCTTAAATTTTCATGATTGAGGGTAAGTTTGTAGTTCAAAAGGAAAGAAAATGAAAACTTACCAATTCCACAACAAACCCTATTGTGCTACTATATGGTACAATTAGATCAAGGATCAAGCTAATGAGATAAATAATACACATAAAGCACTCAAATTTGGAAAAAGGAACTTGATTACGTTTTAGTACTTCATTATAAGTATACCAAAAAAATTGGTTTTGATCAAGAGACAACTACAAAGCCTCTGCTAAAATACAACTACCTTCCTCCTTTATCTCATTAAAACAATGTCAATTGGACTTGTAGTTTGATGGATCATAGAAGTCCATGCCTGCAATTTTAGAAAGGTATAAATCATCCAGTGAGTAGATAGCCAAGAAGGAAGTCACCACCAATACCCACATAAAAAACGAAGCTTGGAAATTTTAGCCCTAATCACATTCATCCTCTAAGTCACGATTCAGATTTTTGAGTCTGATATTAGAAATTGAAGATACAAAAATGTGAAACTCTCATTAGAATATATTTAAACTCTTAGTTAGGTCTCTTGATCTTCATTGTTGTGTCTATTACATGAAATAAGATACGAGGCTAGGAGGAACACACACATCATTGCAATAATCAATTTGGCTAAATATGTTGTACAATCTCTAATTTTTGGAGGAGTTATGTATTTTTTATAATCTTATGAATTATATGATACGAGGAATTAGGTCAATATGTGGTTCAAAATAGCAATCTTGGCATTTCTCCAATATTATTCATGTGGTTCTACCCTCCATGGCATGGATGAAGTGTTGTGGATACTTTTGTTGCAAACATATTCATATCATTCTAGTTCTTTCTTTATCTCAATCCTACATGTAGGGATGGGACAATTCAAATCTAAGAGATAAAATAACATTTTTGACCTTTGGGACAACACTAGGTAAACCATATATGTCAAATCAGACAAGTGTGGAAGCATAATATTCTCCCTAATTTTTCATCAAATCAAACAATGGGAGCTCATGCGAAATGAAATGTAGTATAGGAAGACACCTATTTGAAATAAATTGCATTATTACGAGGAAAAATTTGTTTTCGACATGAAAACTCAAATTTTGCAATAGGGGAATGTTGTTTCCAGAATACCTAGTAGGGAATATTTCAATGAATTCAACAAGATTTGTGTTTCATGATTCCATATTCCAACATGGGCTCAAGTCCCATGTGGCTCTAGCTTCTAATGATTACATATCCATATATGCCATTTTTAAAAGTCACAATAATGATACTCTTTGTTTCCAATCACACTCGTATCACTCAATTATTTAAAAAAATGCATATAAGGCAATATATTACATTGGCAGTGGGTGAAATATCTTGATTGTTGGTCACTTTTTTCATGTCCCCGACGGCCTCTATGGCCTATCATGACCACGGGGGATATTTTTCTTCTCTTTCTAATTCTAATACCAGGACATTACTATTTAATACTCAGTTATTTCACTGTGCAATAGTCTGTGCCACATGTTCTTAACTCATTGTGCGACACACTGCATGCATCATACTTTAGTCTACACCCACTTTCGATCTTATCAATTCCTTTATTGCGCAACTATACTACAAGCACAAAGACAGATCGTCGCACGATCCACTGTGTGACTTCCTTAAACCACTGCGTGTCTACCACCACACAACATAACCACCGTGTCAAAACTCAGCTTGCAATGGTAGTTAATTGGTTACCTGCAGAGTTAGAGCTATAAATGTAATGGGACTTCATATACGTATAATCATTTAATATGAAATCAATTCACATTCGTAAGCATTATATACAACATGCATCTCATCATTCATTCATATCAACATTTTGACAATGGAAATGAATAACAACAATGAAACATCACATAACACTTATCTTGACTAAAGCTTATCCAAGCAACTAACTCCGCAAGAGAAACATTCCACCCAATTGTTTGCACTCTATCTAGCATATACTATTTCTTCTAAGAGGCCACGCCCCTGCTGAGCATGATTACCTTAAGGAAAGGGGAACTATCCCAAAGTTCTCTACCACATTCAAACATGCATAAGGCCATATACAAGCTAGTCTCTGCTAGGTTAACAGGTTGTTACAGTCATACAAACTCAACTTTCAAGCCAAGCCTGCCTCTATTGGGTTAATGGGAATATATAGGTAGTAGAGGGGAAATGATACCCGATGACTCACCACAGAGTTATAGGAATCTTGCGCAGACTTGGTTAGATTGGGGTCCACAAAACCTGCCCTACACAACACCAAGAAGGTACCCCTTCACCGCTCAATGGTCCCTCAGGCGTCACCTTCCTTTAGGTTCTATCTAGTGTGTGCGTAGAAAGACCACCCAAACCATGCTATTCCAGCAGGAGGTCACGACCTTCACTAGTCTCTTATCCAGATCCATGCTCTACACCACTCTAGTACTCAATACCAACAATCAATCTCACGTAGACTGAGTTAGTTAGGGGTCCACAATAACTGCTCCACACAACACCACACATGTGTTATTCTAGTGCGTGCGTAGAAAGACCACCCAAACCCTGATATTCTTCCAAGAGGTCATGCAACCACTATTGGATCTCAATCCACTTCTCAAGATTCACAACAAAACTAGTAGGACAAACAATCAGATATGGTTTACCTCCAGAATTATAAATGCATCATGTAGACTTGGCTAGCTTGGGGTCCACACAATACCTTCCCTAGAAAAAACCAAGGTACCCCTTCATCTCTCAACGGTCCCTTGGGCGTCACCTTAATCTTAGATGTGCTATATTAGTGTGTTCATAGAAATACCACCTAAACCCCGGATGATCTTC
Organism: Larix kaempferi; assembly: GCA_027924585.1. Lineage (NCBI taxonomy): Eukaryota > Viridiplantae > Streptophyta > Pinopsida > Pinales > Pinaceae > Larix > Larix kaempferi. The sequence goes on from BSBM01000211.1 coordinate 44,532, forward strand.
CTACAGGCTCTAGTTTCCTAGGGCTTACAAATATAGGATGTGCAAAACTAATGGATCGAGGGAATCACTTGATCACTACCCAAAAAACCACTATGTCATACGGTATTTAAAGGAAACCAAACTCTGTTATAACTAGACTAAAGGATAGCTATACTCAGGATGACATCAACAACAATGAAACAAGACTTCTTAGGCACACGACGGAGGATTCACGATGCTTCACCACTCTACTAGTCAGACTCAAACCACTTGGAAGAGACTCTATCACATAGGTCTTCAACACAATTCAGGATGCTCGACTCAATCTAACAATTGGGTAATTTGATACCACTATGCTACCTAAATCAATAAAAGAATGCATAGCAGTTGTGCTCTTAAGCTTTCTTTTCGAATCATAGTCATGACCATGAAACATAGCTTAGATCTACTCTCCATCTATCACTATTCAAGTTCATCTTCTTCTTAGGAAAGGGTCAACTCTTCTCCACCGATACGAATGGATAGATTGGTCAATGGATGGATAACAATTACCATTACATGCACTCAATACAAGGAGAGATAAATACACCCATGATGGAATGGGTTACTTGACCACATAAATCATTAATTGACTGACAAACTCACTGACAAGCTACTATGCCATACCAATCTGATAGGTAATTTAAGGATGACATCAATTCGACTGGTTGCTTACCCGGTAAGAAAATCCCATCCCATTTATGCATGGTGACTGACACTACTCTGTCAAAACTCTATCACAAGGAAACTTAGACCCATGTCTTACTTTCTCCAAGGTAATAACTGCCGAAACTACCTTATTCTTGGAAGCATTAAATGATTGGGGAGCATGAATTAAATTGATAGTTTATGGATCATTAGTCCTCTCTAGGACACTTGGTGCTTATTTATAGACTTCAACACATCCCTCCCTAACCTTAGGATGATCATAACCCATGATCTTATTTCCTTGCACAATCAACTTTTGATTTATTTATTATTATCATGCACATGTACATCACATTTACAATGTTGTTGTGCTTGACCAACACATGGTCCTACAACCATATTACTTGTTGATATACACATATAAATTCGATATGTCCATGGTAGGGCCTTTTCCTTGAGAACCTTACTAGGTGCTTATTTATATACTTCAACACATCCCTCCCTAACCTTAGGATGATCATAACCCACGCTCTTGTTTCCTTTCAAAATCAAATATTGATTTATTTATTATTATCATGCACATGTACATCACATTTACAATGTTGTTGCGCTTGACCAACGCATGGTCCTCCAACAATATTACTTGTTGATATACACATATAAATTTGAGATGTCCATGGTAGGGCCTTTTCCTTGAGCACCTTACTAGTTTCCTTATAATTATCGACGATATCACATGATTTACATAGTTTATGTCGAGGGTCAAAACTAGGGACATTACGGTACCATCCCCCTTGAAACAACACTGTCCTCAGTGCTCTTCAAATTGAAAAAATATAGGTATTCCTTCCTCATTGCATCTTCCAACTCCCACCGGCCTCACTTGGGATAAAGTGTTTCCATTTCACCTTTACCTGGATGATGGCATGATTTCATAGCACAGTCTCCTTCCTGCCTATGATGTGCATAGGCTCCACTTGGAACTCTCCCTCGGGTTCTACCTGAATCACATTCCAATCAATAACGTGATTAGGATCATGCATATACCTTTTAAGCAATGAAACATGGAAAACATTATGAGCTTTCATATGCACAGGCAACACAATCCTATATGCAATTGGTCCTATTCTATCAAGGACTTCAAAAAGTCCACAATATCTTGGTGCCAACTTGGCATAGTTTCCAAGCTTTAGAGAACTCTTCCTTAGCTTAACTCTCAGATAAACATGGTTTCCAACTTTAAATTTTCTATGCACTCTTTTGATATTTGCATAGTTTTTCTACCTGTGCTACGCTACTTTCAAATTATGCCTGATCTTAACCATTTCATGCTCCATTTCCTCAAGCATTTCTGGTACAAGCACTAATTTGTTTACTGGGTTTTCCCAACTTACTGGAGTCCTACATTTCCTGCCATACATGGCTTGAAATGGAATCATACCCAATGATGTAAGCGACATGAAACTTCCTACCAAGCGCGCCAACAACCTTGTTCTCCTTTCCTTTGACATGCTTGATCTCAAGATCGAATTTTCTTAGAAATTATAACCACCGGGCCTATATTGCATTCAAATTCGAATGATTAAACAAGTACTTTAAACTCATATGATCAATGCATAACTCAAATCTTCTTCCGAGCAGGTAGTGTCGCCACATCTTCAGGGCATGCACTGTGGCTACTAGTTCCAAGTTATGCGTTGCATAATTGTTCTCACGATCCTTTAACTATTGGGACTCATAACATATTGCATGCCCTTCCTGCATAAGTAATCCTCCAATCTCTTCGATGAAAGCATTTGTGCATACTAGAAAATATTTATTGGAGTCTGCGATCTCCATACTAGGGGCATTGGTGAGCAATTCCTTTGGGCGCTGGAAACTTTGATCAAATTTGTCAAACCATGAAAACTTCACATTCTTCCTCTGTAATGACATGATAGGATGTGCCACCTTGGAGAAATCCTTGATGAATCCCCTATAATATCCCGCTAAAACCATGAAATATCAAACATCTATCACTTTCTTGGGCGTATACCAATTCACTATAGCCTCAATCTTCTTAGGATCTACCTAAATTCCCTATGTTTAAATGACATGACCCAAATACTGAATCTTCCTATGATAGAACACACATTTGTTGAGATTGGCATACAACTTATGCACCCGAAGCACCTGCAATACCATTCTGAGATGTTTTGTGTGCTCTTCCTCATTCCTAGAATAGATGAGGATGTCATCTAGGAATACTAGCACAAACTTATCCAAGTACTGGCTGCACACATTGTTCACAAGGCACATGAAAGTAGCTAGTGCATTGGTTAATCCAAATGGTACAACTGTGAACTCATAATGGCCATACCATGTTCTGAAATTTGTCTTATGGATATCTTCCTGCTTGATTCCAACATGATGGTACCCTTACCTTAATTCAATCTTAGAAAATATTCTGGCTCCCTTTATATGATCAAAGAGATCATCTATCCTGGGAAATGGATACTTGTTCTTGACTATGACCTTATTGAATTGTTTGCATTAAATACAGAGTTGCAAGGTTCCATCCTTCTTCTTCATGAACAAGACTGGTGAACCCCATGGGAACACACTCAGTCTGATTTTGAGTTCTTGTCCATTAATTATTGGAGTCTCATTTTCAACTCGAACAACTATGGAGTGCTCATTCTATAAGGGGAATTAGACACTGGGGCTGCGCTTGGCACTAGATTGATAGTAAAATCAATATCTCTATTAGACGGAAGTCCTGCCACTTCTTATGGAAATACATCCTTACATTCTTGCAACACTAGGAAATATTCTAGCGGTGGACCTCTATATTCTGTTGATATTAAGATATGAACTGCATAGACTTGATAGTTCTTCTTGAAGTACCTTCCCGACTGCATCACTGAAACTTGCCTTATGGAAATATTTTATCAACACGCCTTTAACTAGTTGAGGCTTTCCTTCATCAACAAGGAATTCAAGACACTTATTATACTAGTCAATCTTGGTTCGGTGATTTTCCATCCAATCCATGCGAATAATAACATCATATGATCCTAGCAGTAGGATGTTCATATTTGCTTCGCTGTACAGACCGTCCAACATTAATGAACACCCTTCTACCACTTCACTGAATTTCCTTTTCGTCCCAGTGGCTAACTTAACTAGCCATGACTTGATATGCTTACTTTTATTAAGCACACAAAATTCAACAATCTTAGCATGAATATAAATATGACTAAATCTCGGATCTATTAAAATTGAAATAGACTGCACAACAATATTACCTCCAATTTCAACCACCACAGCTTGATGATCATCGAAAGCTGCATAGATTCTAGGAGTTGCTCTGGCCATGTCCTCCAAAGTCACAACTCCTTCGATGTTATGTATATTTTGAGGTTGTTCCTTCATGTGAGGGAAATATATAACTTATGATTTTCTCCACATCCCCAACATTGCATGGATTCTCTAAGTTTTCTTGCACCTATCATAGCACATTGGAATCTACCTTGTGATGAATAATTATGTTGAACATTCCTCTACCATACTAAAGTATTATATATATATATATATATATATATATATATATATATATATATATATATATATATATATATAACCTTTTCATAGCATTAATCGTTTAGCAGAACCACCCCACCCACAAATTTTAAAAAACCTGTTCGGGTCAGGTTGGCTCCCCTGGTAGAGTGTGGTAACATGACCTGCTCTGTAATGATTCATATTGGGTACAGATATGAACTCTTTCTTCCTTGGATCAAACTTTCCCTTGGACTTCCCTCTTCTAGATTGATACTCAGCTTTGCCCATGTATTGCTCATAGCAATGCATCGCCTTCCGGATAGCATCATCCAAGGTCTTGGGCTCCACGAATTCAATTTTGTCTCTATAATTTTGTGGCAATCCACTGAGAAATATCTGAATATTTTCCTTCTCATTCCTGAGATAATCCACATACTAGACTAGCTCTAGGAATTTATTCACATAATCCTTCATTTTCATCTGTCCTAGATTTATCTCATGAAAATCCTTGCTCTTACTATCATAATACCTTTCAAAACGATATTTCTGTTTGAAATACTTTTCAAACTTCTTCCATTCAATATTCCTTTCCTTTAGGACTTTAAATTTCCAAAGGTGTTCCCACCAGATCAAATCTCTACCATTCAAATTAAATATGGAAATCCAAGCTTTCTCATTTCTTGAGAACTCACGAATCCTAAAGTACTTCTTCATTCTAAGAATCCATGCTTCAGCCTCCTATGTGGACCTTATTTTTCTGTCGAATGTAGGTGGCCTTACCTTCTTGAATTACCTAGAGGAACTTTCTTTATGAGACCTCCTTCTATTAGACCTTTGGGCCAAATACACCGAACTATCTGACGATATTTATAACCTGCTCAATCTACTGTTCAAGATGTCTGATGGAGACATGCTTATTCTCCTTCTATGCACGCTTCTTCCCCTAGAGTGATTACTTGTACTCTTTTCATCTTTACTTCAATTGTTCAGATTTGATCCCAAATTGGATTTCTGCTGAAGTTTTGTTAGACTTTGTAGAATGGAAGGGTTGATCTGATGTTGCTCTTCCTGTTCCTTAGTCACCATTTCATTGAAACTCCTCATAGTTTCATCCATATCCAAAGGTGTGATTTGTGCCCTCCTTCCATTGGAATTTATTTTTGAATTACCACCCCCTGCATCTTCTCCCATAACATCTTATTCTTGTTCATAGGGATCTTCCGCATCATTAATGATGAGCATTCAACTAGGTAACTCTATGGTTCTTCTACTCGATGCTTTATTTCCTTTGCTGTAATGACATTTCTACTAATGCTAGCTTTGTGCACAAAGGAAAATATATTAGATTACACATTAATAAATCTCGATATTTGCTATAATATTACCACACTGGTTCCTTTATTGCACTTAGAGTCCTATTGTTGAAACCATTGCTATGTTACCACTTTGTCACGTCCCCAACGGTCTTTGTGCCCTATAAATTATTGTTTAAAACTGAGTTATTTCACTGTGCCACATGTTCTTAAGTCATTGTGTGACACATTGCACACATCATAATTTAGTTTATACACACTTCCACTCTTATTTATTCTTTTCGGGCACAAAGAGAAACCATCGTGCAATCCACTACGCACATCATACTTTAGTCTATGCAGACTTCCGCTCTTATTAATTCCTTTATCACGCACAAAGATAGACTGCCGCATTATCCACTACAATCATATACATGCAAGAAATTCACATTCATAAGCATTATATATAGAATACATCTCATTATTCATTTAGATGAACATTCATATAATGGAAATGAATATTAACAATGAAAAATAAGATAACACTTATCTTAAGTGAAGCTTGTCCAAGCAACTGACTATGTAAGAGCAACGTTCCACCCAAATATAGGCACTTTGTCTAGCAGATACTCTTTATGATAAGACATGACCCTGCACTAGACATGATTGTTTTAGGAAAAGGGGAACTATCCTAAATATCTATCCCACAATCAAATAGGCACAATACCACAACCAAGCCAACCTCTTCTAGGTTAACAGGCTGTTACATTCATATAGACTCAACTCTCAATCCAAGCCAACCTTTGTTGGGTTAACGGGCTTATATAGGTAGTAGAGGGGAAATACTAACTAGTGACTCATTGCATAGTTGCAGGCACCTTTCACAAACTTAGTTATATTGGGGTCCACAATACCTGCCCCACACAAAACCAATAAGGTACCCCTTCACCGCTCAGCGGTACCTCAAGTGTCACCTTCCTCTAGGTGCTATAACAATGTGTGCATAGAAAGAACATCCAAACCCCGTTATTCCACCAAGAGGTCACAACCTTCACTAGTCTCTTAGTTAGATCTATGCTCTAAACAAATTTGGTACTAAATTCCAACAATCAACTTGGTTAGTTTGGGGTCCACAATACCTACCCCACACAACACCACACAGGTGCTATTCCATTGTGTGCATAGAAATACCACCCAAACCCCTCTATTCCATCGAGAGTTCACACAACTTCTATTGGATATCAATCCACTCGATGTTCAACACTCTATCATCTTATAAGTATTCACAACAAAACTAGTAGGAAAAACAGTCATATTTGATTTACCTCAAGAATCACATACGCCTCATGTAAAATCTGCTAGCTTTGGGTCCACAATACCTGCCCCTCACAACACCAAGAAGGTACCCCTTTACCACTCAATGATCCCTCATCTGTCACCTTCCTCCAGGTGCTATACCCGTGTGTGAGTAGAAATATTACCCAAACCTTGAATCATCTTCTTATAGGCTATGTTTACCCAAGGCTTACAAATCTAGGTTGCGCACAACCAACGACTCCAGTTAATCACTTGATCACTTCCCAATAGACCACTCTATCATACATGATTCACATGCAACCACACTCTTTTACAACTAGACTAAAGGATACCTATACTCAAGCTAACATCAACAACAATGAAATATGACTTCTCAGGCGCACGACTAAGGATTCATGATGCTTCTCCACTCTGTTAGTCAGACGTAGACCACTTGGAATAGACATCTATCACATGGGTCTTCGACACAATTTAGGATGTTTGTCTAAAGCTAATAGTTGGGTAATCCGATACCACTCTGCTTCCAAAATCAATAGAAGAACACATAGTAGTTTCAATCTTCATATTCCTCTCTGACTCATAGTCATGACCATGAACTAGAGATTAGATCCACTTTCCACTCTATCAATATTTAGGTTCGGCTTCTTCTTAGGCAAGGGTCGACTCTTCTCCACTGATCATAATGGATAGATTGATAAATGGATGGATAACAGTTCCCATGACATGTGCTCAATATAGGGAAATATAGATACACCCATGAGGGACTAGGTTACTTGACCACGTAACTCATTAACTGACTGATAAACTCATTAACAGGATACTATGCCATACCACTATGATAGGTAATTTAAGGATAATATCAATTTGATTGGTTGCTTATCCAGTAAGAAACTCCCATTAGTTTGACGAAGTGTTGCATATTAGGAAAAATAACATATGCCTTAAAAATAGTTAAATGTAATGAATTAGTCTTGAATCTATAATAAATTGTTCTCCAAAAACTAGATGTGCCAAAATAAAATCCACAAGTTGTTGCATACCTATGCAAAGCTTGGTCATCTGATAGTTTTTCTACTCCAATATAGCCTTGTTCAAAAAATCATGAACATCTTAAGATAAAAAAGGATTTGAAAAATTAGAATATATATTCGTTGTTTTGAATACAAAATCACAAAAGTACTCATTATTCCATGAGAAAGGATTGTTGTTCCTAGATCTAACCTTGGATTCAAAAGACAACATGAATATGGAAAAAAAATGTAAATGCATATCACATAGGTAATTATTTGTTTTACAAAGTTTCATTTGTTCTACATTTATAAGGTCTGTAACATAAATTTTATTTAATAGATAGAATTTTATACACTCTTGAAAGCACTAGTGAGTCTTATCCCGGGCGATGACATGGAATATCTAAAACAAGAATTCAGAAAGTTCATCTTGGGTTTGGTCTCATTGCCATTCAAGTTGACTGCAACAAGGCTCTACATCAAATAATGTGAAATAAATAAAGTATAAAAATACACCTCATGTGATATAGAAGGCAACCTTTGTATAGTATTGGAGGACTGGTTTTAGTTTTGAGCGAGCAAAAGTTTAATAAAATGTAAAGAAATAGAGAAAACTGTCAAATATATCTTACATTAATCAATCATATCATAATATATGATGTGGGAAACATGTAATTATCAATTTTATCACTTGATCATAAAATGGATACATAAGTTGAGGAACTTTGTTGGGTTCGACAGTGATTTTTAAAAGCGATTTCAACTTAATTGGTTTTAATGGGTAATGATATTATGGGTACTATTTACCAACCTTAACTGGATCAAATTTAGTTTTATTTTGTGTGAATTGTTATTCCAAAGATAATGGGGAACACTAGAGTCCCCCATATTAGCTATTATTGCAACTTCTCATACAGATTACAGAGGTTCACCATTTATGTTAGTTTAAACGAATTTATCACACCTTAGCCACAAGTTGTATGCCTTGACCACTTCACTTGAAGGTGATATAGTTGCAAATCCTTGTTCAAGGTTATGTGTATGAAGACTAATGATTTGTGAAAAAATATGGTTTAACTACGAAAATGAGTCTACATCTGTATGTGTCTTTGTTATTGTAGATTAGCACTAATGTCTACTACGTTAGGTTTTGAACACTATGTGGACTTGCTATTGGATTGTTCAAAATTAGTAGGGGGAGTAGCCTACCCAAGTAGAAAGCAATTGCATAACAATGGAATCAAACATGGATGTGTTGTTGTGAATGTTATGAAATATTTTAATGGAGATATTCCTTTGTCACATGCATCAAGAGGTGTATATACATTTTCAAAGGAAAAGAGTCCATTTATTGAATGTGATGTATCACAATTAGTTAACCATGTTGAGTGTTTCCTACAAAAAGTTGAAAATGATAAAAAAGACACTTTGATAAGCTATGAAATATATAACGAAGAGAAGATAAATTTATTGATTCTAATTATGGATTTAAAAATATTCCATAAGAATGTAGGTCATCATTCATTCTTACGAAAGTTAGATTGCATAGCCATAGATATGTTGTCAAATGTGGATGAGTGCAATATTATTAAAGGGAATATTTTTTGACCTCTCTCATTTGGTGTGTTGATGAATGAACTATTATTGCCTCCATAAATTTTCTCATTTGAGTTGGGGCTTGGTAGTTTAGTACATTGGCCAATAAATAAAATGAATGGTTTCAAAATAGGTTGTATCCTAAGGGTTGAAGGTAATAATAAATTTGAAGGTTCACTGACACAAATGAAACAATATCATAACTTTAAGTTCTTGGGAGTAAAGGTGAATATGATCATCATGTGCTTAAGATCCAAGTCATATGACCATGGTATCAATTTCAAATGTTTTGGAAGGAGAGGTAGTGCACTTGGCACCACTAGATGTTACTATGAATTCAAAGTTTTAATCGAGAAAGTATTCATCTAATGTGAGACATGTTACATATCAGAAGGTTCTCTACAAAGATGACTTATGAACCACTTGCTTGACCTTAGTTTTGTTGCTTTAAATGTGATATTAAAATAAAGTGAAAAGGAAATTGAGGTCAAATTATAGGACATGATAAAAGAAACTCCTCTATAACTATTTTATCCACCTATGGGTATTGTGGTTTGTGCTAATGTACAAATTGTGACTATATGGACACATAACCAGTTGAAAAGTCAAGGATGAGTGCATCGCCTAATAGAAAATATAGTATAAACTCTATTGAAACATCTTATAAGATTTCATTCATTACAAGCATGCACGCTACACAATGTTGTAAATATAATTGTATTTCTAATATACGAATGGGGTCTATGGATGAGGGTATTAAGAAGGTGTGTCTCATGAATGAAAATTCAAGAAGAGAATTTGTGATAAATTATCAAGCATCAAAAGCCACTTTTGTTAAAAAAAGTAGATAAAAATAAGTGAACTCTATTTACAATGAAGTTTGACACATTATATGTTTGTCAGAATGCATGATATAAAGCTTATGGAATAAAAAGAAGCATTTTTTACCACTACAAGGATAATATTAAAAAGTATAACTTTAGGGTAGTGAATGGTAATATTGAATTACAAAATTCCCCAAATAATACTATTGCAGTAGTGGCTAGTGTTAGTAAGATTATGGACAAAAATGTAGTTAAGACTCCACATCTAATATGCTAAATACATCAAGATGGAACAAGAGCACTTATAAGAATATTGTATTTGAATATGACCTAGGCTTTGATTCTCAAAATTGTTAATAAGTACATGTTTATGTTGGGTTTTCCTCTAGTATCACAATCCCATTTCAACACAATAACAAGAAATCAATTTCCAAATTTCTTTTTAATGTGGTTCATGACATCGGAGATCGGTGCTCACTACATCCATGGGAAAACCCCCCGGAAGGAAGGCCTTATATTGTCGATGTGAAGGTGGCTCAACAAGAGCATCATATATGCCCATTAAGGGCTCCAACATGTCACTTACTAGGATTGAACCCGGGTGGGGAGGATGATAGACATACCTCCCAACCACCCAAGTTACGTCCAATGGACAAATCAATTTCCAGATATTGCGATCACAAAGAACAATTTATTTGCAAGGTGTAATGTTTATGTCTTGGTCACCATTAAAGTTAGGGCCAACACTAATCCAATATGAGTAGAATAGCTGTGGGTATTCCAAATTTCCCATAATAAGTATATTACAAGTCGTCATTATGTGTACTATGCCCACATATTGAATTAAGATAAGTATCCTAGCACTTACTTGGGCATTGTGCATGACAAGATGGATAAGATAAATAATTCTATACAAAGGTTGGGTAACAAGGAAAATGTTATTAGTAGTGTCATAAATCTTACAATTTATTTGATTGGCATGCTTACACTTGGACACGAGATTCGAGGATTTGACCACTTTTCTTTCCTTTCTAGAGATGGGTTCAATATTCATTATTACTTCATTAGCTAAATGCTTTAAGGATATTGAATAACCAATGGTGGATCAATATGTGGTGGAGAATCATACCACCCATTACATGATGCTCTATTACAAACTGAATCCTATGAAAATTGTTTGTTTGATAAGCAAGATCATAAGCAAACACTTGAGGTAAGTGTTTGCAATGTCCCTAGTTTTCTCCCTTGACATAGACTATGTATATTATGTAATATCATTGATAAATGTAAGGAACCTAGTAAGGATCTCAAGGAAAAGGCCCTACCATGGACATCTTGAATATATATGTGCATATTAATAAGTGATATGGTTAGAGGACCATGTGCTGGTCAAGCACAACAACGTTGTAAATGTGATGTACATGTGCATGGTAATAATAAATAAATAAACAGGTGACTGTGCAAGGCAACAAGAGAATGGGGCGTGATCATCCTAAGGTTAGGGAGGGATGTGTTGAATTCTATAGATAAGTGCCAAGTTCCCTAGAGAGGACTGATGAGCCATCAACTATCAAGTTGAATCATGCACCCAATCATTTAATGCTTCCAAGAAGAAGATAGTTGAGGTAGATATTACCTTGGAGAAAGGAAGGTGTGGGTTTGAGTTTCCTTGTGTGACAAAGTTGTGATAGAGTAGTGTCAGTCGCGCTGCAAAATTGGGATGGGAGTTTCTTACTAGGTAAGCAACCAGTCGAATTGATTTCATCCTTTAATTACTTGTCAGAGTGGCGTGGTGCAGTATCCTATCAGTGAATCTGTCAGTGAGTCTGTCAATTATCCTATCAGTGAGACTGTTAGCCAATTAATGAGTTACATGGTCAAGTAACCTAGTTCCTCATGGGTGTATCTATCTCACTCTCTCTTGAGTGCAAGTCATGGTAATTGTTATCCATCCATTGACCAATCTATCCATTATGGTGGGTGGAGAAGATTTGACCCTTTCTTGAGAAGAATCCGAACCTAAATAGTGACAGAGTGGAGAGTGGATATAATCTCAGGTTCATGGTCATGACTATGAGTCGAAGAGGAAGCTAAAAAGTGAAACTGATATGCATTCTTATATTGATTTAGGCAATAGAGTGGTATTAGATTACCTAACTTTTATCTTGAGCCGAGAATCCTGAATTGTGTTAAATACCTATGTGATAGAGTCTATTCCAAGTCGTCTGATTTTGACTAACATCATGGTGAAGCATCATGAATCCTTAATCGTGCGCCTAAAAATTCATATTTCAATGTTGTTGGTGTCAACTTGAGTATAGTTGTCCTTTAGTCTGGTTGTATAATAAAGTGTGGTTGCCTATGAATCTTGTAGGACAGAGTAGTATGTTGGGTAGTGATCAAGTGATTCCCTAGAGCAATTGGTTGTGTGCAACCTAGATTTGTAATCCCTGGGAAAATAGAGCCTGTAGGCATATGATCCAGGGTTTGGGTGGTATTTCTACGCACACATTGGTATACCACCTGGAGGAAGGTGACGCCCGAGGGACCGTTGAGGGGTGAAGGGGTAACTTCTTAATGTTGTGTGGGTGGGTATTGTGGACTCCAAGCTAGTCAAGTTTGCGTGAGGCGTCTGACATTATAAAGGTAAACCATATTTGACTGTTTGTCCTACTGGTTTTGTTGTGAATCCTGAGAAGTGGATAAAGTGTCGAGCACTGAGTGGATTGAGATCCAAAAGCGGTTGTGCGACCTCTCATCGGAATAATGGGGTTTGATTGGTTTTCTACACACACACTAGAATATCATCTGCATGGTGTTGTGTGGGGTGGTATTGTGGACCCCAAACTAACCAAGTCTGCGCAAGGTAGAGCACAGATATAGAAAAGAGACTAGTGAAGGTAGTGAAATCCTAGTGGAATATCAGGGTTTGGGTGGTCTTTCTACGCACACACCGATATAGAACCCAGAGGAAGGTGACGCCTGAGGGACCATTGAGCAGTGAATGGGTACCTTCTTGTTGTTGTGTGGGGTAGGTATTGTGGACCCCAAGATAACTAAGTCTGTGCAAGGTTCCTGTAACTCTATGGTGAGTCACTAGTTAGCATTCCCCTCTACTACCTATATAATCCCATTAACCCAGAAGATGTTGGATTGGATTAAGAGTTGATTCTATATGACTGTAATAACATGTTAACCTAGAAAGGCTTGCTTGGTTGTGGCCTTGTGCCTCTTTGACTATGGGAGGGATATTTGGGATAGTTCCACTTTCCTTAAGGTAATCATGCCTAGCACGGGGTGGCCCCTTAGCATAAATAGTATATTCTATACAAAGTTCCTATGATTGGGTGGAACATTGCTCTTGCTCAGTCAGTTGCTTGGAGAAGTTTCATTCAAGATAAGTGTTATATGATGTTTCATTGTTGTTATTCATTTCCATTGTATGAATGTTGATCTGAATAAATTATGAGATGCATGTTGTATATAATGCTTATGAATGTGAATTGCTTGCATATCGATGTTTGTATGTATATGATGTCCCATTACATATATAGCGATAACTCTGCAGGTAGCCAGTGAATTTCCATTTCAAGCTAATTTATCATAGGGTGGCTGTGTTGCACAATGGTAGACGCCAGTGGTTAAAGGTAGTCGTGCAGTGGATCATGCAGTGGTGATATAATTTTGTGTGCAGTATAGTTGTACGATAAAGGAATTGATAAGAGCGGAAGTGCACATAGACTAAAGTATGATGTGCATAGTGTGTCACATAGTGTGTTAAGAACATGTGGTGCGGACTGTTGCACAATGAAATAACTCGGTATTAAACAATAATATATTGGTATTAGAAGTAGAAAGAGAAGAAAAATACCCTCCCATGGTCATGATAGGCCACAGAGGCTGCTGGGGACGTGACAGAGTGGTATTAGAGAAATGGTATCAATACTAGGCCTTTGAGTGCAATAAAGGACCCAGTGCGGTAATATTAGAGAAAATATTGAGATTTATTAATGTGTAATCTAATAGATTTTCCTTTGTGCACATGGTAAAATTTGAACCCAACATCCAACGCCATATTTGTCTGAATTTAAACAACACTCCGTCTAATATCTAACAAAGGTGTATTTTTTTAAACGTTGGTGAAACGTCGTCAGAGATCCAAGCGATAGAACAGCCTGTCGGATATCCGATCACACTTTGTCGAATAATCTACGCATCTTTTTTAATCAAGTGAGTTGAATATTCGATAAAGTATTCATCCAAACTTTTCGAATAACCAACCATAGGGAGGTCGAATATCCAACAAATTATACATTACAACGTGTTGAACAACCGACCACGCTGAGGTCGAATATCGAACAAAGTCTTCATCCCACCGCTTCGAATAACCGACAACGCCGACGCCTAATAAATGAGAACATATTCATTCTGATGTGTCAAACATCCGATAATATCACATCAAAATCCGACGACGTGTGTCATCGGAGTTTTAGCAAAGTCATCCAGTCTCCATTGTGGTGTCGTCAGATATGTGACGAAATTTAAGGATTTAAAAAAAATCTCAATATAAATTGTCAACCCGAGGAATTCTGGTTATTTAAAAGGAAATCAAGCAAAATCTATGCATAAACACCAAGCAAACTGATGATTCTCATATCACACACTCAATCAACTAATCCAACAATGTCATTAAGAAGCCTAATTGCTGAAACTGTATATAATCTAGTTCGTTGATCAATCCAAATTCTATTGCTAATTCAATCTTCAAGAATCAAATAAATCACTCTTTGCAAAAACATCACACTGGCAGGAATTGTACTTGGAATCTGTCTAATGATTGAAACACCTAAATTAATTTTGCAAGAAGCTAAATCAATCATATTTAATATTGCAAATAATGAAAAGATCTATTCTATTGTTTCAGCAAGTACTCCAATATTGAATCCAATCCAACTACTTAAAGGAAAGATCACACATTACTCAACTTGTTTCAACAAACCATAAAGGAAATTGATCTATAGTAATTTTCAGCGAGGAAGAATATGTGTAACAATAGCCTTAATTGTCAAAGAAACATATTACACACCTAAGAAATATCACACCCCAGTCAATCGATTGTTTCATCAATTTACATTCCACTAATCAACTGTTTCAGCAAATTCCCACATTAATACAATGAAATAAATCTGCAACTAATCTAACTAGGAAACCAACAAAAATGCAAGAAAGACATGAAGCATAATATAGAAGTGCAACAGTGTATAAGAAATCCATGCCTATAGGTGATCTTGCTTATGCAACAGGATCTAAAAACATGTTAGATTTATGTAAGTATACCTTTCCAACAAACACAAGCAAATACCAGTGATGTATTGAGGAAGAGTTTGTCAAGTCAATGACATTTGAATAATACCTTGGAACTCTTTCAAGTAGTAGATCTGTAATTTCACTCATTGGTATGCCCATCTCAAGTTTATAGTATGTCATTACCTACAAACACCACAACAAGATTTAAGTTAGTATAATGCCAAACAATAAATATGTTAGAAAGAAAAAAAATGCTACTCAAATATGAAGTGAATCCAAAGTCAAGCCAACCCACTTGTTTATATCAAAGTTTTCCTGTGGAAAATCCTGCAGACCAAATAACTATTATATAGGGTCCCGGGCACTTTCATTGTCTAATTAATTCAACAATCAAAGTTCTCAATATAAATTGTCAACCCGAGGAAGTTTGGTTATTTCAAAGGAAATCAAGCAAAATCTATGCATAAACATCAAGCAAATTGATTCTCATATCACACACTCAATAAACTAATCCAATAATGTCATTAAGCAACTTAATTGTTGAAATTGTATGTACTCTAGTTCGCTGATCAATCCAAATTCTACTGCTAATTCAATCTTCAAGAATCAAATAAATCACTCTTTGCAAAAACATCACACTGGTAGGAATTTTACTCGGAATCTGTTTAATGATTGAAACACCTAACTTACTTTTGCAAGAAGTTAAATCAATCCTATTTAATATTGAAAATAATGAAAAGATATATTCTATCGTTTCAGCAAGAAATCTAATCTTGAATCCAATCCAACTACTTAAAGGAAATATCACACATTACTCAACTTGTTTTAGCAAACCATAAAGGAAATTGATCTACAGTAATTTTCAGTGAGGAAGAATATGTGTAACAACAACCTTAATTATCAAAGAAACATATTACACACCTAAGAAAGATCACACACCAGACAATCGACTGTTTCAACAATTTACATTCCACTAATCAACTATTTCAGGAAATTCCCACATTAATACAATGAAATAAATCTATAGCTAATCTAAGTGGGAAACCAACAAAAATGTAAGAAATACATGAAGCATAATATAGAAGTGCAATAGTGCATAAGAAAGACATGCTGCCTATAGGTGATCTTGCTTATGCAACAAGATCTAAAAACATGTTAGATTTATATAAGTATACCTTTCCAACAAACACAAGCAAAGACCAGTGATGTATTGAGGAAGATTTTGACAAGTCAATGACATTTGAATAATACCTTGGAACTCTTTCAAGTAGTAGATCTGTAATTTCACTCATTGGCATGCCCATATCAAGTTTATAGTATGTCTCAAAAGGTAATCCAGGGCATTCGGTCTATGGAAAAGTATTCAGAGATAGCAAGGGAGATATCCTTAGAATTTTCACAAGGTATACTGGGATAAGCATCAACAATGTGACAGAGCTGGCTTCCCTGGGTAAAGGAATGCAAATTGCCAATTAGGAGCATAATTTTAATTGGATCATGGTAGAAGGAGACTCGCAACTCTTGATCAACATCCTAAGAAAAATTATTCATGGATCAAATGTCAGCAACCTTAGAAACACTGGTGTATGGAGGAAGACCTCAGAACCATGGCTAATCTAGCTGGATACTTTTCTACGCTTATCCCCCTCCACGTAAGAAGAGATGCAAATAAATTCGCGTACCACCTGGCCAATATTGAGAAAAATCTAGGTGCCAGAATTATTAATGAGCATCGTACCAACATCGAGGATGAGTCTCTCTTCTCCACCTGTCTCTGGTTAGCTAATAAAGATATGAAGACATTCAACACATGCGTCCAAAACCTGCAGCTGGAACGACAGGCGAAGAATTATGATGATAAGAATGGCATGGGTATACAGAATATCACTTCAGACATCGTTAATAACAAAATAAGGTACATGCATCCTCAATCGAACACTCAAGTCCATGAGGATAATACAAAACCTCATAGAGGGATTAATGCAACGCACTATATTCGTTAATTTGATAATCGAGAAAGGTGATATCAAATTTAGCAGGAGATGCTGGATCCAAAGGAAGTACTATGCCATCATGAGGAAAAGAGGTAGGACAGACAAGTAACCAAGACCAATTATGGCAAGTAGCCTAGAAAATCACAGTTGTTGGGAAAATCAAATAAGCTTTCCTTTCTGGGATGTTAGTTATTACTGCAATTCTCTCCGCAATATCTACGATTATAACAAATTCAAGATGGAGAGGTCACGGAAATGCTACTTAGCAGGTCAAGATCATCGCTCTCTAACGATGAACCAAGCAGTAGAGGTTGCAATGGAGTACACTTCCATGGTTGTTGAGGACATCATAAAGAAAATTGAGAACAAAGAGAAAGACATTTGGAACAAGTACCATGATCTCAGCCAAAACCAGCCAACTGCAGTGCTCGGCTTTTGGGAACTCGACCCGGTATCCACTAGAGGAAGGACTGTTCTCTTCGATCGAATGCTGCTGAAATTTTGGACCAGCAAGAATACCTTGGGAAAAATTCTCATGGATGCCATCCCAGAGGACCCTTCCAGAGCACGATCAAGGTATTCTCATAGATCTTCAAAAAGAGGTAGATATCATCAATGATAACCTGATAAGACTAGCTCAACGAATTGACATCGAATTCGTCTAGTGAACTCCTCAACAAGGCTCGAAGCTGGATGTCTCCGACAAAGGGAAAATAAATATTAGTGAACCATCTGGAGGAACAACAGGATGAATCCTCGCACCATGTGGTTTATGTTCAAGGTATGCCCATCAATCCCATGGACCTTTGGATCTAGAACCCAGGAAATATCAAGCATCATGCAGACCACTATGAGTGTTCAGCTGCTTTGCATTGGGTTATGCGCAACCTCATGAACTCAAAGTTGAAAAGTGATTAGGGGAAAACCAAGGATATTGGTGATTGTTGCATTCTTGCCGATGACCAAAAAAATACTAATCAACTGATTGCCACTAAGATCAGAATCATGGAGAAGCAACTGGATGAAAGGAAACCAACCATCGCGCCTGCCCTGGGAGCCAATAAAGACTCTCATATCCATATTAAGAACGATGAAGCTCCAGATATGGGATACACAGGTCTCCCTTAGCCTCCATATGCTAATGGCCTCTTCTTTTTTGCTATTTCTCTACATAGATATAGAACTATCTCTAGTCTTTCAGGACTTTCGGTCAATAATTGTCTTTGTAATGAATCTATTTTTTGTAAAAAAATATAGTAGGTAGGTCATCAGGGGAACTCTCTTCAAAAAATTTAGTCTCAGACTGAAAATTTAGGCTTATTTTTTGACATCTCCTAGAGAGATAAAGACTATGGCGGACAATACTCTTTTCGTAACTATATTTTGCAAAGTTTAATAGAAAAGATCCTCTCTTATTTACAAAAAAAAAGGTTTATAGTATGAAATTACCTACAAACACCGCAACAAGACTTAAGTTAGTATAATTCTAAGCAATAAATATGTTAGAAAGAAAAAATGGTACTCAAATATGAAGTCGAGCCAACCCACTTGTTTATATCAAAGTTTTCCTGTGGGAAGTCCTGCAGACCAAATAACTATTATGTACGGTCCTCGCACTTTAATTGTCTAATTAATTCAACAATCAAAGTTCTCAATATAAATTGTCAACACAAGGAAGTTTGGTTATTTCAAAGGAAATCAAGCAAAATCTATGCATAAACGTCAAGCAAACTGATTCTTATATCACACACTCAATCAACTAAACAATGTCATTAAGTAGACTAATTGTTGAAAATGTATGTACTCTAGTTCGCTGATCAATCCAAATTCGACTACTAATTCAATCTTCAAGAATCAAATAAATCACTCTTTGAAAAACATCACACCGATGGGAATTGTACGCGGAATCTTTCAAATGATTGAAACATCTAGCTTACTTTTGCAAGAAGTTAAATCAATCCTATTTAATATTGCAAAGAATGAAAATATCTATTCTATCGTTTCAACATGAACTCCAATCTTGAATCCAATCCAACTACTTAAAGGAAAGATCACACATTACTTGTTCGCAGGTGATTTGGTAGAATGCTATCGCAGCATCTCCGATGTTGCGACAAGGCAGAAGATGGTGCGAATGGCGATGAGTGGAAGATTAGTTATGCATTTTGGGTCAATTGTACCGCAGAATGCGGGTTTTGGGTCATTTGGACCACATATTATGTAATGTTGAGTCGTCTATACCGCAGAATGCAGGTTTTTGGATAAGTCAGTTAGATATTGGGTCATTTGTCCATAGTGTCAGTTAGGAAGTCGGTAGTAAGTGGACACGAGTTGTAAGGCAGAAGCCTATATATAGATAAGAATTGTAAGTGGTAAAGAGAGAGAGAATTGGTAGCTGAAGAAGGGGAAGCTCTGATGTTGGTTGTATGATTTCCGGGTATGTTTTGATGTCAAGAATCATTGTGGAGAACTAGTTTTTGCAGAGGCATTGTATCTGGGTTGACAATGATAATATGATGAAGCTATTTTGGTGCAATCCCTGTGTTCAATTTATTCAGTTATGATAATGTGATATTGCACTATACGAATAATGTCATGCTTCTTTGATGCGATACTTGCTTTACAATTATTGTTGTTGCAATGATGAATGTTTGGGTTGAATATTGCTTTACTACTATGTTTAATGCTTAAATATCTCTGTTGTTGTGTTACAATAAGTTTAAATATCATATCCCCAACCATCCTCCTTCATTCGGCGGAAACATGGTTCCGTCTTCTCTTCCTGGACGCCTCGGGTGACCTCATCTGCTCTACAGGTGTTGCTAGGCGGGATAAACCCTGTCCGGGCCGGTGCTCAAGAAGACTGTGGTATGTATTGACAGTGAGTGGGACCCCTGTCGAATGGCGTCACGTTAACAAATGGTTCCGTTTCCAGGACCGTGTACGGAGTGAAAGGAGGACATGTTGTGGCACCCGACGAAATCGGAGATCCAAGAATGGTTTGATCAGAAGTTGCAGGAATTCGCTGAAGAGGAAAGCAGGAACACTCGATTGACAGTAGATCAGTGGGTGGGTAGATACATTCACGACGTTCCGCACGAATGGTTCTTCTGTGAATTTCTGGTCCTATTGTTCAAATGGTTGGCAAAGTTGACCTTCCAAAAGAGGAACTTCCAAGGTGGTGAACCGACGACCTGGACCCCCGAATTGATTCAGGAACTGCAGGAAGTTGATAATAAAGCATCACGGGCTATTGAAGTGTGGTTCGATAGCATCCTAGAAGGATATATCACAAAGTTCGCAGTTGATAATCAGAAGTCCTATAGTGAAGCCGAAAGATATTTTTTCCACGAACCTCGAGGCAGGTTTTTATTGTCTCTTCAACTTTTGATCAAGATGCTTATTTGCGAAAAGGGTATATTGAAGATGCATCTTGATCAGTAGATAGCCTGGTGGGCAGAGGCCGTGGGTACCGCAACTGTTGGGGGGAGGTACATGGAATGGTAAGGGGTAGATGGGTACAAGCCATGATGAGACTGTGAGTGAAGCTGAGGAAGAAAGTGGTCTTACGAGGGGAGGAGCGAGGTTCCGATAGGAAAAGAGGCAGAGGATGGGAGAAGGTCCTACTGCAGTCGAACCGCAAGACCGTGAAGGAAGACCACATGGGACAAAGCGACCTCACAGTCCTGACAAGGAAAACCAGGCTACGCCCAGGATAGAGGTAGGACCAAACCCCGACACCAACGTACCCACACCTTCACTCACTATCTCTCAGATAGTAAGAAATACCACTTCGACACCGCCAAGTTCGTCAATTCCACAGAAGTTAATTAGTAGTAGTACATCGAAAGGAGGAAGGAAGCCCAGAATGGCGAGCGATGATGCTAAGTTACCGTTATTCCATGGGAGTGCGACAGACAACCCAGAACAGTATTGGTTTTTGTGTGAAGCGGTCTGGACCATAAAATAGATCACCGATGATGCTGCTAAGAAAGGACAGTTAGTGACGACTCTGTGAGGTCGTGCATTAGATTGGTTTATGATGTTCGTTCTAGTACCTACAGGAGCCCCAGAGAAGTCACTGGATGAGATTCGGGATGGGCTGATTGCTGAATTTAGAAGGCCAAGTCTAAGGCTCAATATATTACAGAATAGAAGGAAATTAAGCAGTATCCCAATGAGATGGTATGGGATTTCGACCAACGATTCAAGACACTGCTGGAAAAGGTTAGTTTCGATATGAGTGCTGTCCAACATAAAGAGTGGTTCATCGCAACACTGCTACCACACATTCGGCTTCTGTTGATGCAACAAAACATCTCGATGCCCAGTGAAGCTCTAGAGATTGCAATGTGATTGGAGGCGTCATCAATTGGAGATACTGCATCCGGGATGTCACAGATACAGACATAGCTCGCTAACTTGACTATACACTTGCAAGATTTGAAGAAAAGCAAGGAACAACGCGATGAAGTATGGTGTACACGATGCCGAGGAGAAGGGTATATGAAGGACAATTGCCCAGATTTTCGCAATTATTTGGTGTCAGGTGCGCCAAACCCGTTTAATGGCGGTAGCATGCCGTGGTGTCGCGTTTTCCAGGTGTATGGGCACAGTCACGACAATTGCCCTTATATGCAGAAAATGGTCACAACCGCAAGAAATATTTATTGCACATTTTGCAAGTCGGTGGGTCACAATGACAAAGATTTTCGTGCATATGGGTTGCTACAAGAAAGAATGTATGATGCATTCTACGTCAAGGACAATCAATGTGCCGTACAACAATCGCAACCGCAGCCACAGGTAGGCCAACCACTACCTCAATCATAGATGTAGTTTGTACCGCAGCAACAGAAACCGCCGCAGTTCATGCCACAATATGCTCCAATGCAGATGGATCCACAATAGCCACAATATGTACAGAAACCGCAGTATGCACCACAAGGGCAAGGGATGCAACCTGCACCAATGTAGCAACAGTTTAACCAACCACAGTACCAGCAGCAAGGAGGATTCCAGGGAGGACATGGTGGAGGATTTGGTCGCGGAGGAGGACGAGGTGGTCGCAGACTTGTTCAATGTTATCACTGTGCGATATGGGGACACTATCAGCGAGACTGCCCACTGCTGCAGAACCAGTGTACGTTTTGTTTTGTTAACAATCATATAGTTGAGAATTGTCCACAGTTGATTGCACAATGGCAGGTACGGAACACTCCCCAGTTGCAGACACAGCCCCAGGCACAACAGCCCGCTCAGAACCAAGTACAGCAACCAGTGTAAAACCAGAATCCGTGGCCGAACCAAAACATAAATCACAATATAAATCAATTGGGGAACGTACCACCAAATCAACAGCAAACTGCAAACATCGCGACAATTTCTGCAGAACCAAGACCGCAAGATGCTTCCGTCGCTGTGGTCACTCGAGGAGGAAAGATAGCTAGAGAAGATAGCTCAATGATCCGGTTAGCTGGACAAAAGAAGGTATCATTTGATATTGATGCGGAACGGGAGACGTTTCTTCATGCACGACGGGCCTTAGGGAATGACCGAGGTAAAGCCGTCATGTATGACATGCCCTCTACTTTTGATGCTACTTTGGAGGTTAGCCCGGTGCGGTGGTCCAACACACTTCGAGCATTTTTGGAACATTGTTTGTCCCTGGAAAAAGATCCCGATGCTCTTGCTGCGATTGAATCCTTGTTGCGACGACTGGCCCAGGATCGACAAGAGCTCGTGGTTAATTCCTTGCAATGACGGAAGACGGGTAAGGAGATGCGGATGAATATTCAAATTGGCGACTATGATGTTGATTCAGTCATTCTGGATCTTGGTTCGGATGTCAACATCTTGACCAAGCAGGATTGGCAGAAGATGGGGAGCCCCCCATTGAGCTGGTCTCCTGTACAGCTCCGATTGGCTAACCATGCGAAAGTAACACCCATTGGGTGAGTTCCACGGCTAGTGGTAGATATCGAGGGTATGAAAACCTTTACCGACTTTGATGTCATAGAAGTTGTCGAAGGCGGCATCTCTTATCCCGCACTGTTGGGGATTGGATGGGCTAAAGATAGTGGAGCTGTAGTTAACTTCAAGCGATGGATGATGGCTTTTGAAAATCGCGATCTCAGAGTTATCGCTCTGTTGGATCTGGCTGAAGGATGCCGCTACATAGAGCCAGTGAAGGACAACGATCCCAGTGGATGGGACCATGCATTCAATATTTCTAAAGATTATATACATCCGACTGCCAACAGTGAGCTGGGATGGCACAGTGACAGCTCTGCGTCTTCTGACTCTGATGATGCACTGGAATATTGGCAAACCGCTTGCACGAAGTGTCACTCCATAAGTGCGGGTTGGTCACACAGTCATTATGCCGTGTCGCGACTGAAACGGTTACACTACCAATAAATGAAGGACTACCTGGCTTAGCCAACTTTCTGATGGAGTTCAAAGAAAGAGTTTCCGAACCACAGCGCTTGCTGGCATTGAATGAAGCATTGAAGGCTGCTCCAGCACACTAGTGGGCGACACACAAGGCATCGATTGATGGATGGTCGAAATGCCGAAGATTGATGATGGTACATTTTGGTGATACTGAGGTTTACCACACTGGGAAGTATGATGGGCGGATCGATCCTGGTGGTCAATTCATGGAATGTCAATGGCTATGGGTATCGCGACCAAAAGATGAGTGGGTCCATGCTTTTATCCATACTTTGGATGAGATGCCACACTCATGGTCTACTGCAGCTGAGTTGCGAGGGGAAATTTCTACTTGGATGGAGCTCACAGTGTGTTTTACTCATACATTTAGTTTTGCGGATGCCGATCTAGAGGTTAATAATGCATTACAGCTCATCCGTGATGTAATTCTACAGGTTGTACTAGTAGCATATCCTGCGGATCCGCACACGCACTAACAGATGCAGTCTCTCATGGAGTGTTTCAATATCAGTGGTGGGCCAGAAGATGGTGATGATCCGCAGAATGTGAATATCCCGAAGTCAGAAGGAAGTCGTGCTGTGGTACCACCTGATGCGCCAAGCGACTCGATCAGTCAGCCGCTGAGGATCCGTAATATTAACATTGGGACAGAGGACACTCCGAAGTTCGCAAATGTCGGGATTACAAGGATGATGAGGTGATAAGCAAGGTCACTGATTTGCTCCATGAGTTTCAAGGCATATTTCCTACTAAGTTTTCCGACATGAAGGGGATTCTGGGTGACTTAGGAGAAATGAAGATTCCATTAAAACTAGATGCTAAGCCGATCCGGCAGGGACCCTATCGATTGAATCCGCGACATAAGGAGTGGGTCAAGGCTGAGCTGGATTGCATGTTAGACGCTGGTATTATTGAACCAGTTGAGGAGCTGGAATGGATTAGTCCTATGGTGGTGTAGGATAAGAAGACCGGTGAAGTGCGCATTTGCATTGACCTCAAGAAGCTAAATGATGCATGTTTGCACGATATGTTCCCCACTCCATTTACCGATGAAGTGCTTGAAGGTGTGGGTGGCCAGGAGATGTACTCCTTCACAGACGAGTTCTCTGGCTATCATCAGATCCGCATTGCCAAAGAATATCGCCATAAGACAACTTTCGTTACTGAATGGGGTTGCTTTCAATACACTGTAATGCCGTTTGGTCTGAAGAATGCACCTGCGATATTTTCGTGGGTTGTCATTGCTGCATTTAAAGACTTCATTCAAAAAATTTTACAGGTATACATGGATGATTGGACGGTCTATGGTTTGGTCCGTGATCATTTGGCGAATCTGCGGTTGATGCTCGAGCGATGCCGACAGCACCAGATATCGTTGAATCTAAAGAAATGCATCTTTTGTGCACCGTTTGGGATATTGCTCGGCCATATTGTGTGTAAGCAAGGGTTGTTGGTCGATCTGGCCAATATTGTGCTCATTTTGAGTTTGCAACCACCGACCACTGTTAAGCAGTTGCGGGCGACTCTGGGACACATGGGGTATTATATCAAGTTCATCAGGGGTTATGCTGCGATTACTGCCCCTATGGAGAAGTTGTTGAAGAAGGATGTGGCATTCCAGTGGAGCCTGAAATGTCATGCTAGCTTTGAAACACTAAAGGTGAAGATGGTGTCAGCACCGATATTGGTATTTTCGGACTAGAGTAAGGAATTCCATGTCCATGTTGATGCCTCATCGATTGCATTGGGTGTCGTATTGGCTCAACCAGGAGAAGGAGACCTTGATCATCCTATTGCTTTTGCAAGTCGGAAGTTGTCCTCTGCAGAAAGAAATTACACTACCACTGAGCGAGAAGGTCTGGCAATGGTCTACGCGCTGCAGAAGTTCAGGCACTATTTGTTGGGTGGGCACTTTAAAATGTTCACCGACCATTCCACGTTGAAATACCTAGTCAATAAGCCTGTGTTGGGGGGGAAGATATGTCGTTGGCTACTTCTTTTTTAGGAGTTTGATTTTGAAGTCATTTTGAAGCCAGGTCAGTTGAATGCCAGTCCTAATAATCTCTCGCACATTGATACAGGAGAGGATCCGACCAACATTGAAGATGGTTTACCAGATGCTCAACTCTTTCGAATTGAGGTTGCAGATGGCTACTTTGCAGAAATCATCCAAATTCTGACAATGGGTACTGCACCAGACGAGTTCACCACCAGTCAGAAGAAGCAGTTGGTAGTCAAAGCTGCAGAATTCCAGCTAATTGCAGGAGAGTTATACAAAATGGGTGCCGATGAGGTATTGCGTAGATGTGTCTTTCCGCATGAGCAATCCTAGATATTAGCATAAGCGCATGGAGGAGTAGCCGGAGGACACTATGGTGGTAGAGCAACTGCTAGGAAAGTGCTGTGTGCTGGGCTATGGTGGCCCACACTACATAAGGATGTGACAGACTATGCACGGTCCTGTGATGTCTGTCAGCGAACTGGAAAACCATCCCGCCACGATGAGATGTCGTTGATGCCCCAGTTGACATTACAGCCGTTCGATAAATGGGCGGTGGATTTTGTAGGACCGATCAATCCACCAGGGAAGCGCACGGGTGCATGCTATATTATCACCACAAAAGAGTATTTGACTTGATGGGAAGAAGCTGCACCAGTCATTGATTGCTTCACGACCACAACCGCGCGGTTTCTCTTTGACCACATTGTCACTCGCTTTGGCTTCCCCAAGATATTATTGAGCGATCAAGGCAGACACTTTCTTAATCGCACCATCAGCGCATTGACGGAGGTGTTGCAGATACAGCATAAGAAGAGTACACCCTATCATCCGCAGGAAAATGGCATGGTGGAGGCTTTCAATAAAGTATTGGAGCATGTGCTGACAAAGGTGTGTAACATGAACCACGATGACTCGGATCTCAAAATACCAGCAGTATTGTGGGCCTATCGCACCACATGTAAACAACTGATAGGGCAGACACCATTTAAGCTGGTGTATGGACAAGAAGCAATTATGCCCATGGAGTATATTGTCCTGAGTCTGTGCATCGCAGCCGCAATAGGCTTGGATGATGCAGCACCACTAGGTGAACGTCTAGAGCAGTTGGTGCAGTTGGAGGAAGATCGTTCTGTCGCTGGGTTCCACCAGGGGGTCGAGAAGGGGCGAGAAAGCATGGCATGATCAACACATAAAAAACAAACAGTTTCAGCAGGGCGACTTGGTGCTATTGTACGACAACAAGTTTACGAAACATCTGGGAAAGTTTTAGATGCATTGGCTTGGTCTGTATCGCATCAGTAGTATTACTTCAGGGGGTGCGATTTAGCTGCAACAACAGGACGGGGCGATGCTCCCAAAACTGGTGAATGGTCATAGGTTGAAGCCCTATCATTCGGGCTTGGAATACCGCGATGCCTGAGTCGCATTAGGGAAAAAAAAAGAGAAGTAGATTGATTGGTGGCAGGATGTTGCACCACCATGGATGAAATGCGGAAGCAGGGAGGCTTCTGCCGCAAGTTTGGAGCGGTCGGAGACACATGGCAGCGTTGCGACCGAGTTAAATCAGCAATAAATGCCAAAAGTTTAGCAGTTAATTAACGGCGCATGCCTGCATGATGGGCATTAATGGCGGATCTGGCTGATCGACGGACAGGATCGACGGCAGATTTGCGTCATTAATACAAGATTTTGGTTGAGTTAATGCATGATTTCGTGATGATTACGGCAACTTTGGCTAGATGCTATAAAAACGGATCGGAGTTGGTTGAAAGACACCGAGAAATCAGTTGAGAAGTGTTGTTGCAGAGTGTAGTCGTGCATTGAGCAAGGTGCTTTTAAGAATATAACGAGGTGCTGTGAGGTATGCCAGGCAAACTGGAGACAGTTGAAATTAGCAGCGAAGTGGAGTCTCCCTTCATCCCGGTGGTTGTCAAGCAAGAAGTTGTGTCCTCTGGAGCCGTTGATATTGGAGCCAAAGTTGCCAATATGCCAGTGGGAGCATCAGTTGTCGTTAAGAAGCGACGGGGGGGTCAACACTCTGAGTCTCCGCAAAGTAAGAGGGTGCTTCGGTCCTCCGCCATGACAGCAGGAGAAGCTCAGGAATAGGTGGGGCAGTCCAATCACCCCATTCATGAGTCTACCCCATGGGCGGTACTGTCAGCCGGTGACATCCTTGGGTATATCCCTCCCGTTTGGCCGAATGCCACCCCACGCAAGATAAACCCAAGACAGAAGTACGGTGTGAAGATGCCGGCACTCCCGGATGGAATGGAGTGCTCTGTGGATATTAGGTCGGCATTGCTGCGATTGCGTTACGACAACCATTAAATGGTGGCCTACCCTGACATTGCATCCACCCCCTATGTTCCTGAGACACGACTTTCCCCGACACCGACAGTACAAGACCGGGCACGAGGATTGAAGCAGGCCGACTTATTAGGGCTTCTTAACATGCCACATTTTGGGCGACTGGCGGAAGTCAATGCATGTGTAAAGTAGCTCCTGATGTGCTTTCATGGTGGTTCATTGTGGCTGGACAGAGAAGTCCTGGTCACCGTCGACTTAATTTTGTACATAACCGGCTTGCCTAAGAATGGAGTTGATCCGTCGCAGTTCATCCAAGGAAAGGAAAACGACAAGAAGCGGGCGCTGCAGTTGGCACAGAAATATGGCCTAGAAACGGATGGGCATGGGTATCTCACCAGTAGCTACAATGATCAGGTGGTACTCACGGGCATTAAGATCCTATCCTGCAAGGTGGTTAGGGGTGGTTGACCTAACCAATGTAACTCGGGGATTGTTGCATGCAGAGAGCAATGTGCGAAAGGGGTCCAAATGAACTGGTCCCTGTATCTCTTGAATCAATTGATGGAGGACGCTGTGGCAGTCCAATTGGGAAAGGGTGCCTTCACATATAGTTGGTTGTTGCTGTTGTTCACCTTTTTCGCATGGAAAGAGCCCGACACGTACCAGGGCATGGACTGTCCGGTTGCAGCAGAACAATGGGGGGAGCGATATCAAAATCTATGGTATGTACGGGATCCAGAGAGACTCCAGGATTTCCAATTGCAGTTTTGGCTGTATTGGGAGATGCTTTGTGCCGTGGCAACACAAGTCCGCGAATATCTGAAGAAACTGGAGCACGGTTCAAACCTGTCATGGCGTTTGCAATTCAGCGACATACCATACATATCCAAGCCCGCCGTGATCCTGATCGGCAATGGTTGCAGACCTCGTATAAGGTGACATTCGAAGATTTGGAGGCTACTGTGAACAAGAGGCTGGAGGCATGGAGACAACCCATGAGTTTAGCGGAGATAGGAGCCGGTGGCCCGACGTTGGGCCCAAATGATCGAGTATCGGCATAGAATGAGCAGAGTCACCATGAATCAGGGCACCAATCGACCAAAATGATATCAGATAATAGAGACCGGGAGCTTGAAGAGAACTGCTCGAAAAGGTATTAGGAGCATGCAACGATCAGCGGATTGTCTTTGCCCACCGAGGCACAGTTGGGCCGCCTGGTCACAGCGATCAATACTGCATCCTCTGCGGCAGCAGACAAGATGGAAAGGAAAGTGGATGAAGGATTCCATGCGATCACCGCTTGGTTAGAATCTTTGTATGACATGGTTTCCGACAAGGCACCAGAGAAAGCATCAGCATCAACCTTTGACACAATCAGCACTAAGCCACGGGTCAGGAATGTGGAGATTCCCCCGACTGCGATTGTGACCGAAGATGCGGCAGTAACTACGTTGCTACAGCAGCTGAAAACGGTGACCATTAATGTGAATGCCTTGCCCGCGGAAGGATTGACCACTCTGCAGGCTACTACCAGCAAGGAAACGACAGACCGACTGCGGCAGATCAGCGGTATGTGTGTGCGACTGCATGCAAGCGAGGCCTATGCGCAGCGCACTATCGAAGAATTGACTGCCAAGGATGCTTTCGCATGACAGGCCGTGGATGACCTCGAAGCACACATCAAGGAAGAACGGGCTGAGAAGGCTCGTGAAATCGAAGGCCTAAAAAAGGAACATGATTTCCTTATTGTGGAGAAGGCTCGTATGTGTGACGACAATGTACGGGTTGACCGAGCGATCATGGAATCTTATCAACATGTACCGGAGCCCACTGAAGAGGTAGATGTGCTCCACCGAGTGCAGTGACTGGGGGCTACCATTATTCAGTTGCGATAGGAGAATCACGAGTTGAAGGCCCAGATGAAACTGGGTACGCCTCAGGCTGAAGTGGATGAACAAAGAAGGGCAATTGAGGAAGTTGCCACTCAGATGGAGGAGCTAGAAATGCAGGCAACTAGGCTCACGGCTGAAATGGTACAATTCTGGGTCCGCATTTTCAGGATGAGCAGGTTGAGCAGTTGACTAAGTACCGGCAAGAAGCGGAGGGACAGTTGGCCACATTAAAAGCTGCAATGCGAACAATGCCACCACTGGAGCAAGTTGCTAAGTCTCAAGAGCTAAAAGACTTGCAACACCATGTCGCCAAGGCGGACGAGCGACAGAAGACACATGTGACCTAGTTAGAAGAGTTCCAGGACACTGGCGGAAAATTTATGATGCAAGCTAGTGAAGCTCTGAAGGCAGTGCAGAAGTGTTGACAGCAGGTCGTGGAAAAGCTTACAGATCACCCATTTGCAGACAACGTGGTCGATAGTCAGGCAGTGGCTACGAAAGCCAAGGAGGTGGTGCGGACAGTTGAATAGCCATAAGAGGACTTCAATGTAAAAATGACGGAGTACATTGTATCTTGTTGACGTGGCTCGAGGGCAAGCCATAAGATTGTGTTGGGGGCCTGTTGGCAGGCGGTTTGGTAGAATGTTATCGCAGCATCTCCGATGCTGTGACAAGGCAGAATATGGCGTGAATGGCAATGAGCGGAAGATTATTTATGCATTTTTGGTCAATTGTACCGCGGAATGCGGGTTTTGGGTCATTTGGACCACATATTATGTAATGTTGAGTCGGCTATACCGCAGAATGCGGGTTTTTGTTCATTTTTGGATAAGTCAGTTAGATATTGGGTCATTTCTCCATACTGTCAGTTAGGACGTCGGTAGTAAGTGGACAAGAGTTGTAAGGCAGAAGCCTATATATAGATAAGAATTGTAAGTGGTAAAGAGAGAGAGAATTGGAAGCTGAAGAAGGGGAATCTTTGATGTTGGTTGTATGATTTCTGGGTATGTTTTGATGTCAAGAGTCATTGCGGAGATCTAGTTTTTGTAGAGGCGTTGTATCTGGGTTGACAATGATAATATGATGAAGCTATTTTGGTGCAATCGCTGTGTTCAATTTGTTCAGTTATGATAATGTGATATTGCACTATACGAATAATGTCATGCTTCTTTGATGCGATACTTGCTTTACAATTACTGTTGTTGCAGTGATGAATGTTTGGGTTGAATATTGCGTTACTACTATGTTTAATGCTTAAAGATCTCTGTTGCTGTGTTACAATAAGTTTAAGTATCATAGCCGCAACCATCCTCCTTCATTCGACGAAAACATGGTTCCGTCTGCTCTTCCTGGACACCTCGGGTGAGACCTTATCTTCTCTATAGGTATTGCTGGGCGGGATAAACCCTGTCCAGGCTGGTGCTCAGGAAGACTACGGTATGTGTCGACAGTGAGTGGGACCCCTGTCGACTGGCGTCGCATTAACATTACTCAACCTATTTCAGCAAACCATAAAGGAAATTGATCTACAGTAATATTCAACGAGGAAGAATATGTGTAACATCAGCCTTATTTATTAAACAATCATATTACACACCTAAGAAAGCTCACACACCATACAATCGATTGTTTCAGCAATTTACATTCCACTAATTAACTATTTCAATAAATTCCCAGATTAATACGATGAAATTATTCTATAGCTAATCTAACTAGGAAACCAACAAAAATGCAAGAAAGACATGAAGCATAATATAGAAATGCAACAGTGCATAAGAAATCCATGCTGCCTATAGGTGATCTTGCTTATGCAATAGGAGATAAAAACATGTTAGATTTATATAAGTATACCTTTCCAACAAACACAAGCAAATACCAGTGATGTATTGAGGAAGAGTTTGACAACTCAATGACATTTGAATAATACCTTGGAACTCTTTCAAGCCGTAGATCTATAATTTCACTCATTGGCATGCCCATATCAAGTTTATAGTATGTCTCAAAAGGTAATCCATGGATTTCGGGCTATGGCAGAGTATTCAGAGATAGCAACTGAGATATCCTTATAATTTTTGTGGGGTATACTGAGATAAGCAACAACAATGAGACATAGATGGCTTCCCTGGGTAAAGGAATACAAATTGCCAAGGAGCATAATTTCGAGTAGATCATGGTAAAAGGAGACTCGCAAATCCTGATCAACATCCTAAGAAAAATTATTCATGGATCAGCTGTCAGCAACCTTAGAAACAACTGGCGTCTGGAGGAAGACCTCGGAACCATGGCTAAGCTAGATGGAGAATTTGCTATGCTTATCCCCATCCACATAAGAAGAGATAATAATAAAGTCATGGAACACCTGGCCAAAGTTGAGGCCAATATAGGTGCCAGAATTATTAATGAGCATCATACTAATATCGATGATGAGTCTCTCTTTTCTACCTATCTCCGTTTAGCTAATAAATATATGATGACATTCAACACATGCGGCTAGAACCTGCAGTTGGAACGACGAGAGAAGAATTATGATGATATGAATGGAATGGGTATGGGGAATGTCACTTCAGACACTATTAATAACTAAAGAAGGTACATGCATCCTCAATCGGTCACTCAAGGACATGAGGAGAATATATAACCTGATAGAGGGATTAATGCAGCGTCCTATATTCTTTATTTTTCTAATGGAAAAAAGGTGATATCATATTTAGTAGGAGACGTTGGATCCAGAGGAATTAATGTGCCATCATGAGGAAAAGAGGTATGATGGACAAGTAGGAAAGACCAATTATGGCAAGTAGCCTATAAAATCACAGCCGTTGGGAAAAGCAAATAAGCTTTCCTTTCTGGGCTATTATTTATTACTACAATTCTCTTTGCAATCTCTGCGATTACAATAAATTCAATATGGTGAGGCTAAGAAAGTGCTACATAGCAGGTCAAGATCATCGCTCTCTTACGATGAGCCAACTAAAAGCAACAGAGGTTGCAACGACGTACACTCTCCTTGTTGCTGAGGACACCATAAAAAAATTGAGCACAAAGAGAAATACATTTGGAACAAGTACCATGTTCTCATCCAAAACCAACCAAATGTAGCGCTCGGCTTTTGGGAACCCGACCTGGTATCCACTAGAGGAAGGACTATTCTCTTCGATCGAACATTGGTGGCCTTCTGGACCAACAATATTACCATAGGACAAATCCTCATGGATGCCATCCCGGATGAACCTCCCAGAGCACGATCAGGGATATTATCATAGATCTTCAGAAAGAGGCGGATATCATCAATGGGAACCTGAAAAGGATATCCCGACGAATCGGCATCGAATTCATCCAGCAAACTACTCAACAAGGCTCAAAGTTGGATGAATCCTCC
This sequence comes from Larix kaempferi, assembly GCA_027924585.1. Lineage (NCBI taxonomy): Eukaryota > Viridiplantae > Streptophyta > Pinopsida > Pinales > Pinaceae > Larix > Larix kaempferi. Next base: position 78,117 of record BSBM01000211.1, read on the forward strand.
AAAGGGAAAAGAAATATTAGTGACAACCATCTAGAGGACCAGCAGGATGAAGCCTCGCACCCTGCGGTTGAGGTTCAAGGCATGTCCATCAATCTCATGGACCCTTGGATCCATAACCCAAGGAATAAGCATCATGCAGACCACTATGAGCGTTCAACCACTCTGCACTGGGTTATGTGAAACCTCATGAACTCAATGCTTAAAACTGATGAGGGGATAACCAAGAATATCGGTGATTATTGCATTCTTGCTGACGACCATAAAAAGACTAACCAACTGATTGTCACTAAGATCAGGATCATGGTGGAGTAGCTGGATGAAGGGAAACCAACCATCACACCTACCCCAGGAGCCACTAAAGACTCTCCTATCCTTATTAATGATGATGAAGCTCCAGATATGGGCCACACAGGTCTCCCTTAGCCTCTATATGCTAATGGACACTTCTTTCTTGCTATTTCGCTACATAGATATAGAACTATCTCTAGTCTTTCAGGACTTTCGGTCAATAATTGTCTCTGCAATGACTCTATTTTTTGTAAAAAAATATAGTAGGCAGGTCATTAGGGGAACTCTCTTTAGAAATTTTGTTCTCAGGCTGAAAATTCAGGCTTGTTTTTTGACCTCTCCCAGAGAGAGAAAGAATATGGCTGACAATACTCTTTTTGTAACTATATTTTCCAAAGTTTAATAGAAAATCTCCTCTCTTATTTACAAAAAAAAGAGAGTTTATAATATGTCATTACCTATAAACACCACAATAAGACTTAATTTAGTATAATTCCAAGCAATAAATATGTTAGAAAGAAAAAATGTTACTCAAATATGAAATCAAATATGAAGTGAAGCCAAAGTCAAGCCAACCCACTTATTTATATCAAAGTTTTCCTGTGGAAAATCCTGCAAACCAAATAACTATTATGTAGGGTCCTGGGCACTTTAATTACCTAATTAATTCAACAATCAACGTTCTCAATATAAATTGTCAACCCGAGTAAGTTTGGTTATTTCAAAGTCAATTAAGCAAAATATAGGCATAAACATCAAGCAAACTGATTCTCATATCACACACTCAATCAACTAATCCAACAATGTCATTAAGCAACCTAATTGCTGAAACTATATGGACTCTAGTTCATTGATCAATCCAAATTCTACTGCTAATTCAATCTTCAAGAATAAAATAAATCACTCTTTGCAAAAACATCACACTTGCAGGAATTGTTCTCGGAATCTGTTTTATGAATGAAACACCTAACTTAGAATGAAACACCTAACTTACTTTTGCAAGAAGTTAAATCCTATTTAATATTGCAAAGAATGAAAAGATATATTCTATTGTGTCCTCAAGAACTCCAATGTTGAATCCAATCCAACTACTTAAAGGAAAGATCACACATTACTCAGCCTGTTTCAACAAACCATAAAATAAATTGATCTACAGTAATGTTCAACAAGGAATAATATGTGTAACAATAGCCTTAATTATCAAAGAAACAGATTACACACCTAAGAAAGATCACACACCAAACAGTTCATTGTTTCATCAATTTACATTCCATTAATCAATTGTTTCAACAAATTCCCACATTAATATGATGGAAGAAATCTACAACTAATCTCACTGGGAAACCAACAAAAATAACATCAAGCAAACCGATTCTCATATCACACACTCAATCAACTAATCCAACAATGCCATTAAGTAGCCTAATTGCTGAAACTGTATGTACTCTAACTCGCTGATCAATCCAAATTCTACTGCTAATTCAATCTTCAAGAATCAAATAAATCACTCTTTACAAAAACATCACACTGGCAAGAATTGTACTCGGAATATGTTTTATGATTGAAACACCTACCTTAATTTTGCAAGAAGTTAAATCCTATTTAATATTGCAAAGAACGAAAAGATCTACTCTATTGTTTCCGCAAGAACTCCAATCTTGAATCCAATCCAACTACTTAAAGGAAAGATCACACATTACTCAACTTGTTTCAGCAAACGATAAAGGAAATTGATCTACATTAATATTCAGTGAGGAAGAATATGTGTAACAACACCGTAATTATCAAAGAAACAAATTACACACCTAAGAAATATCACATACTAGACAGTCCAATGTTTCAGCAATTTACATTCCATTAATCAACTGCTTCAACAAATTCCCACATTAATACGATGAAAGAAATCAACAACTAATCTCACTTGGAAAACAACAAAAAGAACATCAAGCAAACTTATTCTCATATAACACACTCAATCAACTAATCCCACAATGTAATTAAGCAACCTAATTGCTGAAACTGTATGTACTCTAGTTCATTGATCAATCCAAATTCTACTGCTAATTCAATCTTGCAGAATCAAATAAATCACTCTTTGCAAAAACATCACACTGGAAAGAATTGTACTCCGAATATGTTTTATGATTGAAAAACCTAACTTACTTTTGCAAGAAGTTAAATCCTATTTAATATTGCAAAGAATGAAAATATCTATTCTATTGTTTCCACAAGAAATCCAATCTTGAATCCAATCCAAGTACTTAAAGGAAAGATCACACATTACTCAACATGTTTCACCAAACTATAAAGGAAATTGTTCTACAATAATTTTCAGCGAGGAAGAATATGTGTAACAAAAGCCTTAATTATCAAAGAAATAGATTACACACCTAAGAAAGATCACACACCAGCCAGTGCATTGTTTCAGCAATTTACATTGCACTAATCAATTGTTTCAGCAAATTCCCACATTAATACAATGAAACAAATCTACAACTAATCTCATAGGGTAACCAACAAAAATAACATCAAGCAAACTGATTCTCATATCACACACTCAATCAACTAATCCAACAATGTCATTATGCATCCTAATTGTTGAAACTGTATGTACTCTAGTTCGTTGATCAATGCAAATTCTACTACTAATTCTATCTTCAAGAATCAAATAAATCACTCTTTGCAAAAACATCACATTGGCAGGAATTGTACTCAGAATCTGTTTTATGATTGAAACACCTACCTTAATTTTGCAAGAAGTTAAATCCTATTTAATATTGCAAAGAATGAAAAGATATATTCTATTGTTTCCGCAAGAACTCCAATCTTGAATCCAATCCAACTACTTAAAGGAAAGATCACACATTACTCAACTTGTTTCAGCAAACCATAAAGGAAATTGATCCACAGTAATGTTCAACGATGAAGAATATGTGTAACAAAAGAATTAATTATCAAAGAAACACATTACACACCTAAGAAATATCACACACCAGAGAGTCGATTGTTTCAGCAATTTACATTCTTTTAATAAATTGTTTCAGCAAATTCCCATAGTAATACGATGAAAGAAATCTATAGCTAATCTCATTGGGCAACCAACAAAAAATTGGGTCGAAGTTAAGTGAAATATTGTTGCTATAAATTTATATTTCAGATTTGGACCTAAGGCTGTTCACAGGAAATAGATCCAGGAAACCTCAAGGTTGAGGTGAAATTTCTGAAATTGCATTAAAATTTAAAAGTTATATTCAAGAAATTTTTACATGGTATCGGAGCTTATTGGGATGAAATTTCCTTACTGGTGTCTTGAAGGCCAAATATTTCAGTTGGTCAAACTAGGAGTGGTTGTTTAATGGGGAAACCCTAGTGTGCTTGAGATGAGCACTTGCACATGTGAAGGATTTGATGGGTTGAAACCTACTTGCTCTTGTGATCATAAGAGTGTTATCTCACCTATGATAGGTACTGAAGCTACTTCATTGCTGGAAGGTATAATACCTCATTGAGATCCTCTTTATTTCGAGAATAATTTAATATTCTCTATTGAATAGGACCAACCACGTGAAGGTGGAATCTATTATGGCTCCTCCCCCCCTCCTCACGTCACTCTCAATTCCCCATACCCAATGCATGTACTCGAAAAAAAATTAAATTTATGTGAAAACATGTGGATTTCGACATAAATAAACATTTACCACTTATTCATTAAAATATAACATTCATTAATTCAGTCATTCATTTATTAGGAAAAAAATAATGCATGACATTATATTATAAAAAATAAGTATATATAGTGTTTTTTTAGTCACTTCTTTCTTGGTTTTTTTTCTTTTGACAAAATCAGTGAGCAACTCATCTTCTGCAACTTGTTGTTCAGTTCTTGTGGCATCTACAACTTGTCATATTGTCTGCCTAGTAGTGTACTCACGACGTGGATGCTACTGCAAGGGGTCAGTATTTCCTGCAATAATGTAAAAATGTTACATTGATATCTTTTGTTATTATAATGACAAGTATTTCATTAAAAAAAAACATTACAAAGGTGTTTTTTACCTGATGTGGCCACATAATGTACTTCATCTTCCTGTCTAGGCTCATCCTGTATCATGTGACCCTCTACATGCTCTGTAGTTGAAACATGAAAACGTACAATAAATATTCACCATTGCAATGCAATATTTTAAACTGTAGCATATGATTACATCCATTACCAGGATTCGAAGCATGACCTTCGATGGGTTGTTCTCCATCCTCGGCATTAAGTGGCCCATTGCTTTCCTGCTCAAAACATAGTCAATATTTTATGGCCAATATTTATAACAAATAGATTGCACAAATAATCAATCTTAAATAAAATTCATTGATTTTATATACCTACATGCAAGATGGATCACTAGAAGACTGTGTTTTCACATACAAGATTTTTCAGTGTTCAACAACAGCTCCAAAGCCAAGCTTCAAGTCTTCCTCTGTGGGCACTTCCTTGAATCGATCGACCTGCAAACTTGCATAACGTCATGAATTTACCTTTTACAGTGCAATAAAAAAAATATAATTTGCAATTTATTATTTGGATGCAATACTGGTTTTATTGATACTTACAATTTGTGCCGCCAAATTCGAATAACCACCTGGCCCAAGATTGTGTTATCCAATTTTTTCTTGTCTTGCCTTTGTGGCCTTTGATGTGTTTGAAAGCCTATGAAAAGGTTGAAATATGTTAGGTGTTGCAAATTTGAATTCATGCTCACTACCCAAAAAGTGCTCACTACCTCATCTACCCCATTACATGACTCATTTGTCCATATTTCCTATCATATTTGCCTCCAGAACCCCAAAAAACCATTAAAAAGCCTCCAAAAGGCCAAAAACCCCATTTTTTCCCCAAAATAAGTTAAATTCCTCCAAAAATAGCAAAAACCCTCTAAAAAGGGAATAAAAAATAAAAAAAAGAGGAAAAAGAGGGAAAAAAGGAAGCAAAAACCCTATACAGCTGACCTAAACCATATGGTGCCCAAAACCATGGGTCAGCACTCCACCACTTAAAAACCTATAAATAGGTGATGGAGGCTCCCCATTTCATATCCACAATCATCCCTATCCTTACGCTGCTGAAAATTCCCTAGAAACCCTAGCTCTCCACTTGGAGCTAATTCTTGAGAACCCTTTTGGCCCCATTTCCAAAACATCTTTGGAAGAAGGAGAAGGAACAACACTGGAGCTTGGAAGCAACCCTCTTGGACTACTGCAAAGGTTCCACCAACCTCTACATCTGAGGTAATTTTTAATACAAAAAGAGAGATCTTCACCATATTTTCATGTTTTGTTATTTATGCTTATGCTCATGTTGGTTTAATTTTATTTTACTGTACTATCATATTTCACCATTTTTCTGAACTGCTACTAAGGAGTCCCTTCTCCTTAGTAGGTGCTCATTTGCACAAGTTAGGGTGAAAACCCTAGCTACATTTTTGGCAACTCCCCTAGTGTTCCTTTGAATTTCTGGTTATAGTTTTAAACGTTTTTAATTTTCTACAATATTTTTCTGTTTTTTCCTTTCGGCTATCCCTTTCGGTTGCCGTAAATCGTGAATTTTTTCCCCACAGTTGCGATCCGACCGCAGCTTTCAGAATGTTACCTACGATCCGACCGGGGCTCTCAGACTATTTCCTGCGATCTCCCCGTGGCTTGCAGTCTATTTCCTGCGATTTGACCACGGCTCTCAGCTTGTTTCCTGCACTCCGACCGTGGTTGTTACCCTTTTTCCTGCAATCCGCCCGTGGGCTTCAACCATTTTCCTGCGGTCCGCCTGCGGCGTTCAGCCATTTTCCTACGATCCGCTTGTGGCTTTCAGCCATTTTCCTGCGACCCACCTGTGCCTTTCAGCCATTTTCCTGCGATCCGCCTGCGGCTTTCAGCCATTTCCCTGCGGTCCGCCGGTGACTGTCGACCTGTTTCCCGCGATCCGACCGCACAATTTCGCCACAGACCTGCGATCTGTTTTCTGCACTTTTTCCCTGTTTGAACCCAGTACTTTGCTGCAATATTTTCTGCACCTGCACAGCCACCTGTCCTATCTGCAGCCATACTTCCCTACAGCCCTTTTTTTGTAGTATTATTTCTGTTCCATTTACAAATTTTTTTAAATTTCAGCATTTTAATTGAAAAGAGAAAATTTTGCATTTCAAAGTTTAATTTTTGCATTGTTATTTTTAGTTAGAAAGTTGCCCACCCCGTGGCACTTTTACTTGGGTTCATCACATCATACGCACACACTCTGTCACCTAATTCAAGTGAGCCCTAAAATACTACTTAACACAACCAACATTCTAACCCCACTTGGGGAACACATAAGAATCTTGTAGTTAGGTAGGATCGAGGGGATAGGCATCCAAATAACACCCCTCGATTGCTTACACTTGAGACATAGTTGTTGTCCATTAGGGAACCAAAATCCCCTAGTACTTTTTGGCACGGTCACAACCAGTTTATCAGAGAGCCTCTCCCCTAGGAGGGTTGAAGTAGCCAGATTGGTTCCAGAGGCCTGAGTGGAATACCGCAATCCATTCAGTAACTGAAGGATACCTTTTGTAGTTCTCGGAGTACCAACTGTATGGGGGTACAACGACGATAGAACCAAACTGCAGATTCACCTTTTCTGGACGTGTCATGAATGGGGTATCTTAGTTTCCTTTCTTCTAGGATTGACTACTCGGTGTCCCTCTCGGTAGGGGGATATCTTTAGCCACTTGGCTCTACTATCCATATTGTCTGACTTGGATTTCATCACCTTGTAGAGGATATGTCTGGTTGAGTCAAAATACTATTTATCTAGGTGTTTGCATGCTCCCTTACCTCCCTTTTGTCTAGTGAGTCCACTATTTTTTATTTTTTAGGAAACCTGCTGCTTGTTGGTATTCTGACCATTTCTATTGATACTCCACTTATTATAGCACAACTGTTACAGTACGTGTTTTGAGTTGGTTGTTGGCCTGAGTGCCGTATTTTTTGCACTCTCCTTCTGCACACTTGGTTGCATTAGGGTTTTTGAGCTATTTTTCACTCAACACAACCCCCAGATACTTGACACCATTTGTCACCATTTGTCCCCAAGAAATTCTCGGCGCCTCCGAGGCGAGCCCCCGCAGCACGATTCACTTGACATCACCTGTCATAGACATAGATCTTCATCACTTGATACCACTCATCATAGATCTCGAGCTTTGTCACTTGACTCCACTTGTCAACGGAATAGAACTCCGTCACCCGATCTAGATGCCCCTTATTTTACCTCTGATTCTGAGTCTGAGTCTGAGAACCCCACTTACACTACACCAACCAACCCCATGGCTGGCATGACTTCCAACCCTTTCTTTGTAGGGACCATTGGTGGAGCATCCACCACCACACCAGCTACCACACCCGCTTTGGGTATGCCCTCGATGGGGCTCACATCTACCATTCCAATCACCGTACCCATTCCAGTAGCTAGCATACCCATCCCAAATCCACCAGTGACTCACACTACCCTTGGCGGTGCAGGACCGTCCCATACCACATTCGTTCCTCCACTTGGGGGCAACATCCCAAACCCAGCCCCTCCACTCGGGGGAATTGGCCCCAATGTGGTCACAACCACCAGTATGTCACATCCTTCTACTAGTTTTCCATTCATGGCCAGTCTCAACCTTCCTGACCTGGCCAGATTCACTTACGATCCCATCAGACACGACCCTGCGTGGCCTCACATGCCCACCAAGCTCCCCTTCGACATCCCTAAGTTTGAGGGAAAGGCAGGTGAAGACCCCCAAAACCATATTATGTCCTTCCATCTATGGTGTTCCTCCAACTCTATAGTGGACAACTTTGTCTGCCTTCGTCTGTTATAGCGCACCCTCACTGGCTCTACAGCTAAGTGGTACATCGAGCATCCCCATGGGACCCATGCCACCTTTACTTCCCTTGCCTCGACTTTCCTGCAGTTCTTTCAGTTACCTGTCCGCTATGATGTGGGAGTTGAGATCCTACTGTCTTGCAAACAGAACACAGCTACCCACATCACTGACCACATTCATGAGTGGCGTCGATGCCGCGGCCTCTGCAAAATCAAGTTAGATGACCGTATTTCTTAGATTGGTTTCTAAAATCTCTCCTTCCTGTCATTGCCAAGGATGTGGCATCTGAGCGACCCCAGTCCGAAGAAGAGGCCATCCTCAAAGTCCAGCAATTTTACCTTATTTACGCCCAGTCGGGTTACATATATTCCATCATCCCTGATGCTCCCCGCGGTGATTCCTCCTAACAAGATGCATCGGGGGCATCCCATGCCGCAGATGGTATCATTGGCCATATAGCCTCACATAACCAGCCCTTTTCCATAGCACGTCCTAGCCCTGGCCCCGACCTTTCACGGGCTACATCCCATTCTGGAGCAACCAATTTGTATGCTCACATGGCACATCATCCCCATTCCCACGGACCCTCATGTCCACCTCAGTGCTTTGGTCATGCATGTTAGGATATTCCTATACTCCATCCTAGTCCCACCAGTATTTTGATCATTTACATTTTCAGTAATGCATGCACCTTTTAGGGTTTGCATGCATTCTAGGGTTTGCATGCATTTTGCATGCATCCCAGTCATCAGTCCAGCACCGAGCCCTCAGTTAGCCAGCCCCCAGGAGCTTCTCACTATTCAGTTTTAGCCCTCCAGTTGCTTAGTGCGCCCTTCTTCCTTGATTTTAGGGAGCAACTCGCCCTTCTTCACCTACCAGTTCAGTTACAGTCAGTTACAGTCAGTTACACTCAGTTACATTGAGTTACACTCAGTTACACTCAATTACACTTAGTTACATTGAGTTACACTCAGTTACATTGAGTTACAGTCAGTTACACTCAGTTACACCTACCAGAGTTAGTTTGACTGATGGTTGACAGTTACTTGAGCATTGATGACTCCACTGATGATGATGAAGACTTCCAGTTGCACTCCGATGATCATGAGGACACCTAGTTGTGCTCCGATGACACTCCAGTGATCCTTTGATCACTCCATGAAGGCTAATTCGAATTGCCACCTTAGGCATTCGAATTCCTCATGCATTGTATTATTTATATGTCCATTTGTGATTAATAATTCAGTATGACCGAAGTATTATTGCTTCTATCTGAGTTCTACTGTACCATATTATTCTGTTGCTCATTATACTGCAAGTATCATCTCTTAGATCTATTGTGAGGATTTTCACATGGTATCAGAGCCTGTTGAGAGTATTGTTTGTCTCCATTCTTGAGAGTTTTTTGCAGGTTATTACCAAGATTTCGAGTTCAGCAGTTGCAACAGAATCTGCATTTTTGCAGCAGTAGCAGTTGCAGTTATTCTATATTGTTTTTTGCAGGTCTTCTACATCTTCAATGTATCCTGAATTAGAAGAAATCACTCCTCTTTCTCTATTCAACTATGATGAATGGAAACCAAAAATAATAGCATATTTAAAGAGCCATGATCTCTTTGATTGCTATTTTGAAAGAGAGTTCGAATCCTCTACAAAGAAGATTAAATGGTTGAATAAAGGTGACATGCACATTGGAAGAATGAAGCTTACTATGACTGATTACATATTGTACCCGACCATCTTTGAAATTGAAACTCCAAAAGAGTTATGGGCTCATCTGGATGAAAGATTCGGCAAAAAGAATGATGGTTTTGGTCCAAATCCCTTCAAAAGAAAGCAAGTTGATGCATTTGCTCCACTTGATGGTCTCTCAGATCATGATGCATTCGCTCCTCCTGATGGTCTCTCAGATCATGTTGCATTCGCTCCCCTTGATGATCTCTTAGATCATGAACCAGTATCATCTCATATTGAAGTTGTTGACAAAGAACTTGCAGATTCTCCGCTCATGCTCAAACCTTCTTCTCTTTCTGTGCCAGCTCACACTCTAGATATTGCAGAAGGTCCTAAATCCTCTCTTGCACCAGAGTTTGTTGGTTTGCATCATGATCACATGATTATTTCGGAGGTAACATCAGCTATTGGAGGTAATGCATTCGCTCCTCTTCAGCAAACATCTCTTATTTACTACAATATGATCATTAGCACATGCTTTCAGAAGGTTATTGAAGAATATGGCCATTTCCACCCGCTTGAGATAATTTCTCATGCATCATATGATAGTCTTGATCTCACCCTTGCTGGTTCAAAGGAGATCTCAAGAAACTGTTTTGAAAGTCTTAAATCTGATTTTGATTTCAAGCAAACATGTAATAGTTATTTTTGGCATAATCTCACCCATGGTGGTTCGAAGGAGAAGACAAAAGACTATATGCACATTCAAAAATTTGATCCTACCTCAGCTGATTCGAATCACAGGTTCAAGGATCATTCTAATACTGTTGGATTTGTTCTCATCACATTCGATCTGAAGAGCAAGTACAAGCACATGCTTTTTGAGCATGATCCACTTCTTCCCAAGAAGAAGATACCTCCAGACATATGACCAAGCATCACACATGCTTGAGTTTGGAGCTTTTATTTTTTATGTGTGCCTTACAGTCTATTTTTTGAGGAGGGGGTATGTTTCCCATGAAATTTTCCCACTTCCTTGGTTTATTGATTGTTATTATTCATTGTATTGGGTGACCTTTGGTCTTAGTTACCAGGGCCCAGGATGGATTAAGGGGGGGTGTTAGGATATTCCTATACTCCATCCTAGTCCCACCAGTATTTTGATCATTTACATTTTCAGTAATGCATGCACCTTTTAGGGTTTGCATGCATTCTAGGGTTTGCATGCATTTTGCATGCATCCCAGTCATCAGTCCAGCACCGAGCCCTCAGTTAGCCAGCCCCCAGGAGCTTCTCACTATTCAGTTTTAGCCCTCCAGTTGCTTAGTGCGCCCTTCTTCCTTGATTTTAGGGAGCAACTCGCCCTTCTTCACCTACCAGTTCAGTTACAGTCAGTTACAGTCAGTTACACTCAGTTACATTGAGTTACACTCAGTTACACTCAATTACACTTAGTTACATTGAGTTACACTCAGTTACATTGAGTTACAGTCAGTTACACTCAGTTACACCTACCAGAGTTAGTTTGACTGATGGTTGACAGTTACTTGAGCATTGATGACTCCACTGATGATGATGAAGACTTCCAGTTGCACTCCGATGATCATGAGGACACCTAGTTGTGCTCCGATGACACTCCAGTGATCCTTTGATCACTCCATGAAGGCTAATTCGAATTGCCACCTTAGGCATTCGAATTCCTCATGCATTGTATTATTTATATGTCCATTTGTGATTAATAATTCAGTATGACCGAAGTATTATTGCTTCTATCTGAGTTCTACTGTACCATATTATTCTGTTGCTCATTATACTGCATGTATCACTCTTCTTCTATTTTCTTGCTTAATCATAATTATTCTCTTGTGAGATACATCATCTCTTAGATATGCTGTGAGGATTTTCACAATGCATCCCTCGCTTACGCCCCTCCGGTCGCACCTCAGCCATATTACCACCCGCAGGCCGCGGAAGCTCCTTTATCCTCTCAAGCCCCCCCCTGCTTATTATCCGCCCTAGGAAGCCCCTGCCCATAACTCGTTGCACACGCATATCAGCAATCCCCACAAGGTTCAGCACCTACGCCACCTCCACCTACTTATTATCCACCGTAGCCTGCTCCGGCACCTACACAACCCTAGAAACCACCTGCTGCCCAAGGGCAAGTGTATGCCCAAGAGAATCCGCAGCAGAACCAAAATAACCAACGCCAACAAGGCCAGTAAAACTGCGGCAAAGGTCGTAACCTTGGGAACAACCCCCCTCCAAACCAAGGCGGTCAACCTCCCAATCCCCCAAACAACAATAACGCGGCACCTGCCAACCAAAACCCTGATCGGCCGCCCAAACAAGCCAAAAATCCTAATTTGCGAACAAACCATCCTTGTTCTATTTGCGGGGGTCTATGGACATTACACACACGCTTTCCCACATTTGGAGCGAGCTCAGAAACTATGGATCGATGATGCCCACCGCCAAGGGCACACGGATCCTCAGGCGCCACCCAACCCCCCACCACCTCAGAATCAACCCTTCGTGTTACAAAACCCTTTATCCACCCAAGGCGTAGTGAACACTCAGCTGTTGGCTCACCCTCAAGGAAACGCGCCACCACAACAGCAAATCACTTATGTTGCTCCTGATCAACCCATGTTAGACTCAGGTACACATCACTTGTTAATGATGTCATCCACCGATGTCAACCTTCAAACCCGTCGGAACCAATATGGCTCCACCCCCGAAGCCCCTCCCGTCGACAAAAACACCAACACTCATCCCACCGATCAGTCGTTATGCATACCTCCGGCTCCACTAGATGGCACCCCCAAAGCCCCTCGCTTCCCACTTCGCCGCATCAACAACAACCCCAATGCTCGCGCTGCTTCTAATTACAACATTGTAGATGACTTAGCCCAGTCTCCTACAGCCATGTCTGCGTTAGAGGTCTTAAAAAAATGTCCCACACAGTGCAAGACTTTGCTCTCTGCCATTGATGCTATTGACCCAAATGATTCACGAATGATGGCCTTCGATTTGGACCAATCCGAACCATGCCTGTGTAATGACCCTTTTTCAAAATTCTATTAAAATGCCAATTTTTCCACTTTTTCCCCAATTTCGACCTTTGACTAGTTTAACTGTTTTGACCTCCAAATCAATCCAAATGCTCCCAAATCTTCTGTAGGAGTGTATGAATGGTATTTAGACTTGAATATCAGGTTCAGGGATGTTTTATGGCCCTCCAAATACTGCTACAAACTTGATTTGTATTCTGATCAATATATGTAATTTTGACTAGTAATTTGTGCATCAAATCCCCCTCAAGTAACACTGCAAATGGCCTTCCAAATGCCTCCAAACTCCCACAAATTTATGAACAGAGGTATATAATGTGTTAATTATGTGATTAAGGTCTCATATGCACCATTAATTTATTTTTACTACTGTTCTAACTCTCTCACATTCAACAGCAAAAACTCCCAATTCGACCCTTGGGGAAATGGCACTATTTCACCTCCCAATACAACTAAACTGAGTAAAAATGATTCAAATGCTCAAGTACAGTACATGAAACTTGTAGAAGACATCCATGGAAGTATAGTGATCACAAATATATCATAGAATCATCCATCCATTCGAAATAATCAACATTAGAGTGTCATACTTCAATGCATTGGGGAAATGGACATTGTTTGCTCATTAATCAATAGTTTTGCATACAACCAGTGGGTATTTCGACCTGAGAATTTCTGAATATTAATAACAGAGGATATGAAGCTATTACAATCAGAAATATATAATGATAAGCTCTCTCAAGAAGCACAAGTGCTCACCAAAAACGCCCTCCCTCAAGGAGCATGAATATGCCTTCAAAACTGGAAACGATGGAGAGAAAGTGCTGCACTACACCAAACCATGAAACTTCCTGTAGCTGCTACCTACAAATACAAACTCCATTAAAGCACCATGAAATACCTGAGTGGCCTCTCCAAACACCAACTTGGATGGGAATCTTTCACCCTCGAAATTGGCTAAGGCAAGAAACTAGTCATCCACTAGCTCTCTCTTCACAAATGCAATTTTTCTCAAATCATCAAAAGCCATTCTCATACTTCATTTCTACATTTTATAACCAACATTATCCTTTTAAGGGTCGAAATCCTCTTAATAGATTCAATAGATTTCCATTTAGGAAATATTCCACATTTGCCACTTGTCTCCTAGTTCCAACCTTCCATCTTCTCCCAAATTCAATTTTGAGTCTCTTTGGCTTCTCCAACTCCCAAATTCGCCTTCCTTGAGCTTATTTTTGGTGCTGACATGTCATAGTGGTCAGATGTCAGAGGTTAGGTCTGCAATTTGTCATAGTTTTCATAGATGCTCCATCATTGGTGTCATAGGGGCTAGGGAATCTAGCCCAAGTGTCCACAAACTTCCACTTTGACTCTTTATCTTCCATGGAGGTTACCAATCCTTCCCAATTCGACCTAAGATGCTCAATGACATGTGTTATGACTTAACAACTCACCCAAGAGTGTTCACATTCCCATTAATTCGAATTTGCAAAAGAGAGATACCATGTATTATGAAAAATCAAGCTAGTGTGGGTCCCACCACCTCCATATGTCTCCAAAACCACTTGCCACTTAGAATTTATCTTGAATTTATTTATTCACCATATTTATTAAATTTTTGAACCCCTCTAATGTCTAAATATCATTTATTAGCTTCCTTATTACCATCCCATATGTGCCTATCCAACCTAGGAAACTAGTAGGATTGATGGGATTGTCTTACTATGCACTTATTTGAATGGGGACATTACAGTCCTCCCCACCCAATATTGCTTGTCCTCAAGCAATTTCAGATTTGGATGCTGCAAAATATTCTCCTTTTCCCATGTGGCATCTTCATTTGGTAAGTCCTTCCATTGCACTAAATATTCTTTGATGATTCTACTCCTCAACCTTCTTTCTCGTGTCTTCAAAATCTTTTCCGGAACAAGTGTGAGCTGACCTTCATCATCCAAAGGAGGAAGTATTTCTGAAGTGATGATTTGCTGGCCAAGATCTTTCTTGAGACAAGAAACATGAAATACATTGTGGATTTTACTCCCTTCCGGAAGTTCTAGTTCATATGCTACTTCTCCAACCTTCCGCACTACCTTGTATGGCCCATAGTACCTTAGTTTTAATTTTTCTGCTCCATTCTTTTTTAGAGATGTTTGTTTATAAGGCTACAACCTTAAATATACTAAATCATTGACTTGAAATGTTCTTTCTTCTCTATCCCTATCAACATATTGTTTTTGCTGATTTTGAGCAACCTGCAAATTGTCTTTCAAGAGCTTTAAAATTTCTTGGCTCTCTTCCACCCAATCTTTAGCCTTTGGGGCTCTAATATCACCAAATATAATGCCAGCAAATGTAAGTGCATCATAACCATATAATGCTTTGAAAGGAGACATTCCTATTGACATATGATAAGTGGTGTTGTAGCAAAACTCACCCAAGTGTAGCCATTT
Organism: Larix kaempferi; assembly: GCA_027924585.1. Classification (NCBI taxonomy): domain Eukaryota; kingdom Viridiplantae; phylum Streptophyta; class Pinopsida; order Pinales; family Pinaceae; genus Larix; species Larix kaempferi. The sequence goes on from BSBM01000211.1 coordinate 93,501, forward strand.
TGCCCATGCTTTTTGCTGCCCTCCCACATAGTTTCTTAGGTATCCTTCCAACCATTGGTTTACCCTCTCTGTTTGTCCATCAGTTTATGGATGATAGCTGGTACTTGGAGTCAATTGAGTGCCCACCAATCTAAAAAGTTCTTGCCAAAAAGCACCCATGAATCTACTATCTCTATCACTGACAATGCTCTTGGGGAGCCCATGCAATTTGAAGATTTCTTTGAAAAAAATATCAGCCACTTGTGCAGCACTAAAAGATAATGTAACAGCAAATAAATGAGCAAATTTTGTCAACCTATCAACTACCACATAGATGCAATCCTTACCCAAGGATTTAGGCAATCCGGTGATGAAATCCATGGAAATACTGTCCCATTTTTGCTCCGGAATGGGCAATGGTTGTAATAGGACGGTTGGACATGTAAGTTATGATTTGTTTTGTTGACATGCTTTACATTCATTCACATACTTCTGAACATCTTCCTTCATCCCCTTCCAAAAAAATCTTTGCCTCAACTGTCTATAAGTTTTGAAGATCCCCGGATGACCCGCTAGTGGGAAATCATGTGCTTCTTGCAAAATTCGGTACTTGAGCTTGGAGATATGAACTAAATAAATTCTTCCCTTATAATATATCAGCCCATTCAAAATCCTATAATTATCATCCCCTTTGATTCCATCCAACACATCACAAGCAAATTTGTCTTTGGCATATTCAACTAGTAGCATGTTTTTCCAATCCTTGGCAATATCCATGAGAGAAAAAGAAGGCCTTCTTGACAAAGCATCTGCTACTATATTAGTCTTTCCTTTGACATATTCCATATCAAAATCATAAGCTTGAATCTTGCTTACCCACTTTTGTTGCCTTTCATTTAGATCTTTTTGGGTGAGAAAGTGTCTTAGACTATTGTGGTCAGTTTTCACCACAAACTTGCTGCCCACCAAGTATTGTCTAAATTTGGCCAATGCATACATAATGGCCAGCATTTCTTTATCATAGATGGAGTAAATTTTTTCATGAGGCTGCAACTTTCTGCTCTGAAAGGCTATGGGGTGTTGGCCTTGCTTTAGGACAGCCCCTATTCCTCCACTTGAAGCATCACATTCCACAACAAAAGGTTTAGTAAAATTAGGAAGTGCAAGTATGGGACAACTACTCATTACCTCTTTCATTTTTTGGAAGGCCTTTTCAGTCTCTTCATCCCACTTGAAAGCATCCTTCTTAGTCAAATCAGTGAGTGGAGAAGTCAACTTGGAGAACCCTTTCACAAATTTTTTGTAGTAGGTGCATATGCCAATAAAGCCTCTCAATTCGGTAATATTTTTTGGTGATGGCCATTCCAAGATAGCCCTGATTTTTTCCATGTGTACCTTCACTCCTTTTTGCCCAATAATGTGCCCAAGATACAGTATTTCTTTCATCCCAAACTCACATTTTGATAACTTAGCAAATAAGGACTCTTCTTGCAAGATTTTCAACACAATCTCTAACTGTTGCAAATGCTCTTCCCATGTTTTACTGTAAATGAGAATATCATCAAAGAAAACCAAAACAAACCTTCTTAGTTGCTTGCAAAATATCCTATTCATACATGCTTGAAAGGTGGTTGGAGCATTAGTTAACCCAAAAGGCATGACAAGAAATTCAAAGTGGCCAAAATGACATCGAAAAGCGGTCTTTTGCACATCTTCATCTTTCATTCGAATTTGGTGATACCCTGATCTAAGGTCAATTTTTGAGAAGTATTTGGCCCCATGTAGCTCATCCATGAGCTCATCAATCCTAGGAATATGATACCTATTCTTGATAGTCTTTTTGTTCAAGGCTCTAAAATCTATGCACTTTCTCAATGTTTCATCTTTTTTCTTCACTAGCACTACTGAAGAAGCATAAGGGCTAGAGCTTGGTCTAATGAGTCCCAACTCTAGGAGTTCTTGGATAGATTTTTCAATCTCATCTCTGAACTTTTTAGGATGTCTATAAGGTGGTATCTGAATGGGTGAAATACCCTCATCCAAAATAATACTGTGCTCAACCCCCCTATCCGGTGGCCTACCATGTGGAAGGTCTCTAAAAACCTTTTCATATTTTTGCAAAAGTCTCTCTATCTCCTTTGGGTGTTTGACAATATTTATTGTTGGCTTGGGAGATGTAATATGACATTCAGCATCCCATTCTATATCCCCATGCCTCAATATAGATCTCATACTATTGCAAGTTACTACTTGATTTGGATAAGTGTGTTGCCCTCTTACAATTCTTTGTACTCCTTTTGAATCTTGGAATTTCATTTCACGAATTTGATAATTTACTGTATGCTCTCCTATTGAATACAACCATTGCACTCCCAAAACCACATTAGTATTAGCAACATCAACCACGTAAAAACTATCAACAAAAGTATAGTTACCTATGGTGACTTGCAACTTTGGAACCCATGTTTTGCATTGCATTGTGTTGTGACCGGGAATGACAACTGTGAAGCCATCAAATGGTTCAATAGGTATCTTTCTTTTCTCTACCATCTTTGCATCAATGAAGTTATGAGTGGCTCCTCCATCTACCAAAACTGAAGTTCTTTGTCCTTGTACCACACCTTTGCATCGGATAGTATGATAGCGAGGTACTGTTGAAAGCACTGCCATTCTTGCTTTGTCCGGTGAAGGCTGATTTTCTTCTTGTCTTTCCTCTTCTACTGTTGTCTCATATGCCTCTTCTTGATCTGAAATATGTCCATCTTCATCCATGCCCCCATCATACCCCTCATTGTTAGAAAATACTTCTATGTATTGAGCCTTTCCTTTGGTACATTTGTGCCCTGGTGTCCATGGTTGGAAGCATGTGAAGCACAATTTCTTTTTTCTAAGTTCATCCCTATTTAATCCCTCTTTTTTATTCCTCTCAAATGACTCTCTTTGCCAAGGTTTCTTATCATATCCATCCCTTTGCCAAGGTTTCTTTTCAAATTTGTAGTTAGGCTTAGGAGGAAATCTCGTTCTAGGAAGCACATTTTGGAGATCCCTAGTCAAGCTCATTGCATCTTTTAATGTAGTTGGCTTGTGGTATTTGACCAAACCTCTTAAGGGTTCATCCAAACCTTCAGTGAACAACAATACTAATCTTCCCATAGATACATCAGCCACCTTGACTGATAATTTTTGAAATTCCAACATATATTCGGTAGGGGACCCAGTTTGATTCAATTGAGCTAGTTCTTTGAAAGGCAATTCTGGATATTTTTGTTCAAATCTTTCTAGTACCCCTGTCAAAAAATTCTCCATATGTTTTAACCTGATTATGACCCAAGGTTTTCAGCCCATGAAACCACCATTCATTGGCATCTCCTTCCAAATGCAAAATGGCCATTTTTAATGCATCCTCTTCCAACATAGGATTCAGCTGAAAATATACATCCAATTTTTGCACCCAAGTGTTAGCAGAATTTTGAGAAGAACCATCAAAAGTAGGAAGTGACATTTTTCCAATAGAAATATTCAATTCTTTGTTTTGGAATGGACTCCTATTGTCTCCCCTCATTTTAACCTTTTGCATAGCATTAATGTAGTCACTGAGTGGTACACCTCTTTTACACTCTTCATTCAAATCATTCCAATCATTTACTAGTTTCTTGTAATCCAATTCAAGATTGGGCTCTTCTTTGGGTGTGAGAAATTTAGGTGCAGTATGCCTTTGTGTGCTTTGAAATTCATCAGGTCTATTATGAGGTCCTATACGTGAGAAAATATGCTCATTCCCTTTCATCTTTTCCCCTGAGTGTGACCCACTATTATCTCCTATCATCCCTTTGCCTGAAAGTTGGTTACCCAACAATTCAAAACCTTTCATCATTTGTTTATTCATATCTAGCATAACCATGGTAATTCCTTCAAAACATGGTTTTAAGGCTTCAATAAATTCCTCCTTATGTCTTAATTTTTCCTCCTCCTCTCTACCCATTGTTTTAGAAAAAAACTCTTTTTTCTGCTACTATCTCTTCTTCAACCAAAACTTCTTCAACTATTGAATCAAAGGGTGGTGTTTTATTTGTTTGGCTTCTTGTTAATACCATCAGGTGCCAAGAACATGCTCTGATACCACTTGTAATGACCCTTTTTCAAAATTCTATTAAAATGCCAATTTTTCCACTTTTTTCCCAAATTCGACCTTTGACTAGTTTAACTGTTTTGACCTCCAAATCAACCCAAATGCTCCCAAATATTCTGTAGGAGTGTATGAATGGTATTTAAACTTGAATATCAGGTTCAGGGATGTTTTATGGCCCTCCAAATACTGCTGCAAACTTGATTTGTATTCTGATCAATATATGTAATTTTGACTAGTAATTTGTGCATCAAATCCCCCTCGGGTAACACTGCAAATGGCCTTCCAAATGCCTCCAAACTCCCACAAATTTATGAACAAAGGTATATAATGTGTTAATTATGTGATTAAGGTCTCATATGCACCATTAATTGATTTTTACTACTGTTCTAACTCTCTCACATTCAACAGCAAAAACCCCCAATTCGACCCTTGGGGAAATGGCACTATTTCACCTCCCAATACAACTAAACTGAGTAAAAATGCTTCAAATGCTCAAGTACAGTACATGAAACTTGTAGAAGACATCCATGGTAGTATATTGATCACAAATATATCATAGAATCATCCATCCATTCGAAATAATCAACATTATAGTGTCATACATCAATGCATTGGGGAAATGGACATTGTTTGCTCATTAATCAATAGTTTTGCATACAACCAGTGGGTATTTCGACCTGAGACTTTCTGAATATTAATAAAAGAGTATATGAAGCTATTAAAATCAGAAATATATAATGAGAAGCTCTCTCAAGAAGCACAAGTGCTCACCAAAAACGCACTCCCTCAAGGAGCATGAATATGCTTTCAAAACTAGAAACGATGGAGAGAAAGTGCCGCACTAAACCAAACCATGAAACTTCCTGTAGCTACTACCTGCAAATACAAACTCCATTAAAGCACCATGAAATACCTGAGTGGCCTCTCCAAACACCAACTTGGATGGGAATCTTTCACCCTCGAAATTGGCTAAGGCAAGAAACTAGTCATCCACTAGCTCTCTCTTCACAAATGCAATTTTTCTCAAATCATCAAAAGCCATTCTCATACTTCATTTCTACATTTTATAACCAACATTAGCCTTCTAAGGGTTGAAATCCTCTCAATAGATTCAATAGATTTCCATTTAGGAAATATTCCACATTTGCCACTTGTCTCCTAGTTCCAACCTTCCATCTTCTCCCAAATTCGATTTTGAGTCTCTTTGGCTTCTCCAAATCCCAAATTCGCCTTCCTTGAGCCTATTTTTGGTGCTGAAATGTCATAGTGGTCAGATGTCAGAGATCAGGTCTGCAATTTGTCATAGTTGTCATAGATGCTCCATCATTGGTGTCATAGGGGCTAGGGAATCTAGCCCAAGTGTCCACAAACTTCCACTTTGACTCTTTATCTTCCATGGAGGTTACCAATCCTTCCCAATTCGACCTAAGATGCTCAATGACATGTGTTATGACTTACCAACTCACCCAAGAGTGTTCAAATTCCCATTAATTCAAATTTTCAAAAGAGAGATACCATGTATTATGAAAAATCAAGCTAGTGTGGGTCCCACCACCTCCATATGTCTCCAAAACCACTTGTCAATTAGAATTTATATTGAATTTATTTATTCACCATATTTATTAAATGCTTGAACCCCTCTAATGTCTAAATATCATTTATTAGCTTCCTTATTACCATCCCACATGTGCCCATCCAACCTAGGAAACTAGTAGGATTGATGGGATTGTCTTACTATGCACTTATTTGAATGGGGACATTACAGCCTGCCTTCCACATTAGCATTCCAAGTTTTTGTATCCGTTCGGAATCTTGTCATCCATCGGTGCATTATCGATGAAGGTTCCTCTACATGCATTATGTCCACATTCGTTTGGCAGAAGTTGGGATCCCCTACTCTCTAGCAGTCCACCACTGCATTGCGAGCCTATGATGGTCGTTTGGCTCAACCCCAAGGTCTCTTAGCTAATGTCCTCGTCCAGTTGGCTGGTAAAACCGTGCTCATTGACATAGAGGTCATCAACACCCAACTTGATTATAACCTCTTATTTGGCCGCAGTTACATGTACGCCATGCGGGCGGTTGCCTCATCTGTTTTTCGTACCATGATGTTCCCCCATGACAGACGCATGGTCAAGGTTGACCAACTCACCTATTACGATCCCAATGCTCCCGCTGCACCCGAAAACGTTCTCCCCATGGTCGAACAACTTGCTTGCGGTGCAACTACCTCGTTGGTTTCCTTATTGGGACCCAGAGTCTACTCAGATACGACCATGACCTCAACATTCCAGGCCATTCCACCCCCGTCACCCACAACCGAAGTATCTGACTTATGTACCCTTTCCCACAATACACCAACACCCAACCATCAACCGCCCTTGCTACCCCAACCACCATTGGTACCTATTCATGTTGGTGTTACACCCATCCATACAATCCCCTTCCTATTCCCCCCTTCGGGAGTAGTAAGTGCCTCGGTTATGGCTACCCTCAGCCTCCCCGGTTTAACCTTAGGATTATCCGTATGGTACATTACGCCTCCCATTACCCCTCCGACACCAAATGTCATCCTACAACCGGTGCAACCCATCACCACTACTAGTCAACCACCTCCCGGTGTCACTACTCCTTCCTCATCCACCAATCCACCCCCCATTGTCAAGAACACTTGGGGAAGAGGCCCACAACCATACACTACTGTACCCCCACCCAAAACAGTTAAACCCCCCCCCCCCCCCCCCCCCCCGCGGTGTTTCGTGCTCCTCCTAAATGCTCGTTGTGTGATGAGTTAGGCCATCCTACCCATCAATGTCCACAATTACCTGCATTACAAGAGCACATGCAAATGCTTAATGATGACCCCAACATCTCGGTTGTCCAACTCGATCCAGCCCCTAAGCCTCGTGATAAATCACTGCGTACCAACCACCCTTGTGCAATAAGTGGTATTTACGGCCATTACTCACATCACTGTCCTGATCTCCCAGATTACAAAGAATTTCTCTACGAGATGAATAATTTGGACCTTGAGACAACGCCCCCCACAATTGAGGAGATCCAACCCCCAGTATCCCCATCATCCGGAGAGATTAATACCATCTATATGATCTCTTCTACTAGCACTCCCTCGTCAACCGATTTGAAAACCCAAAGTTTCCACAATGATGAGGAGATTCTTGAGGCTCTTACTGCACCTGATTACCCCTGGGAAGACATGCACCATCGTTCCTATTTCCTCCCAGAAGGGTCCTCCTCCACCACTGCCACCCAATTTTCGGTTGAGTCCAAAGATTTCCTCCCCACCAAAGTCGACTGGTTTAAGGACCCCATTCCTGCTTCCGACGTCTTCAAGGAAGGTAACATGGCCAACATCCCACCCGTCATCCACATTGATATCTCTGCCCCAGTTGGTGCTCCTAAACTCATTACGTTAGGATCCTCCTACATTGAGTATGAGATCGGAGAGTAGGAAAAACTTTTCCAAGAGTTTCACGATGTCTTTTCCTGGTCCTATACCGAAATGCCTGGTCTTGACCCCGCTATCATAGAGTCCCACATTGACACCTCTGAGTTAGGGGGCATTATAGATTACCTCAACCCTGGTATAGGGGGCATGATCTATCATTTTGAACCTTCCCCATCACATTTATCTCAGCACGTCAATAAACCCATCGTTCAAACCAACACATATGTGATCCACAATCACAAACCCTATGCACATAGCATGGGGGCAAGTCATTAACCCTGCTCACTTTTTCACATGCGTGATCTCAACCATTTTTGAGGTCACATATCATTTGTATATATGATTTGATTCGATACACCTAGTATTTCGCCCCCGCGGGTCATCATTTCTCCCCACCACTGCATCCTTGGCTTGGTGGGCTCACCTTTATTTGCAACCATTTTTAAACCTAGTTATTTCCTTTGACCATTCCGAAGTCCTTATGACCTCCGTTTTTCACACCATTTGCACCACCGGATTCATTTTTTCGTGCTCGTGATGATGCTTGAGATCATTTTTCACTCTCACCCCCCGATTTTTCGAGTATTTTTTCCAAAACGCCCCCCGTCGCCTTGGTTTGCATGCCACCTCGGCCGTTGTCCATTCCGATGTTCCTTATATTGCCGAATTCAGTTTTTCGAGCTTGTGATGATGCTTGAGATCATTTCTCGCTCTCACCAGGTACAATTTCAACATTGTGTCCCGACACCTTGCTGCCTTGGTTTGCACGCCACATCGGCCGCCATCGGATTGTTCCACATTTTTACATGAGCCATTCACTCCATTCATACTACAATTGTTTCGCTATTTTGCCACCATTCATCACCCCACAAGGACGCCCACCAGTGTTCCCCCCCACCCTAGTTCTTGGTCATTATCAATGTTCCTTGATTGAGCACTTCCTCCTTGCCTGACCATTCCTTTTTTTCGGTATAATTTTATCCCTTTTTCGGGCCGGACAAGTCCTTTACGAAAAAGGCACTTAGGGAGTTTCTGTTAAGCTCTTTTCTGACTCCTAAAAAAATGAAAAGATCGTCGAGCAATCTTGCTTCCTTTCGTGCTCATTAAAGTACCTGAAAGGGCGTCTATCTGGTATAAGTTTAACCCTTTTCAAGACCTGGTAGACTAATTATGAAAAAGGAATACTCTAGTCACACCGGCTAGAAGAGTTCTTCATTGCATCATTTTATGCTTCTTCGGGCCTTGGAGACTAGCACACGAAAAAGAAACCACCTGGAGTCTTCTTATCGCTTTCAGACTCTCTAAAATTGAAAGCAACTATGAGCATGAACTCTCCTAGGCTCATAAAAATCCACACGACAGTACCATTCCATTATTTTAGAGTCTTCTTCTCGCTTTCAGACTCCTTAAAATTGAAAGCAATCTCGAGCATGAATTATCCTGGGCTCGTATAAATCCACACGACAGTACCATTTTGAGCACACTTCTTCCCGCTCCTTAAACCATAAAGAAGTCCCCCCAATGCCTCTCGGCACCATGATCGATCATCTCGGCAGCACCCCCAATAAAGTCACCTTTGTTCATAGTATTCTACAGTCTCCTGCCATCTTACACCAACTTGAGTATCACTCATCCTAGTCACCATCCTTGATCCATTACAGCTATGATCCCTTTCCCATCAGTCAATTTCATATGCTGCCCGATCATCCGCACCATCATACTCTGAACAAAGGAAGTTTGAGTCCACCCACTCTACTTTCCCAGTTACCCTCCACCCCCACAGTATGTCAGTCCTACAATTAGTACTCTCACACTTCGATTTTCCACCTCGTGCTCCTATCAAGGAAACATCATTGCCTTGCTAGTTGCAGGTCTCCCTCTGTCAACAACAACCCATCTATTCCGGAGGATAGACCCAGAGGTCCCTACGCCTTGGACTCATCACCATCTGTGGTGAGTGCCTATGGACCATTTTGAGAGGAGTCATCAGTGCCTTTCTGAATGGTTGTTTCTCACATGCTTGACTTCAACACCTTGATTGCATCGTTGAGAAATGCGTAGGGTATATATCCCTCAAGTTATTGGTCGAAGACCCCGGATTTCCCTCGACTCTAGCACATTGGTGAGTCACTTCGGAACGCCCAGTTATATGTTATCGTGGATGTCCAGGTTGCGTTGGCAATTGTATTCGGAAGCCATCCAGTTCTATGCTTCCTTGAGTACCCAGTTCAGTTCCAGTTTAGTGTACCATTGAGGGTATGACTCCCCGTCACTATGATCCAGCATCTCATTAGTTCCTCTGGTACCACACTCAGCAGCACTGTTGTTATTCCAGTGTATCAGTTCTTCAGCTCAGACATGATTAACCCAGCAGTATGTCCCAGATTTCTGTCCCCTTTGGACCCTTATGATGTACACAGTGGTTCTCCATGTATCCTTCAGGCCCCCATTTTTGGGCCTCATTGTTCTTTTTTATATATATCTAGATACGAGCATGGGTATGCCCGCCTCGTCCATATATTGAGATTCTTCCTCATTTGAGGCCATGTATATTTCAAGTCCCCATTTTTTGGACCCCCTTGTTATTGTTCTATATCTTGATACGAGCATGGGAATGACCGCCTCGTCCATATGTTCAGATTATTCCTCATTCATTATTGAAGTCATGTAATTTCAGTTTTTGCAGTTTGTTTGGGACCGTTGTTCCGAGATCTAGTTCGTTTCTTCTCCTCTCCACATCCTAGGAAAACCATAAAAGACTTATGATGTCTATAATCCATACGATGAGATCTTTCCCTCACACACCAATGGTCCCTACAAAGAAAGGGTTGGAATTCATGCCAGCCATGGGGATAGATGGTGCAGTGTAAGTGGGGTTCTCGGACTCTGCCTCAGAATCAGAGGTGAAATAAGGGGCGTCAGTACCGGGGGACGGAGCTCTATGCCGTTGACGAGTAGAGTCAAGTGACAAAGCTCGAGATCTGTGATGAGTGGTATCAAGTGATGAAGATCTACATCTATGACGGGTGATTTCAAGTTAACCGTGCTGCGAGGGCTCGCCCCGGAGGCACCGAGAATGTCTCAGGGACTCAATGGTGACAGATGGTGTCAAGTATCTGGGGGTTGTGTTGAGTGAAAAACAGCTCAAAAACCCTAATGCAACCGAGTGTGCAAAAGGAGAGCGCAAAAAATATGGCACTCAGGCCAACAACCAACTCAAAACACTTACTGTAATAGCTGTGCTACAATAAGTGGAGTATCAACAGAAATGGTTAGAATACCAACAAGCAGCAGGTTTCCTAAAAAATAAAAAACAGTGGACTCACTAGACCAAAGGGAGGTAAGGGAGCATGCAAACACTTAGCTAAATAGTATTCTGACTCAACCAGACATATCCTCTGCAAGGTGATGAAATCCAAGTCATACAATATGGATAGTAGAGCCAAGTGGTTAAAGATATCGCCCTACCGGGAGGGACACCGAGTAGTCAATCCTAGAAGAAAGGCAACTAAGATACCCCGTTCATGACACGTCCAGAAAAGGTGAATCTGCAGTTTGGTTCTATCGTCGTTGTATCCCCATACGGGTGATACACTGAGAACTATGAAAGGTATCCTTTGGTGACTGAATGGATTGCGGTATTCCACTCAGGCCTCCGGAACCAGTCTGGCTACTTCAACCCTCCTAGGGGAGAGGCCCTCTGATAAACTGGTTGTGACTGTGCCAAAAAATACTAGGGGATTTTGGTTCCCTAATGGACAACAACTATGTCTCAAGTGTAACAACCGAGGGGTGTTATTTGGATGCCTATCCCCTCGATCCTACCTAACTACAAGATTCTTATGTGTTCCCCAAGTGGGTTTAGAATGTTGGTTGTGTTAAGTAGTATTTTAGGGCTCATTTGAATTAGGTGACAGAGTGTGTGCGTGTGAGATGATGAACCCAAGTAAAAGTGCCACGAGGTGGGCAACTTTCTAACTAAAAATAACAATGCAGAATTTAAACTTTGAAATGCAAAATTTTCTCTTTTCAATTAAAATGCTGAAATTCTAAAAAAAATTCTGTAAATGGAATAGAAATAATACTGCAGAAAAAGGCTGTAGGGAAGTTTGGCTGCAGATAGGACAGGTGGCTGTGTAGGTGCATAAAATATTGCAGCAAAGTGCTGGGTTCAAACAGGGAAAAAGTGCAGAAAACAGATCGCGGGTCTATGACGAAACTACACGGTCGGACCACGGGAAACAGGTTGACAATCGTTGGAAAATGGCTGAAAGACGCAGGCGGATTGCAGGAAAATGGCTGAAAGCCGTAGGTGGATCGCAGGAAAATGGCTGAAAGCCGCAGGCGGATCGCAGGAAATGTATTAACAGCCGCGGTCGGATCGTAGGGAACAGGGTAACAATCGTGGTCGGAGCGCAGGAAACAAACTGAGAGCCGCGGTCAGATCACAGGAAATAGATTGCAAGCCGCGGGGAGATCGTAGGAAACAGTCTGAGAGTCATAGTCGGATTGCAAGTAATAGTCTGGAAGCTGCGGTCGGAGCGCAACTATGGAGAAAAAAGACGCGGTTTATGACAGCAAACCTGACTACCAAAAGGGACAGCTGAAAGGAAAAAATAGAAAAATATTGCAGAAAACTAAAAATTACTAAAAACTATAACCAGAAATTCAAAGGAACACAAGGAGAGTCGCCAAAACTGTAGCTAGGGTTTTCACCCTAGCTTGTGCAAATGAGCACCTACTAAGGAGAAGGGACTCCTTAGTAGCAGTTTAGAAAAATGGTGAAATATGACAGTACAATAAAATAAAATTAAACTAACATGAGCATTAACATAAATAACAAAACATGAAAATATGGTGAAGATCTCTCTTTTTGTATTAAAAATTACCTCAGGTGTAGAGGTTGATGAATCCCTTGCAGCAGTCCAAGAGGGTTGCTTCCAAGCTCCAGTGTTGTTCCTTCTCCTTCTTCCAAAGATGTTTTGGGTGTGGGCCAAAAAGGGTTCTCGAGAATTAGCTCCAAATGGAGAGCTAGGGTTTCAAAGAATTTTTAGCAACATGAGGATAGGGATGATTGTGGATATGAAATGGGGAGCCTCCATCACCTATTTATAGGTTTTTAGTGGTGGAGTGCTGACCCATGGTTTTGGGCACCATATGGTTTAGGTCAGCTGTATAGGGTTTTTGCTTCCTTTTTTCCCTCTTTTTTCTTTTTTTTTTGTATTTTTTATTCCCTTTTTAGAGGGTTTTTGCTATTTTTGGAGGAATTTAACTTATTTTGGGGGAAAACGGGGGGTTTTGGCCTTTTGGGGGCTTTTTTAATGGTTTTTTGGCCTTTTGGAGGCTTTTTAATGGTTTTTTGAGGTTTTGGAGGCAAATATGGTAGGAAATATGGACCAATGAGTCATGTAATGGGGTAGATGAGGTAGTGAGCAATTTTTGGGTGTTAACAATAAGGTTTATAATTAGATTTTGGAAAGTATTGCAAACCTTCCCGTGTCCAGTGGTAGCTTTCGTTCTTTTCTCAAAGCCCTATCCTTTCTATCTTCCACCAGGGCCTTCCACTCTCTTCCTGGAATCATTGGAGGGTGCTCATACCTAGGGTTCCTTTCTAGATGAACCCTATATTGGTCCCTCACAATCTTCATATGTTGGCCATCTTTCTTTAGGACCTATGCTCGATTGAAGATATCGCTGCCGAACAGGACAACCAAGCGATTAGTGAGCTCATCTTTTAAAGTTTTACTTTGTTTATCCCACCTTGTGCGGATGGTGGGACCAAATATCTCAAATGAAAAATCATTTATATGTTTATAAAAAACATCATTTCTTGCAAGACAATCATGTCATCATTAGTTGGAACAGAATGTTTTATGAGTGCATTACAATCATATTATAAAGAATAACTTAAACATTGTATAAATACCTGGGAGCTTCTCTATATTTATGGGAACAAGATCTTCATCCACCAAAAATTTGTTCTGTAGTGTACCCATTCTAGTGACACGACAAGACCCAGGAAATGTTGCTTGAGTAATATCAATACTATGCTCTGCATCGACCCCTTTTTCTGTACGATCTACAGTGAGTCGACCACTAGAGGGTGCACTCACATCTGGCCTCGGGGGTGTCGCGGAATGTGTTTCCGACTGTTCAGTCGACAAAAATGGCATATGAGATGCAAGTGGGTTCATATGCTCATGTGACGACTCTCCACGAGCATCACTAGTACCAACACCCCCTGACCACTAGTATGTGGGTGGAAAAATTCTTTTAAATACAAACCAAATTTTAGTTCACGATCATATACAAGTTCAAATTATAAAATCCTAAATGAATTTATCTTCTAATTCAAGATCCCGCAACATAAATTCAAGGCCTGAGATCTCTTTACCAAAACATCAACCTTTGCTCTCATCTCATTTTTTTGCGGCTAAATGAATATCAGACGAAGGATATCCTAATGATTTTTTTTAAAGGTCTTCTCTATCATCTTAATTGGGTCTAGTGAAGATGCGATGTCAGCATCGCACATGATCTCATCCACACCAATATCTATTGATTTCTCTGATGCTAGATCAAACGTTGAAATTAATAGCCTGCAACAAAAATATATAAAAAAATTATTGAAATGAAAGAAATAGATCGAGGAAAAAATAATATTAAAAAAATATATTGCTCATGTTCAATTTGTACAATTACAATGAGGTATACCTACTGCCTTGAGGCTGGCGTTGTTTGATTCACAGCTGGGGACTTTCCCCGATCATCACCCTGCAACAAAAATGTAGAAAACATTATATCATAATGAAACCAATATACACAAGAAAAAGACATAATAAAAAAATATATTGCTCATATTATATTTGTACAATTACAATGAGGTATACCTACTTCCTCGAGGATTGTGTACTCATCTGATCAACGATCGGGGACTTTCCCCGATCACTTCCTTGCAACAAAATGTATAAACAATTATCGAAATGAAACCAATATACTCATGAAAAAAACCATATTGCACATATGATTATATTTGTACAATTACAATGAGGTATACTTGTTGCCTATAGGATGGTGTACTCCTCTGATTAACTGTTGGGGAGATTCCCCAATCACTAGTTTGTGATGAAAATATATAATTCATTATCAAAATGAAACAAATATACTCATGAAAAAGAAAAAAACATATTGCGCATATTATAGTGGTACAATTACAATGAGGTATACCTACTGCCTCGAGGCTAGTCTTGTCTGATCTACTTCTAGGGAGTTGCCTCGATCATCACCCTGCAACAAAAATATAGAAAACATTATTTAAACGAAACCAATATACTCACGAAAAAAAATATAATAAGAAAGCATATAGAAAATTTTAACGAAATTATAACAATATACTCACGAAAAATACATAAGATATTACATTCATTAATTAAAGGTTGGGTAAAAGGTTAGATGTACCACTCCCATAGTAACTGTGTTTGTATCTATTCGATTCAAATTGTAATTAATCAAAAAATATTCCCCTGCATTTATTGATTTAATAGAACATACAAAAATGCGGTTTCCTTCACGCCCCTCAAATATGCAATTGGGTTGCTTAATTATAGACCCTGGTTGTGTACTATTTATAAACCCTGCAATATTCCCTGTAGCTTTTGGCCTTCAGTCAATGTACATAGTTTCTCCTTTATTTTGATCACCGTCTTTTAGCCATAAATAATTTGCAAACAGTCTGTATCTGCGCATACTTCGTGTATATTGGACCAGTTGCATCCAATATTTGTAATTGTAACATGGTCCAACATACTCCATCAGTTCAATACTATTGTCATAACCAACCTTTATTCCATCCATGCAAAACAACCCCAAACCATGTAATGACGATGGTGCAATCCGATATATCCTCTCGTTCACACAAAAATATGTGTTTAGTGGAGGAAAATCCTTGGGTACCCATTGTTTCACTAGATTTTTGTACCTCAAGGGCACCTTGATGTCTCCTATGGTATCATCATCATAAGAAAATGACCCCCCTTCAACAAAAAAATTTTCCATGCGTTTATGAAATTTTCTTTTGATCTTTTGACATCTAGTTGATCTACCTCTTGTAGACCTACTATATGTCTCACTTTCCTCTAGTCTTCCTAAACTCCCCTCGCTCGAGGAAGACAGATTTGACAAATACCTGTTTGGTTCTACCTGCACCATCCTTAACAGAAAATAAAAATAAAAATAAATAAAAAATAAAAATCATAAATGGATAAAGCGGTTATGGTATAGTATTGCTTTACCCTTTTACTCTATTCGAACCTGGTATGATTTTGCTATTCTTAAGCTTATCATATTCTATAAGCTATGGTATTCTATTAAGCTATTTATTCTGATCAAACATAACAATTTAATGAGTCAAGTTTCATTGCTCAAAAAGAGGAGGATTATAGAGAAATACGAGATGATTATAAAATTGTAAGTTTGTTGTTGATAAACATTCAGAATATTTTTTGTAGTTCAAACCCTAAATTGAGAAAAGTAGAAAGGTTCATTGATCACAAAGAGAGGATTACAGAAATATGAGAGGATTACAGAAATACCAGATAATTATAGAATTGTTTTTAATGTTAATAAACATAGCGAATATTTTTGCAGTTTCAAAAATGCAGAAACAGAACAACGTTTTTTTTCTTCTCAAAGATGAGTCCAAAAAGAAATCGTTTAAGGAGAAATGGTTTTTTGATTATGGAAATGAGAACGCCCATATAAAACAATGTTTCTCATCTTGTTCTCGTTTCTAAGCCATTTTGTCAACAAAACCCTAGTCCCCGTCTAGTTTCAGGTAACAGAGGGCTCATCAATAAAACCAATTTAGGGTAACATCGATTTTAATGAAAAACTTCTTTTATCTGAGGTTGTTGGATAGTTTACTTCCTAACGCTCACCCTACTTATGTCAGTCTTGCAATCCTTCCTTCCCTAATATATATTGGATTTCGTGTGATGAGAAGGTAAATCAATAGATCTACCTGAAACCTCGCATTGAATGATTAATGCTCTCCCTAATGTTCATTGTTTATTCACAAGCCCTCTCTCTTAATTACTTCTGGGTTAGTGGGGTTCGGGTGAGCAACTAGTTTTTTCCTCCTGTCGCCTATAAGGGGGTTGCAGGGAAGAATGGAATTGCAATCCATGATATCATTCAAATATGAAGGCTCATTCTTTGTCAAACAAATGAGGGTAGGGTTAATGGCCTTACCGAATTCATTGGGCCCTCGGTCTCTTAGCTGAATGCGGCCTCCGTCGAAATGTCTCCTCTGGGCACACTAATATCCTGTGGAATGCCTCCTCCAGTTGGTGCACCAATCTCCCGTGGCATCCAATGTGCATGGAATCGATCCCCTCTAATGTTTGTTGCTCTTGATCCTCTCCATGACCTGTGCATGAATCTATTTATTTTTTGTTGTTTTGTATTTTGGATTGTAATATATTTTAGGGTAAATATGGTGACAAATGGGGTAATGAGCTTAATAAGGGTTATCAAGGAGTTTATAACTATTATATGTTATACATGTTAAGGGATAGGGACTAGGGGTTACAAGGATTACAGGTTATAAAGGTTAAGGGTACCCATGGTTAGGAGATACTAGTGATGGGGGTTATTAGGGTTTGAGGTAATTGATATGGATTACAAGGGTCAAAGGATATGGGTTTATAGTGGATAGGGATACAAAGGGTATGTAAGTTAAAATCCATGGTTAGTTTTCATGGAAGTTAAGGGTTATTATAAGTTATAGGGATTGTTGGTTACTCATTATGTGGCTTAAAGTTGTAGATACCTATTCATTTATGGGTTGGAAGTTATAAGCATTGGTACTTATGTGTTAAAATATTTAGGAGTTAACAATTATTAAAGTTAGTGATTATATGTGTTTGTGGTTGAACATTAAGGGTTATAGGGCTTATATGTTGCAAGGGATAATAGTTATGGTTACATGGGTTAGGTATTGTAAGTAATAAGTCTCAAGGGTTAGATTTATAGATTTGCATGCCTTAGTTGTAATATATTTTATGGAATAAGAATGATTTGATATAAAAGTAATGTGGTTATGCGTTTGGATTTAGATGAAATTGATCTAGGGTTAGGAATATGGGGTTATTTTGGTTAAGCGATAAAATATTTAGGTGTTAGACATTATAGGATTTTATAGGTTGTACAAGTTAGTGGTTATATTAGGGGTTATAGGTGATATGTGCTATCTTAATTATATATTAGGGACTTTGTAGTCTATATTAGGGATAAATGGGACATTGGTGATGGTGATTACAAGTGTTAACGATTATAGAGTTAAATGTGCAAGGAAAAATAGGGGTTAGAGATTATAGTTGTTAGGAGTTATAGAGGTTCAAAAATAAAGTTTTTATATATTTTTATAATGTCTAATTTATTTATACATTTTTTAAGCAATGCTACGTCGATGTCTAGGCAATGGTATTGATGTTAGGTTAAACGTCGATACCATAGCATGGATTTCGACTTAACGCTGCTTAAGTGACATAGAATTAATTTACAATTTCCTCTTTTGGAATTAAAACAAAAGCAATAAATCCAAAAGTTTTGAGGTGACTAGCCTAATGTTGGGGTGACCTAATGCACTAAGTTTGTAGGGAACCTATTGATCAAATATGTATCATCATATATTGGCACGTTTGTAGAATATTATTAAATACCACCATTTATTTCAACATAAATTAGGCTATCTCTCTTATTCCCTGTAATACCCCCAATTTGACCCTTAGGATATATTGGCTTTTAATACAAATATTGTATATATGTGATGTATGATTCCTAGCGTGGATCTCAAGGACAAGGCCTCGCAAGTGAATGCTCATCCTTGAAGGGATGGTAATTTATGCTGTGATATCCATGTGCTAGTAAGCCATGGGGAAATTGTAAAATGATGTAAATATCATGTAATAAAAATACCAAGGGGCTGGCTATGGATGCAAATAAATGAGTGGGACTATGTATACACTAAGGATAAGTGAGGGGGTTGTGATATTGAACCCTAGGTTTCCATATGTCATCATGAGAACACCTTTAACTGTCCTAGTTGTCATTTAATTCTGTTGTAAGGAAGTGGTTAAAGAATCAGTCCATGAGATTGATGGAGTATGGGAAGCCCTGAAATTCGTAAGGCAGGGTATGGCTCTATTTTACTTGTCCCACTAGCCACCCTACCTCATGGTAATTCGAACTCTCTCATCCCCATTCCATCGTGGACCATCTAGGCCCGAGTTTGGAGGGAGCTAGAACCAAATAATCATGACTTGGGAGAGGCCGTGTTTTGGGTGCCAATATCACTCAGTAAAGTCATGTGGGAAGATAAATCTGATGGGGGATCATTCAATCTTCAGTTGGGAGAGAAATCACATTCCCAACATGGAAGAAAATCGTAAATCGTAGACCCAGCTGTGAGGAAGAAGGAAAAATCACGATCTTGAGGGAAGCCTCGTTTTGGGAGTGCCAAGACCGCTCAAGAAATTCATGTGGGAAGTGAAATCCGATAGGTGGATCCATAGACTGAACCATGGGGAGAATATGAGAGGGTTAGATGCCCTGAACTCCATGGGAGAACCCTGATTTGGAAGCCCGAAAGGGAAGCAGCGGGATAGAGCCTTCCGGCCGCAACCTTGAGAAGATCCAAGAGCGGATCAGACTGGGACTGATCGCTCGAAAATCCGGTTGTGGGAAAGAGCCTTTGGCCACAACGCGGAGGATATCCCAAATCGGATCGCAGTGGGAGAGAGGCCAAGGGGGTTTCATAGCAGGGCCATTGAGGGATCGTTTATCCATGGTTTAGCAGTCGGACCAGCCATACCTGCCCAGGTCAGCGCTGAGGGAAGGGGCGCTTGAGGGACTGTGCAACAGAGAAGGGGACCTTACTTAGGCTGAGAGTGGATTTGATGGGGGTGCCTGGGATTTCTAAATCCAACTAGATATTCCTATAGATCTATGGCTGAGATTATTGAATTAGAAACCTCCTACCCTATCTCCCCATTTGCTTGGAAAATCCAACTGTGTGTTGGATGACCCTGAATGATTGTGAAACCAAGGCTGTGAGTGGACCTGAGTAGTTCCTTCTTAGTGGATACATATCCCCAGCTCAGGGGTGGTCTCTGATTGGTGAAATAATATAGGCTGTGCAGAGACCTATGGTTGGGTTGGAATGTTTCATTCCATAACCAGTTGCTTGGTGATTTCATCTAAAAGGATAAGTGTTCTCTGTGATTCATATCATGTTTATTCTATGTGTTTTACTTCTACAATGATTTAATTATTGATGACTATTATTGATATGCAGAATGCATGATAGATATGTGTGTGGTTAATGTTTCATTCAGCTGTGTTTATTTGAGTATGCATATGCATCAATGTGTTTTAATGAATTTGTTCATTGATGAATGGGGCTAAGTTTTGTTGAGTCCCAGGAGGTTCAGAATGTTCAGTCATGACTTTGGGGGAGAAATAGACACCCCCCTGCTATGTTCATGTTCTCCTTGAGGGTCTGGAGTGATGGGAGGAGACATGACAGAGTAGTATAAGGACCCTTACAGAGTGGTAAAGAGGCCTTGATGAAGTTTGGGGCCACCTGTTGGGTTGGAGGAAGGAAAAATTCAAAGTCCTCAGGTGTGGAAGAGGATCATATAGTTGCATGGGCCTCGCCAAGAGTTTTCAAAAAATGGACTTAGGATGAGGAAGTAATCAACCTGAGAAGTTGGCAATAACAAGGGTATTTGGCCGACTTCTGACCTTCCGAACCCACAGTGTGGACTGCGGATTTCAGAATTCGGAGACGTGATTTCTCAGGGTGGTGCACCAAAGTTCCGAATTCCGACTCCCCTAAGCTGGATTGTGGAGTGCGGAAGTCGAAGCAGTAATTTTCTCGGAGTTGGGAATTTGGAGTTCCGACTTCCGACTCCCGCAAGCCGGATTACAGAGTGCGGAAGTCGGAGGAGTAATTTTCTCTGAAGTTGTGAGGTTAGAGTCCCAAATTCTGAATCCCGCATCATAGATGGCGGATTACGAAAGTTGGAGGCGTGGTTCAACGAAGCATAGAAATTGGTGTTCTGACTTTCTGATTCCCGCATCACGGATTGCAGAGTGCGGAAGTCGAAAGCATAAATCTTCGAAGTTGCATATTTGGTATTCTGAATTTTTGACTCCCGCATCGCGGATTGCGGAGTGAGGAAGTCGAAAGCGTAAATATTTGAAGTTGGATATTTGGTATTCCAACTATCCGACTCCCGCATCACAGATTGCAGAGTGTGGAAGTCGAAAGTGTAAATCTTTGAAGTTGGATATTGGGTGTTCCGACTTTCTGAATCCCTCATCGCAGATCGCGGAATGCAGAAGTCAAAGGCGTATTTCTTTGACACTATGTATTTTATGTTCTTGCTTTCTAACTCTTGCATCGCGGATTGCATAAGTTGGAGGTGTAATTCTTTAAGTGGCGCATTGAGGTGCCGACTTCCGACTTCCAACTTGCGGATCATGGAGTTTGGATTGCGGACCGAAGACATTGCGGCTGTGAAACAGGGCAGAGTTGCGGATAAGTTTTAAAAAAAAATTAGCAGGTTGTTTATAAGGTTATCCCCCATCGCCTCTAAAGGGAACCGAGGGGACCGGGGACGTTACATTCCCATTATTGATTATACATCCATATTATTCAATTATTTTTAGTATCAATCCTTCATGAACTCATGTCCTTTTATTTTTTCTGCTAGGCATGTTCAATATATTTAAACTTTATATCCTTGTCTTAATTGGAAGAAGTTCCATTGTATATTTTATTCTTCCTCGTATCCAAATAGGAATAACTATGACTTATGAGATTCTTAAAGGTTCCCCATTCAATTATTATTGGTTTCTACTACCACATATGAAAAATCACATAGCTTTCATGCCATGTTAATGCATGGCCTTCTAATTTTAGCTGAGCTAAATATCCACCTTATTGAAGTCATATATGACTATAATGTGCATTAATATATGTCCATGTATAATTTATAAGGGTTTTCTTCATAACACAACTCTTTTTTGTAAAGGTGTAGGTAACTCATTCAATTATAAACTTCTCCAACTTGCACATTCCATGAAGTAGTGTCTCACTACTCCAACTCATATGTTCTGTGCAAGTAGTGTATCACCAAGGTTGCTTGAGTGAGTTGTTCACATGCACTAATATATGTTTATTCTCAATGGATTTGTTCATTTTCATTTGACCATGCCATTTATCTATTAGGGTCATGGCTTAATATACAATCCCAAATCCATTTGGTGTAAAAACATATTGCATTAGTGGGGGGTCATATTTTATAAAAATACCATAAAATGAGAAGGTTTCAGTTCCATTTCATGAAGGAATGTAAATTTATAGTTTTTTTATGAGGATTAGGCATCAAACCTCATTAATGACATTTTTTGTAGGTTTTTTATTTAGGAATTTAGCCTTAAAATGAAATGATATTGTTGGTAAATGTTCTTGTAATGAACTTTGTGCTCAAAAGATGAATTATGGGAAAGAAAAATTGGAACAAATACCATAAGGTGGGCCCTTTCCTCCTAACAGAGATGCCACAACACACTAAAAGGAATGAACACTCAATAAATTAGCGAAACATTTCCAATTATATTAGAAAAGAGTTGCCAGATACAATGTCAATTCCACTCCTATGTATACAAAAAATCCAAGAACTAGTTAATCTTAGCACAAACGCTCTGTTCTGTATTTAAAGTATTCTTGGTTCCCAAAACATGTCTAGATCCTATTAATCTGAGCAGTTATGAGAATCGAGGATTCTCAGGTTTTCGAACATATACAAAATGGGAAATAGTTACAATAACAACAGCTTAATCAGGATAATATTTAAGATTCTGTTACAACAACTAAAACAAACCACAATAGTCTTCTAGGATCTGTGCCACACCATCTCTCCCAAATATAGAAATCCAAGTGGATGAAGAAACATGGTACATACTGTTGGAATCAGCGAACTGAGCTAGATCTGTAGAAAATTCAAAGTATGCCATGAGCTCATCCCTTATGCGTGTATCAACAAGCTGATACATCGATCTCGTGTATCTACGTTTGTCTTCAATAATTCATCAAATATTAGCCACGTTGGGAAACATTAATAAGATTTACGAGTAAATTAAGAATTAATACAACAAGATAAGTAATAAGCTATACCTGCTTAGGAAGCGCTCAACAACCAACATCTCCCCTCAACTATACAACTGCATGTCCTCATGCAACACTACTATCTGAGTCTGAATCAGGATCCAATCTCCTTCAGTGCAAATTGGTGAGATTAAACAATGATGCTACCTGCTCTCCCTTGTTCCAGTAACCTCTGGAAGAAATCAACTCTACCCAACACTGCTTTTATCCTTTCTTAGTTATTCTATAGAGATACCGATAATTCTTCTTAGGCAACCAGATGAGTGGGAAATGAAATCTCAATCCTATCCAACATGGGCCACAAGTGTGAATACACTTGATATACTCAGGAGCCCAAGCAAGAGCATAAGTAAAGTTCTCATAAGAATACGGACCCCTTGTCTTCAAAAATTCAAAATATTTTTCCCATCTAGACGTGCTACCTTCTGGTGCATATGATTTTTGGCGAGTAATGGTTCTTGCAAATGCATCTATTGCATCCTTTTGAAGTGTTTCTATCTGATTAAATTTTTCTGGAGAAGAAAGGAACCTATCATATTCATCAATAATAACATCAAGGGATTGTGGTTCACTTCTAAGCCATAGAGTGGAATTATCCTCATTTTTATGAATTGTTTGAGAGGCATTCCACCATTTCACGTGATTAGTAACAAAAGAAGTGAACACCCTCAACTGTATATACCCCACATAAGGAACATGATTAAATCTTATGTCCATGAAACAATCCAACTCATGCAAATAGAGTTCACACAACAAATGTTGATCTTCAAAATCACTTTGGAGGAAAGTCTCTAAAAACTGAGAAGTTCTGATCACCTGATGAGGCCTTCCTTCCTTGAGAGCCTTCAGTTTAAAAATAGTTAATTGTTCATACATGAAAACTGAATAAGAAGGAGAAGGGATTCTACAACTTAGCATCTCTTGAGCCTAATGAATACATTTGGTCCTTGTCCCGTTGCATAGTTTTAAACTTCCTTAGCTCTTTTATCTCCTTCTCCATATTCTCCCATCTAAACCTTTGAATGATATCTCCTCAGCCCATTTTTCCCTAAGATATTTGATTGCTTTCCTGTGAGCTAGACATGGGATCATCCCTTCTCCGAACATAGTAGCATGATACTTCCATTTATTCAACTCAACCTGTAGAAGAGAATTATTTTCATCTAAACCCTGAGTTTCATCATCCTCCATATCCACATCAATGATTTCCATAGGTTCTTGTGTTACTCTGTTATCATCTTTTTCTGGATGAACTTGAGCGCGTGTCACTGGTTCTTGTTTTACATCAAAATTTCCTTATTGAAGAGGTTCTTCCTTCTCTCTGGGTATTATCTCAAGTGGAGTAGTGGGTACCTCGGGTTGAGAAGTTTCAACAACTGTTTCAACGA
Organism: Larix kaempferi; assembly: GCA_027924585.1. NCBI lineage: Eukaryota > Viridiplantae > Streptophyta > Pinopsida > Pinales > Pinaceae > Larix > Larix kaempferi. Next base: position 117,701 of record BSBM01000211.1, read on the forward strand.
CTATTTTAACCTTTGTTTCAACAATTGCTTCAGCAATTGTTTCAACAACTTTTTCAGCAACCATTTCAACAACTGTTTCAGCTAGCACTTGCTTTCTCTTCCTTCGACACAAGGCTGACGGTTCGGGAAGAATCACCTTATATCCAATAGTGTTGAAGATATCTCCACATTCTGGGCACACATATTCCTCAAAGTCATCTTGTGTTGCAGCTTTATCTAATGAGGAGGGTATAATTTCAACCAAATCAGTCATTGCTAATGTATCCAAAGTGTGATATTCTCAACTTCTTTGCCTTTCCTTCAATGTTTCCAACTCCTTTCTAAGTATCTTCACCTCCTCTTGCAATAATTAATTTTTAGAAAATTCGACAAATTTTGTAGGATGATTGACAGTCGTCGGAAATTCGATGACTCCCGGGGTCAATTTAGAAAAAAACTAAGGAAAATTCGCAATTATAAAGGTGAAATCCGACGACAAGGTCAATTTTGTCAGATTTCATTGGATTTTTTCATCGGATTTTGGGTTCAAATTTGGGTGTGGAACAATGCATGTAGTAGTAGAAAGGTAATTACAACAAAGGAAAGAAAGAAACAAGCAGAAGAATTAGAGAGTTAACCAGTTTAATACTCATCATGGATGATGCACAATATCCCTATGAACATGAAGAAGATGTTATGGTAGAATATGTGCAAGCAAGTAATGAAGAAATAGATTCCAATGGAAGGAGGTCACAAATAATACCTCTGAATGTGGTTAAACTATGAGGATTTTCAATGAGAGGATGAATAAGGCGTTGGAAGAGTAGCATCAGATCAACGCTACCATTCTGCAGTCTAACAAACCTTAAACAGAAAGCCAAATTAGGATCAAATCATAACAATGGAAGTAAGGATGAAAAGGGTGCAAGAAGTCACTCTAGGGGAAGAAGTGTGTACAGTTGGAGAATAAGGATGTCTCCATATGACACCTCGAGTAGTATATTGAGTAGGTCAGATAGTCTGGCACATTCATCCCGAAGGTCTAAGAGAAGGAGGCCTCGTAAATAAAGTTTCTCTGGGGAATTTAGGAAGGTAAGGCTACCTAGATTTGACGGAGAAGGCAAGTCCGGAGAATAGGTTGAAGCATATATTATTGGAATGAAGAAGTACTTCAGGATCCATGAGTTCTAGGGAAATGAGAAAGCTAGGATTTCCATATTTAATCTGAAGGGGAGAGTTTTGATATGGTGGGACACCTTCGACAAGTGCAGGGCCTCAAGAAAAGGAAGATTGAATGGAAGAAGTTTGAAAAGTATTTCAAATAGAAATATATTTTTGAAAGGTATTATGATAGTAAGAGAAAAGGCATTTCATGAGCTAAATCTAGGACAAATGACAATGGAGGAGTATGTGAATAAATTCCTAGAGCTACTCCGGTATGTGGATTATCTCATAAATGAGAAGGAAAATATTCATAGATTCTTGAGTGGATTTCCCCATAACTAAAGAAACATAATTGAATTCATGGATCCCAAGACCTTGGATTATGCTATCAGGAAGGAGATGCATTGCTATGAGAAATACAAGGGCAGAGCTGAGAAGCGTCAAGCTAGAAGAGGGAATTCCAAGGGAAAGTTTGATCAAAGGAATACAAATTTCAGATCTGTACCCTATAGGAATCAACATATGAATGTTCGATATGAGCATTCAATGAAAAGTAGATTCCATTGCGTTATGCAAGGCGCGGAAAAACCAAGAGAACCCATGCAATGTTGGGGATGTGGAGAAAATCATAAGCTGTATGATTTCCCTCACAGGAAGGAAAAAACTTTAAATATCCATAACATCAAAGGAGTTGTAACTATGGAGGACATGTCTAGAGAAACTCCTAGTGTGATAATCTGCAGTAGGATCTAGCAATTGAAACAAACCTCACAAAACAAACTCTCAAGAAGTGCAGAGAAGAAGAGAAGAATGCACTCAATAATCACTCATGAACACCGAAAATGGAGAATAGCAGTATCATACATCAGCTGTGAGATGGCACTGTGAAAAATGAATACAATAATACAATAACTGTGTTGAGAATTCGAATTAACCAAGGAGGTCATTCGAATCATGCTCAAAGTCTAGCTTGGATAACATTGGAGACATCATCCAGTCAGTAGTATCAGTCATAAATGGTAATAGTCAGTCAAGTGAGTCTAACTGAGTCTAATAGAACCATCTAGGCACAAATCAGGGGATGGAGACTCCAAGGAGGGCACATGAGGTTGTCAGAAGATCAAGTGGCACTCCAGAACTAGCTAACTAGGAGCTACATGCAGTTAGCATGAGCAATCAATGGAAGAACTGCTCAATCAATGCCCTAACTGACTGTCAAACACCTGGTGGGTGAGATGAGGTGCTCTAACTGAATGATAACTGGTGGTAGGTGAGAAAAGGCGCACATGCCATGCAAAAGAGTCAAATAGGGTGCATCAGGTACGTAGGAGGGCTACTGGGGGCTGAAGACAGGCTCTAAGGAGATGAAAATAGGCTCTAGGTGTTGGGAGGACCACCAAGATGATGAATGGATGCATGCATTTGCATGCATATGATTGTATGCATGCATACATGCAAATATGAAAAATGATGGTGAGAATATTCCAACACCTAGAATCTACACAGCTTTGGATGATCATCAAGAAAATCATGAAGCCACGATGGTTGAAGTTGGAGACAATATTGTCGCGTTGTCTATTTCTATTTTAATAGAACCAGGATCAAGTCATTGTTATATTCATCCTAATATTTTGAAGTTTGTGCACTTAAGAAAAGTAAGCATAAAAAGTAGTGGCTAGTTCAATTATCCACCGAGACGAAAAGGAAAGTTAGTGAAGTGGAAGAAGGATGTATGTTAATGTTGGACAGTCTATCTAGCACAACAAATATGAACATCCTACAATTAGGATCATATGATGTTCTTATTTGCATGGATTGGATGGAAAATCATCGCACCAAGCTTGAATATAATAATAAGTCTCTTAAATTCCCTGATGATGAAGGAAAGCCTCGGCTAATGAAAGGTGTTCTGAAACAGGTTTCCATATGGCATGTTTGAGCACTATAGTTCATGTCTCGAGATCATGAGAAGATAGAGGTATAGCACTAGAATATTTCCCAGCGTTGTAAGAGTATAATGATATATTTTCAAAATAAGTACCAGGACTGCCGCCCAAAAGAGAGATTGATTTTACTATCAATCTAGTGCCAAGCACAACCCTAGTGTCTAAGGTCCCTTACAGAATGAGCACTCCAGAGTTGGTTGAGTTGAAAATGAAACTCCAATAATTAATGAACAAGAACTATATCAGACCGAGTGTGTCCCCATGGGGTTCATCCGTATTGCTCATTAAGAAGGATGGAACCTTGCAACTATGTATTGAATACAAACAAATCAATAAGGTCACAGTCAAGAACAAGTATTTGTTTCCCAGAATAGATGATCTCTTTGATTAGATAAAGGGAGCCATAATATTTTCTAAGATTTTTTTAAGTTCAAGTTACCATCAAGTCAAAATCAAGGAGGAACATATACATAATACAACTTTCAGAATTCATTATGGCCATTATGAGTTCACTAATGTGGCATTGGTTTAACCAATGAGTCAACTACTTTCATGTGCCTCATGAACGGTGTGTTCATCCAATACTTGGATAATTTTGTAATGGTATTCCTAGATACATCCACATCTATTCTAGGAATGAGGAAGAGCACACAGAACATCTCATAATGGTATTGCAAGTGCTCCAAGAGCATAAGCTGTATGCCAAACTCAGAAAATGTGTGTTATCAAAGGAAGATTCAGTATTTGTGTCATGTCATTTCAGCAGAGGGAATTTCAGTAGATCTTGAAAATATTTAGGTGATACTGAAAGTGTCTATACCCAAGAATGTGACTGGCATTCGATCTTTCATGGGTTTAGCAAGATATTATAGGAGATTCATCAAGGATTTCTCCAAGGTGGCGCATCCTATCACATCACTACATAGGAAGAATGTGAAGTTCACATGGTCTGACAAATGTGAGCAAAGTTTCCAACACTTGTAGGAATTTCTCACCAATGCCCCTATTCTGAAGATCACATACCCCGATAAAGATTTCATAGTATGCATAGATGCTTGAATCGAAGGGCTCGAAGGAGTACTTATGCAAGAAGGGCATGTGATAAAGGATCATGGGAATAATTATGTGATGTGTGAATTGGAACTAACAATCATAGTGCATGCCTTGAAGATATAGCGACACTACCTGCTCGGAAGAAGATTTGAGTTGTGCAATAATCATATGAGTTTAAAGTACTTGTTTGATCAACGGAATTTGAATGCGCGATAGGCCCGGTGGTTAGAATTCCTAAGCGAATCCGATCTTGAGATCAAGCATAAGCAAGGAGAAAAGTTTGCTAACACTCTCAGCATGAAGTTTCATGTTACAACCTGTTGATGCCCAAAAAATATTAGCATTGATAGTAGGGATTCTCCCTAATGAATAATCCTAATTAGATCACTCAGTGTTTGGTATGGGGAATCCGTTCGGTTAACGGTTCGGCTACTGTAGGTGTGTATGTTTAATTTATGTACCGGTTGCATCCCGACCCACCGTTTATATTTTATGTTTAAGTGTATGAATATGCAAGTGATTTAATCTAACTAATGCATATAATTGATAGGAAGAAACCACACTGGCGATACGTAGGTTCTTACCTCCCATATTACCGCTTCTACCTTATCAATTATCTAATCCTATTCTACAATAAGCTAACCTATCCTTGCAAAGAGCGAATTTGAATACGATTAATAATCTGAAAATGTTCATACGAATCCAACAGATAGCTATTAAGATAAAATATGCAAATTCCCAGTATAAAATTACCAAAGATAGCTTTGATTTTAATTAACACGATTTATAACTCTGTTAACACATAGATATTTGCATAGATAAGGAAATCATTCATCACCATTGAAGTAGTTCAATAAAGTTAGAAATATCTCACAACATTAACATAAACAAGAAAGAAATAGTTCCGATCTATAAGTCACACGTCCCAGGCAAACATCCTTGCAATATTTTCCCGGCAAATAGACCTTTCTTCATTAGTAGAAAATTAGTTCTCTTACACAATGTATCCAGTCTCTAATTCACTAGAAAAAGTCCTCCCTTCTCTCATTTATTGAGATTACAATATATAAGCCAAGGCTAGGTGCCTTTTTCCCTTCCATCTCCTCTTGAGATTTTTAGAATATTCTTCATAAATTTATTACAACAATTGAATTAACTTAGCTTCGATTGTCCTTTGAGATTCCACTGATTTGGGATTTTATTAGTTTTGTCTTCATGCGAAAATGTTGACTTTATTGATTTATTACTGTGGATATTTCTTCCATATACACGAAATATAGGCTTTAAGTACATGACATCAGATGTGGTGGACTGATTATTTGTGGTTGTCATATCCAATCCTTGATCTACCTTCTTGTTGGATATTCTTCAACACTCTCGAAAGCGTTATGGTATTTCACGTCATAATGCTCCTTTCGACTCCATTCCTGAACTTGGGTGTGCTCTGTGAATGAGTCGATATTATCATTACATGTCTTCAATACTTTTCCTCTACTTCATGATTAAGGATCAAGTTTGCCAAGGATGTCTTAGAGTCTCCCTGTTATTTTTCATGAAATTCTTGTACTTTACTTTCTTGACTGAAGCTTCCCTGAACGCTTGCTCTTCTTCTTGGAGATGGGACATGAATCATCTTTTTTATAAATGAATTTGATTCCTTTCTATCAATGGCCTCTGTTGGATGGCTCAGGTGTCCTATATTTTGACAACCTTGCCATTTCAACCTGCGTAAACTCACGAAACAGGGTAAAACCAAATCTCATCAGCGTTAACTCATCAATTTTCATTGTTGTTTCAGGGAAATTAACGGAGTTTTTTTTTTCGTTGTCTCGGCGAGGTTTGCTGAGTGCTGCCAACAGTTTCGACGTGTTGATACTTAGTGTTGTCGACCGTTTTGTTGGAGAATTACTTAATCCTGCCGACCATTTCACTGGATATTTCTTAATCACGCCGACCATTTCGCTAGATATTTATATTTGTTTTTAAAGTTTTCAACGACAGAGAGATTTGCACATTATTTGAGCTTCCACACGTCCTGAGGAAATGAAAAAACCAATGTATAAGCAAAAACTCATTATTAAGTGCAATCATAATACAAATTTCAGAATCTTTATTCGTCAAAAAGATTTAAACTTCCATGATCTAGTTTCAATGTGAAAATCATAGAGGCGGAAGGTTCGAAAAATCCCTAAAAATTTCCCAAAAATCATTCTTCCGCAGATGGAAAAATCCCTAAAAATGCCCCAAAAATCATCCTCCCGAAATCGAAAAAGGCTTTAAAAATGGCCCAAAAAACATCCTCCCGCAATCCACAACCCGCAATGCAGATTTGCGGGTTCCATTTTCGAACATTCAAAAATTGCAATATGCAATGCAGGATTGCGGCATCACGGGATGCGGGAACTCAGAAATGCGGACATGCGGAAATGCGGGAGGCAAATTCGAAAAACTGGAAAAAACAACCCGCAATCCGCAATCGGAAACGCGGGAGTTAGGCGATGCGGGATTGTGGGACGGATAAATGCAGATATGCGGAATGCGGAAATGCAGAATTCAATTCCAAAGTAAAAAATGTAGTCCAAAATCTGCAATCGGGATTGCGGGATCGCTGAGGTGCAGGGCTACGGAATGACTAGATGCGGGACTGCATAATTGCAGGCCTGCAGATTACGGAATTGCGGGAGACTATCCAACAAACCGAAAAAAAATCAATCCACAATCTCTAATCCGCAATGCGGATTTGTGGGATAGCGTAATTTCGGCATTGCAAAAGTGCAGAAAGCAGGTATTGTAGAAGTGCGGAAAGTAGGGATTGCGGAAATGTGGAAAGTAGGGATTGCGGAAATGTGGAAAGTCTTTTCTTTTTGTTATTTTTTTCAAGAAAAACTAAGTGTCAAGGGTAATATGAAACCCACTCTGAGTAAGATCAAAGGAGGGGCCCTACAATTTCACAAAAAAATTGGGGATCAAGTTGCAGCTGCAACAATTGGCCACTAGATGGTGAACGCAGATCTCTGAACAAACCCATTTTAGGATCACAATTGCTTGTCTTTTATTAATTCTAATTGTAAAATTGTGCCTTTATCATTTTACCAGGATTTAAAAGGCTAAATTTTTATGCAAGGAGAGGAGATTTCTTGCATCATATTGGTCATTCATTTGGGAAATAGGGCAACCTGGACCAGATTTCCTAACCACTGTCCTGAGGCCATACTATGGAGTTCATCATTAGTCCCATCTTTTGGTTACCTCTAAACATGACTCCACATGGTCGTAACAAAATAAAACAGATATATTTGTTTGTTCTTCATTCCCATGCTATCAACATTTCTTTAGATGCTTTCTTTTGACGAGTTTTATCGTCCGAGTCTTTCACAAATAGCTTTCTTGAGTCTTCGACATTTGACGTGGGTTCTTCCATCCATAATGTCCTTTTGTGGGAGTGATGAGTTTTCTTTGTTTGTTATACTCACAAACGAAGAAGAACCTTTTGGAATTATCATCTGGTCAATCTTCTTGATTGGATGTATTTATTTTCAAAACCATTTCTTTGATGGAGATGAAAATTTTCAAAAATTTGGCTCTTCATTATAAGCCTTTTGGCTATAACTTTTGTAGCATGGGATCATTTTAATTGCCATACATCTACAAGACTTGCTTCCTTTCCATGGGTCAATTATCATAGGCTGCCTGAGATGGTTATTTATGTGTAAGTGAGTGGATCCCCAAGATAGTAATTTAGAATTCTTATATCCTGATTATTTCACAGGGTTTATATTGCCACAACATGAAAAAATGAAGCGGGTTTCCCCTTTTAAAACAAAGCAGCAATTAAAATCACTCATGACACTGTTGTTACAAAAAGAAATCCATTTGTTATGAAGCCAATTCTAATCCTTTTTTTATTATAACATTTCATATGATATTTTTCAGATCTCTGCATTTCTGCACATCATTTTGAAAGTTGAGTTGAGGTTTATTCAAACAAAATCAATCAAAAAATCGAAACAACATGGGATAAAGCTGAAGCTAACTATCCTAGGATGAAAACAAATGAGATCAGACAAGTGTCTAAAAATCAACAAAAAGGATCAGCAAAAGGATCAACAAAAGAATCAACAAAACATAAAAAGTATACAATTAAAACAATCCATCATGGCTGGCCACATAGAAAGGCAGAGACTTAGAAGCCAATATAAGTATCTGGTTGTAAATCAACAGGATAAAAAAACAAACCAGAACTTCATATTAACTTTGGACACAACCGGTTCCTTTTCCAAATTTACTTTCAAAACAAGGGACACCATTGAAGGGATGTAAGCAAGACCAAAAATCATATCATCAAGGCCAACCTTACAAATGTGGAATGTTGAAGACAGGTAAAAACACGACTTCAGGGAAAACGAACAGGAAAAAAGACAAGCCAGATTACAACATCACTCAGTCCAACATTTCATTTCCCAAAATTATTTCATAATTTCAAAATTATTTCATAATTTCAAAATTATTCCCAAATTCACTTTCCACCTAAACCCTTGATATTGCTTCAAGATACCCAACATACATTTGATTAAGTGTTCAATCACTTACTTCCCAAACCGAATTCTGATAACTCTAGTATGAGGGTTGAGCCAACAAGAAGGAAACTAATCCCACTTAGCGAACTCATGATTGGTCCGACTTGTTAAGTTGAATGAAGGAGAAACAAACCAAGGTACTGTCAGGGGATTAGGAGTCTTAAAACCTCAGATTTCGGAGCATCTTTTAAGATTCAGCACATGAGATGAAGTATGTCTAAAATTTCATTATAAGACCACTAGTTCCATTGCACGATCATATTGATTTAACTCACCAAAAAACAACCACGTAGTTTCAAAATCACTTAGAAAGTAATGCAATTGAGAAGACATTGTCAGGGCTCATTTTCTAAGTGACAGAGTACTCCCTGTGAATCTGGCTGAGGTATTTCTTCACATTCAATCAGTTGGTACACTCCCTTCTAGAAAATACCTGTCAAAACAATATAATTGAATAAGAATAATGAAATCATGGGAGGCAATAAAAAATGTAATCAAAACCTTTGTCATTCTTACCTTTAACTAATGAGCATTGCTAATTAATTTTGATGCAAAATTAACATGTCAGCTAATGAAACAATCCAAACCATATTTATTAGTTCAATCTCATAATTCCTTTCAAATGCAAAAAATTTGGAGGTGTCGTTCACATTTATGGGGCAGTAAGAGACATCAACCGGATATCAGATTTACTTTATGTTTTCCATGTGATCAAAATTTTCAGCCGGTGGTCTATGGAATATCGGATTTCAAAACTGTTTTCATGCATTCGTATTAACGTTGTCATGTTGCGATGAACATAAATTCTAATGAAACATCTCTGCGTTATCAATTCTTCACAAATCTTCATGAAAGTGTTTTTTTTCTTCAATTGGTGCCTAATTTATATTTATCAATGATCTAACCATTAATAGTACAGGTGCTTTCTTCTTTCATCATTAACTAAAACGTTTCGCAAACCAGAATTTCTTCAAATTGTACAGATTTTAAATACAGCCTCCTTCATAAAACACAACAGTGTACATACTCATTCTTCTGAAAGCAATTAGAGGCAATCAGTGAAGACATCTCTTGTGTATATCTTATGAATGTTTAGTTCAGTCCAACCTTTGCATCAAATAAGGGTTTCATCTTCATTTCCAAAAATACAAAGGGACAAAATGATAATGAAGAAGGAAATGTAAGCTATCAAACAAACTCAAACGAATACCTAGCAGCTAACTTATTCAAAAGAAAAGAAACTACATGAGTCCAACTCTTATTCTGCAAGCTTAGAAAAAGAAAAGTTATGCTACTCCTAACCTAACTTCATTGGTTCAACAGAGTTAAGTAAAATCATAGAGCCAGTGCAGCCACCGGAAAAAATTCAATCACATGGGGAAATGAATTCCATGCATAGGTCTGTAGGACTGCTGTATTATGCAATTCGAGGTCAGAAAAGTAACACTAGTCCTAAATCCATTCATAACAGAAAAAATCGGGTACTTGTTGCATCGTGGGAACTTTTCATAAAATGACAATTCCAGCCATATATCAACATAAACATGAAAGTTATGTGATTCATGTGAAAAAATTGAATATGAATAATGTATATCTATAGGACCATGTGATGAAAACCCAAAGTCAGTTTTCATGGATATCGTCTCTCTATTGGATTCAGAGTCTGGATTAATGATGTGAGAATCCGACATAACCATCACTGGACAATTAAGTGCTTTATCATTATCATCAATCCATTCTTCCTTAAAATGAAATTCTTTAATATAAAAAATTTCATCTTCATTAGGATCCAATGGGGTGTTGTAGTTAACCTCCTGTTGTTCCACATGATCACTATTAGCTTGAGTTTCATTGAAAAAACTTTCTACTTCATTACAACCTTCAAAATGAACATTAGAAATTTCTTCATATTCACCCTTGCCAATATTTCTTGACATGCAAAATTCAGACTCAAGGTTATTCAATCCAAGCATAATTTTGGCTTCTGTTTTAGTTGTACAGTCTGTAAATATGTCCGGGCTGAAAAAGCTACTTTTAACTTTTGCATATTCAAAGAAATCATCAATCACTTGCTGCTCCAATAATAAATCATTAGTCAAAGCCTTATGATTTCGTTCAAAATGTGTTTCAACAATGGACCAATCATCAATAATCATATTTTCCCCAATTTGATAATCCATTCTCTGATCAAATATTGATTCATCCTCTTTTACAAAATCAACAAATAATTCTGGATATATATTAGAGTAAAAATCTTCAGAATGTGAATCCATCATTGTTTCCTCATGATTAAACAAACTTTCTTCAACACTTGCATGTTCTAGAGAATCGTAAGTTAACAAACTATCAATCAAATCAACATGATCCCGTTGTGTTTCACCATCAAGCATATTTGCAAATACTGATCTATCTTCTTTTAAAATTTCAGACAAAGGTGTTATTTGGCAATATGGAACACCCATCCCTATAGCTGGAGATTCATCTTTAACATTTTCTTCCATTATTTCACATGGGATGTGAGGACAAGGTACTTCCAAATAATCATCCAATAAATTCAAATAACCTAATTTATCCACATGTTCCAAAGATTCCTCACAAAATTTCCCATTCAACTCACTTTCTGATGGAGTAAAAATTTCTTCATGTGCACCTACAGCAGAAAATGGAAACTCATCTAACTCTACTATGTTAGTATGATTATCTAAGTCAGTAATTAATTCTACTATGTTAAATTCAATATCATCAGCCCGTGCAAATTGAAGGAGATCAGACTCGTTGTCTGAATCATGGCCAACATTTTCTGTCTGATAGGTCCCTGGCTCAATTTCTAAAAAATAATTTCCGAAAAATGAAGATGAAAAATTCACCGACTCATTTTTTCCTTCTAACTGAGTTACATTTTGTTAGGTGCTAGGAGACTCAACTACCAATGCATGGATGCATGGAGTGCTGCATGGAATGCATGCATGCATGCAAAACCAAGATGAGATGGTTAGAATATTCCAACACCCCCCCTTAAGGTTGAGTATGTGAGGAAAGATCAGAAATAGGGCCCTCGTAACTAAGACCGAAGGTTGCCCTTTACAAATTTATTAGTCCATTTAAGTGAGGAAAGAGGGAAAACCCTGTGGGAAAAAAAAAACCCCTCAAGATGGACATGAAACCTACCAAAATTTTTAATGATGCTCTCCAGAGATGAAGATGTATGGAGGTATTTTACTCATTGGTAGAAGAGGATCATGCTCCCAAGGCATGTGCTTGAATTCTCCACCAATGGAACTAAGCAAATCTGGAAGTTCTCTGAACTTGTCCCTTAGACCAAACATGGTGAGAACAAATCCAAAAATATGAAGATCATCCTGGAACTTGAAATTCGAACCAGTTGAGGTAGAATCAACTCTAGGAATGTGTAGATGGTTCTTTGATATCTCCTTTGAACCAGTGTAGGTGAGATCATAACCCAAATCACCAAAATATTCCTGAGATTTGAACCCAAGCGAATGGTAGTGTCCTCCATCTTGAGTGAAAATATGAGAACATGTGCCAATGATCGAATAGAAGTACATAGGAATCATGTGATCAAGGAGGGAGAATGCATCACCTCCAAACTCTGATTTAACCTCCAAAAATTTAATAGATCATCATTAATATACACACCAGCGGACTCATGTAAAAGACAGGATTTAAGAACCTCTTTGGATTCTAGAGCATGAACTGGCTTATCTTGCTCTGAATTTAGAATAGAAGATATTGAGAACATGAGTGAGGAATGGATAATCTCTACAAAATCATTAGATTCATTAGTTGTATAACTTTCATCGGCGTCAACTATATGGGAAGGGGACCATTCGAAATTGTCTTCAACTTCTAGAGCAACAGAGGAAGGAAGGAATTTCTTCAACATGAACTTTCTGTGTTGAATCTGCAACTTCTTCTTCATCTTGAACAACTTCATCATGAGAGATGCTTGAGTCCAAGACATAATTAGAGAGAACACTTGAGGAGGTATCACTGGGTTTTTTTATCCAAATGATTTGCACCAATCTCTTCATTCTGCTCGCCAAATGCTTTGTCCAGTTGGGCCCATAGATCACTTGGATATTCAACAGTTTCCATGAGGTATCGCATACTAGGAGACATAGCAATATGCATTGCTCCAAAGGTTCTGTCACATTCATTTAGCCAATCATTCTCCTCTTCATAGGAATCAAAATCTCTCATAACATCAATACATAAATAAAAAATACCATGTCTCTTCAGATATGCTATCATCTTTGGTTTCCACTCATCATAGTTGAATGGAGAGAGAGGAGGAATTTCTTTCAAATTCATGGAAGTTGTTGTAGAATACCCACAGAATACCTGCACAAAAAAATCTAAAAAACTCTCCCAGAAGATTACTTTTCTCAACAAAGCTCTGATACCATGTGAGATTTTGTGAGATTCTCACAGAGATCTAGAGACAAAGATAAAATTCACACTAGGTCTAACAGAGATAAAAATAATTGAGCAGGAAAAATAGAGAAGAAAAAATTGTGTTACAACACAAGAGAATGAAGAACAATTGGAAAAACTTCCATTACATCTATTATTTAGTAGAATTTGTACATAGATAATACATCTCCAAAGGATAAATTCATAAGCCTAAAGAGGTAGTTGGAATCCACACAAGTGGCAGGCTTAGTTTGTATTGGAACCATCTCCCGATAAGGTCTAGTGGCCATCAATGATGAATGGCTAGTCAACTGAGGTGGAATAACGCATGACTGAGTCATTGGGGCTAGAAATTATGGGATGAGACTCCAAGTGGGGACAATAATGACTTGTAGTGGTAAAAATAGGCGCTCCTACACTCAGTGGCAGTGAAACTAGCCGTCACAATCAGTTAACTAGTCAATCAAGGGGACAAGGCACCCTAAATCATGAAACTGAGTGTGCTGACTCCTAAAAGCATGCATGAGGGTGCATTTGGACTTCAATGATGTAACCAAGGCACTCTGAGTGGATAAGAGGGCTCATGATGACCAAATTTAAGCTCTAGGGGCATAAATTAAGGACTAGGTGCTAGGAGACTCAACTACCAATGCATGGATGCATGGAGAGCTGCATGGAATGCATGCAAAACCAAGATGAGATAGTTAGAATATTCCAACACTATTAATCTATGGCTTTGGTTTCCCGATGGCCATAGACACTTATCTAGAGAGTAACCTCAAATATCAAATATATATGTTAAGAGACCTTCTAGTATGGAAGAAGTAAAGAAATGATTATAAACATACATTTCATTTTGGAACAAAGGCATGGGAACAATATTGGCATCCCAAGATAACATGGTAGGAGAATATCTAAAAAGTTTAGGACATTTGCATTTATGAATATTGACCACTCAAGAAACATTTCCTGGCCATCCATGGTGCATGAAATAAGAAAAAACACTCATGTACAATCCACACATGAATTCATGGAAGCCTACTTGAGGTTCAATGCCAACTATTTAGGATCATTGCATTGGACCTCTATGTAACAAGGCCATAGTTGAATTCTCTCCCAGAGAAGATGTTGTTGACGGAGAAACGCTCATAGTATGATCATTTTCCTTGCATTGTACAATATGGTTGGGTAGGGAAGAGGGAAATGTGTACATAGATTTAGATACTACCATTGATATATACGAGGCAATGATTTGTTGGTAGAATCACACATGAACATCAAGAGAAAATAGAGTTTGGTGCAAAATTGTTAAAAAAACTCAATAGTGGGTTGTTGGAACAAAAGGAATGGCATCCATCGATGTGAATATCATGACATGGGCATGCTCACCAAAGGTAAGATGGAAGGGAGAGACAATAAAAATAAATGGGAATGGATTTGAAGTAATCGAGGCACAATGCCAAAAGACTAAATGGAATTGAGAGAGTGAGAGTGATGCCAATGAATGATACTTTATTTGAATAAAAAACTTATTTACTTGTCATTTTTTAATGACTCACATCCAATGTAAGAACTCATAAATTAGTAGTCTATCTTAATTAATATCATTGCTTCATGTAAAACTAATAAAGTTTTAATGCTCTCTTCTATCCTAACCCATGGTGTGGGTTTTTTGAACAAATTTTACAGAATAAACAAGTTTTAATGATGGCAGTTGAGGTGAGGAATTTGGTAAAAAGGATTGACTCATAGTTGTCATTTTGTTTATATGGAACCTCATTGTACTATGTCTTAAATATTTTTGAAAAAATACAACTATGCAATGAAATGATTGTTACTGCTTGTTTTTATTTTATTGCATCTCTTCAATCTTGATATATTTAGCAATGTATGTCATAGTGATATTATGCATGCAAATAATTTTGACAACTATACATTAAATTCAAAATTTATATATTATATACAGATTACAAAAGATATTCAAAATATCAAAATCCAAATACGCATTATAGCAATTTGATGTTGACACTTTCGGAATCGAAATCCGTAATTTTAAAATTAAAATTGACACTTTCATATTTCAAAATTTACAATTTAAGAGTTGAAATTCACAATTTTGGAGTCAAAATTCATACTTTTGAAATTGAAATTATTCAAAATTCACACTTTCAAAAACTAATATTCACACTTTAGTTTAAATTTTCACTATAAAAAACCGACTTTCACACTTTCAAAATCGAAATTCACAATTTATTAATTTAGATTCTTACTTATTACTCCCACATTAATGAAAACATTGATGTTTGGATTGCATACTTAAGAAGGGTAGTTGGAGGTTTAAGTGTAGGTTTTCCATTTGGTACAAATGAATGAATACAAATGCATTAATGTGCTTCTCATACATACAAATTCGTACGCTTTACATAACCAGCGCATCAAAACGAACGTGACATTTCATTATAAAATATATTTTTATGTTAAATAATTAAATAAATGGATCGATGCATTTAACTACATGTTAATGCTTCCTTGCATTAACATACACGATGCACCAACATCAGTGCGTTATTGGACATACAATCCAATGCTTTAAATATAAACGCACCGACTATGGACTTGAAATTTTGTTATAAAAGATATATTTGATATTAAAAAATTCAAAAAAACTACACACCGCATTTAAATAAATGTTGTTTCCCTGGTCCACCATCATATACGACACATTGTAAAGCAGTGCAATATAGGATATATGCCCCAGTACACTTCAAATATATCCGATAATGGACACAACATCTAATTCTATAATATTTTTTAATTAAAAAATTTAAAAAAAGCACATCAATGCATTTAACTAAATATTGACAATGGATTGTGGGTTGTGGGTTCTGTTCCATTTGTGATAACGGATTTGTATCGACCTTTTTAAGGTAAAAATGGTGTTGTATCACCTTTTTATTGGTGTTAATTTGTTTAATTCGGTTAAGTTTTGTTTTATTGCTCTCCTCAGACAGTGTATAATAATTAAATGGAAAAATTTTGAATTTGTTCGTGCATGTGCATTTGATTTGGCCTTGCTCCAAGACTGTGTGTTTGATTTATCATTCCAAGGAGACTGTTGAATTGTTTAATGAAAAAGAAATGGTGTAATTCTTTTGAATTTGCATGCATTCCTATTTTGTATGGTTATCTCCAGGGTTGTAATACCCTGAGAACCCTTACATGCGAACCTGTAACACTGTGAGAACCCCTACATGAGGGATTGTTGAACATTGTTGTATTCCATGGAAATGTAACACTGTGAGAACCCCTACATGAGGGATTGTTGAACATTGTTGTATTCCATGGAAATGTTGGTTAATATTGGTTAATGGTTTAGTAAAATTGGTTTTGTATCTGGTTGTGAATGGTGTTAATGGTGTGAATTTTCTCTCTGGTTCGATTCTCATGCAGCGAATTGTTGACGTCGTTAATTCAATGAATTTTTGTTTTGTTTCTCTCCTTAGTCAGTGTAAAATGGTTAAATGGAAAAATTATTCAATTATTTGAGCATGTGCATTTGATTTGGCCTTCCTCCGAGACAGTTCAATGGTTAAATGAAAAGGAAATTGTGTGTTTTTTTTTAATTTGCACGCATTCCTATTGTGGTTGGTTCTCTCTGGGGTTTTGATACCCTAAGAACCCTTACATGCAAACTTGTAACACTATGATAACCCCTGCATGCGGACTTGTTGAGCATTGCCCTATTCCACTGCAATGTTGGTTAATGTTGGTTAATGGTTTGATAAAAATGGTGTTGTATATGGTTGTGAATGGTGTTAATGGTGTGAATTTTCTCTCTGGTTTGGTTCTCATGGAGCGAATTGTTGGTGTGGTTAATTCGGTGAATTTTTTATTTTATTTCTCTCCTCAGTCACTATATAATGGTTAAATGGGAAAACTCTTTGATTATTTGTGCATGTGCGTTTGATTTGGCCTTCCTTCTAGATTGTTCAATGGTTAAATGGAGCAGTAAATGGTTAAGATCGGGCAGAATTTGAAAGTAGTGTAGAATAGGCAGAAAAACCGTATGCAATATGAAAAGAGTGCATAGAGAATTTAAAGTTGGACTAGGACTAAAATAAACTTTGGGAGGAAGGTACCTCAAGGAGGGAGTATGTAATGTTCCACATTCTTATTCATGTATGTTTGAATTGGCCTTCCTTTGAGACTGTTCAATGGTTAAATGGAGCAGGAATTGGTGAAGATCGGGCAGAATTTGAAAGCAGTGTAGAATAGGTAGAAAAACAATGCAAATAAGAAAAGAGTGCATAGAGAAATTAAAGTTGGAGACCGTGTTTATATATAATATTTAATCCGAGGAATATTTCTCTAAATCTTGGAAATTGTACCAAATTGGCACCAAGATATTGTGGACCTTTTGAAGTCCTTGATAGAATAGGACTAGTTGCATATATGATTGAATTGTCTAAGCATATGAAAGATCATAATGTTTTTCATGTTTCATTTCTTAAAATGTATATGCATGATGCTAATGGCGTTATTGATTGGAATGTGATTCAGGGGGACTCGAGGGATAGTTCCAAGTGGAGCCTATGCGCATCATAGGCAGGAAGGAGATTACTTAGGAATTGCACCATCAGCCAGGTAAAGGTGTAGTGGAATCACTTTGGCCCAAATGAGGCTACATGGGAGTTGGAAGCTTCCATGAGGTAGCAATACCCATTTTTATTCAATTTTGAAGAGCACCAAGGACAGTGTTGTTTCAAGGGGGAGGGTACTATTATGTCCATAGTTTTGACCCTTGGCATAAACTATATAAATCATCTAATATCATTGATAATTGTAAGGAACCTGGTAAGGAGCTCAAGGAAAAGGACTTACCATGGACATTATAAATATATATGTGTATATAAACAATTAATATGGTTAGAGGACTATGCGTTGGTTAAGAGAAGCAACATTGTAAATGTGATGTAAATTGTAACGTCCCATTCACACAATCCAACTAGTGGAGGCGACATTAACTAAATCAGGGTCTCTAAATTTCTCCCCATATCCATATTACAAATTCATATTATTAAGAAATACATGTGCAAATTCATAATAACAATACACGGTGGAAATAAAATACATCCAAACACACAACACATGCATTTGCAAGCATAATCATTACAAGCAGCAATTAAAACATTGCAAATTCAATACAAAAGAACACTTATCTTAATTAAACAAATAAGATCCAAGCATTTGAATGTGTAAGAGAAATTTTCCACCCAACCATAGGCACTTTTTCTATCATATAATATTTATGTTGAGAGGCCACCCCCAAGTTGGGCTATGAGGCCACCAAGCGAAGGAAACACCTACAGGATTCTCTCTCAACCCCCAACCCATTCTTCTCATTATGCTTATCCAAAAGATCATCTAGAGATCTACAGGGATCTCACTAAGCCATGATAGCCATCGAACTCCTTCCAACTACCCCACACAACACAAGGAATACGTTTCCCTTCACTGATCCATAGTTCCCTCATGAAATCCAACTCTTACAGTGCTTACCAGCGTGTGCAGTAAGATTCCAACCTACTATATGATATTGAAGAACATCTTGCAACATTAATTCATGGCTTCTCAAGCATCCAAAACAGCTAGAAGAACTCAATGGGTAAAGGTTCCTAGTTTTCCCAACCTCTATGCTCACCTACAACCATCTATTTTCCCTTTAAATATGCAGCTCTATCCTCAAATTCGAATTTCTGGGTTAAACATAGTTTGGTAAAATGGCCATGAACAACAATAGGAAAACTCCGCGTAGTGTAGAAAATTGCATGAGAGAATGATGGAATGAGTTTCGACTCCAAGTGATATGAGATGATGGTGAAAATACAATTGGCATAGTTTCTAAACATAAAATAAAGGACTCCTGGTAGCTAACATAATTGTCACAATCCCCATGCCTCAATAAATATATGAATGACTTTTCCCACCAACCTCACACATTGATTCAATGATTGGGTTTAATAGTCAAGAGAAGGTAATTGGCTCATTTAAAGTACATGGAAGAATTTGGATGAGTTCTAAGGTTGACACATGGGAACAAAGGATTTGATTTCCCATAGACCCCCTTTCCTCTTTTCCTCTGGTGGAATCATATCCCCTCTAGTGCTCTTTACACAACCATCTTGGACCATTTTTTTAATTCCCAACATAATATTTACATATATTTCAAATTGGCATGACAAGCCAAACATATGGTCCAAATAAAAATATTTACATCATACATGCCTAGATATTCACTAGTTAGGCCTTGGCCTTGAGCTCCACATTAGGAATCCATAGTAGCATATTTACATCATTTACGTAATTTTGATTAAATACATTCCAAGTCAAAAGTGGGGTATTACATACATGTGCATGATAATAATAAATAAATCAATAGCTGACTGTGCAAGGCAATAAGAGCATGGGGCATTATCATTCTAAGGTTAAGGAGGGATGTGTTGATGTCTATAGATAAGCACCAAGTGTCCTAGAGAGGACCGATGACCCATCAACTGTCAATTTGACTCATCCACCCCAATCATTTAATGCTTCCAAGAAGAAGGTAGTTGAGGAAGTTATTACTTTGAAGAAAGGAAGTCTTGGGTATGAGTTTCTTTGTAACAGAGTTGTGACAGAGTAGTGTCAGTCACCCTACAGAACTGGGATGGGATTTGCTTACTAGGTAAGAAACTAGTCGAATTGATGCCGTCCTTAAATTATATGTCAGAGTGGTATGGCGTAGTATCTTGTCATTGATTTTGTTTGTTATTTTTTCAGTGATATTGTCATCCAGTTAATGATTTATGCGGTCAAGTAAACCAATCCCTCATGGGTGTATCTATCTCTCCCTATATTGAGTGCATGTCATGTTAATTGTTATCCATCCATTGACCAATCTATCCTTCATGATTGTTGGAGAAGAGTCAACCCTTTCCTGAGAAGAAGTCGAACCTAAATAGTGACAAAGTGGAGAGTGGATCTAAGCTCGCGTTTGTGGCCATGGCTCTGAGTCAAAGAGGAATATGAAGAGCGCATTTGCTATGTGTTCTTATGTTATTTAGGTAGCAGAGTGTTATAGGATTACCCAACTATTAGTTTGATCTGATCATCCTTAATTGTGTCGAAGACATGTGTGACAGAGTATGTTCCAAGTGGTCTGAGTCTGACTAACATAGTGGTGAAGAGTTGCGAATCCTCAATTTCAAGCCTCAGAAGTCTTGTTTCATTGTTGTTGATGTCAACCTGATTATATTTTCCCTTTAGTTTGGTTATAACAAAGTGTGTTTTCCTATGAAACATGTATGACAGAGTGGTTTGTTGGGCAGTGATTAAGTGATTCCCTAAATCCATTGGTTTTGCGCAGCCTAGATTTGTAAGCTTTGGGAAAACAGAGCCTGTAGGAAAATGATGCGGGGTTTAGGTTGTCTTTCTATGCACACACTGGTATATAACCTGGAGGAAGGTGACACATGAGGGACCATTGAGCGATGAAGGGGTACCTTCTTGGTTTTGTGTGGGGCAGGTATTGTGGACCCCAAGCTAGCCAAGTCTACGCGAGGCGTCTATGATTCTAGAGGTAAACCAGATATGACTGTTTGTCCTACTAGTTTTGTTGTGAATATTGAGAAGTGGATAGAGTGTTGGGAAAAAATTATATTGAGATCCAATAGCATTTTCCCAACCTCTCCATCGAATAGCGGGCTTTGGATGTTCTTTCTCTGCACACACTGGAATAACACATGCATGGTGTCGTGTGTGGTGGGTATTGTGGACCCCAAACTAACCGGGTTTGTGCAACATCAATTGTTAGTATTGAGTACCAGAGTGGTGTAGATCATGGATTTGCATAAAATTATAATGAAGGTTGTGACCTCCTAGTGGAATAGTGGGGTTTGGGTGGTATTTCTATGCACACACTATTATAGCACCTAGAGGAAGTTGACACTTGAGGGATCGTCCAGTGATGAAGGGGTACCTTCTTGGTGTTGTGTGGGGCGGGTATTATGGACCCCAGGTTAACCGAGTTGCAACTCTATAGTAATTCACTAGTTAGAATTTCCCCTTTACTACCTAAATAATCTCATTAACCCAACAAAGGATGTCTTGGCTTGAGAGTTGAGTCTGTATGACTATAATAGCTTGTTAAACTAATAAAGGTTGGCTTGGTTATGGCCTTGTGCATGTTTGACTGCAGGAGAGAGATTTGGTATAGTTCCCCTTTCCTTAAGGTAATCATGCCCAGCTCAAGGGTGGCCTCTTAGCAGAAAGAGTAAATTCTAGACAGAGTGCCTACGGTTGGGTGGAGCGTTGCTCTTGCGCAATTAGTTTCTTGTAGAAGCTTTATCCAAGATAAGTTTTATGTGATGTTTCATTGTTGTTATTCATTTCCATTGTATGAATGTTGATTTGAATGAAGGATGAGATGCATGTTGTATATAATGCTTATGAATGTGAATTGCTTGCATATAGATGATTGTATGTATATGAAGTCACATTATGTATATAGCACTAACTCTATAGGTATCCAATGATGAAATGCCATTGCAAGCTAAGTTGTCACCGGGTAGTTATGTTGCGTAGTGGTAGATGTGCAATGGTTAAAGGCAGTTGTGCAGTGGATAGTGCGGCGACAGTCTATCTTTGTGAGTGCAGTATAGTTGCGAGATAGAGGAATTGATAAGAGCGGAAGTGTGTGTTGAATAAAGTATGGTGTGCGCAGTGTGTTGCATAGTGATTTAAGAACATGTGGCATGGAATGTTGCACAGTGAAATAAGTCAGTATTAAACAATAATGTCTTGGTATCATAAATAAAAAAGAATAAAAATATCCCTCGTGGTCAGAATAGGCCACAAAGGCCATCGGGGACGTGAAAGTGTTGATAATGCAAACTACTACAGAGGTGTTGATAAACCTACACACAAGTGGCAGGCTTAGTTTGCATTGGAACCATCTCCCGATAAGGTCTAGTGGCCACCGATGATGAGTGGCTAGTTAACTGAGGTGGATTGGCGCATGAATGAGTCATTGGAGATATAAATTATGGGATGCGACTCCAATGGGGCACAATACTGGCTTTTAGTGGTCAAAATAGGAGTTCCTACACTCAATGGCAGTGAAACTAGGTGTAACAGTCAGTTAACTAATCAATCAAGGGGACAAGGCGCCCTAAATCATGGAATTGAATGTGCTAACTCCTAAAATCATGCATGAGGGTGCCTTTGGACTTCATTTATGTAACCAAGGAACTATGAACGGATAAGAGGGATAGTGATGACCAAATTTAAGCTCTAGGCCGCGGCCTAAATTAAGGACTAGGTTCCAGGAGACTCAACTATTAATGCATGGATGCATGGATTTCTACATGGAATGCATGAATGAAAAACCAAGATGAGATTTTTAGAATATTCAACCACCCCCCTTGAGCCTGAGTATGTGAGGAAAGATCAGAAATAGGGCCCTAGTAGCTAAGACCAAAGGTCACCCTTTACAAATTTATTAGTCCATTTAAGTGAGGAAAGAGGGAAAACCATGTAGGAACAACCCCCCCCCCCCTCAAGATGGACATGAAACCTACCAAAAATTTTAATGATGCTCTCTAGAGCTGAATATGTATGGAGATAGTTTCCTCCTTGGTAGAATACGAGCATGCTCCCAAGGCATGGCTTGAGTTCTCCACCAATGGAAGCAAGCAAATCTGGAAGCTCTCTGAACTTGTCCTTCAGACCAAACATGGTGAGAACAAATCCAAAAACATGAAGATCATCCTTGAATTGAAATACAAACCAGTTGAGGTAGGATCAACTCTACGAATGTGTAGATGATTCTTTGATATCTCCTTTGAACTAGTGTAGGTGAGATCATAACCAAAATCACCAAAATATGCCTGAGACTTGAACCCAAGCAAATGGTAGTGTCCTACATCTTTAGTGAAACTCGGAGAACATGTGCCAATGATCGAATATAAGTACATAGGAATCATGTGATCAAGGAGGGAGAATGCATCACCTCCAAACTCTGATTTAACCTCCAAAAAATTTAATAGATCATCATTAATCTACACACCAGCAGACTCATGTGAAAGATAGGATTTTAGAACCTCTTCAGATTCTAGAGCATGAACTGGCTTATCTTGCTTTGAATTTAGAATAGAATATATTGAGAACATGAGTGAGGAATGGATAATCTCTCCAAAATCATTAGATTCATTAGTTGTCAAAATTTCATCTGCGTCAACTACATGGGGAGGGGACAATTCGAAATTGCCTTCAACTTCTAGAGCAACAGAGGAAGGAATGTCTTCAACATGAACTTTATGTGTTGAATATGCAGCTCCTTCTTCATCTTGAACAAATTCATCATGAGATATGCTTGAGGCCAAGACATAATTAGAGAGAACACTTGAGGATTTATCACTGGGATTTTTATCCAAATGATTTGCACCAATCTATTCATTCTGCTTTCCAAATTATTTGTCCATTTGGGCCTATATATCACTTGGATATTCAACAGTTTCCATGAGGTAGCGCATACTAGGATCCATAGCAATATGCATTGCTCCAAAGGCTCTATCACATTCATTTAGCCAATAATTCTCCTCTTCATAGGAAGAAAAATCTCTCATAACATCAATACACATATCAAAAAGACCATGTCTCTTCAGATATGCTATCATTTTTGGTTTCCACTCATCATAGTTGAATGGAGAGAGAGGAGGAATTGCTTTCAAATTCATGGAAGATGTTGTAGAAAACATGCACAAAAAATATCTAAAAAACTCTTTTGGAAGATTACTTTGCTCAACAAAGCTCTGATACCATGTGATATTTTGTGAGATTCTCACAGAGATCTAGAGACAAAGATCAAATTCACACTAAGTCTAACAGAGATAAAAAGAATTGAGCAGGATAAATAGAGAAGAAAAAATTGTATTACAACACAAGAGAATGAAGAACAATTGGAAAAACTTCCATTACATCTATTATTCAGTAGAATGTGTACATAAATAATACATCTCCAAAGGATAAATTCATGAGCCTAAAGAGGCAGTTGGAATCCACACAAGTGGCAGGATTATTTTGCATTTGAACCATCTCTTGATAAGGTCTAGTGGCCACCGATGATGAATGGCTAGTCAATTGAGGTGGACTGGCGCATGACTGAGTCATTAGGGCTAGAAATTATGGGATGAGACTCCAAGGGGCGGGGGGGATACTGACTTGTAGTCATCAAAATAGGCGCTCCTACACTTAGTGGTAGTGAAACTAGGTGTAGCAATCAGTTAACTAATCAATCAAGGGGACAAGGCACCCTAAATCATGGAACTGAGTGTGCTAACTCCTAAATCAAGCATGGGGGTTCCTTTGGACTTCAGTGATGTAACCAAGGCGCTCTGAGTGGATATTAGGGCTCATGATGACCAAAGTTAAGCTCTAGGGGGCCTAAATTAAGGACTAGGTGCTAGGAGACTCAACTATGAATGCATGGATGCTTGGAGTGCTGCATGGAATGCATGCATGCATGAAAAACCAAGATGAGATGGTTAGAATATTCCAACACTATTAATCTATGGCTTTGGTTTCCTGATGGCCATAGACACTTATCTAGAGAGTAAACTCAGCTATCAAATCTATATGTTAAGAGACCTTCTAGTATGGAAGAAGTAAAGAAAGGATTATAAACATATATTTCATTTTGGAACAAAGGGATGGGAACAATATTGGCATCCCAAGATAAATTGGTGGGAGAATATATAAAAAAAAATTGTACATTTGCATTTATGAATATTGACCACTCAGTAAACATTTCCTGGCCATCCATGGTGCATGAAATAAGAAAAAACACTCATATACAATCCACACATGAATTCATGGAAGCCTACTTGAGGTTCAATGCCAACTATTTAGGATCATTGCATTGGACCTCTATGTAACAAGCCAGTTGAATTCTCTCCCAGAGAAGATGTTGTTGACAGAGAAACGCTCATAGTATCATCATTTTCCTTGCATTGTACAATATGGTTGGGTAGGGAAGAGGGAAATGTATACATAGATTTAGATACTACCATTGATATATACGAGGCAATGATTTTTTGGTGGAATCACACATGAACATCAAGAGAAAATAGAGTTTGGTACAAAATTGTTAAAAAACTCAATAGTGTGTTGTT
Organism: Larix kaempferi; assembly: GCA_027924585.1. Classification (NCBI taxonomy): domain Eukaryota; kingdom Viridiplantae; phylum Streptophyta; class Pinopsida; order Pinales; family Pinaceae; genus Larix; species Larix kaempferi. Next base: position 143,063 of record BSBM01000211.1, read on the forward strand.
GGAACAAAAGGAATGGCATCCATCGATGTGAATATCATGACATGGGCATGCTCACCAAAGGTAAGATGGAAGGGAGAGACATAAAAATAAATGGGAATGGATTTGAAGTAATCGAGGCACAATGAGAAAAGACTGAATGGAATTGAGAGAGTGAGAATGATGCCAATGAATGATACTTTATTTGAATAAATAACTTCTATACTTGTCATTTTTTAATGACTCACATCCGATGTAGGAACTCATAAATTAGTAGTCGATCTTAATTAATATCATTGCTTCATGTAAGACTCATAAAGTTTTAATGCTCTCTTCTATCCTAGCCCATGGTGTGGGTTTTTTGAACAAATTTTACACAATAAACACGTTATAATGATGGCAGTTGAGGTGAGGAATTTGGTAAAAAGGATTGATTCATAGTTGTCATTTTGTTTATATGGAATCTCATTGTACTATGTCTTAAATATTTTTGAAAAAATACAACTATGCAATGAAACGATTGTTACTTCTTGTTTTTATTTTATTGCATCTCTTCAATCTTGATATATTTAGCAATGTATGTCATAGTGATATTATGCATGCAAATACAAACATAAAATTTTGACAACTATACATTAAATTCAAAATTTGTATATTATATACAAATTACAAAATATATTCAAAATATCAAAATCCAAAACGCGTTGTAGCAATTTGATGTTGACACTTTTGGAATCGAAATCCATAATTTTAAAATTAGAATTGACACTTTCATATTTCAAAATTTACAATTTAAGAGTTGGAATTCACAATTTTGGAATCAAAATTCATACTTTTGGAGTCAAAATTCATACTTTTGGAGTCTAAATTCATACTTTTGGAATTGAAATTCACACTTTCAAAAACTAATATTCACACTTCAGTTCAAATTTTCACTATAAAAAACCGCTTTTCACACTTTCAAAATCGAAATTCACAATTTCATAGTTTAGATTCTTACTTATTACTCCCAAATCAATGAAAACATTGATATTTGGATTGCATACTTAAGGAGGGTGGTTGGAGGTTTAAGTTTAGGTTTTCTATTTGGTACAAATAAATGAATAGAAATGCATTAATGTGCTTCTCATACATACAAATTCGTGCGCTTTACATAACCAACGCATCAAAACGGACATGACATTTCATTATAAAATATATTTTTATGTTAAATAATTAAATAAATAGATCGATGCATTTAACTAAATGTTAATGCCTCCTTGCACAAACATACATGACGCACCAACATCAATGAGTTATTGGAGCTTTTGCAATTCTCGAATATTTGAAAACTTGACACCACACCGTGCTGCGATATGCTATAGAACCATTGCTGCACACAAGGAATCTTTAACTACGTATGGAGCTGTTGATGGCAGGAAGGCTCGGAATCAGAAACACCGATTGGCTCCTCCAATCCTGGTTTTTCCTTGTGGTTTCTTTGATGGGGCTGTTGTGTGTCGGAATGGATCGGGTGGGGCTGGTGCAACAATTCACATTTCCAACACTGTCTCTATTCATATTTGGTTAAATCTGGGTAATGGATCCAATACCAGGAGTGAGATTTGTGCCCTTTGGCTCTTACTATTTTGGGCCCACCGGAGAAAGATCTCTTCCCTTGTAATATTCGGTGACTTTTTATCTGTCATCTCATGGGCTAGGGGCACTTCACCCCTCAATGTTCTTCAACTTACTCATTGGATGGAAGATGCTCGAAAGCTCATTTTGGAATTTGAGCACATTCATTTTGATCATATCTTCAGAGAGGTGAATATGGAGGCGGATATGCTCTCTAAGCGGGCTCTTAACTCTCAGGCGGGGGTCATCATGTGGCAGGAATGGCGGGAATATATACTTTTTACACATGGTTCTTATCAGTTACATTGGACTTGTTGATTTTAGCCATTACTGTTTTCGCACTTTTGTTATTTCTCCTAGTATTATGCGGCATTATTAATCTTATATGACTTATAGGTTTGTGTGCAGATCCTTAAACTATTTTGAGTCCAACTACTTGTTGGGCACTTATTATTCTCACATACATTTTGCGGCCTATATTGAGCCTCTTGCAGATGTTGTATGGTATTTTCAGATCGGACACTTAGCTACATGTTGATGTTTGTGGTTTGTATAGCTACTACTCTTCAGATGGTGGTACCATTGGTGAATGGTATTGGCGGTTGTCTACTTTTTGGACCTTTTATTGCTTTGTACATATTTGATGATGTGGCATATAGTCACTGTTATGCTTCAAGACATATTTCTATATTGCCTTATGGATGATTTTGGGACATGTGGCACTTTTAATTGTTATTTTCTGAACTAGTTTGTTGGCACATGCTGCTGCTGTGTTTGGTTTATCCCTGGTCCTTCATATGACAAGGTTTGTTTGCCGTTTTTTGGACTGACAGTTGGACATATTTTACTATTTCGTATATTAATAGTAAGTTGAATTTTTCTATGAAAAAAAAATGCATTATTGGACATACAATCCAATGCTTATAAAACACACCGACTATGGACTTGAAATTTTGTTATAAAGGATATATTTGATAGTAAAAAATTCAAAAAAACTACACACCTCATTTAAATAAATATTGTTGCTCTGGTCCACCATCATATACGACGCATTGTAAAGCAGTGCAATATAGGATATATGCCCCAGTACACTTCAAATATATCCGATAATGGACACAACATCTAATTCTATAATATTTTTTAATTAAAAATTCAAAAAAAGCTAAGGAAACCAAAGATGAATGCAACATTTAATTATAAAATACACTCTTTTTATTCAAAATTTCAAAAGCATAAATGGTGTCTGTATTTAAACATTGATGCCCAGTCTTAACATTAGATTCCACAACTCATTTTATGTTGCTGGAATCATGGGGTTTGGTAGTTAAATGCACACAACATTGTCTTGTCTTGATTGATTGGGCACTGACTATTAATTGATTTGTTCATTGGTGGGAATAGTTTCCATGTACCCACATTCCACATTGACTTTTGGCTTAGTAATCTATCCAATCTCAACTCTAATAAATAATGGGCTTCTTTTATTTGTTGCTTGGGTGCTAACATGGTGGCTTTGTTAGTGTATCGTATTAATTCATTGTTACATTTGAATGCTTTGATCAACTTTTTGGTATGAGAGTTGCATAAATGTTGCCAATCAATTCCTCTTCAGCTCGTACTTTGCTTGAATGCTTTATGAAATCCACAACTATAGCCACATATTGGTTGTTACGTACAACAAATCACAATTATCCAAAGACAAATATTTCACATGAAATTCTAACATTCTCATACTAGTTAATTAGTTGGTGTTTTGTTTACATGTTGTGCAATTTGAAGGTAGCTTCCTATAGCTTGGGTCTATATTGGAAACTAAAATGTAAATGCACAGTACAACCATGCATTCTCAGGATATGTGTTTAAATTCCATCTACAGTTATATGTGAATGGGAAAATTTGTCATTGGTTAGAGTTGAATATGATTTTTGCTATAAATTGAGTGTACATGTTACATTGTTGGAAACAAAATTTTGAGTATTGCAACTTTTCTAAGCATAGGTTTGTTTATTTAGTTGTCCTCGGCACCAAAAACAAGCACCCAATCGTTGAACCCAATGAACAAAGCCATACATTTTTCATGTTGATAATAGCAACAAAGAATCTTAAATGCACTTAGAATTGCACTAATGTAAAACTCACAAATACTTATAGATCTAATTGACAAAACATATTTGAAATAAATTATGTACAACACCCACAACTAAAACATCGATACTAGAATCTGGATATAAAAAAGGAATACATGTGATTAAATATCTATAAGATGAATAAATCACCTAGAATTTGATGACGAAATACTTGAATTACCAAATATTTACAATAATCAATATCCATCAACTCCAATTGACTCATTTGTTAGCAATTGCAATTGATATGAAAAACCACATGTGGAAGACAACTCTCCTCCCACCCAAACCCTCAGTTTAAAACTGAGTCGAGCCCTCCATCAATTAAACTATGGCAGCTTACCTCCCTATTTACGCAACATGAATCCCAAGCCCCATAAGGAAATAGTGTCTCACAACTTCCTCAAGTTCTATTTAAATATTATTATTTTCATTATACCAATCCCATTTGCTCAAATATTTCTTTTGATTTTTCTTTTTCTTTTAATTCCTCTTTAATTGATAATATAATGTTTATGAGTTGTTATTTATTTATTTATCATTACTATTATTTTTTTAAACAGAAACGGTTATAATTTGATTATATAAAAAAGAGGGGCTACATAGCAAAAAACATAGCAGATTGCTCCCAAGCATGGAAGACAATAATCACTCCCAATTCATCTAATTCGGGTTGATAGCAATCATTATACCTTCTTGTCCTATGAAAATTGTAATATCTTACGAACTGCCCTAGTAAAAGCAAGCAGGAAAAATACATTGTGCAGGTGTTTCCTTGTCCATAACTTAGGACTTAAACCTTCCAGGTTTTTCAAAAAATAGAAACTTCCTAAACTATTAGTTACAGAGTTTTTAAACATCATTTGGGAACTACCAAAAAAAAAAAAAAAGCCTTAGAAGTCCAACTCGTGACCTGAGCCAACAATAATCTATTTGGGGCCGACGTGCATGGCAGCACCAACAGGTTCCTCTGCCCTTTTCTTTTCCGCATTGAGATCGACAAAGTTTCCTGCACTTTCCATATGCTTCTGAAGCTTCACTGTCTTCCTATTGATTTCTTCCAGCTCGCTGCCAGTGGCTTCACGGTTTTAAACCTTGCATAAGAAAACCAGACCCAATGAGTCCTCCAAGTGCTCAATTTTCTCAGCAAGAATAGACTTCTAAGCTCTTACCTCAGAATGGTTTGTGGATACCAAGTTGTAGAGGAGGAGAAGGACATTTTTACACTCCAAGTTCTCTGAGCGGATCATTTTAACCTACATTTCTAATTCCTGCAATCGGTCTAGAATTTCTTTGTCAGGCTCAGGGCTGCTGCACTTTCTTTCCTTACCCTGAGTATTCCCAACTTTGCCATGTTTGCAACTTCTTGATCTTCGCTAGCCAGGTCCAGGGTTCTCCAAATCCATAGGGGTTCCGCGCGAGTCTTCGGACTACAAGCTCCAGCAGCCACCACCAGAGGGACCTCTCCCCACCAGTCCAAATCTCTCACACTTCGCAGGAGCTTCCCACCCGCCATGAGGGCGACCAAAGCAAAAATATCCATCACCCTGAACTCTGGAATAGCCATGACAATCCATAGCAAAAAGACAGAGCAAATACGCAGGCACAAAATGGGGACCGACAACAGAATGAGGGCAGAGGGAAATTCTCCCCCAAAGATATCTCTCTCCCACCTGCCCATACACCAGCCAAATGTCCTTCAGAGTCAGAGCCATTAATTCCCTCGTGTGAATGGGAGGATCGAGATGCAGAGGTGCCGCCAAATCTCGAGATTCCATTGTTTAAAAAATTAAGTCTGCCAAGCCTATAGTTAATTTTTTTGTAAATCCCATGTGAGGGGATTAAGGTCCTAGTGCAAAAGTTACACCATGGCCTAGGGAACCCAAGCATTGTCCAAGTTCTCATTATTGAATCAAATAGAGCCATAGGGAAGACCTACTCTGGTGTTTTCCAAATGCTCGGCTTGGCCATTATGAGTTCGCAAGATGTGCAGGAATTATAGGTGGTGAAATTACTTGCTGATGCAGAGCAGAAGATGATGCATTTTTTAGGATGGCCTTTTCCTTTTTCCCACAATGTTTCTAGCTTCTCGAATTATTATGAGAGAGTCTCCTAAGACGGTTAGCTTCTTTATGTCCAGAGAGGTGGCGATCTCTATCCCTTTAATGAGATCGAGCCATTCAGCACCACTGTTGGTCTTCTTTCCAATCCCCCATGCAAATTCGTTCTGATTGTTCCCGTTGGAGTCTAGGATCACTCCCCCCGCACCTGCCAACCCTGGTATTTATAATAATTATTATTATTTTCAATGCAAATGCATATAAATATCTTTATAACTAAGTTATTTATTATTATTTTATCAACATTATTATTATTGTTGTTGTTGTTGTTGTTATTCCAATGAAAATTACATATAATGTGGAGCATTACATACTCCCTCCTTGAGGTACCTTCCTCCCAAAGTTTATTTTAATTATGTCACTTGTAGATTTTGTTTTCTTCTCATCTCCTCCACATGACCATGCTTTGTTGTAAATAATACATGTGGCATTACAACAAGCATCAAAAGTCTCTACCTAACTTTGGGAAGTACAACTATTGTTAGCTTCTCAACTTTTGACATCAAGCTTAAAGCATGTTGGCATACGCCAAGTTTGTTAGCCTTGGGTCTCATTTCGATCAACATGCAACTAGTCTGGTACACTAACTTATGTACCCCAAGCATCTCAAAAGGCGGGCCTAAGCTCCCTCCACAACTCCAACTAGGCACTCAACTCCAAACATTGTAGCTCCAACTCCATGCAAGTATAACTCTAGCCATTCTAATTGACCTTTAGGCACTTCAGCCTCATCTGGATGGTACTATATCCTTTTGGGCACATGGGTTGATTTGGTATCAAGCTCCACTTCACATCATGCCACCAAGGCATTATATATAATCATAACATTATCATCTCATCATGCATAAAAAAAGGAACCGCGTGCCATCATGAGAATACAACATCATCACAACATCCTGAATAGTAAAAAACCACATACTACCACATACCATCATAAAAACATGTCATCATGAGATATCAACATAAAAAAAAATAGATGCAAATACAATATATCATCAAATCATGAAATAGCATCAAAAGAACAACATTCGATTACAACATGCCATCACATATTGAAATATCTTCATGCCATTATAAGAACCATCACATCATAATATCATCATCAAAAAAATATAACATCATCATATCATCATAAAAAAAATATAACATCATCATATCATCATCAAAAAATTCACATCAAACTAGTACATACAAGTTATTAATAACATTAATAGTATGTCTTAAATCATCAAAATCAAAATTAAATTTCCATGTCTATCATGATATGAATGAATACATCTATTACTAAGTTATCATCTTATTGCTATATAATTTTATCATTACCCATACCTCTCATATCATATCACATTTCTAGCTTAACTCATTTGAAGAATCGATATACTATACCTAGTAACATATAAAGAGTTTGATATTAAAGTAGTCACAACACTTTATTACAAACACGTACTAAGTACCATATTTACTAGCATATAGGGGAGGGACACCAGTAGTGGTGCGCCCTCCCCTTTTCCACCTGTATGAGCCACGTGGAGGGAATGTTGGCACTCCACATACCACCACATGGCAGTGCCACGTATGCCCTACCAAATGACACTTTATTGCGCTTTTAATGACCGTACCTACCATCTTTCCCGGTCTGTCTCTCGTTGTCGGTCTAAATCCCCGTTCATTCTTGTATGGGTATGGTGTGTGACCATTTTCCCACCCTGATGGTGTGCGCTTGGTCCCTGCAACTCCCCCAACCAGGATCCTGCCATTGTTATGCCCTAGTTTGATTGCGGTGTTGTGTTGGTTGGTTATGATGTTCCGTGTTGTTTCGATGGTGGTTCTCTGTTGGTTATTCGTGATGTCGTGTGGGTGCTTTGTTGGGTGGTGTGGGTGCCTTGATTGGTTCGAAGTTGCGCTTACCCAGTTCGTTGTGAAGTTTTTTTCTGGTTCAGCTACTTGGGACTGAGTCTACCGTGGGGCTTCAACTATTGAACATGCGTTGTGAGGTAAGATTTGGCTCTCTTGCGTTCTTGCTGGTTTTTCCACCATGAAATGGATTTTAAATTCCCCTGCGTCTGTGTAGGCCGCATTGGAGGTGCATGAAGGTGTGCGGATTTGCGTGGATGGAGACCGAGGTGGTTGCAACGCTATTCATGTTTTATTCTGGTAGGACCTCGACTCCTACTAGCTTCTCCTCTGTGTTTTTCAACACATTAACTCTCCCAGTGGATTTTTGTGGATGACCTTGATTGCTCTATGTGTTGGGGAGTTTGTTTAGGGTTAGGGTTTTACACAATTTTAATGGATGAAGGGATTTTGCTCAGTTTGTAAAATTCTGGGTTGTGGGTTCTGTTCCATTTTTTAGAATGAATTTGTATCGACCTTTTTTAAGGTAAAAATGGTGTTGTATCACCTTGTTAATGGTTTTAATTTGCTTAATTTGGTTAAGTTTTGTTTTATTGCTCTCCTCAAACACTGTATAATAGTTAAATGGAAAAAAAATTGAACTTGTTCATGCATGTGATTTTGATTTGTCCTTCCTCCGAGACTGTGTGTTTGATTTAGCCTTCCAAGGAGAATGTTCAATGGTTTAATGAAAAAGAAATGGTGTAATTTTGTTGAATTTGCATGCATTCCTATGTTTTATGGTTCTCTCCGGGGTTGTAATACCCTGAGAACCCTTACATGCAAACTTGTAACACTGTGAGAACCCCTACATGTGGAATTGTTGAGCATTGTCCTATTCCATGGCAATATTGGTTAAAATGGTTTGGTAAAAATGGTGTTGTATTTGGTTGTGAATGGTGTTAATGGTGTGAATTTGCTCTCTGGTTCGATTCTCATGCAACGAATTGTTGATGTCATTAATTTAGTGAGATGCTTTGCTAGCTTGACAAATGAAATTTCTTCCTGTCCAACCTGTCCGACCACGGGAATTGAAACTTCATTTTCCTTAATATTGATATGACAAAGATCGGTATGTTGGCAAGGGAGAACCAATCAACCGAGGTGCTAAACAACACAGATTTTAGGAGCGTGAGCTTTCCACCTAGTGAGAACCACTTAAAAACCCAACATCAAATCCTCAATTTCATGTTCTTGATCAGCCAATTCCAATCAGATCACAAATAATTATTGAGCTTTAGGAAGAAGCCCAAATAGTTTAGGCCTTCCTCCATAGGCTCAACCTTGAAAGGTAAGATCTAAAGGATCTGTTCCATAACTAAATCATCAATTGCATATTGATAAAAACATAATTTTATAGAGCTTACCTCCATACCTGTGGCGGAGCAAAAAAGATGGATTATATCATTCATATTATGCCATTCTTTGACTGTACCAATGCCAAAGAGCAGGACATCGTCAATGAAGAGGAGATGAGAGATTATGTGGCCTGGCGACACCTTTACACCAGCTAAGTTTCGATTCTATTTAGCTTGACCGAGCAGTCTACTAAGGCCTTCCACCACAAGCAAGAAAAGAACAAGGGAGAGAGAACATCCCTGCCTCAATCCCCTTGAGCACTTGAAAAAGGGTGAAGGACGTCCATTAACTAGGGCTTCCAAGTTATATGTATCTCATATGAATGGAATCACATAGGGTTTGCACATGGAGGTAAAATGCGTGCCCTGAGCGCACTCTAAGCGAGTTGTGTCGTAATCATGAGTGCTTTGCAACAAGGTGTGGTGCAGCGATAGCCCAGCCAATGCCCTTTGACAAAAGAATCCGAAAAGACACCAGGAAAGTTTAGTTAACAGATAAGTACATTGAAAAAGTAAAATTTTAAACTCATAAGCCAAAAATGTACTTAACCATCACCAAAAAAGTAAGTAACTAAGCGGCTCACTCAAACACCATGTGCTTGAACCCAAGGTTTTAGCTATGGTGACATCATACTAAGGTGAGCTACGAAGAGGATCTCCTTCATGCATACTAGGAGACCAAAATTATCTAAGACCTTCCTTTGATTTGTTACGTCGCTCCAAGTTGATTGAATTGCTTATTGTACTTCTATGATGCATTGTATACTAAGTTGATTGAATTGCTTCTTGTACTTCTATGATGCATTGTATACTAGAAAACTCAAAATTGTTGGAATAAGTTTAAAAAGTTTGCATGCAGAAATGTTTTACCTTTTCGTCTCTTAAAGAAATAGTACCAGAATTGGCCTTTCTAGCTTCTCTGCAGACACCGCATGTGCCTGAAACTTGCACATGAACCAAGTTTTTGTACTGTCATAATTAGGTCTGGGGCTATACACAGCTTCCCTAAATTGTTGACATGACCAAATCGAGCAAATTCGCAAGACAAAAAACGAGGAGGGATACCTGCCAGTCTGTCCTTGAATGTCGTACCACTTCCGAGGTAGTTCATTCATATTCCGAATCCCGATTATTCGGAGTAGGGTTCCGTTAATTCCGTTCAGTCATGATCAGTTCGATAGATGCTGGCCCAGGCATCGAAGACCATAATATCTCAGATTTTCAAGACTCAAACCCCTGCCCTTTTTTTCCACGAGATTCGAACCCCTGCCCTTGTTATAAAATAAATACCTGCAAGGCTGTAACCCTGCTATATTCCAGCGCAGCAGTTTATAGTACCTAACTATCTTCAACTCGGCGATGGTTCGAATCTTTACCAGATTTATTTTGGTGCCCACGGGATTGGAACACTGGCCTGAAAACTATAAATGAATGTGGCGAAGTTCATTTATTAGAACCGAATGCAATTCATGATCAGCGAAGGTTTCGATTGGGCTTAGTCTAAAAGTTCTATGATTTTAAATGGAAAATTTTGATTTTTTCGGTATTATAATTCGATAGAAATTTTAAAAATTCTGGTTACAATTTTCAAACTCTCAAATTTTGTGTGTCCCAAGGGTTTTTGAGATTTTGGGTGTTCCAAGGGTTTTTGGGTTTTTGAGGACGTTGAATCAGTTTCTACCAGCATAGATCTATCTTAAACTCGTATCTATCAAGCACCAAGAGGGATCCAATTTCTTGAGGTGTATTTTTTTTTTAAAATTTAAACTCAAGAAATTTGATCTTTCTTGATTGATAGATCCGAGTTTAAGTTTTAAGTTTTTATTTTATAAACGAACATCTATTTTTTTTTTCTAAATATTTGCTATAATTTTTTATTTTATTAATCGACATGAATTTTTTTAATTATTTTGTTACTAACCTTATAGAGCACCTCGTTTCATCAAAATTACCATTATAACACATTCTAACCAAATTGTGGGATTTTTAGAATTAAATAACATTAACATCTAACTTAAAATTGAATACAAAAATTAAATTTTGTATTCATGTTTGTATATTATTAAATTACTTAATAAAATTTATCATAATTTAGTTATTAATAATCATTCTCTAAACTCATCATTTTTATTTTTAAAAATTACTATCTTTAAAATAACAAATTTTAATTCATAAAAAATAATTTTAAATCTTATTTCAAAAACAATTTATTATTAAATTATTTATAAAAATAATTTAAATATTCTTTTTATTTACATTAAATAAAAAATTATTTTACTATATCCATAGAATATTAAATCTTAATTTAAGTGGATTTTAATTATTTTCCATTCATCATGTTCAAAGTCCTTATATAATAAATCAATAATGACCTTTTCATTTAACTCTAAAGATGTATATCTACCTCCATTTTTTTTTCTTAATAAGCAATTTTGCTTATTAAATTATTGTTAATAATCTTCTCATTTGTTAATAATCTCATTTATCTGATTGTTGTTATTATTATTATTAAAGTATTTTTTTAATATACATTTTCAAATTATATATTTATATGCACTTGAAAGTTGTTTAACCATTTAATAATAGATCATAATAATATTTTTTTCATCTTGAATATGGAATCTAAGTGTAACGCATTGTAATTTTTATTATAATTTTTTTTTTTAGTAAATTCTTTTAATAAAAGATTTTTTATATTAAAATTACTTTTTTTTCCATGGAAAAAAATTATATTCTTTGTATTTATGAGAGAAAATAGAATATATTTCTCGGGTGTTTTTTTCATAGTTTAAAGTTAATCTTCAAAAACTTCCTCATTACCCTACGAGAGGACATAAGTTGCATTACAAAATTTATCAAAAAACATAATAATTCTTAAAGCGGAAAATTTGAGTCTTGATCAAACTTCAGCCCAAAAGTCAAGGATCTTCGTTTATTGTTCTTGGAATCTGTTACGCTTAGTTGTAACTAAACATACACCAGCTTCTATATGCAGACCTTCTTTTGATAAGGTTCCACATTTTGTTCCCTAAAAACATGGTTGTAATCAATATTAATGAACGACGAAGCTATCAATTCCAGATTTTGTGCAATGTTATGTAAGTGAAGATTTCTGATGCAAAGTTCTTTCCTCATATGTTTGATCCAAAGCTCCGGGTCTCCAAAGATCTTCATTTTAGTCACTTTTTCCTCTTTTGCAATCTGTAAGAGTGTTCTCAGAGCTAGCCCCTCAGCGTGATTATTTGTACATGTACCCCCATTGGCTTTGAACTCTATTGATGCATTCTTGGATAGTAACAAAATGCCTCCCAGTCCACATTGTCTAGATATGTCCTCGCAAGCTCCATCGAAAAAACCGTAAATGTCCTCCTCTCTAATAGTGACCTCTTTCATAATCCTAATCTGTTTCTTGCTATATTGTTCAATCAAAAACTTGTAAGAGGACATAACCTTTGATATGACATAGTAAGTTGGATATTGGGTATCCTCAAAGATGGATGCATTTCGAGCTAACCAAAGGAACCACACAACCAGAAAAGGAATACATATCAACGGTTGAAGAGTTGGGTTGACAAACCAAATTTTTAAATTTGCCTCAATGGAGTCAGCTTCCCATAACTGATTTAAACAGAGAGAGTCGCCAAGACCTTGCCAAATCTATTTTGAAAAAGAGCATATAAGAAATATGTGCTCATAGGATTCGTCGTCATTCCTACACAATGTGCACCATCCCGAGCCTTGTAAGAATCTTTCCCTCAGTTTATCCCAGGTTAATACTTTTCCTTTTAGTATTAACCACATCAATATTCTACATTTATGAAGGGCATGAGCCTTCCATAAGGTTTTCCACCACCAGCATCCGAGGGTATGGAGACTCTTCCAGAACAAACTGTAGGCTATGTTGACAACAAAAGTGCCTCCATCCTCGTTTTCGTTCCATTTCAAAGAATCTGGGTTATTGGTCAACCGTATAAAACCTTTGTTCAGAGTACCAATCCCGGCATTCCACTGTGCGGTCCATCTATCAGGAAGAGCAAGATCGGCTACAGAATCCCAATTATGTATATGTCCATCCCCCCTTCCTCTGCCAGCAATATCATCCAAAGTGTTGATGCCTCGAACAACCAAGTGATCAGTTAGTGCTTTGGGAAGATTACAGAGATATTTCACCCCCACAATGCAGTCCTTCCCTATCAAAACCAGCTGTCCATTTCCAACTGCCGAGGCCAACCGGTCCCTGATGACTGGAAAAGCATCCACAATGGCCTTCCAAAATAGTGAGCCTCCCCAGCTAGACTTACGGGGCTCACTGACCCACTCTAATATAGACAAAGCTCCTAGGTATTTCATTTTTAAAATGGATTTCCATTTACCTTCTTTGGAAATGAAATGCCAGACAGATTTAGCAACCAACGTTACACCAAAAGAATGAAGCTCCTTTAGTCCCCATCCTCCCTCCTCTTTTGGGTTTGCTAATGAGGACCAGGAAGACCAGTGTAAACCTTTATCCGTGTTCCTTTTCATAAGAATCTGAAAAATAATTTCCTCAAAGAATTTAAAACTCCTTTTGGGATTTTTGCAATAATCATCCAATAAACAGGTATAGCGTTTAGGACCGCTTGGATCAGCACAGATTTTCCACCCCTAGAAAGAAACCTATTGTACCAAAATTTTATTCTCCTTTCTACCTTTGAGGGCAACCAATTCCACTTTGAGTTACAGTAATTATTAGGTTTTAAATGAAACCCTAAATACTCGAAGCCCTCACTCAAAGGAATCTATTCCATTTCCAAAGAGTTATGCAAAGAAAGCAGTTCTTCATCCTCCAGTTCACTATAGTAGCAAGCCGACTTACTTAGGTTTATAATCATCCCTGTAGCAACACTAAAAATCCAAAGCATGTCTTTTACTGCGTGGTTTTCCTCTTCAGAATTTCATAGGAAAAGGAGAGCATCATCCACGAAGAAGATGTGTGTAACTGTGACCAAATTAAAACGTAGGCCCTGTATCCTCTCAAGATCAAGTGCCTCGTTAAATAAACTGCTAAGACCATCCATTACAAGTAGAAATAGATATGGAGAAAGGGGGCACCCCTATCGCAAGCCTCTGGAAAAAACTTGAGGCTGCTTTGTTGATCAAAAGGGCATAGTTGACAGATGAGATACAAGACCAAATCCAGTTGACAAAGGATATAGAGAATCCAGTTTGGATGAGAACCAACCTGATATACATCCAACAGGTTTGGTCGTAGGATTTTGACAAGTCAATCTTGAGGACCTTTGTTGAACTCTTTCTACTTTTGATCGAATGAATACATTCCTGTGCACAACCTACCGCTTCATGGATACTTCTATCCTTAGTGATGTGTGAGGCCAAGTAAGGATTGACTCTTTCTGCTATTATTTTAGAAGATATTTTATATAGAGCATTGCAGAGGGAGATCGAACGTAAATCCCTGAAGGAAACTGGAGAGTCCATCTTAGGGATAAGTACTATGAAAGTAGAATTTATGCAGGATAACATCTTACTAGATGTTCTATTGAGCTCAATGACTCTCAAAAGATCTTCACCCAAGAGATCGATAAAGGCTTGAAATAATTCGGAGGTCCACCCATCCGGCCCTGGGATTCTTTCTTTCTTAGAATTCCTTGGGGACGCCTGCAATTCCTCCATAGACACCGGAGCAAACAACAATAGATTGTCTTCTTCCTTGATCCAACGGCGAAATTTTAATACTATGTTTACAATATTCGACAAATTATTTAGATCTGGTTCAGATTAAATCTCAGTAAAAAAATTAACTCCTTCAGTTGCCAGATTTTCAAAACCTCTTATAGTCTCCCCAGTTTCTTTGGTTAATTCCCAGATAGTATTTCTCCTCTTCCTGTGATTAACCATCTTATGGAAATAGGATTTGTTTTCATCTCCTTGGGAGAGCCAGACAGCTCTACTCTTCATCCTTTCCTTGGTGTCTTTTTCCTTCAAGATGGTGTTCCTACTTTCCTCCAGAGTTGCTAGGTACAAAACCTCCATGTAGCTTAAAGTCTCATGGCAGTTCTTGTATAGGGAGTCAATCAGAGATTCCATATGTTTAAGTTGAGATTCCCTACTCTTACTTTGATTTATCGAGCATTCCAGAGAAAGTTTCTTCAAACAGTTTAAAGAATTAACGAATTGTCGACAACAAGACTCCTTTAAAGATGCATAATAGGGTTTCCAGTTGGCCTTGATCATTCGGGTAAAATATTCGTAGGTCAGCCAGTAAGGATTGAACTTGAAAGGGGATCCAGGTTTTGGATCTCCTTTTTCAATATGGTATATAATGGGCAAATGATCTGATCCCCCTCCAGTTGTTCTCCAAGTTCGAACCTTCTCAACTTTCCTTAATACATCCCTTGCACAAAGAAATATGTCAAGTCTTTTGGATATAGTTGATGCACCTGACCTCTTGTTGAACCAAGTGGGTTTAATCTCTTGCGGTTCAAAGTCAGTAATGTCCAAAACCTCCAGGTGGTGGAGAAATAAATTCTGTAAAGGATCAGGGCAAGCACCAATACCCCAAATCTCATCCCGATTAAGAGTAAAATTCAGATCTCCTGCAATAATAAATGGAAGATCCTTGAGAAAATATTTTCCAAAGGAGTTCCAGAATGACACTTGTAAGGACCATACACATTGAATACGGTAAAGTCCAACTCAAGAGCCTTTCTAGAAAAGGAAGTACCAAGCCCATAGCTAAATGAAAAGCAGTTTAAGAGTTTCATATGGTCTTTCCATCCCGTAAGAAGACCACCCAATAATCCTCTCCATCGGCCCAGAAAAAATCCCAGCCCTTCATCGACTTCTTCAAACGTTCCACTAATACTAACCCTCCACACATTGTTTCTTATATAACTATCACATTGGGACTATTTAAACAAACCAATCTCGCTTGTGCCAACTGTTTGGGGTTGCTAGCTAACCCTTTGTAATTGAAGGAAAGTATTTTCATGGTTTCATCTTTTGCAAGGGATGAACTCTAAGTTCCCTGAAAGGAGAGTTATTATTGAACCTCAGACTTAGATCCTTCCTGATCATCTTCAGTTTGCTTGGAGGCTTAAGACTTGGAGAGGTGAACCCTAACCCTGCAGTCTCACGTGAAAAACCAAGGCCAAATGTCCCCTTGGATCTCAGGGAATAAGGGTTTGAGGCTTCACATTTGACCCGAGGTTTGTCAGATCTGGATGCAGACTTCTCTTATTGAATTTTTATGCTTTGGCAATGACGTTTGTATACCACGGCTAGCAATCCCACAACTAGCTACAGGACTGAGTAGGGCCAACTCTAGATTCGGCTTCAAATCTCCCAAAAGCATCAAAGAATAGGGTTTCAGGGTTTCCATAATATACTTTCCTGGTACCTGGAGATACAGTCGTTCCCTCCAGAAAATCCTTCGCTGAAAAAAGCGTATGCATACAACCCAATGCTAAAGCTTTTGGGGCCCCTTGAAATGGGTGGACCTCAAGGATCTTGTCCACTACTTCTGCAGGCCAAAAAGGTGAATCCTTGTCTCTATCAGGCATAACTTAGCCTCTTCCAGGAATGCTCGGAGTTTTCAATGTTGATTCCCTTAATGAATTGTCGTTCTCCTCATCAGCTGAAAAACTATTTCCCGTCCTTTGATCTTCCCGGCCTAGAACAACGGCTTTCTTTACCAGACTCTCACCTTCTTCAAGTAAACGATCCTGTGAGATGATCAACTCCATTAGTATTCCCCTCGAGACATCATAAGAATTCTTTGCAGGGGAAAGGTCCAAGAGTACCTGCTCGGAATCCTTTGACTCACAAGCCCCTCGAGGAGATACTACTTCAAGTGTCTTTAGTCCCTGTTCTTCGAACACCCTAGGTTTTCAATCAGAACCCTGTGAAACCTTCCTTGCCCAGAAATTCTTCACAAAGGGAAGGGGACATTCCTTTATACAATGACCAAAGACATAGCATCTACCACAACATAAAGGTAGGTTTACGTAGTCCAGTATTTGATTCATTCTTAAATCACTGATAACAATCTATATAGACTCAGGTAACCCTTGAGAAAGATCCACAGATACTAGAACCTTCGCAACAAAACGTTGTACGTGGAACTTGTATGTTGAATCCACTAAAATGGGCTTCCCAATTTGGTTACCCACGGCTGTGAGAAAGGGATCATTCCATAACTTCAAGGGAAGTCCCATAATTTTGACCCAGATCGGAGCTCTACTATTTACCTCCCTTCTAGGGTCGAAACAGGGGTTCCAAAATTTTAAATTTAGAGCAGTCTTCCCCCATAACCACACATTCTTTATAATTTTCACCGCATCCTCATCTCTTTTCAGCTTGAACCCGAGCCAAGCTCTCATCATAATAAAAAATTCATGGTAATAATCTAGCAGAGGGTGCCAATGCTCCATCATCTATCCCTGGAGGCTATATTCCTTTACTCTTACTCCATAGAAACGACCTATCAATGTTTTTCTTGCATACTCCATAATCGCCTCCACCCTTATATCCTCTCCCACCATTAATTTGATTCCATTTATTCTCCTTGTTACCTTCTTTACCTTCCTGGTTCCATCTATCGGAGACCTCACTTCCGGGCCTTTTCCTTCCCTCTGTAAAAACCTTGTCTCGAAAGAGGAGAAAACAGACGGCCCAACAGGTTTATCTGAATAAATTCCTTCGCTATCAATGAGTTCTTTCTTCCCTTCTTTTGGTGATGGTAAAGAGACTTCATTAATGTCCTAACCTATCCCAATTTGATGCACTGCTGCATTAATGGAAATCCTTTGGAGACTCACACACAAGTCACTTACCTTAGATTTAACGTACTCCATCCATAGGTTTTAATGTACTCCCTGGGATTTAACGTACTCCTTCCTCTCAATCAATTTTTGCAATTTAAATAACAACTTGCTGGAAAAATGTAGAAATTTACAACAAAATAATTCCTCATTATTTTTGTTGCTTATTTATTATTAAAAAAATACTATTAATAAAAGCTAATTCATATCTTTATTTTTTAAAGAGTTAGTTTCCTATTAATTAAAGTTGTGTTAAAATTATAAATATGATATATATACAATTGAACTAAAGTGTGATAAATGTGTGTCTATATTTACCATGATAAAATATATATTATGTCAAAAATATATATATTTTGTAGAACCATTAAACTAAATGCGTATTATTATAAATTTCAAAGTTTATAATATTTAAAATATATATGTTGTAAAAATAAAAATAAGTATAAATAACAAAATGAAATTATTTATGTGGCTCTTGCTCCATAATAAAGTCACGTTCTGGGAAGTTCTAAAGATGCACTTCTGGATCGGACTTCGATGTCGTCCCCTATGTAAATCTGACAATGAATCATCAGACCATCTCTTTTTAACTTGTTCATATTTGCATAGAATGGTGGACAGGGTTAATTGCATCGTAGGATTGAATATCATGTGGTGTGGCAGTGATATAAATGAGGCCTATTGGATCTGGACGGAATCAGGTTCTTTTATGACAAAACCAGAACTGCCTATCCTTCTCATTTGGTTTACATGGATAGCAAGAAAATCTGTTATTTTTTTATGATAAATTCATCAATCCATCTATTCAAGCTACAAGGGTCTTGGTTGTTCATACTCTTCCCCTTCGGAAAAAACCCCTAAAATACACAGAGTCATTAGGGCAAAATTCATCGGCAAAACAGGAAGTTGGGGTTATTTTGATGGAACGTCACAAGGGACCCCATCCATTAGTGGAGCAGGAGGTATCCTCTTTTTAAATGATCAACATGGACAAATTTTTCTAAAGGTGTTGGTTTGACTACCAATAATTGGGAAAAATTGTTGGCCCTCAAATTGCTGCTTAGACTTTCTATTTCCAAGGGTATTCAGACCCTTCATATTTTTGGGGATTCTAACGTAGTGATTCAGTGGATGAATTTCAACCGTTCCCCAAGGAACATCACTCTCCAACCGATTTATGAGGAAACATATAGGCTCACCAATTTGATTCCACATATTTCTTTTCATCATATTTATAGAGAGAGAAATTTGATTGCTGGCAACTCTCCAAAGATGGTCTTGTGGTAAATGATGGAATCTGGATTATTAAAGAAATGGAGGGTGATCTCTTGATGGAGCATGATCCGAGACCCCATCCGAGATGATTTTTGCAACTACACTTTTTGTTTTACTATTCAAATCACCCCATTTTCTACTAATGGGAAAAAGATATATCTAAATTTAAATAAGGGCTATATATGATACATCCTTCATACAACATGTGATTGTTGATCTTTTTTGTAAATGAAAATGGATGATTTTGAAATATTTAGAACTTCATATGTGATACAAAAGATGGCAACTCTATGTCAACGAAATATGTAAAAGGTTATTTATAATTAATATAAATTGAGATCTATTTTAAGAGGAAAATTAAAAAATGTTGATAAAAAAGTAAATCAAATATATTGTATTAATTAAAAATACATATGTCAATAAAAACAAGAGCCACGAGATGGAAATGTCCCCGACGTTGCCACCTGCTCTATTTGTGGACAGCTATTAGCGATCGTTATTTGTGCAAAGCTTGGAAATAGGTCCTAAAGGGTGATCTAAAGCATTTGTCTTGATCCTGAATGGTTGATGCTGAGCAAAAAATGCAAGAACAAGTTTAAAACATAGTTGAAAAAACTAAAGCACCTCTATAGCAAGAACTAGAAGAAGCAATGTTTTCATTCTTTAAAGACAAGAGTGAATGCCCTAAAAGACTCTCGTGGAAGGTGGAAGAGTAAGATTCTAAGATTCTCATTGCAATCACTTAAGCTTCTAAGTTTCTAAACTTCATTTTGTTTTTGCAATTTCTTAAAAATGAAAGACCTTCTTCCTTTAATAACTTTTTTTTTAATCTTTTATTGTATAATTTCATATATAAAATTGAGCGGACTAAGAAAACCTTAACATTCTTCCATCCAAAATGTTCTCATGTGGTAATTAAACTAGATTTATCCAATGCTTAGGATAAGACCATGGGCTGACTATTCTCAAAGCCCATTCTCATTCATTCCAACTTTAATCTTCCATCAATAAATTAGATTGAAGTATGTCTCAATGTTTTTCTCTCAATTTCAAAGAAATTGTTCAATATCGTAATTTGAATTGTACTAAACCAAAGTTGTCTCCTTAATTAGTAATTACCTTCTCAAAAATATATTAAAAGAAACAAAATGATACAACAACTAAAATTAGAATAAAAATTAACTACTATCTTCTCGGAAATATATTAAAAAAAAAAACATATAACAACTAAAATTAGAATAAAAATTAACTATCAGATTAGGACGTAATGAGTGTCTTATGTTTTCATTTTTTAATGTCAATCAATGTTTTATGCATTTCTTATCCATATAAATAATTTTATGCATAAATGTGACTAGGTATTAAATTTGAAATTTTCAATGGTTATAAAATTATTTTAATATTTTATAAAAAATATCATATCATCTCTCTTGTAAAAGAAAGTCATTCAATATTTGTAATCAAAATAATTGTATGCATATAAATCCTACATATAAATGTGGTTAGGTATTAAATTTGAAGTTTTTAATGTTTTTAAAATTATTTTGATATTTTTATAAAAATATATTATATTATCTCTCTTGTAAAAGAAATTCATTCAATACTTGTAATTTTCTTATAATTAAAAATGGTTATAAACAACAAATTAAAATTTAACAAATTAATTTGATAAGTGATGAATATATTATCGCACGAAGGAGATCGTCTTGGAAAAATTTCCTCGAGTTTCGGGGACCATTGGAGCTCATGACAATCTTTATTTCCAAGCGTAGGAGAGATGACACCAGTCACAATATGACAAACTACAAACCGCTTTGAATGCAAATCACAGCTTGCATATAATTATTTAACACTAAAATGGAACTAATATCAATGGAGCAAAGCCTGGCATAAAAGCACGGTATGACTCACATTAACGTGGTGTAACTGCTAAAATGTTTCAAATGTTCGATTCTCGCTAAAATGCTTCAATGCGAACAAACCCCGTCATGTCCTCTCATGAGTCCGGATTTTACTAATAGCTCCATGCACTTTGGGACTTATGCATCGGTGATCCATTCTGAACTTACCCTCTCATTTTCCAGAGGATAAAGGCACCATCGGAACTAAGTTCCAAAACCAGATAAAATGGAACAACTGACAGAGATAGACCTTGCCTTTTTATCTACTTCACATTCAACAGGACACGAAGTTTATGTTTGTGTACCAAATTAAAGATGGCAGACAGACCAGCCCGAGGTCGAGTAATGAAAAGAGTACGCACTACATTTACTGCAAATAGGTCACTGTGCCCAGGATGCCTACACAAACCCGTCGCCAGCTCCTGGGGCGCAGAAAACAAAGATTATGCGACCTTGTCCGGCTCCAATCAAACTGCCGATAAATACTATTTTTTTAAAATTATAAATAAAAAAATCACACTACTAATGTTCCAACCATATCAATATAAAAAATTTCATGGCCACTGGTCGATTAATCGAGCTCCTCGACTACTTTATGTCAGGATATAATAATAAGGCAACATATATACATATATATTGTTTTTGTAATAAAAAAAGTCTATTAGTGCTAAGTCAAAAGAAGAAAAATATATATTAAATAAACTTATGTCCATACATTCTTATTAATTAAAAATATATATGCTAACAAAAAGGCAAATACATGTCTATACATTGTCCATGTACTATAAAAACTTGTGTATATTAGTGTTAGGTTAAAAGAAAAAAAATGGTTACTATTAGTTCATAAAAAATGTTATATATATATATATATATATATATATATATATAGTCATTGATTGAGTTTTTAAAATTATAAATTAATTTTAATGTGAATATGATAGATTGCACAAGATGATATCATTAATAGAATTGTGTACTTATCATTAATGACATTGTACAAAAATGATAGTATTCATTAGCATTAACGAAACCTTTAGTACAAAGACCACATGTCAAGCTAAATTTTTGTTTTTATTTTTTTAATTTTAAATTATTATTTTCTTTAAACAATTTCATATCTATTTGTCACTTCAAAGCATTTAACCAATCATAAAATAGAAATAACAAATTTATATATTCAACAAAATAATTTATATTTTCAAAATATTAAATTTAATACATAAATATTACAAAACATTGAGAAAAATTATGAATTTGTTTTAGGATTAATATAAAATCAAAATTTATGTATGACCAACTGATTGCTACATTCCCTGCTTTGACAAGGACTAATAGTTTGTAATAGAATACAGTGTTAGGTAATTATGTTTTTTTTTCATCAGAAAAAAATAACAGTCCATTTAATTAATATGAATTGAATTATATTGTTCACGTGACTTCACAGCCTTACATCCAAAAATATTCTAAGGGCTAATCAATAGTAAAATTGTTCATCTAAGAAGTCAAATATACAGCTTCACATATTAACCTACATTGATGCAAATAGTCAAGCTCTTAAAATGCAGTCATATATAGTTTTATGTTGTTTGGATAAAGTCAAATTTTGATAACTTTGTATATTTTCCCATTTCAAGATTTTTTTCAATTTCTTTTATCTTTCTATTTTTTAATCCTAATTAATAAAATATAAAATATAATATTGATTTAATATAATTAAAAAGTGTTAAATGTACAACATCATGAGTCATTCTCCAAGCCAATCTTGTGCAGTCAGCATTGAGCCTCATGTGTTTGATCTGCACGATCCCAGGTTCTGCTATCTGCAAGTCGTTATGTTCCAACAATGGTGCATGGTATAGTTGAACTAGATCCACATTAAAGACTGGATGAAGACCCAGGCATGCAGGAATGTCGAGCTAGAAAGCATTTTCTCCAATCTGCTAAAGAATACTGTATGTACCATATCGCAAAGGTTTCAACTTCTTGTATGGGCCAGTGAAGCTCTCATTCTTAAGATGTAACCAAACCTTATCCCCAATTAGGAATCAATGAGGGATACGATGCTTATCATGTCGGGCCTTAGCTTTCACGTTTGCTCGTTGCAACATGTTTTGTACTTGTCGCTGGATGTCGCAGATTTGATCTCAAAACTTCAATGCTTTTTCAAAATCCCGCTGGTTATGGTCGGTGTCATTCGATTGCGTCGAAGAGATGATCAAGTCAATAGGCACTGAGGGTTGAAATCCGTAACAGATCTCAAATGGACTCTTTCCAGTAGAGCTTTGTTGAGCACGATTATAGTTGTGTTGTATGTATGGAATACTTTCATCCCATGTACGTCGATGCTTATGGTTGTACATGCGAAGTAGTTGTATGACCAAGCGATTCACAACTTCCATCTGTCCATCTGTCTGAGGATGGAAAGATGTCGATAATGAGAGTCTTGTGTCTAGCTGTTGCCAAAGAGTCTTCCAAAATATGCTGACGAATCTGGCATCTCGGTTGGAAATGATGGTTGTCGGTAAACCAAAGTGTTTCCAAACATGTATGAAGAAGAGCTAAGCGGTTTGCTGCACTGTCGTCGTCTTCTTGCATGGAATGAGAATGGCCATCTTGGAAAATTTGCCGACTACTACTAAGATCGCGTCATGTTGATGTTTGGTAGTAGGATATCCTGTCAAGTAGTCCATAGAAATAGATTCCCATGGTCGACTAGGAACTGGAAAAGGTGTGTACAATCACTGTCGTCGATTAGGCGGTTTAGCAATGGCACAAACCACGCATGATTAGATGTAATTGTTGACGTCGGTTTTAAGTGAAGGCCGAAATAAATACTTCTGAAGAATAGCAAGGGTATTTTCCACTCCAAAGTGTCCTGCAGTCTTGTTGTAGTGTGCGTCCCAAATAAGCTGTTGTCAATGCTCACCTGTCGGTACACAAAGCTGTCCAAGCTTGTATAGCAATCTATCTTTTAGGAAATAGTCAGCACTCGATGACTTGTCAGTCTGAATTTGTCGATAGACTGGTGAAAAGTCGATGTCTTTCTGATACAACTAAGGCCAAGTAGTGGTGTCATATCCCTACATACTCATCACTGTAAAAAGGAGATTAATTGGTGGTCGAATTAGACAATCGGCAACAGTGTTAGCTTTACCTTTCTTATACTTAATTACCAACTGGAATTGTTGTAGGTAATTAATCCACTTGAGTTGTCAAGTTGTTTGTAGTTTCGACTGGGTCGGAGCAAACTGAAAAGGCTTATGGTCAGTGAGGATGATCGTTTCCTTGCCAAGGATGTAATGCCTCCATTGCTTGAGAGCTTGCACAATGGTGTACAGTTCTTTTTCGTATGTCGAATATCTTCTAGCAGTTTCGTTAAAAGTTTCATAGTGAAAAGTGGCTGGGTGACCAGACTAAGTGATCACTGTGCCCAAGGCATACTCTAATGCATCTATCTCAATCTCAAAAGGCTGATGCAAATCAGGTAACACAAGTACTGGTGCAGTACAAAGCTTGTGTTTGAGCTGTTCAAAAGTTGCATGTTGTATCGGTGTCCATTTAATGACAGTTGTCCCACTTCCTTTTGTCAACTGATTTAAGGGCTAGGCTATGTGACTGAAGCCAAGTATGAATCTTCGATAGAAATTCACCAAAACAAGAAAACTTCTTAGTTCTTGAATTCTTTGAGGAATGGGACAATCTTTGAGAATTTGTACTTTGTTTGGGTCGACATGAATGCTTGCAGAGTCAATTACAAACCCAAAATATTTGATTATGTTCATCGCAAAAGAACATTTGTCCATGTTCAAGTAGAGTTGATGTTGCTGGAGAGTGTCGAGGACTTGTTGAAGTTGTTTGACATGTTCTTCCCATGATCGACTGAAAATCAATATGTCATCAAGATAGACAATGACCCATT
This sequence comes from Larix kaempferi, assembly GCA_027924585.1. Lineage (NCBI taxonomy): Eukaryota > Viridiplantae > Streptophyta > Pinopsida > Pinales > Pinaceae > Larix > Larix kaempferi. The sequence continues at coordinate 168,073 of BSBM01000211.1, forward strand.
TGCCGATGAAAGGTTGAAGAATGTTATCCATGTATCGCATGAAGGTTGCAGGTGCATTGGTTAATCCGAAAGACATGACTAACCATTCAAACATTCCTTCCTTGGTTTTGAAAGATTTTTCCATACATCTGAGGGATCGATTAGAATTTGATGATATCACGACTTGAGATCGAGCTTAGTAAAGAATTTAGCACCTTTCAGATAGTCGATGAGATCGTCTATTCGCGACAGAGGGTATCAATTCTTCACCAAAATTTTGTTGAGTGCCCTATAGTTGATGCACATGTGCCAAGTTTTGTCTTTATTTGGAATGATGACGAATGGACTACCATAAGGAGAGGAGATGGGTCGGATATGACCTCTGTCGATCAATTCTTGGATTTGTCTGCGAATCTCTTCATTTTCGAGAATGGATCTTCTATAAACAGATGCGTTAGGAAAATAAGAACCAGGAGCAAGTTCAATAGAGTGTTTTACCTATCAATGTAGAGGTACTCTGTCTGAAACTTGGAATAGGTTCTGGTACTCATCAAGAATATTGTCAATCTGTTGCTTCTGTCAGGAGCTGCACTGGTCGGTGACTCGACTGGTTGCTGCAGTCTTCCTAGAATGTTGTGGCTTTATCATAATCAATGCGAACTTCTGAGCATGATTGATGAGCTTCTTTGTCTATTTAGAAGATATCATTGCAATCGTTGGTGTAGGTCATCATTCTAGTATGTTGTACCATTGATTTTAGATTTTGACAATTACCTTCTGCGGTGGTGATTGGTAACTTCCATGGTGATCCCATAGGTGAGGTTTCCCAAACAGGGTGTCGGCTACAGAGAGTGGTCCCACGTCGCAAAGTACTTCATCTTCAAAAGGCTTTATGAAGTAGGAAAGTTTGCATTGTCGGGTGATCCTTAGCTCTTTTCCATCCTTCATCCAACCGATGTTGTAAGGATGAGGATGCGGAGTGGTCACAAGACCTAGTTTCTTCACAAGTTCTTCAGAAACAAAGTTCTTCTGGCTCCCGTTGTCCACAAATAGATGCAATGGATTGTTTTGAACCCATATCTATGTATGGAACAGGTGCTCTCGTTCCTCCTCGTCGCCGATAGTCGAGGCTGCTGGAGTTGTTGATGTCGATGTCAAAAGAGTCGTTTCTTTTGGGTTAGATTCTACCACAGTCTTGTCGAACACGTCGGATGTTGTCACTTTTTCCAAAAATTTCTTCCAATATTTGCATTCAGACGTATCATGTCAAGATGAGTGGTGGTAATCGCACCATTTCCCGGTAGGTTGCTTGCTGCATTCTCTTTTGTGAAAAAGGATTTTTCTCATGATCTGCCTTTGGTGGAGACGACTGAGAAGATTTTGACTTGTCGAAGTTGGTTGGTGCCTTCTTGTCAGGTGGTCTTCCTGATTTAGGCTTTGTCGCGAAGTGCGCTTTTCCTTTTTGCTTGGTTTCAAGTTTGTTGGCATAGTGGAATGCATCCGCGAGCGTATTGACAGTCTAAAACTCCATCTCTTGCTGAATGTACTAGGATAATCTGCTGACGTACTTGAGAACAAGCAATTTTTCTTCTTCTTGAACGCCATGTATAGCCATGAGTCGATAGAACTCGTCGGTGTAACTTTGTACGGATTGGTATTTCCATTGCCTTAGCTGCCGCCACTTCTTATACTGCTACTCAAGGTACTTGTGCGGGTAAAACTCCTTTCGGATGTATTCGAAGAAATTCTCCCATGTGTCGATGGGGTCTCCGCTTTTCTCCATCTTTGTCGAGAGGTTATCCCACCAGCAATGCACATATGTTGACATCTTTAAGGATGCAATGGCGATCTTGTCGGCTTCTGAGAGTTGATTCACAGAGCAATAGGATTGTTTTTCCCAATTGTCGACGGATTCCGTGTCAGTATTGTCTTTTATATTCGGTATGTCCAAATTCATTTTCAATTTGAAGGGGTTGATTTTGTCAGATTTAGTTCTCGTCAGAAATGCTCCTTATGTCGAAGAAAATCGTGTGAGAATATCATTGAACTAGGTGAACATATCAGTTCATTTTTGAGCCAGCACTTTCTCTATGAGTTGTTGTGTCTCGTCAATTGCATTTCTATTGCCTGTTTCTTCTGCCATCTCTAGTGGTAGTGTCTGATTGGATTGCTGAGTTTGCGAGCGTGTTTGAACTGGCATAAGTCAGGTAACTTAGCTGGAAGTGTCTACACGAAACTTAAGCATGAACCAAGCTAATGCGTTCTGATACTAATGATCCGCACAAGCCCAGGAAGCACGTGGGGGACAATAGTTTGAATGAATGAGTCGACTCTGTTATGGCAGAAGCATAAGAAAGAGAATAAGCAAAGCTGGATTACACTACACAGATGAAAACATACACACACAAACAATATGCAGGAATGCGAACTGATTTCTCTATTACTTGAAACGAGATCAATCAGATCGAATGTATGTTACAATATTATACATGCTTATATAGAGTGTTGAGATGCTTGGGTGCCTTCCCATTACGTTCAGTTACAAAAGAATTTAGAACGGTTTCGGAAGTTCAACCATTACAGTCGAATGGAAGACAGAGAGACAATTTGTGGAAGTTCGATAGTCACAAGTCGCAAGTCAATGCTGCATGTCGACGTCATGAAACTGTCGAGGTCGCTAAACTTTTCGAAGTTGCGGATTTTGTCGAAGTCGGAACTTTTTGAAGTTGTGTCGACGTCGATGTTAGCATTCGACAACAATGCCAACTGTGATATGGATCATTGTTGACATAGGGAGCCTAAGTTGGACTCAGTAACTTGGAGTGGATTCTTGAGTTGGACTCAAGAATAACTAAGCCTTTAGTTGTAAAATGTTATTCCTCATGTGTTGAGGTGAATGCTTTCATGTATCAAAGTGATGATGTTGGACAAGGCTCGGGACTTGTGTGTCAAGTCAGATTATCATGTGGACCTCTAGTTATAGTAGGTACCCATGGGGTGGACCTCCAGTTATAGAGGTAGATGCTTTGCATATTGAAGCATTACTGTTTTGTGATGTATTACTAACCATGGTCACTGATTTCTTTTAAGTCTCCTTCAGAGATTGGCCACCTCTAAAGTGAATTACTTTAGCATATGATCATTTGGTCCGAGGGTAATATAATATGATCACAACATCTGACAAATCTTTTGAGTATAATCTTATATGATAGATAATTAAAGTTAACACATATTGACCATGCAGTAAAGATAAGAGACAAATATAAATGCATAGAGAAAAAGAGAATTCGAATTGCTCATGACATGACTAAGTGAATTCGAATTATTAAACTTCAATGAAGACTTCAGTAAATCAAAGGAGAACTCGAATTGATCACTACAGTGATGTTAACAAGAAAGAATCAATTAAAGAGAGTTAACTAAGTGATAACAAAGAAGATCTAGTTAAGTGTTATTGCTTGACGACACTTATGTTAAACTAAAAGACGACACATGTTAAACTAAAAGACAACACCTGAGTTGTGACACTTGCATGATGACACTTAAGTTAGCCACCTAACTAAGTGGGAAAGCTTTCAGTAAATGGGCGAGTTCATCCTAGACTTAGTTCAGTGAGTTAATGCACTGCATAATAAGTGGGGCGCTCTTCTTCATGCAAGATTGATTCATCCAAATGGAGGGTGAGTTCATCATGAATTCAGAAGATAAAAATAGAAGCCAATGCATGTGAAGAATATATAAATATGTTATATAGGATTGATGAATTCAAAGTGAAGCGAATTCTCTTCTCCCTTGAAGGCAAGGCACTTCTATTTGTGCAGGATATTATTCTGAGTCTCTCTTCTTTATCATTCTCTTTCTTTGCAATTGCACCGGGGGTGCTTGATGTAAAAGACAATCTATGCTATCTATCATAATTATACTCTGAAGATTTGTTGGGGTTTTTCATCCTCATTGTTTTGAGGGTTTTCCCCAGGGTACATCTTGTGTTATTGTTGAATGTTCCATGTGATTGAATGGTTCATTGATTCAAGTATTTAGTATTTCCTCACTTAAAGTTTTAAAGTTCAAAGCTCATCATATTTGCTCAAAAATTAACAAAAAGCTCATGTCAACTAACCAATAATTTTATATCGTAAAGATAGAAATTATAGCACAATGGGTATTGGACCCACTTGTGATGCAAGCATTTGTATTAGACTTCATTTTTAAAGAAAGTAAGAAAGAATCATTTTCAACAAGTTTTAGAATAAGTTACAAAACTAAATGAGAACAAGAAATTAGATCTCATAAGTGTAGAATCCACAACACAAGTTTCTCATGTCTTTTTATGTGATCTATTGTTGTTATTTGCAGCTATTGATATACATGTGGGCCAAAGGACTACTAAGAGTATTGTTGTCATTTGCAGCTATTAATATACATGTGGGCCAAAGGACTACTAAGAGTATTGTTGTTATTTGCAGCTATTGGTATACATGTGGGCCAAAGGATTACTAAGAGTATTGTTGTCATTTGCAGCTATTGATATACATGTGGGCCAAAGGACTACTAAGAGTATTGTTGTTATTTGCAGCTATTGGTATACATGTGGGCCAAAGGATTACTAATAGTATGATGTAACACTTTATGATATATAAAAAATACCAAAACATGATAAGGGGAGTTATCTTGGTCATAAACATATTTTTTTCCCAAAAATAAAAAAACTGTACAATTTATATCAACTAAGCAATGAATTACATTGTTAAAAAGAGGCTTTTGAAACCAAACTAAAAAATTCCATGTGTTCAACAGGTAGTCAGAATAATATGTCTAATGTAATAAAAACTACAAAAAGTGAGGCAACTATACATATCATAGATCATTTTATGTGCATACTCAATAAATATTATATGTGATTCTAGTGTTGCTGCTAAAGTGAATCAACTAGGTATGGGAGTTAAATCATATTCATTTTCGATGCAGTCATCAATTGTCCACTACTTCCAAAATCCTTCCTCATAATGTACCCCAATCTTGGATAGGACATCAGCCACCTTATTTTTTTCCTTATAAATATGGTGGAAAGAAATTTTTTGAAATAGGCCTATATATCTAAGTATGTCTTCATACAAAGGACACAGATGAATATTCTTCGGTGGTTTCCTTTGTATGAACCAGTCTATAACCAAGACAGAGTCTCCAAAACATGCAATTGATCCACCCATAAATATAAGACCAGCATAAGATCCAATTTCAATGCATTCAACTCAGCGAGGTTGTTAGATTCCCTACCTAACATTGCGGCAAATATATGCCAATTGAAGTAAGAAGTGTAGATGATACCACATGCGCTATAGGTTTCGTGGTTTCCTTGGGATGCACTGTCGAAATAGCACCAGATGCCAGATTTATCTATTAGCTCCTGTGTGATAATTTTGTAGCTAGTGTTGGCATGAGATTGTGGGAAGTGTTCCATAATGGCCACACTTTTTGTGACATAGACCATATAAGGGATAATAGTGTCCTCAAATATATCCTTATTGCGAGCTAACCATGCACCCCAAATAATTAGAGCTGGTAAAGCCTTATAATCCCCATTATCATCATTATTAATCCAATTTAGAAAAGCTTCTTTGAGGCTATCTCATTCCCATATAAAAGGATTACCATAGAAATGAGATGCATATCACCACATGTTAATGATGAATGGCCAATTGATAAATAAGTGGGGGATGGATTTGTTGTCATTGTAGCATAAAGAACACCAATTGGGTCCATTTCCTAAAAATTGACTCATTCTATCACAAAAAATCACTTGACTACTTTCCCAGCTACTGCTAACCATAGAATTTGGAGTTCAGGGGGCATTGAAACTTCCATATAATATTGTTCCACCATGGAGGTTCTGGAATGTCTTCCTCTTCCATTTCCACTGTATAATCAAAACTAGGATGATATGTTCCACCTGAAGCTTTGTGAATCCATACAAGTGATTCCAGTCTGTCACTAAGTCGGATATGGTTGTTATGTAAGTATTTAAGGTATAAATCCCGCAGTTTCGATGATCTTTCATAAATCCTAAAACTTTAGCATTATACCATGATTGAAAGGTGTGAGTAGTATTAAGGCAGTATTGAATCTGGTATAAATATATGATACCTTGATCATATAAAATCTCTGCCATCTCTTCAGGAAGCCTATGAGCAGCTTTGCATCCAATCCATAGGTATTGACCTATCCTGATACTCTTGTCGTTGCCAACATCCCAAGCTAGTCAGTCACCAATAATGTAAAAAGATTTTATGATAGCTTTCCACATATTTGTTACATTCCTTAAAGAATGATTCCTGTATCTGGTCCATTCTTCAATGGATAAGGGGGAGATGTATTTCTTTTGAATAACTTTAACCCAAAGGCCATCATCTTTAATTAAACACCAAATACCTTTCGTTGCTAGGGCTCTTGCAAAGCACTAATAGTCCTTGGTCATACACATCCACAACAATATGGGTGCCATTGTTATTTAAGTATTTGCATACTTAAGAATGCACTTGAATGTGCCCTAATCATTTATATAGTGATATGAATCACTTTTATAGTGAGGGTAAGGTTTGTAATGGGAAAGAAGTTGATCAATTTCTAGGTGCTTTAACATACCATGCATCGTATCTAGCAAAGAAGCACATAAATAGGTAGTAATATGTTTTCATTTGGGAATACTATTTGATTGTGTGTATCAATACATGACCAGGTAAAGTCATTTCAAGAGGATATGGAACAATATGATTTTCTTACACGTGATGATATTAACAACATAGAAAGAAAAATAAAGCAAGCACAATATATGTTTGGCCAAAATGAAGCAAGCAAAATATATTTTTGACAAGAATGAAGCCAACATAATATATGGAAATCTACAAACCCAAATAAAGTATTTTACTACTCAAAATTTGAGAATGAGGTAGATGATGAGGGACACACTCCCTTCAATTCAGGCATTCAAAATAAATCACCTACTGAATAGATGACAAAAATATTGCCACGATATTTTAGTAACAATGGACTCGCCTTTTGGGACAAATTATTGCAAGGTATGTTCACATTTCGCGTTTTTATGCATATTAGTGATAGTCTCTTTTTTCTAATAATGATGTTAAGCATGTGAGGGTTAATTTGTCGTTTATGTGTAATTTTAAATCTAGATAGTATTACCTTTTGATTCTCAACATAATGGTGTTCCTATTGCATAGTTTATCATGTCTAGAGCTATGCTCAATGATATTTCCAAAAGGATGAAAATAAACTAAATTTTCAAGTATATATGCATATGTTAGAATGCCAATTGAATGCATTCATGGTAGATGATGTAGCAAATGAAATCATTGCAATCAAGTTTGGATTTTGGGAATTCAATTGTAATGTTTTGTGGTGTTTTTTTTTCATTTCTTGAAACTCAACATTACATGCATTGTTAAAAATACTTTGTAAATCAACATATACTTTTTGTATCTCATAGACTTTAGGTGTAACATGTAGACATTTTACTGTGAAGTCTACCTTTACAATTGGCATGTTCAAATGACATGGTTAAAATATATTATTTTTAACAGTGAAATCAAGTGGCAATTGCTTGAGATTTCTCACCTTAACTATGAGGGGAAATTCGAGTGATGGATTTCGACCTATTCATAAATTCTTGTACAACAAAGCATTGAGCAACAATCTGTACAATATACACATGTCATGCAAATGAGGATAGACTTAGACATAAGTATTTTCTCTGAGATACCTGGTGGGAGGGAGCTAGCTAGGGTTTGGAATGGAGCTAGGGTTTGGTTGGGGGCGATGGCTGGGGCACGTTTTCTAGCCTGATATTAGGTGAACTTTGTTGCCCCAGTCAACTGTGACAGGGGTCTTCTATTTTTTCACCGGTTGGTTGGTGGTGGAACCGTTTTCTATTTTTTTCGGAATGGTTCTGAGTTTTTTTTATTGGGGAGGAGGGGTTTGTATGCTCCGGAAGTCACATTTCATTTTTTACTCCCATCTATAAGTGAAGTGCCAAATTGTCAGAGCTCTTTCCGGGCCGGGGTTTTACTTCGTGTTCTTTTTAGGATTATGTTTTTAGTGATCGTGGGTTGATAGGTAAGTGTCATCATTGGCTATGGGTGAAGCTCAGAACATGACCAGTTCGAGTATGCTCTCACCATTGGAAATGGATTTTTGCATTGAAGAAAATGACATAATGAAACCGAATGCCTACTATAAAGAACTACTCAATGGGAAAAAAGAGGCTACGACAAGTGGTGATCATGTGAAGACAAAACTGATGTCAGGTGTTGGGAAAGGCCCATTGACCAAAAAGGTTCGAGTGAGGGGTGTCAAAATCAAGGGACGTATACCGGTTTCAAGCAAGGTTTCGTCGGTTGTCGACCAGACTTCTGCTGGAAGTGGCATAGATGCGCGAATATTGGGGGATAAGGAGTTATTAGTTGTTCCGCACACTATCAAACCTAACAAGAGAAATATGCAGTTGAACTGGTGCCCCGACGAACATTGGATGAATGTGGGTAGGGATCTGGGGTTGGAAGAGCTGGTTAAGCTCAAAATGACCTCCCTGGTTGGAAAATTCAGCTATAATTCCATGAACAAGGACATTGTGAAATGGGTAACGAGAACATGGGCCCCTATTTTGGAATATACCCCTAAGGTATCGATTCTAGCCAAGGGTTGGTCTGGTTTCAAATTTAGGGAAGAATCCCATGATACCTTGATACTGGAACGACTTTGGCTCAAAGGGTCGATTAGCTTAATGCTCCAGCGATGGCACATGGATTTTGACCCGAAGAGAGCCTTTATTAAGCTTCAGAACCTATGGGTGTTATGTTGATGTATATGTAACTTTGGAATGTATTTCATCTATGTATTTCATATATATTTATTGTACCCTTATTAGAGATGTTTTATTCCTCTATAAGGAAGTGTCGTCATGTGGATTGACAAGTGTCACAAGTGTGTGTACTTGCCGATGGGTTATTAGACCACCATGTGTGGGGTCGGCCCTGAAATATATATTATATTGTGGATGTATCTAGATAGAAAAGTTGGCCCCATAGTGTAACTAGGAAAACAGGTTAAGTATAAATAGAGATCAGGAGATCTCTATTTGGATTCATTCGGAAAGTCACACTTCTCTCACTCAGAAAGTGGCGCACTAGTGAGGAGGAGGATCATCTGCTACGAGGAGACTATCTCAGTGTTTTTTGGTTGTACTTTGGTTGAGCCATTGCTCTCTCTATCTCTGAGGAAGTTGTGGGGTTTTTCACCTTAGGGTTTTCCCCCTGGAAACTCTATGTCTCTTGTCTCTCATGCTTTTGATTCTTGTGATGCTTGTCATGCTTATTGTGATTGTTATGCATTGATATACTGTATATGTTATTCTCTCAGTGAAGATCCTAGAGTATTGTGAATTAATTCTCAAAATTTAACATGGTATCAGAGCTAACCTAAGAAGAAGACATTTTGCAGTGACAGAACCTTGAGTTTCTTGTTTATTGGGTTTCTCTCCATAGATTTTGGAAAAGTAGTATAGTAGATTGACTCTACTCATCAAGGAGAATCCATCTGTCCAATCAGAATTCAATTCTGAGCATTTTCAGATTTGGCCCTAAAAATTAGGGTTTCCACAAAAATAGGAAATTTTGAAATCTGAAGACATAGCTGGAAGCTCCTTGCAAAAATCGAAGTTTAGAGATTTGGATCGATTTTTGGCTAGGTAGATCTCCAGGAAACTCAAACCCTAATTCAGGGCTCTCCCCAGTGAACCCGATAGGACAAAAAGGCAAATCTGAAGGGTAAAGCTTTGTTGATCTCAAATTCTGAATACACCAGGCTGATCAGCTCATCAAGGCGCATCTTTCTATCCTTTTAGAAAGTTGAAATTCACATTTTGAATTTTTAAGGTTTTTTCGACAAACCCTAATCCGGGACCAGATCCAGTTTTCAGCATTTCAAGTGGTAAGACTTAAATCTTTTCTATTTCCATTTAAAGTACTCTTTAAGATGTCTCACCACACCAAGCTTGAGGATAAGATTGAAGGGGCTGATAACTTCCGAGCTTGGAAGTATAGGATTGGGTTAATCCTGGAAGAGAATGAGTTGGACTCATATATAAAAGAAGACATCCCTATCCCAGAGGATGAAGAGGCTAAAGTATTGCATAAGAAGAACTTGGTCAAGGCAAAGAGAATCATTGTTGATTCTATCAAAGACCATCTCATACCCCATGTGTCTTCTCTAAAGACACCCAAAGAGATGTTTGACTCTTTGACCAAGCTATTTGAAGGAAAGAACATAAATCGGAAGATGACCTTGCGAAACCAATTGAAAGGAGTAAAGTTTCAGAATGGAGAAACCATTCAATCTTATTTTTCAAGGGTCTCCCAGATCAAGGAACAACTAGAAGCAGTGGATGAAATGGTGGAGAATGGTGAAGTTGTCATGACCACTCTGAATGGCTTACCTAGGTCATGGGACTCCTTCGTTCAAGGAATCTGTGCAAGAAAGAAGTTGATTTCCTTCAGCAGACTACGGGAAGAATGCTCACAAGAAGAAGCAAGGCTTGTGGCACGAGAAGAAAAGATGGGGAATGAATATCAAGCTCTCACAACTCAAACCAAGAAAGGGAAGTCCAAGAGAGAGCCATCTCACTCCAAGAAATCTTCACATCACTTCAAAGAAAGAAGAATATGCTTCACCTATAATGAAAAAGGACATATTGCCATAAATTGTCCCAAGAACAAGAAGGATGATGAACCACCCAAGAAGAAGGCTAGGGCAGAAAGTGATGATAGTAATGATGACTCATCAAGTGAAGAAGAGTATGTTCTAATCGCTGCTCTCACAGGTACTATCTCCCATGGTTGTAATGATTGGTTAATTGACAGTGGGGCTTCCAAACACATGACTAGGTTTAAGGAATCTTTTGTGAACCTATCTGAACATGAATCACCCCATAAGGTGAAAGTTGGGGATGATTATCAATACCCAATCAAAGGAAGTGGTGAAGCCTCCTACAACCTAGATTTTGGAAAATCTTTGAAGATGAAAGAAGTCCTTTATGTACCTGGGCTCAAGAAGAACTTACTCTCCATCTCTGCATTGGATGCAAAAGGTATGAGGGTTGCATTTGTGGATGGCCAAGTCCTAATGTGGCCAAAGGGAAAGACCATAGATGATGCAGTAGTGATTGGAGAGCAAGAGGGAGGTTTGTATAAATTGAAGGGACAACCTGAACATGCCATGGTGCATGAATCTATGGAGCCAAGTGAACTTTGGCACAAAAGACTTGCTCATATGCACTATAGGGCACTTCCAATTGCAAGCAAGGCTGTAGAGGGTCTTCCTGAAATCAAGACCAAACATGAAGGTATTTGCAAAGGATGTGAAAAAGGTAAGAACATTAAGAAGTCTTTCCCAAGCAGCGAAAGCAAGGCAAAGGATATCCTGGAAATCATCCACTCAGATGTATGTGGTCCTATGTCATCCATTTCTCTAAGTGGGTATGTTTACTATGTCTCATTTATTGATGACTTCTCCAGGAAGACTTGGGTATACTTCTTGAAGAACAAAGATGAGGTGTTTGATAAGTTCAAGGAATTCAAAACCTTGATGGAGAATCAAACTGATAAGAAGATCAAAACATTCAGATCCGACAATGGTGGAGAATTCACCTCAGGTGACTTCAAGAAGCTTTGCAGTGATTTAGGGATTAAGAGGGAGTTGACTGCTCCTTACAATCCACAACAGAATGGAGTTGTAGAAAGGAAGAACAGAACAATCATGGAAGCAGCAAGAGCAATGCTACATGACCAGGATCTACCTATGCATCTATGGGCAGAAGCAGCTAGAACAGTTGTATATGTGTAGAACAGAACACCCCACAAGATATTGGACAACAAGACACCAGAAGAGGTCCTTTTTGGTAAGAAACTTGAAGTCAACCATCTCAGAATATTTGGTTGTCTAGTATACACTCATGTCCCAAAGGAAAAGAGGACTAAACTAGATCCTTCAGGAAAGAAGGGTATCTTTGTGGGTTACAGTGAAAGTTCGAAGGCTTACAGATTATACTTTCCAGGGTTTAAGAAGATTGATGTTAGCAAGGATGAATATAAGTTCAAGGACAGGTAATCCAGGAAGCAAAGATCAAGAGGGAGCACACTCCATCAGCTCCTGCAAGGATGCATATTTTTAGAGGGAGTTGACCATCTTCCTACATTCCACAACAGAAAGGTGTAGAAGAAGCTACTTCAACAGCTCTTGCTAGGAAGCAAAGACTCAGAGGGAGTCCACCCAACAAACAAACAAAGATAAGTATTTCAATTATCATTTCTTGCCTATTTTTGTTTAAATAATATTATGCTTAGGAGATGTATTGTGCATATTAGAATGATTGCATTAATGAACATGATACTACTAATATGCATGTGATGGGTAAGTGGCCTATGGCACTGTACAACATTCCAGTGCTACTTATCTAGAATGAAACCTCTTTGCTGACATGTTGGGAGTAGTGCAAACTCTTAACAATGTTCTGGTAGAGACTGGAAGGCATCTAGAAAGTTGTGGAACATGGATAAATGTTGTATTGAAGAATTGGCTAAGATAACTGCATGACTGCATGACATATTTCTTTATGTGTAGAGAATTTGTTTTGAAAATTATGAGATATTTCTAATCATGAAATTTAACTTTTTTTGTAGGAAAGACTGTATATCTTCACCTACAAAAGAAGGACTACAACATTTGTTCCAGCAACAAAGATATCTATTGAAGTTCCCGGGATCTGGGATGAAGAAATGGAATGCCATGATCCGTCGATCATGAAGAAGATGTTTGGGATGCAGTCCCAAGACCTGACAGGGAGTCACATGTGTGCAGATTGAAGAAAGCCTTATATGGCTTGTAGCAAGCTCCCAGAACTTGGTGTGATACAAAGAGGAAGCTCGCTGCTGAATTCGATATGAAAGATTTGGGAATGATGCATTATTTCCTAGGTATGGAGGTGTGGCAGAGTGCAGGTGGGATCTTCCTTGGTCAAGGGAAGTACATAGTAGATATCCTGAAGAGATTCGGGATGATGGATTGCATGGCCATGGCCACACCTATGGCATCGAATCTGAAGCTTCTATGTGATGCTTCATCTGAGCCGGTTGATGTCCTTATGTATCGTCAGATGATTGGGTCCTTGATGTACTTGACGAACACAAGACCAGATATTTGCTTTGCTGTGAACACATTGAGCTAGTTCCTAACGGATCCAAGGAGTGTTCACCTGGTTGCTGTAAAGCATGTTCTGAGGTACCTGAAGGGTACAGTGGATTATGGGCTCAAGTATGAAGCGAATCAAAAGTTTAACCTGCAGGGTTATGTTGATTCAGATTGGGCATGCAGTGCTGCAAATAGGAAGAGCACATCTGGGTGCTGCTTCAGTATGGGATCAAGGTGTGATCTCTTGGTTTAGCAGGAAGCAGTCCTGCGTAGCACTGAGTACAACTGAGGCAGAGTATGTTGCAGCCTGTTCAGCTAGTTGTGAGGCAGTATGGCTACGGAAGCTACTGTCTGATTTATTTGATCTCCCATTGGATGCTACTGGTAGCTTTTGTGATAACCAGAGTTGTGTGAAGTTGTCAGAGAACCCGGTGTTCCACGATAGGTCGAAACACATAGAGATCAAATATCACTATATCATGGATATGGTGCAGAGAGGAGTTGTGAAGCTCCTGTATGTTGCGATGGATGAGCAGATTGCAGATGTGCTGATGAAGCCACTAGCTAGGGTGAAGTTCGAGTACTTCAGGGAGAGGCTTGGTGTTCTTCAGATCGAGGACACTTCGAGGAAGAAGTGATGGACACATTTGATGAAGCCATTCCAAGCATGTTGGAAGGAGGATCCTTCACATGGCTGTGGATGTAAGCGCTGGATGATGAGCATCAGGATGATATTCTGGTTTCTGCTTTTTATGATCAGTTGGATCATTTATATGTATATGTATGAACACATCATGTTGGATGCTGGATATGATCAGTTGGATCATTTATATGTATGTACGCATCATGTTGGATGCTGGATATGATCAGTTGGATCATTTATATGTATGTACGCATCATGTTGGATGTTGGATATGATCAGTTGGATCATTTATATGTGTATATGCATCATGTTGGATGCTTGGACCATGTATCTGTATATGTATCAGGTGGATACATTGTATGATCAGGTAGATCATGTATGTTGATATGTATAAGGTATGATTAGGTAGATCATGTATGTTGATGGATACATTGTGTGGATCATGTATCTATGTATCAGGTGGATACATTGTGTATGGTGATATGTATCAGGTAGATAATTGGTGTGCATCAGATGGATGAATTGTATGATTAGGGTGATCGTGGATGACGAGCTTCTCCAGATGACATGCAGCAGGATGTTGTAGTGATGATGATCAGGATGATCATGTGTACATCAAGATGATGTATGGTGAATATTAGATGATACTTTGTGGCTGTGGATCAGGTTGTGTAGATGAGCATGTCTGGGAGATCCTATAGGTTGGAGTTGCATACCCATAACAGCCTGGGATGCTCTTTTGAGACATTGCTCTGGGAGGACATGTAATTTGTGCCCTGGGAGATCTTCAAGTCGGAGTTGTGTACCCGTAACATCCTGAGATGCTCTTGCGAGGTTTTGTCCTATGGCATGTAATTTGCTCCTGGGATATCTGGACAGGATGAAAAAGGCCTCAGATGCTTCAGCCAGGTTTTTCCATGACCACATGTAATTTGCCCTTGGGAGATCTGGACAGGATGAAAAAGGCCTCAGATGCTTCAGCCAGGTTTTGTGGTGGACCACATGTAATGTGATCCTGGGAGATCCGACAGGTAGAGCTGTGTGCTCGTAACAGCCTGGGATGCTTCAGCCAGGTTTTGTGGTGAGATCACATGTAATGTGCTCCTGGGAGATCCGACAGGTAGAGCTGTGTGCTCGTAACAGCTTGGGATGCTTCAGCCAGGTTTTGTGATGGGTCACATGTAATGTGCTCCTAGGAGATCCTACAGGTAGAGCTGTGTGCTCGTAATAGCCCGGGATGTTGCAGCCAGGTTTTGTGACACACGTAATAATTCCTGAGGATTCCATAGTATGGCCAGTGATGATGAAAACCTGTAGGTGGTGGGCCTACATCCAGTATGAAAAAGGACTAGCTCTGTAGAACTTCCTATGACGAGTAGAGTCAGATATTGGTTGAGATAGCAGCAACAGTGATGATGATGATGACGATGCATCGATGATGATGATCCCGAGAAGAAGACTTGTCTAGCAGAACTGTGTCGAGAAATATCTTCCTAGTTAAGAGGGAGTGTTGATGTATATGTAACTTCGGAATGTATTTCATCTATGTATTTCATATATATTTATTGTACCCTTATTAGAGATGTGTTATTCCTCTATAAGGAAGTGTTGTCATGTGGATTGACAAGTGTCGCAAGTGTGTGTACTTGCCGATGGGTTATTAGACCACCATGTGTGGGGTTGGCCCTGAAATATATATTATATTGTGGATGTATCTAGATAGACAAGTCGGCCCCATAATGTAACTGGGAAAATAGGTTAAGTATAAATAGAGATCAGGAGATCTCTATTTGGATTCATTCAGAAAGTCACACTTCTCTCACTCAGAAAGTGGTGCACTAGTGAGGAGGAGGATCATCTACTACTAGGAGACTATCTTAGTGTATTTTGGTTGTACTTTGGTTGAGCCATTGCTCTCTCTACCTTTGAGGAAGTTGTGGGGTTTTTCACCTTAGGGTTTTCCCCACGGAAACTCTGTGTCTCTTGTCTCTCATGCTTTTGATTCTTGTGATGCTTGTCATGCTTATTGTGATTGTTATGCATTGATATATTGTATATGTTATTCTCTCAGTGAAGCTACTAGAGTATTGTGAATTAATGCTCAAAATTTAACATGTTACTATCAGGATTTCCTCTTGCAACGAGGAACATGGATGTGTTTGAAGTCATCGGCAACAAATTGGGTCGTTTCTTGCATCTGGGGGAGGATGTTCTTAAAGGTGTAGACAAGTGCATTGGGCACATTTTGGTGGAGGTTGATATCTCTCTTGGGATGATCGATGAGCTTCACATTGACTGGCGGGGTCGTCAGTTTACCCAATTAATTGATTATTGGGGCATCCCGTTCATGTGTTCAAATTCCAAGGCTGTTGGTCATTTGTGGCGGAATTGTAAGGGTCCTTTGGTTAGCTTGGATGAGGCTCATTCGGTCGAGGATGATTCCCTATGGTCATCGGAGGATTGCAGCGATAGGGAGATGGATGCAGTGGGATCCCTTAATGGCTACTCAAATCAGATCTCTCCTCTGGGCACTGCTCCATCTGATATTTTTGGTAAGATTCAATTAAACGATCCCTCCTTTTTTCAATCATTGAATGAACTAGAGAAAGCATTCATTATTTCTCTTGAAATAAAAAAAGTTGATTTGGGTCGTCGAGTAATTGAGATTGCTCCACCTTCCTCTACGATGCCTAATATGGAAACTCCTTTAAGCTTGAAGGGGTCGTCTCCTAGATATTTTCATCGGTCAAGTGATGGTATTGGATCGGATATTCAGTCGCAGGATGAGACAATACAGATCGCCTCAGATGTCAAACCCACCCGTTTGGTGTGTAGGGGTATGGATTTTGTTGAGGTGGAAATTCTTGTAGATCCCAGTTTGATTCAGTTGGATCGGGACTTGGTACTCGAGCCCTGGACAAATGCGCATACTATGGCTCATGAATCCCCACTTGCTTTTCAACATACTTCTTTGGCCCAGCTGAAATGTATTCATGTTCCCTCGTTCTCAGAGATAGTTAAAAAAAAAAACTATCCTTGTTTTTCATAAAAACTGTGTAGTAGTGCGGGTGGTGGGTACTACCACTAGACCGTCTGTGGGTAACTGCTTGAAAAACAAGGCTATTCATGGGGCCCGAGAGGGTGGTTTGGCGATGGATCTCTCTCCTCTAAAAATTGAAAGTTCCCGAAAGGGTGCAAAAAAGGGGGCCCCTTTGAGTAAATCGGTGGACTCTTTGGGAAATAATCAAGACTCTCCTTCATCTGATTCCAGGGCACTTAGAGATATAAAATCCCTTGCTAGGGTGAGGGAATGATTTTCCTTTCTCTGAATATTCGGGGAGTGGGGGGCCTTGTTAAATTTTCTGAATTTAATTCAATATGATCTAGGATCTTAACTGAGAGAACAACATGTACAGCATATCTACAGCATATCAATCATGGAGACAATAATGCAAGCACACAAGAGACACAACGATTTACTTGGGGAAAACCATAAAGGTGAAAAACCCCAATAACTTCCTCAGAGATAGATAGAGCAATGATACAACCAACCAAGAGAGATAGCCATAACCTAGCAGCAGATCCTCCTCCTCCATAAGTGCGCCACTCCTCCTTGAGTGCATGTGTGAGAAGTGAGTGTGTAAATAGAGTGTCTCCCACACTCTATTTATACTTGACTTGACTTTCCTTTTTACCTAACTCATGTAGGCTCGAACTTAACCACATAACATAATGCTGACTGGGCCGACCCCCAATAGGGTGGTCTAATAACCCTTTGACCCACATGGCCGACCCCCAATAGGGTGGTCTAATAACCCTTTGACCCACATGACTTATACAGGGCCGACCCCAAACAAGGTGGTCTAATAACCCATCAAGTATAAGTTACGATACTTACAATATAAATAACGACAGTCCTTATAGAGGAATAATACCATCTCTACAGGAATACAATATACATATATGTGAAATACATTCCGAAGTTACATTTACATCAACACTCCCTCTTAACTAGGAAGGTATTTCTCAGCACAGTTCTTCTAGCACAAGTCATCTTCTCTGGATCATCGTCACTGGATAATCGTCATCGAGTCATCATCACCGTCACTGCTGCTGCTATCTCAATCAATCTCTGAATCTACTCGTCATAGGAAGTTCTACAGAGCCAGTCCTTTTTCATACTGGATGTAGGCCCACCACCTGCAGGTCTTCATCATCACTGGCCATACTGTGGAATCCTCAGGACTTTTACGTGCGTCACAAAACCTCGAAAGAGCATCCCAGGCTGTTACGAGCACACAGCTCTACCTATAGGATCTCCCAGGGCAACGAATTACATGTGACCTCACCACAAAACCTCGTAAGAGCATCCCAGGCTGTTACGAGCACACAGCTCTACCTATAGGATCTCCCAGGGCAACGAATTACATGTGGTCATGGCAAAACCTCGCAAGAGCATCCCAGGACTGATTACGGGCACGCAGCCCAACCTATCGGATCTCCCAGGGAAACGAATTACATGCCATAGGACAAAACCTCGCAAGAGCATCTGCCAGATATCCCAGGGCGCTATTATATGCCATAGGCAAAACCTCGAAAGACTATCTGCAGATCTCCCAGGGCAACGAATTACATGTCCTCCCAGAGCAAAACCTCGAAAGAGCATTTTCCAGATGTCCCAGGGCACCGAATTACATGCCATAGGCAAAACCTCGAAAGACCATCTGCAAATCTCCCAGGGCAACGAATTACATGCTCATCTGCATAACCTGATCCACGACCATAGAGTATCAACCTGATACTCACCATACATCATCCTGATGTATCCATGATCATCCTGATCATCATCACTGCAACGTCCTGCTGCATGTCATCTGGAGCAACATCCCGAAGCTCGTCATCTATGATCATCCTGATCATCACTGCAACATCCTGCTGCATGTCATCTGGAGCAACATCCTGAAGCTCATCATCTATGATCATCCTGATCATCACTGCAACCTCCTACTGCATGTCATCTGGAGCAACATCCTGAAGCTCGTCATCTATGATCATCCTGATCATCACTGCAACATCCTACTGTATGATCCACCTGATCATCAATGCATCTACCTGATGCATACCAAGTATCATACATGATCCTCCTGATCATCAATGTATCCACCTGATACAAATACATGATACATATCATCATACATGATCCTCTTGATCATCAATGCATCTACCTGATGCATACCAAGTATCTACCTGATACATATCATCATACATGATCCTCCTGATCATCAATGTATCCATCTGATACAAATACAAATGCATGATAGATATCACCATACATGATCTACCTGATCATACAATGTATCCACCTGATACATATACAGATACATGGTCCAAGCATCCAACATGATGCATACATACCTACATAAAATGATCCAACTGATCATATCCAGCATCCACATGATGCGTACATACATACATAAAATGATCCAACTGATCATATCCAGCATCCACATGATGCGTACATACATACATAAAAATGATCCAACTGATCATATCCAAGCAGAAACCAGAACATCATCCTGATGCTCATCATCCAGCGCTTACATCCACAGCCATGTGAAGGATCCTCCTTCCAACATGCTTGGAATGGCTTCAGCAAATGTGTCCATCACTTCTTCCTCGAAGTGTCCTCGATCTGGAGAACGCCAAGCCTCTCTCTGAAGTACTCGAACTTCACCCTGGCTAGTGGCTTCGTTAGCACATCTGCAATCAGCTCATCCATCGCAACATACAGGAGCTTCACAGCTCCTCTCTACACCATATCCCTGATATAGTGATATTTGATCTCTATGTGTTTCGACCTGTCATGAAACACTGGGTTCTCGGAAAGCTTCACACAACTCTGGTTATCACAGAAGATACCAGTAGCCTCCAACAGGAGATCAAATAACTCAGACAGTAGCTTCCGTAGCCATACTGCCTCACAACTAGCTGAACAGGCTGCAACATACTCTGCCTCAGCTGTACTCAGTGCTACGCAGGACTGCTTCCTTCTAAACCAAGAGATCACACCTGATCCCATACTGAAGCAACACCCAGATGTGCTCTTCCTATCTGCAGCACTGCCATCCCAATCCGAATCAACAAAACCCTACAGGTTAAACTTTTGATTCGCCTCATACCTGAGCCCATAATCCACTGTACCCTTCAGGTACCTCAGAACATGCTTTACAGCAACCAGGTGAACACTCCTCGGATCCGTCAGGAACTGGCTCAATGTGTTCACAGCAAAGCAAATGTCTGGTCTCGTGTTCGTCAGGTACATCAAGGACCCAATCATCTGACGATATATAGAGACATCAACCGGCTCAGATGAAGCATCACATAGAAGCTTCAGATTCGATGCCATAGGTGTGGCCATATCCTTGCAGTCCATCATCCCGAACCTCTTCAGGATCTCTACTACATACTTCCCTTGTCCAAGGAAGATTCCATATGCACTCTGCCACATGCCGAAAACAAATAGTGCATCATTCCCAAATCTTTCTTCCGCTGCATGTCGACAATCAATCTATCTTCACCTGTAACAAACAGGTTATCCGCATACAAAAGTAGTATCACTGGATTGCCTTCCTCAACCTTGTAGTAAAGGTTGGAATCCTCTTTACTCTTGGTAACGCCCAAACTGGATAGAAAGCTGTCTATCCTACCATACCAAGTTCTGCACACATATCTGACTACACCATGCTGTCTTGAAATCCATCTGGTGCATCTTCTATTTCATCACGTTTATATTTCTCAATGCTGCCATCTGCAATATGCTTGATCTGATAGTTCCATATAGAAGTCATAACAAACTTCCCTTCAGGTCTTGGGACTACATCCCAAACATCATTCTTCATGATCGACGGATCATGGCATTCCATTTCTTCATCCCAGATCCTGGGAACTTCAATATCTTCAATAGATATCTTTGTTGCTGGAACAAATGTTGTAGTTCTTCTTTTGTAGGAGATGGCATATGATCTTTCCTACACAACAAGTTAAATTGCATGATTAGAAAACATCTCATAGTTTTCAGAGCAAATTCTTACATAAAGAAATATGTCATACAGTCATGCAATTATCTTAGCCAATGCTTCAATACAACATTTATCCATATCTCGTAACTTTTTAGATGCCTTCCAATCTCTACCAGAACATTGTTAAGAGTGTGCACAACTCCTAATATGTCAGCAAAGAGGTTTCATTCTAGATAAGTAGCAATGGAATGTTGTACAGTGCCATAGGCCACTTACCCATGTATATTAGTAATATACTGTTCATCAATGCAACTATTCTAATATGCACAATACATATCCTAAGTCTAGGAACATGAGCATATACATCATTGAACAATTTTATTTAAACAAACACATATGCAAGAAATGATAATTAAAATACTTATCTTTGTTTGTTCGTTGGGTGGACTCCCTCTGAGTCTTCGCTTTCTTGCAGGAGCTGCTAGAGTCCTAATCTGCAGTAGCTTCTTCTACAACTTTCTGTTGTGGAATGTAGAGAGATGGTCAACTCCCTCTGAATATCTGCATCCTTGCATAAACCACTGGAGTGTACTCCCTCTTGATCTTTGCTTCCTGGATTACCTGTTCTCATATTCATCCTTGGTCCCTATGCATGCTTATTAGTATCATGAATGTGTTATCCTTGTGATCTCATATAAAATCATACATTCATTAGTATACTATTAAAACACAATAATCTCAAGCATGTATAGTCATGATCATTTCAAACAGAAATAATAAGCATTAGCATTCAAGGTTTATGTAGGATTCTTATGGTTAGTCAAATCATAAGAAACATAACATGTCTAAACCTGTAATTACTCAAACCTATGACTCTTCAGGTTAGTTGAATCATCAATCAAGATAAGAGATATAATATGCATAAAACCTGTGATTGTTCAAACCTATACCTTCATGATTCTTCTGGTTAGTCATATCATCAATTATGGTAAGAAACATAATATGCATACAACTATGATTATTCAAACTTATGACTTCATGAATAATCATTATCAAAAACACAACAGTATAAGATCCTAAACCAAGGTAGGATTCTAGCTTGATATAGGAAAAACATACCTGGATTAGCATGCTAGCTAGGTTATGTCTAACATACCTGCATAATGTCTTTTGGTTCTCTTCAGTGACTTGTGCTAGTAACCTGCATGTCTCATATGTTAACCATTACAAAACCAAGTTATACATACCTCGTAAATGGATCTTCTATGAGATCCATGACAATGGATGAATCTTTGTCCTCATGTTATCATGATCATATGTTCTTGGACCAGAACATGATTTGTCTTTCTTGGTGTACCTTTCATGTTAGTAGACAACATAAACCTCATACAACACCATAATGCATTAGTACAATCATAAGTGTCAACACCCTAACCAATGAATATCTTCTATCATGCATTCATAATTTTGTTAAGGTGATACGACAAATCTAAAATCAAAATTGTACTAACCGTAATAACATGAAGACAAACATACCATAAACTTAACCATGAACAAATATCAAAACATACCTTGATGAGTCATACCTGTCGAGATCGCTTGTAATCTTCTTATGTAAGGCCTTAGCCTCATCTCCCTCTGAAACAGGAACTTCTTCACTTATGTAGGTGACCAATCCATCTTCTTCTAGGATTAACCCAATCCACTTGATTTGCAAGAACTGGCCCTGGAGCTGGATATGAGTTTGTCAGAGAAACCCCAAAAATTCAAACTTCCGAAAGGATAGAAATATGCGCCTTGATGAGCTGATCAAGCTGGTATATTTAGAATTTGAAAACTGCAAAGTTTCACTCCTCAATTTTGCCTTTGAAACTTCTAGATTCACTGGACGTGACCCTAGACTGGGGTTTGATGAAGCCCACTCTTCTGCCCAATCAAAAGGTTTGATCCAAAGCTCTAAGCTTCTATTTTTCTGAGGAGCTTCCAGCTGTGGTCACAGATTTCAAAAATTCCCATTTTTACAGAAGCCCTAATTTTCCACTTTCCTGATCAAAGTCTCGAACTAGGGTCTGATCAAGCCCGGTCTTCTGCCCAACCAAAAATTCTGATTTTGGTCTCTAAATTTTTATTTTGATGAGTATCATTCAGCCGTGGTCTCCAATTACAAAAATTCCAACTTTCTCCAAAGCCCTAAATTCCGGAAGCCATGAATGAAGGTACCAAAAAATAATTCTGTTTTGACAGAAATATGTACCTGATTGTTTCTGGTGTAACTCCGAAATTTTTGATCCACAGGGTCTGAAAACGTTTCCTGAGATAGCCTGACCTGTTAGCTTTCCATCCTGATAGGTCTGACCTCAATTGGATTTTCTGAGAGAGAGTTATGCCAAATGTCGCAACGTGACCTGTTTTGGGATAAAACAGAAGAGTGAACTTGTACGGCGTGCCACGTGTCACTGTTTGAACTTCGGCCTATGAAAACGTTTTCTGAGATAGCTAGGCCTGTTATCTTTCGATCCTGACAGGTCTGACGTCAATTGGACTCTCTGAGAGAGAGTTATGCCAAGTGTCGCAACGTGACCTGTTTATGGGATAATATAGGAGAGCGAACTTGTACGGCGTGCCATGTGTCACTGGTTCAACTTCGGCCTCTAAAAACGTTTTCTGAGATAGTACAGACTGTTTAATACCTGTCACTTTTTATGAAATTTCATTTGGAGCTTTCTAGCCCAAGATATGACCTTTTTCCCAAGGTCACCTAATTTTGACTCAGATCTGGAAGAGGCAGAAACCCTATATTGTACAGATCATAAATCACAAAGTACAACGAATTAGAGGTTTTCCTTTGGACACAAGGTACCTGGAGATCTTAGCTTCGGCCTGTAACAATTTCAGATCCGAAAACTTCGCCAAAACGGATTTATAGCGAAAGTGCTACGATGACTGGTTTTTGCTATATCAAGCCCTAGCATCGTAAGTGCAACAAGTGTCATACATGCCATATCATGCCTTCTTTCAGGCTAGCTCTGATACCATGTTAAATTTTCTGAATTTAATTCAATATGATCTAGGATCTTAACTGAGAGAACAACATGTACAGCATATCAATCATGGAGACAATAATGCAAGCACACAAGAGACACAACGATTTACTTGGGGAAAACCATAAAGGTGAAAAACCCCAATAACTTCCTCAGAGATAGATAGAGCAATGATACAACCAACCAAGAGAGATAGCCATAACCTAGCAGCAGATCCTCCTCCTCCATAAGTGCGCCACTCCTCCTTGAGTGCATGTGTGAGAAGTGAGTGTGTAAATAGAGTGTCTCCCACACTCTATTTATACTTGACTTGACTTGCCTTTTTACCTAACTCATGTAGGCTCGAACTTAACCACATAACATAATGCTGACTGGGCCGACCCCCAATAGGGTGGTCTAATAACCCTTTGACCCACATGGCCGACCCCCAATAGGGTGGTCTAATAACCCTTTGACCCACATGACTTATACAGGGCCGACCCCAAACAAGGTGGTCTAATAACCCATCAAGTATAAGCTACGATACTTACAATATAAATAACGACAGTCCTTATAGAGGAATAATACCATCTCTACAGGAATACAATATACATATATGTGAAATACATTCCGAAGTTACATTTACATCAACAGGCCTCTCAAAATAGCTTTCCCTTCAACGTATTCTTCTGTTAAATAAGCTTGATATGGTGATGCTTCAAGAAACAATGGTTACTGAGGAGAAAGCTTAGGTTTTCTTCACTAAAATGAAACATTTTTGGAAAATGTGTGCTATTAGTGCAGAAGGCCTTTCAGGGGGTCTTCTATCGGCTTGGGACCCTCAAGTTCTAAATTTATGCCCTTTTATGTCACAAGCTGGAATCCTTCTCACGGGAAGGTTAGAGGGTCTCGAACTAGAACTGAATTTCATTAACTGTTATGGGCCCTATACAAATAGACAGTCTTTTTGGGAATCGGTCTGTGCTGATAATTTGCTCAATCTAGAGAATTTAATCCTAACATGGGATCTTAATTTTACTTGGTCGGTTGGTGAAGTGTGGGGCAAACATGCAAAAATTGACCCTCTGGGTCCTTACTTTCAAAACATGTTCTCTTCCAGGCATTTGACTGATATTGAATTGGCCCCTTTGTCACCTACTTGGAGGAATGGTGGAAATGGAGATGATTTTGTGTCCAAGAGATTGGACCGCTTCCTCATTGGGGGAAATCTCCTATCAAGGTTCACTTGACATAGATCATGCATTCAACAAATTCGTATCAGTGATCACCTACCAATCCTTTTCCAGTTTGAGTTTACTGCTCGAAAGGAAAGTTACCCATTCAAATTCAATTCAACTTGGTTAAAAGATCCGGATTATAGAGTGGAAGCTATTGTTTTCTGGCCAAACCTGGTTGTAGAGGTCGGGGTTTCTGCTATGGACTGCTTGGTGAAAAAATTAAAATGTCTCAAATCGTTTACCATCCAATTGGAGAATAGAAAAAAGATGTTGATGTTGCAGGAACTAACTCAGGTGGAGGTGGATATTGAATCTATCTTATCAACAAGTATTTTGTCTCCCATTCCGGGTCTAAAATCTAACAGATTGATTGATCTTGAGAAGAAAAAACAATACATTTTGAGGTTTCAGGAGGAATCATGGTGTTTAAAAAGTCGGGCACTATGGATTCAGGCAGGGGATAACAACACTAAATTTTTCCATAAATTTGTGGAATCCAGGAAGAATCAGAATGATATTTGGGAACTAAATGATAGTGGTGGGGGAAATATCTCCTCTGTTAAAGATTTACACATTGAAGCTGTCCATCATTTCCATAATATTTTTCAGGACCCGAAAACAACCACTCTTCTCGAACAGTTTAAAGTTATCAAGGAATATCGTAGGCTTTTTATTGAGGAGGAGGGGGATGGGATATATGCCCCGGTTTCCTTGATTGAAGTTGAGAATTTTCTTAAGGTTTTCTCAAAGGAAAAAATCCTTGGACCGGATGGTTGGTCTATGGAATTGTTTCTTTCCTTTTTTGACATCATGGGGTAGGATATTCTAAATGTAATGGAGGAATCGAGGTTTCTTGGAGCTGTCTCAGGTGCTATTAACTCTAATTCTTTTACTCTTATTCCTAAGTGCTCACATCTTAAGGGTTTCAATGAATTTCGACCTATCTCTCTCTGCAACCTGATTTATAAATTCATAGAAAAAATCATTGTCGTTAGATTGAAACCGAGTTGATCAAAATATATTTCTAAGGAACAATTGGGTTTTACATGACCATCAAATTTTGGATGTGGTAGGGGTGGCACAGGAGGCCTTCCACTCTATCAAATCCAAGCACTTAGAAGTGATCCTTTTAAAATTGGATCTAGTGAAGGCGTATGACCGAGTGGACTGGGAATTTTTATGACTAATACTGATCCAGATTGGCCTCCCTTGGGTGATCAGTAAGTGGATTATGGCATGTGTATCAGCAGTTAACTTTGTTGTTATTATAAATGGTATGCCCACTAAATTCTTCAAAAGTTCGAGGGGGTTGAGATAGGGGTGCCCACTTTACCCTTGTTATTTATTCTGGATATTGAGGTCCTCGGAAGGCTTATCCACAAAGCGAGGGGGGAACAAAAGATTTGGGGAATAAAGTTGCTCCACATTCAGTGGTGACTCATACCTTATTTGTGGATGATGTTTTGTTATATGGGGGTGGAACGCTCTTGGAGTGGTCTCAATTAAAGTTGATCCTGGACATCTTCTGTAAAGCATCTGGAATGCTCATTAGTAAGGAAAAATCCATGCATCTTTTCTCAGAAGTGGAAGCAGACGTTCTTGAACAGATTAGACTCTTGATGCCTTTCAATTTTAAACGGTTAGAGGAGGGTACAAACTACCTTGGGTTCTATCTCAAGACAAATAATTATCAATTGCAGTACTTGCGGTGGTTATTAAAGAGATTCGATAAAAGGATTTCCCACTGGTGCTGGTGATGGTTATCTCTGGGTGGTCGTCTTACACTTGCAAAATATGTACTACGGAATTTAGTTGTGTACTGGCTCTCTTTGTGCAATGTTCCTAAGGGCATTGTGGAGGGGTAGCCTCGGCTCATCTAGCATATGATTCTCTGTTCCTGTCGACTGGTCCCCCTTTGCAGTGGTGGTATAACCCGGTTTGGTCACTGAAAGTTCCGCTCAAATTAAAATGATTTGTATGGCTAGTACTTGATAACAGGATCCTGACCTGGGATAACCTTATTAAATGTGGTGGTTGTATCTCGAATAGATGTGCCCTATGTGGTGTTGGTAATGAATCGATCAATCATCTGTTTTTCTCTTGTTCTTTATCCCAATCTGTCTAGAGGGAGATATGTAATAGGGCTAGTGTTGTTTGCAAATGGATTCATGGTTTGTTTAATGAGAAATTCTGTGACTGGTCCAAATCTAATGGCCATTAGTTATCTCTTCCTGTTTTTTCGGTGTGGGAGATTTGGAAAGCCCGCAACCACTTGATTTTTGAGGGGAAGTCTTCTAATTTCTACTGGTTAAGTAGACGTGTTGTTGCATCTTTAAATGAATTTATTGGTTGCTCTTATACTGGTTTGTGTCGTATTGTCCATCGGTCGGCTCCTTATGCAATGGAGGCCCGCCCCTGGGGGGCTTTTGATGGTGCTTCACAACAGTGTTTGCGGATTAGTGGGGTTGGGGTGTTGATATACTTAGTTGATAATCGTATGCTCAAGTTATGGATGAATTGTGATGGGGGGTCAAATACCAGAAGTGAACTTGTTATGCTATGGTTACTACTTTTTGTTGCTAATTTCCGAAACATCCCTCTTCTACATATCCGTGGGGACTCTAGTGTGATCATCAGGTGGGCACGAGGAGATAGCTCACTCAAAGTCCTCTAGCTGGATTATTGGTTAAGGGATACTAGATGCCTCATCAACTGTTTTGTTCAGATTTCCTTTGTACATGTCTTCTGAGAATATAATACATTGGATGACGTGCTCTCCAAACAGGCTTTATCGTTTCCAAAGGGCTCTATTTTTGTGGAGTATTGGTGTGACGACCTTTTATGCAATTGTTCCACTTTGGATTTTTTCTGAGTTTGATATATGGATCATCGTTTGTGTCCTTCATCATGCAGGTTATTAGCATTCTGCTGGATGTTGGCTACGGGTCACTGTGTTGGTTGGTGTGTTGGCTTGGACTCCCTCTCTACTCCTTGAGGAGTCTCTGATCTGTTGGCTCTTGTGTGGTCATTTTCCTTTTTGGCTATGGGACTATCTGGTCCTCAGTTATGCTCCTTTTGGTTTTGGGAGTTTCATGTTTTAGTTTATCTCTCTATGGTATTGGACACTATGTTGTTGTTTCTTTATGATCTTTTGGGGAATTTTGTGTGGCCATTAGTTTTGTGCCTGCTATGGTTGTTTCTTGGTTGTATAACTATGTGTCACATTCTACTGTTTTCTAATATAAATAATACGTCTTTTTCTTATGAAAAAAGGACTTAATTAAAGAATCGACGGGAAATTTCCTCGAAGTAAGGGATGGTATACAGATATGACAATGCACTGAATCTTTGCATTTACTATTGTAACCCCATCACACATACTAGGGATGGGGCAAATACTATGTAAATTCATTTCATACATACTCAGATTAAATTTATCTTCACACACCTATAACAATGACAATGGTTACAAGAAATAAATTCTGACATTTACAATGCTATAGTCGCATTTACAAATGTCTAAGTAATAGACTATTCCACTAATTTATGTAAGGTTGAGCCCTAAGTTTATCGTAAAATAGAATAAAGGGATAATTCATAAACATGCTAGGGATTAAATAAAGTATTAGATAATGTAGGAAATTGTTTAAGGTGTATATAAATAATCAACTTAGTAAGTCAAATTTGGTTATATTCATCATAGTCACATACATTGAACTCCTTAAAAATATCCAATAACCTTTAAAGTGTCCTTAACACTTTAGCCTATGCATAGAACATTGTAATGGTTCAATACCATAAATCATGATCATCCAAAATACACCAAAAGGGAAATTATGAAACTTGAAGATCCTCGATACCTTGTTTTGAACTCGTCAACTTTCTTATATGAAGCTTGCATAAAAAAAATACATATACCATATAGGAGATGTGTAAATGGGGATTTGTATCAACATATAAATAAATATCCTTTCAAGATAAGTTTAAGTTTTAATAAAAGGAAATAAAAAATAAAATAAAATAAAAAAATACAGGTTTAGGTGTTTTTGTAAGTTGTATCAAAGAATGGTTCGGCACTTGGGAACCAATGGGCAAAGAGAAAGTGAAATAAGAAAAATAATATTTTCTTTTATTTAAAAAAAAAGGAAGACTAACAAATTGTTAATGAAGATGCTTTCTAGATTGAACGTAGGGGATACTATTGTTCTCTAACTACAACTAGCTATCATAAAAATAGCAAATGACTCAAGTATACCTAAATCAACCATATTTTCCTAACATATTGGATGAACAAATATATGTTATGCACCAGTTATGTAGTTTGGTCTTAGAAATAGTTGGAACAAGGTGAGAGCTTGAACAATCCTGGTAGGTTTTAGCGTAAGAAGAAGAAAGATAATAGAGAAGAACATATAGATGAAGGGTGTAAATCATATAATCAGCTTCTACTCATTATCTAGAAATCTGGTTAATTCACTAAAATATGGAAGGCATACCCAGGAATTACTTAGCAGAAAATCAACCTGAGAAAGAGTCTAATAAAGTAGGAGAACTACCTTCCCACATGATTGAGACTATAAGGAGTTTGCGAGCAGAGTTGGATAGCTTTAAATATGATGATAAAAGATTGGTCAAATGTCAGGAGGTATAGCAATAGTTGATGCAATTCTTCTACAAAATTTGACCAAAGAAAAGACTCAAAAACTGTAGGGGCAGACTTCCAACAATAATAAAAAAGGGACCTCAAAAAGAAAAATCGTAAGGACAAATATGAAAGTTCATTGGAAGAAAGTGAATCATCTATAGAATCCTATGCAATTGATTTCTCCTCCAGAAATTCAAGTAGTGAAGAGTCCAAATTTTGATCCCGTAAAAAGAAAACAAAAAATGGTACACAAGATGATTTGAAATGTGAATTTAAGAAGATCAATCCACCTACCTTCGATGGATAAGTCAAGACTGGAGAGGAAGCTGAATCCTGGCCACTCGAAATGAGTAAATAACTTAAAATTTATAACTATTCCAGCAATACAAAAGCGCAAGTGGCTATTTACAACTTGAACGAAAAGGATACAATTTGGTGGATAGACGTAAAATTGGTAAAGCATTTGATAGAAGAAAGTATTATCTAGAAAATGTTTAATAAATAATTCAAAAAATAAGTATATTTCAGAGAGTTCTATGATGGGAAAATAAAAGAATTTCATGAACTTAAATTCAGACAAAGGTCAATGGATGAACTCGCCAACAAGTGTTTGGAATTATTGACGTATGTGTCCTATATTAGAGATGAGAAAATAAAAATTTAGTGTTTCCTAATTACTCTACCCCAATCCTACCATGATAAGAATGAATTTGATGGCCCAAAAACATTGGATGAGACTATCATAAAAGAAAAGTGTTGCTATGACCAATATAAGCAAAGAACGGAAGCTTCAAAGTTTTGGAAGGAGAGAAAAAGGAAAAAAGAATAAATGAGAAGGAAAGGTTTCATACCTCCACCATACAAAAAACAAAACATAAATGGACAACTGTTAGGATTTCAGCAAAATCAAATAAGTAAAGACGAAAAATAAATTCAATAACTACAAGGAGACAAAACTTAGTGAATTTTTCCAAGGAACTGTGGAGTGTTGGGGATGTGAAGGAGCACACATGTTAAGGAACTATCCTCATAGAGATAAAACCAGTAAAAACATTCATAATATCCAGGAGGCCACCACAGTTAATGATGTAGCAAGAAACATCCCAAAAATTTATGACGCTCTGGAGGATAGACAAGATGACCACCATTTGTAAATGATAGAGGTGGAAGATAAAATCTTTGCTCAAACTGTATATGTGTTAATTGATCATGGATCTAGTCAAAGCTACATTTCTCCAAAAGTTGTTGCAATGTGTAAACTTCCAAAAAACAAACATAGGAAATCTAGGCTTGTTTATTTAGGTACGGGAACCAAAAGGAAGATAACAGAATTAGTGGAGCAATGTCAGAATGAAATGAATGGCGTGAACACAAAATCATATTTAAATAGTTTTCCATTGGGATCATACGATGTGTTAATACACATGGATCGGTTGAAGAAACATAGGACAATTTTGGACTGTTACCATAAGACCTTACTCTGTAAAGATTAAATGGAAATTCCAAAACAATAATTGGAGCTCAAAAGGCTCTCTCTGTTAGATAGCTTTATGCCAGGCAAATGAAAAAGTGTGAGAGAAAAGGGTGTGAAATGTATATTACTCATATCATAGAATCTATAGAAGAAAACAAGCCCTAATTAGAATAGTTTGCAATCCTCCAATATTCTAGAGACATGTTCCTAGATTAAATACCAGGATTACCTCCTAAGGAGGATATTGATTTTACTATCAATCTAATTCCAGGAGCAACTTCTATTTCTAGGGCACCTTATAGAATGAGTACTCCAAAGTTAATTGAGTTGAAAATGCAGTTACAGGAAATGTTGGAGAAAAAGTACATAATACCAAGTGTTTCCCCTTGGGGGCACCAATCCTCTTTGTGAAAAAGAAAGTTGTAACCATGAGGTTTCTCATAGACTATAGGCAGTTGAACAAAGTAAATATAAATAATAAATACCCCCTTCCCAAGAGAGATGATTTATTTGATCAAGTAAGAGGAGCAAAAATATTTTCCAAAATTTACTTGAGGTCAAGTTACCATCAATTCATAATTAAGGATGAAGACATACATAAAACAACCTTTAGAACTAGGTACGGGCATTACGAAATTGTTGTCATTCCTTTCGGTCTCTCTAATGCATAGGCTACCTTCATGTTCCTTATGAACATAATATTGCAATAATATTTGGATAATTTTGTTTTATTTTCATTCATGACATCCTAATTTACTCTAAGAATGAGCAAGAGCATGAAGAGCATCTCCAAGTAGTTCTGCAAATATTAAGGAAACATCAATTGTATGCTAAATTCAACAAATGTGAATTTTACCTGCAGCAGATTGAATATTTAGGACACGTTATTTGAAAAAGAAGTGGAAGTGGACCCTGACAAGGTAAAATCCATCAAAGATTGGCCCATTCCTCTCTAGTTCAATTCTCATGTGGCGAATTGTTGATGTCGTTAATTTGGTGAATTTTTGTTTTGTTTCTCTCCTTAGACAGTGTAAAATGGTTAAATGGAAAAATTATTCAATTATATGAGCATGTGCATTTGATTTGGCCTTCCTCCGAGATTTTTCGATGGTTAAATGAAAAGGAAATTGTGTTTTTTTAATTTGCACGCATTCCTATTGTGGTTGGTTCTCTTTGAGGTTGTGATACCCTGAGAACCCTTACATGCGAACTTGTAACACTGCGAGAACCCCTACATGCGGACTTGTTGAGCATTGTCCTATTCCATGGAAATGTTGGTTAATGGTTTGGTAAAAATGGCATTGTATGTGGCTGTGAATGGTGTTAATGGTGTGAATTTTCTCTCTAGTTTGGTTCTCATGGAGCGAATTGTTGGTGTGGTTAATTCGGTGAATTTTTGTTTTATTGCTCTCCTCAATCACTATATAATGGTTAAATGAAAAATTATTTGATTATTTGTGCATGCGTGTTTTATTTGGCCTTCCTTCGAGAATGTTCAATGGTTAAATGAAAAAGAAATTGTGTTTTTTTATAACTTTTCTGTTGTTTGGAGAAAGTCAAATTTTGATAACTTTGTATATTTTCCCATTTCAAGATTTTTTTTTTCATTTTCTTTTATATTTCTATTTTTTAATCCTAATCAATAAAATATAAAACATAATATTGATTTAATATAATTGAAAAGTGCTAAATGTATAGCATCATGAGTCATTCTCCAAGCCAATCTTGTGCAACCAAGATTGGGTCTCATGTGTTGACGTAGGGAGCCTAAGTTGGATTCAAGAACTTGGAGTAGATTCTTGAGTTGGACTCAAGAATGACTAAGCCTTTAGTTGTAAAAGGTTATTCCTCATGTGTTGAGGTGAATTCTTTGATGTATCAAAGTGATGATGTTGGACAAGGCTCAGGATTTGTGTGTCAAGTCGGATTCTCATGTGGACCTCCAGTTATAGTAGGTATCCATAGGGTGGACCTCTAGTTATAGAGGTATATGCTTTGCATATTAAAGCATTAACATTGTGTGACGTATTACTAACCATGGTCATTGATTGCTTTTAAGTCTCCTTTAGAGACTGACCACCTCTAGAGTGAATTACTTTAGCATATGATCATTTGGTCCGAGAGTAATATAATACGATCACAACATCTGACAAATCTTTTGAGTATAATCTGATATGATAGATAATTAAAGTTAACACATATTTACCATGTAGTAAAGATAAGAGATAAAGATAAATGCATAGAGAAAAAGAGAATTAGAATTGCTCATGACATGACTAAGTGAATTCAAATTATTAAACTTCAGTGAAGACTTCAGTAAATCAAAGGAGAACTCTAATTCATCACTACAGTGATGTTAACAAGAAAGAATCAGTTAAAGAGAGTTAACTAAGTGATAACAAAGAAGATCTAGTTAACTAAGTGTTATTGCATGACGATACTTATGTTAAACTAAAAGACGACACTTATGTTAAACTAAAAGACAACACTTGAGTTGCGACACTTGCATGACGACACTTAAGTTAGCCACCTAACTAAGTGGGAAAGCTTTCAGTAAAGGGGTGAGTTCATCCTAAGACTCGATTCGGTGTGTTAATGCATAGCATGAGAAGTGGGGCGCTCTTCTTCATGCAAGATTGATTCATCCAGATGGAGGGTGAGTTCATCATGAAGTCAGAAGATAAAAATAGAAGTCAATGCATGTGAAGAATATATAAATATGTTATACATTATTGATGAATTCAAAGTGGAGTGAATTCTCTTTTCCCTTGAAGGCAAGGTGCTTCTATTTGTGCAGGATATTATTTTGAGTCTCTCTTCTTTATCTTTCTCTTACTCTGCAATTGTACCGGGGGTGCTTGATGTAAAAGACATTCTATGCTATCTATCATAATTATACTCTGAATATTTGTTGGGGTTTTTCATCCTCATTGTTGCCGATCACTTCCGCTCCAGATCCAGCCGTTTCAGATCTATTCTAAAAGTCGTTCCAGATCCAGTCGCCATTTCAGATCCAGCCGTTTTCGATCCCTTCCGCGTCGTTACAGATCCATCTGTTGTGGATCCCTTCCACGCCGCTGTTGCCGATCCATTTCTGGAAAGAAAAAAAAAAGGTATAAAATTCTGTTTTTCGGCCATAACTCCCTTAGTTCAACTCTGTTTTCCTTGAAACTTCACTGACATCCCTACAATCCCATTCTTCATCTTTAATTCCTGAAGACCCTATCCCAAATTCCACTTCCCAAGACCACAAATCCCACATTTGTCTATTTTTAGGGTTTGCCATAACTTCTTCAATTTTCACTCGACTGCCTTCAAATTTTACCATAGAGTTCCCGCTTCTGAAATCCCCATTTTTTGCTTCCCTGTCCCTCAGAAAGTGTCGAAAACCTAGTCAAACCCCAACTACCCCTCCGAGTTTTTCCCAAATCCAAATTTCCCCTTACTAAATAAGCTTGTGTTTGTGTTTCTCTATCCATTTCCCCCCTCCCCCCCGCACAAAAAAAAAATAAAAAAATAAAAAAATTACTGGTTATGGTTGTCACTCGCACAAGAGCAAACACCATGGAGGAAGCACTTGAAACCATCCAAACCAAACTCCAAGATCTGGATGAAAAATTTCTCAGCCTCCATCTTCAGCATTCAGCCATGAACAATAACCGCCAGCCATAATCTTTTGCAGCCACCGGGTTCTCTTCTTCCAACAATTTTCGTGGGTCGAAGCTTGATTTTCCTCGCTTCAATGGTACTGATCCGACTGGATGGATATACCGAGCAGAACAATATTTCAGTCTGCATAATACTTTTGATGTTCAGAAAGTTCCACTTGCATCCTTTCATTTGGAACAGGAAGCCCTTCAATGGTACCGTTGGTACATCAAAGCTCATCCCGAGCCAAACTGGACAGATTTTTTCCTACTCCTTTTGTCACGATTTGGTCCTAGTTCTTTTGATGACTTCACAAGAGCACTCACTAAATTTCACCAAACTAGCACAGTGAGAGAGTATCAGACGGAATTTGAGAAACTAGCCAATCACACAGAAGGATTGTCTGATGAATTCTACAGGAGTTGTTTTATCAATGGTCTTAAGGATGAAATTCGCTCAGAGGTCAAAATGTTTTGTCCCAACACAATGATGGAAGTCCTAGGGTTGGCTAAGCTGGCTGAGGACAAGATCGCAGCTCAACAACGCTCCAAACCCACCTTTGTTCCCTTTAGAAATATGGGTTCCCAACGACCTCCCATCATGCCTGCTCCTCAACCAACTCCTATCAAGCAATTGTTTGAAACAGAGATGCAGGCACGCCGAGAAAAAGGGCTTTGTTATAATTGTGATGAGAAATTCACTGGGGGACATAGATGTGTTCAACAAAAGCTCTATCTCTTGGATGTGGATTCTTCGCCTGCCTCAAAACTTGATGAAGAAGCTCCAGATACAGTAGATGATTAGGTCGACATTCAACACCTGCTTGTTGGCACCCCATCTTAGGATGACCCACCCGAGATCTCTCTCCATGCTGTAACCGACGTCACCACCCCACAAAGAATGTGAGTCAGGGGATACTTCAAGAAGCTCCCTCTTACCATACTCATTGATTCTGGTAGCACTCATAACTTCATTGATCCTCGGATTGCCAAACAGGCTGATTGTTTTGTCCATCCTTGCTCCAACTTTGAAGTCATGGTTGCCAATGGGGGCACCTTACCTTGCAAGGGGAAGTGTCACAATGTACGTATCTCTATGGAAGATTATAACCTGCGCTCTCACATGTTTGCCTTGTCCTTAGGCGGATGTGATGTGGTTTTGGGCGTTCAATGGTTACGCACACTTGGCCCCATCTTATGGGATTTTGCTGAACTTTGGATGCAGTTTTCAGTCAATGGGGCACAACACAAATTTATGGGCTTACAACCAGGGTCTCTCTGCATCATCAGTTCACATCGCCTGGAAAAAATACTTAAGAAGAATTCACATGGTGTCATCGCTCAGCTCCATTCCATTCAGATGCACCCATCAACAGTCTCCACTACTTCCTTGGATAGATATGTAGGTGTCTTTGCTAAACCAATGAGCTTGTTGCCTTCAAGAGACCTTTCCGGTAAGAATTTAGCCGCATCTACCTCTCAGCAGTAAATGATGACTATTTTGCATACAGTCCAGAAGTGGCATCCATCCCTATTGGAGAATTATTTCTGCATCAAGACTGATATCCAGAGTCTGGAAACTTTCCTGGAACAACGGGTCTCCTCCCCAACACACCTGAAATGGGTTATCCAACTCATGGGTTATGACTATGCGACCACTTACTAGAAGGGTAAGGACAATATGGTGGAAGATGCTCCTCCTCGCACATTTGATGACCCAGTTTCTCTTACAGCTATTTCTCTGCTTGTTCCAAATTGGTTGCAATCTGTTCAATGGGGCTATCTCTTCTATGAACTCCATGCTTCTTCATCAATAGGGCATTCTGGGTTCCTCAAAACGTATGACCAGGAACAATGTAACTTCTTTTGGCAGGGACTCAAAAGGACAATTCAACGGATGGTGGTTGACTATGATACTTTCCAGGTCAACAAGGGTGAAACGACCCTCCTTTCAGGATTGCTTGAACCCTTACCCATCCCTCCACAGATTTGGACAACTATTTCTATGGATTTCCTAGAAGCGCTCCAGTGGTATAGTACCACATCTCAAAGGACACCAAATGAAGTAGTCTTTGTACATGCAACACCAGTTCTTCTTCCCTACACCTTCAGTGGCTCCCTAGTTCAGGCAATTGACTCAATTCTTCGAAACCGTGATCAGCTTCTTCTCATTCTGCAGGACAATTTTCACATGGCAAGAATTCTACTAAAGCAACAAGCTGATCAGCACCGTTCTGAGCGCACTTTTCACATCGTTGATATGGTTCTTCTTCGTCTACATCCTTCCATGCAATACTCCCTGAACTCCAAAGGCGCTAGTGGCTCAGAATGCAACCCGAGGATGCTACAGGGGACCCACTCCTTTAGATTCTGCATAAATTTCCACATCTAAAGCTTTGAGGACAAAGCTTTTTCTAAGGGAGAGGGGATGTTAGGAACCCATGTCTTTACTTTGTTAGTATATTGTTGTTGGACACATCTGCTTTGTAAGTCGTCCTGTAGTATTTGTTGATCCATAGTTTATATTAGCCCATAGTATTGACCCATAGTATTGGACGCATATGCTTTGTAAGTCGTCCCATAGTATTATATGTCCCATGGTTTTGACTCATAGTATTGGCGCCTAGCCTTAGCCCATGGTTTGTATTGACACATAGTATTGACCCATGGTATTGGTGCCTAGACTTAGTATATAAGTGTGTGTTGAGGCCTATGAAGGCACCGGGAAGTTAATTGTATTGAGCTTCCTCAAAGGAGGTTGCCCCCTCGAAGTGGCCCGTGATCAATATAAAAGTGATTATGAGTTCTATTATTTCTGATATCTTGTGTATTTGCATTAATTAATTATTGCAGGTTCTTCACAGATAGAAATTATAGCACAATGGGTATTGAACCCACTTGTGGTGCAAGCATTTGTATTAGACTTCATTGTTAAAGAAAGTAAGAAAGAATCATTTTCAACAAGTCTTAGAATAAGTTACAAAACTAAATGAGAACAAGAAATTAGATCTCATAAGTGTAGAATCCACAACACAAGTTTCTCGTGTCTTTTTATGTGATCTATTGTTGTTATTTGCAGTTATTGATATACATGTGGGCCAAAGGACTACTAAGAGTATTGTTTTTATTTGCAGATATTGATATACATGTGGGCCAAAGGATTACTAAGAGTATGATGTAACACTTTATGATATATAAAAAAGACCAAAACATGATAACGAGAGTTATCTTGGTCATAAACATATTTTTTTTCCCAAAAACAAAAACTGTAATTTATATCAACTAAGTAATGAATTACATTGTTCAAAAGAGGCTTTTGAATCCAAACTAAAAAAGTCCATGTGTTCAACAGGTAGTGGGAATAATATGTCTCATGTAATAAAAACTACAAAAAGTGATAATAATAATAAAAAACGTAATTTATATTAACTAAGTAATGAATTACATTGTTCAAAAGAGGCTTTTGAAGCCAAACTGAAAAAGTTCACGTGTTCAACGGGTAGTCAAAATAATATGTCTCATGTAATAAAAACTACAAAAAGTGATCAACTATACATATCATAGATCATTTAATGTGCATAGTCAATAAATATTATATGTGATTCTAGTGTTGCTGCTAAAGTAAATCAACTAGGTATGGGAGAAAAATCATATTTATTTCCGATGCAGTCATCAGTTGTCCACTACTTCCAAAATGCTTCCTCATTCTGTACCCCAATATTGGATAGGACATCAACCACCTTATTTCTTTCCCTAAAAATATGGTGAAAATAAATGTTTTGAAAAAGGCCTATATATCTAAGTATGTCTTCATACAAAGGACGCAGATGAATATTCTTCGGTGGTTTCCTTTGTCTAGACCAGTCTATAACCAAGAGAGAGTCTCCAAAACATGTAATTGCTCCACCCATAAAGATGAGGCCAGCTTAAGATCCAATTTCAATGCATTCAACTCAGCGAGGTTGTTAGATGCCCTACCTAATATTGCTGCAAATCTATGCCAATTGAAGTCAGAAGTGTAGATGATACCACCTACGCCATCAATTTCGGGGTTTCCTTGGGATGCACCGTCGAAATAGAACCAGCTGCCAGATTTATCTATTAGCTCCTATGTGATAATTTTGTAGCTAGTGCTGGCATGAGACTATGGGAAGTGTTCCATAATGGCCACACTTTTTGTGGCATGGACCATATATGGGATAATAGTGTCCTCAAAGATATCCTTATTGTGAGCTAACCATGCACCCCAAATTATCAGAGCTGGTAAAGCCTTATAATCCCCATTATCATCATTATTAATCCAATTTAGAAAAGATTGTTTGAGGATATCTCCTTCCCATATAAAAGGATTACTATAGAAATGAGATGCATATCACCACATGTTAATGATGAATGGGCAATTGATAAATAAGTGGGGGATGGATTCGGTGTCATTGTAGCATAAAGAACACCGACTGGGTCCATTGCCTAAAAGGTGACTCGTTCTGTCACAAAAAAGTACTTGACTACTTTCCCAACAAGTGCTAACCATATAATTTGGACTTCAGAGGGCATTGAAACTTCCATATAATATTGTTCCACCATGGAGGTTCTGGAACGTCTTCCTCTTCCATTGCCACTGTATTACCCAAACTAGGATGATAAGATCCACTCGAAGATTTGTGAATCCATACAAGTGATTCCACTCTGTCACTAAGTCAGATATGGTTGTTTTGTAAGTCTTTAAGGTATAAATCCAGCAGTCTTCGATGATCTTCCGTAAAGCCTAAAACTTTACATTATACCATGATTGAAAGGTGTGAGTAGTATTAAGGCGACCTTGAATCTGGTATAAAAATATGATACCTTGATCATATAAAAGCTATGTCATCTCTTCAAGCACCCTATGAGAAGCTTTGCATCCAACCCATGGGTCTTGACCTATCCTGATACTCCTGTCATTGCCAACATCCCAAGCTAGCTAGTCACCAATAATGTCAAAATATTTTATGATAGCTTTCCACATATTTTTTACATTCCTTAAAGAATAATTCTTGGACCTGGTTCATTCTTCAATGGATAAGGGGGAGATGTATTTATGTTGAATAACTTTAACCCTAAGGCCATCATTTGTAATTAAACACCAAATACCTTTCATTGCTAGGGCTCTTGCAAAGCACTAATAGTCCTTGGTCATAGGCATTCACAACAATATGGGTGCCATTGTTATTTAAGTATTTGCATACTTAAGCATGCACTTGAATGTGCCCTAATCATTTATATAGTGATATGAATCACTTTGATAGTGAGGGTAAGGTTTGCAATGGGAAAGAAGTTGATCAGTTTCTAGGTACTTTAACTACCATGCATCGTATCTATCAAAGAAACACATAAATGAGTAGTAATATGTTTGCTTTTAGGAATACTATTTGATTGTGTGCATCAAATACATTGTGTATCATTACATGACAAGGTAAAGTCATTTCAAGAGGAGATGGAACAATATGATTTTCTTACACGTTATGATATTAAAAACATTGAAAGAAAAATAAAGCAAGCACAATATATGTTTGGCAAGAATGAAGCCAACACAATATATGTTTAGCAAGAATGAAGCAAGCATAATATATGGCAATCTATAAACCCAAATAAAGTATTTTACTACTCAAAATTTGAGAATGAGGTAGATGATGAGGGACACACTCCCTTCAATTTAGGCATTCAAAATCAATCACCTATTGAATAGATAACAAAAATATTGCCACGATATTTTAGTAACAATGGACTCGTCTTTTGGGACAAATTATTGCAAGTTATGTTCACATTTCACGTTTTTATGCATATTAGTGATAGTCTACTTTTTATAACAAGTAAAAATAGCAGCAAAGTTGCTTATACCTGCCTTTTAAGAAGAAAATAAAATAATAATAAAACTAATTTACAAATAAATAAATAAATTTTGCATTTGATAATAAAAATAATTAATAAAATAAAAAAATGTTTTATTGTATGCTAAGGATATATAGCTCAAGATTATAGTGATTGTATTATCAATTAATTATAATTATCTTAAAAAAAAAGATTCTTAATTTTATGATTCATATAAGTTTAATTGAAAAAAAGTAAAAGAATAAAAAAGATTTTACAACTCAATTAATATTATAATAATATTAATAATATAATTAATAAATTTTCATATATAATATTTTAAATATACATTATAATTTACTGCTAAACAAAAATCTAGTTAATAAAATTTTATTTGTATATATTTTTTATAATGAATAAAAATATGAAACTTTAATATATGGTTAAAAGATTTTAAATCTTTAAATGCTTGAAACATTTTAAGTAATTTGGAAATATAATGATGTGTTTTATACATAAATGCTTGGTATAATGCAATTAGTCATTGATATTGTGACTTACTTAAAAATCAATGAGAATTAATGCTCAACAAAACTGTTTCATACTCCTTTCGAAATTTTATTAATTTCTCTTTCTTTAAGCTTAATTTTGATTGAAAAAATTAAAATCCAATTTATATAAAGCAGTTAAATACTAAAGTTAATGATTACAAGTGGTTGATGGAAAAAGCATAAACGAGAGATCCCAATTTTTAAGGGCAGCCAATGAATACATAACCCTAAATTAAAATCCATTTTTTTAAAATATACTTAATAATAGCTTTAAAACAGTTAAAATAATAATTTTATTTGTATAAAAATGATGAATAGTAGAGTTAATGATTCCAAGTGGCCAATGGGAAAGGGGGATAAATGAGAGAATCAAGCGATCCCATTTTTAAGGGAAACCAATGAATACATAATCCTATCACCGGCCGCCAACATCTTCTCGGGCACTGTACAAACAAATTAGGATAGACCACCATCCCATGCATGGTGTACGTTCACAAAGTTCAAGTCGAAGACAAGGACACATGAGACAGAAGCCCTAGCTAGGTGCTAGAGTCCCTGTCCAACTGAAGCAAGAAAGCCATATATATCAGGCGACAGTTCTTTTTATTTATTGCGAAGACATAGTACATTTTTTCATTTACGACGTGGTAGACGTGGCAGGAGAATAAGAGCTATTTTAAAATTTTAATATATTTTTAATTTCTGACAATTACTCTTCAAACCAAAGGAAATTAGTCTAATCATTAGTTTTAGCCAATCATAAATTAATAATTTGATATTTTAAAATTATAAAAATTAATTTTTGATTTTCAAATATTAAATTTAATATATATATATATATATTTGAAAACTATAGAAATCTTTATGGCAAAAAGTAAAAATAATTAAAAGTAAAAAAAGTTTGAATCTAAAGGATTGCTATATAACTGCCTTTGACAGGTATAATAATGATGTTAAGCAAATGAGAGTTAATTTGTCATTTATATGTAATTTAAATAAAATTCAGATAGTATTGCTTTTTGATTCTCAACATAATGGTGTTCCTATTACATAGGTTATCATGTCTAGAGTTGTGCTCAATGATATTTCCAAAAGGATGAAAATAAAATCAATTTTCAAGTATATATGCATATGTTAGAATGGCAATTGAATGCATTCATGGTAGATGATGTACATAATTTAAATAAAATCTAGATAGTATTGCCTTTTGATTCCCAACATAATGGTGTTCCTATTACATAGGTTATCATGTCTAGAGTTGTGCTCAATGATATTTCAAAAAAAGGAAAATAAACTAAATTTTCAAGTATATATGCATATGTTAGAATGACATGAC
Source organism: Larix kaempferi (assembly GCA_027924585.1). Lineage (NCBI taxonomy): Eukaryota > Viridiplantae > Streptophyta > Pinopsida > Pinales > Pinaceae > Larix > Larix kaempferi. Next base: position 210,726 of record BSBM01000211.1, read on the forward strand.
AATTGAATGCATTCATGGTAGATGATGTAGCAGATGAAATCATTGCAATCAAGTTTGGATTTTTGTGGGAATTCAATTGCAATGTTATGTTTTGTGGTGTTTTATTTTTCATCTTTTGAAACTCAACATTACATGCATTGTTAAAAATACTTTGTAAATCAAAATATATATTTGGTATTTCATAGATTTTAGGTGTAAGATGTAGACATTTTACTATCAAGTCTACCTTTACAATTGGCATGTTCAAATGACATGGTTAAAATATATTATTTCTAATGTAAAAAGGTTTATTACAGGGATTTTAAATGTTTAGGCAACATTATGCATGGACCTACCAATGTTTCATTTATGGTTAATCATAAGGACAATGAAATGTTGGAAGGATTTTAAGAAGAAAGTGAATTTATTGAATACTTTGGTGGATGGTGGTTGGGGATTATAGGCGTGGCTCTTTTTTATTTCTTTTGTTAAAAAACTTGTCATGTTGGTTTTTTTCATTATTTTTTGGTAAATTAATCGAAAGCTTTTTTCATAAAAAATGCGGGGAAGATGTTACTATACATTAAGACATTTTGCGCAAGAAACAAATGGGGTTATTAAGTCATATTATTCACACTTGAAACAAGTATTTTTAAAGTCAACAAGGATAACTACTCATCATCAAATACATTGTGTAGTGCACTAGTTAACAACGATTGTCCACATTTGTTATCAATGGTGTCAAAGTGGAAAAGATAATGGTTTCAATCAAGAACCGGTACACCATTCCTTAAATTAATGATTTTTTCAATCATCTCAAAGGTGCCAAGTTTTTCGGCAAGATTGATCTTAATTCAAACTACCACCATGTGTTGATTGAGGTGATTAATGTCTCGAAGACAACTTCCTTTCCAGTGGAGGATCTCTTCGAGTTGTTAGTCATACCCTTCTATTAATTTGACTAAAGTGCAAGTAATGTTAATGAAGGTAATGGATGATATTCTACGGTCATTTACCAATTCTTTTATGATTTTATATCTTGATAAGTCAACATCTTCAACAGAAACTTGGAAGAGGATTTGAAGCGCATTTGACAAATGTTGAGCACCCTACAACAACATCAAATATATACTGAGAGATGCACATTCAATATTCAAATAATTAAATATTTGGGGTACATCATGGATGAGCATGATGTGCATGTGATTCCAACCAATGTCTAATTCATTCACAATTAGTTGACCTTGATGATACTAATAGAGTTTCACAACTTCTTGGCCCATACAAAATATTATAGGAGGTTCATGTTGGGGTTCTCTCACATTGGTTGGACCCTGATCTAGCTAATGAAGGGTGGAGCAAAGTGTTGGTCTAAGTTGAATAAGTTGCCATTGATGTCAAGTTACATGCCATTACTATCAAGTTACAAGTCATTGCCATTGATATCAAATAAACTTCATGGTTATAATTGTGTGGATCCCTTGTTTTATTTAATTGGAGGTTATTATTGAGTGCATTTAGTCATTCGAAGCAGAACTTGAACCGTTGGCAACTCGAACCGGCCCAGAACTTGAACCGAATAGATGTAGGGTATTCCAAGAGACAAATAGATGATGGGTGTCAAGGAAGTGTGTAGTTTTTAAAGCCAAAAATTGAAAATACAGTTGAGAGGTGATTGCTGGAGCTGCGTGGGTGTTAATGGACAGAGCTGGAGCTGCGTGAGGGAAAATGGAGAAAGATGGGGTTGCATGAAGACAAGAGGAGCAAATGGAGAAAGCTGGGCAGTGTGAGGACAAATGGAGATGGTTGGAGTAGCGTGAGGGAAATAGGAGGCAACTGGAGCTGCGTGAGGGCAATAGCAGATTGCTGGAGCAGCGTGAGGGAAATAGGAGGCAGCTAGAGCTGCGTGAGGGCAATAGGAGGAAGCTGGAGCTGTGTGGGTGTAAAAGGAGGAAGCTGGAGTTGCGTGGGTGTTGAAGGGGGAAGCTGGGAATGCGTGGGAGAGCTTGGGACAAGAAAAACCTTTGTTGGAACTATGTGGGAGTATTTGGGGGAGGAAGAACATCTGTTGGAACAGCGTGGGAGTGTTTGGGAGACTGCAAATACAAAGGTGAGTGTGTATTCTAGAGAATGTGTATGCAGATACAGAGATAGCAGATGTGTGAATAGAAAATTAGAAGAGAACAGAGTATTCATGAAAATACTGGAGAAAGAAGGTTGACTGCATAACTATGAAACAGCAAAAGAGAGAAGAAATAAAACTGACCCTGACCAGAGAAGCATTGAAATGATTATGAGCAGGCTAATGTACAACAAGTTGATGCTTGTACAGTTGGTGCTCTTTCCAGGTTGTAGCCTAAGAGTTTGATGCATAAATTGAGTTGGTGCTCAATGTTTGTACTGTACATGACTAGAAGCTTGCTTGACATTCCAAGAAGAAGAGGTTTTCTCCCTTTATGGGTTTCCTCGTATATCTGTGTCTCTGTCTATGTTACTTGTGAGTATGCTATGTGTTTTACTACAATGAGATATTGCTGCAATAGAAATTAAAGATGTCCTGCATGAGTTTAAATTGAATATTAAACTTTGAAAGAAACTGATTCACCCTCCCCCTCTCAGTTTCCTTAATAAGTTCAACAATTGGTATCAGAGCGAGGTACCTTCATTCAAATAGTTAATCACTGGAAGGTAGATCCATAAGCTTAATCATGACTAGTCAAGAAGGAAGTTCATCCAATAGAGCTCCTCTGTTTGATGGCACAAATTTTGCCTTCTGGAAAATAAGGATGAGAACTTATCTTATGTATCTAGGTGCAGATGTTTGGGATGTTGTTGAAACTGGGTATGTGAAGCAAATCGTTCTTTCCTCTAAGGATGACAAACTAGAATTTACTTTTAATGGCAAGGCGATGAATGCAATTCTTAGTGGACTTGCAGAATCTGAGTTTGTGAATGTTATGCACTGTACTTCAGCCAAAGAAATGTGGGACAAATTGATAAGTTGTTATGAAGGTGATGAAAAAGTAAAGAATGCTAAACTTCGGGTTCACAGATTACAATTTGAATAGTTGAAGATGAATGATGATGAAACAATAAGTAGGTATTTCTTAAGAGTTGAAGAACTTGTCAATCTTATGAAGGGTCTTGGTGAAAAAATAGATGATGATATCTTGGTTTCGAAAATCTTAAGATCTCTTACTGATAGATTCAACCCTAAAGTTTCAGCTATAGAAGAACTAGATGATCTTAAGAGTATGACAATTGATCAGTTGCTCGGAACCCTAACAACTTATGAAATGAGGATTGTCAAAGAAACAATTACTACGAGGGAAGCATCTTTTAAGGCTGGAAAGCAAAGAAAGGATAAAGAATCCGATTCTGATACAGATGGAATTGTGTCAAAATTTGCTAGAAGACTAAAAAAGGGGACAAGCAAATATCAAGGTAAGTTGCCCTTCAAATGTTTTAATTGTGGAAAGGTTGGTCATTTTGCATCCAAGTGTCCATACAAAAGAAAGGACTATGAATCAGAGAATCAAGAGAAGATCAATAAAGAAAAGAAATATCAGAAGAAAAGTCTTTGTATAAACAATAACGATAGTTCCTCAGAAGATTGGGATAAAGGTTTCTCAGATCATTAGAGAGATTTTGAGGTCAAAAAATGGCCTCCTAAGAGATGTATTACAAAAATATGAGATATATTAAAATATTAAGAATTGGGGGTTTTATGGGGTAGGTATATATGACAAGTCACCTCCCACACTATTTTCTATGCACAATATAAATAACCATGGTTGAGTTGCTTTTCAAAATTCACTAGAAATAAAATTAATAAAATAAGTCTACATTGATGTGACTAAGATTCATTGTAAATTCTAAAAAATTTATTGTCCTTTAGCATTTATTTGTCTTGAACTTGCAAATGAAATTAAATAATAAAAAATATTTTTAAGAGCTATTTTTTTAATTTTATGTTGACTTTTTATATTGAGTACTTTTCTCGTGAATTTACTATAATGTTATTTAATTGAGAATTTATTTACATGTAAAATGTTAATAATATTATTATAATTCACATTGCATTATTATTATTATTAATATTTATTAAATCTATTATTATTCTTTATTAGTTTGACATTATGTTATTAAATATAATGGAGTGAATATATAATTTAAAATTAAAAACATAAAAATGATAATATATTATTTTATAAAAAAATGTGAAAGGACTTTCTTTATGAATTAAAAGTACTTCATTTGAAAATGACAATAATATTATTTTATGAGAAAGTGTGAAAAGACATTCATTATGAGTACTTTACTTGAAAATGACAATAATATTATTTTATGAAAAGACTATCATTATGAGTACTTTACTTTATGACTTAAAAGTACTTACACCACTACCTTGGTTAACTATGTGTTTTCATCCACCATAGAAAATTTGACAAATAAGCATTCTTAACTCATGCAATGCCACCTCACCAAGGGGGATGATGTCATCTATTAGAATGTGATTGGTTGTTTTTTATAGTACATTTTCTTTGTTTTGAGGCCATTTTTTGACCTCAAAATTTCTCTAATGGATGATGAATCAAATGAATTCATGCTTATGGTTGTAGAAGACCATTTTGACATGAATGAAGAAGAAGCTGAAGTAGATTTGGAAAGTGAGCTTATCAGTGCTTTGGAAGAAATAGACAGACTTAAACAAAAGAAAAGGAAACAAAAGGAATTGTTGAGTAACTATGAGAAAGATGGACATGAATCTAATGATGCCCTTATTTCATTAAAAATTGAATTGGAAGAAGCAAAGAAGATAGAGGATGTTCTCAAGCAACAATTGTATGAGAAAATAAAAGAGTGTGAGAAGTTAGAAACATAAGTGGTGTTTGTCAGAAAAGAATTGGAGAAAGTTCAAGTACCGTCTCATCAAAATATGACATATGCTCAAGCAACTAAGAAGCTGGATAATATTCTAGACAGTCAAAGATCAACATTTCTGAAAAATTTTCTAGGCTATGAAGGGAGTTCAAGCAAAAGAAAATCAGAAAACACAGGACCAGTCAAGTTTGTCATAGAAAGTATTAACATCAGTAAGAATGAATTTGCAAATGGATCGGTGGAACAAAATGATCATATTCAACAATCAAGGAAGTATGAAAAGGGATCAACTATTCTAAAAAATGAAACTAAAAGAGATCAATCAGCTCTTGATCTAGAACACAAACACCAAAGACTCAGAAACTCATTTGCACAAAGACAGTCAATTCTCAGGTACCAAAGTTTCTTCTATGGATATTGTTTTTGTTGCTCAGAATTTGGTCATAAAGCTATAGAATGCAATTTTAATCTTAAGAATTTGCAAAAGAACTATCAAATGTCATATCCAAGAATAGGTCATCTATCAAAGGAAAGAAAAATGAATGAAAGATCTAGTAATCCATATGCTCCTCTATACAATCAACCAGAATGTTATATATGCCATAACCTTGGACACAAAGAATTGGATTGTAGACTGAAGTTTTACAAATCAGAACTTCAAAAACCTCATATGTTTGAAAATGTCAAAATATGGAAGAAGAAAGATGACAGTAAGTGTGGTTTGGTTCTTTCTGCTAAAAAACAAAAAGATTCCTGGTATATTGATAGTGGATGTTCAAAACATATGACTGGTGACAAACATAAATTTCTGTCTCTAAGTGAATCTAAGTTTGGAAGTGTAACTTTTGGAAATAATCATCCAGGAAAAATCAAGGGAAAAGGATTAGTTAGCTTGAACAATGGTCAGGGCAAAGCAACATATGTGCTATTTGTTGATGGATTGAAACATAATCTTTTGAGTTTCAGTCAGATGTGTGATAAAGGCTGTGAAGTAATGTTTACTGCCGAAGATTGCAAAATAAAGTTGGTAAATACAGGAAATACTATTGCAAAGGGAATCAGAACAGAAAATAATGTTTATGTGTTAAAAGAAGATAGAGAGGAATGTCAATTGAGTAGATTTGATGAAAGTTGGTTATGGCATAGAAGACTAGGGCACTTGAATTTTGACCATCTTATTAAACTCAATAAGAACAATGCAGCTAAAGGTTTTCCTAAAATAGAAAAGCCACATAATTTTGTGTGTAAACCATGTCAAATGGGAAAATTGACACGTACTCAATTCAAAACAAAGAACCAACCATCTACAAGCACGTCACTTCAGCTAGTTCATATGGATTTATGTGGACCTTATAGAAAAGAGGGAACTGGAGGAGAATGGTATTTTATGTTAGTCATTGATGATTTTTCAAGACTAACATGGGTAGCCTTTCTAAAAGAAAAATCAGAGGCATTTGAGAAATTCAAAGTCTTCAAAGCTTTGACTGAAAATCAAACCGGGCAGAAGATAAAGTCAGTAAGATCTGACAGAGGAGGAGAATTCTGTTCAGGAGCTTTTAAAAAATTATGTGATGAACATGGAATTAAAAGAGAATATACTATTCCAGGTATTCCTCAACAAAATGGAGTTGCAGAAAGACAAAACAAATCAGTTCAACAAATGGCCAGATCAATGATGAAAGAAAAAAATGTGTCTCAAACCTTTTGGGTGGAGGCTATTCATACAACAGTTCATATTCTTAACAAAGCACATTTAAGGCCTAAAAGTGACAAAATTCCTTATGAACATTGGTTTGGAAGACCACCTTCAATAAAACATTTTAAAGTATTTGGAAGTAAATGCTATATTAAAAATAATTATGAAAATTTGGGCAAATTCGATGATAGGGTTGATGAAGGAATTTTTCTAGGTTATGCATCAAATAGTAAAGGATATAGATGCTTCAATAAAAGGTTGCATAAGATGATGGATTGCATTGATATTTGTGTGGATGAAGAACTTCCTTTTCAAAGCAGACAGATAAGGAGTGTTGACATAAATGATGAAGAAACTAATGAAACTGATGAACCACAATTCAATAATTGGAAGATGATGAAAAATCTGAGAAAGATCAAGAAAATTCTAGTAAGCAAACTGAACAAGAACAAAAACATCCTTCCATAATTATTCAAAAGAATCATCCAGAGAGTTAGATTCTTGGTGATAAAAGTAAAGGAGTTCAAACAAGAAGAAAACTTAGTCAAACAATAGAGAAGTCACATATTGCTTTCATTTCTATAAATGAACCCAAATTTTTTGCTAAAGTAAGTAAAGAAGATAGCTGGATAGAAGCAATGAATGATGAGCTTGATCAGATTGAAAAGAACAATACCTGGGAACTTGTTCCAAGACCTAAAAATAAAAACATTATAAGCTCCAAATGGGTGTTTAAAAATAAGTTAAATGAACAAGGACATATTGTGAGAAATAAAGCAAGATTGGTCTGTAAATGTTATGCTCAGGTAGAAGGAATAGATTTTGATGAAACCTTTGCTCCTGTGGCAAGATTAGAAGCTATTAGAATGTTTCTTGCATATGCTTGTCATAAGAATTTTAAAATATATCAAATGGATGTCAAATCTGCTTTTCTTAATGGTGAATTGGAAGAAGAAGTATATATGGAGCAGCCTGAGGGATTTAAATTGTCAGAAGATTTTGATTATGTCTGCAAACTGAAGAAGGCATTATATGGATTAAAACAAGCACCACGTGCTTGGTATCATCGCCTAGATACATATCTACAGCAACAGGGTTTCAAGAAAGGAGCAGCTGACAACAACTTGTACATAAAGTCAGAAGGTGAAGATATTTTAGTTGTTTTGGTTTATGTTGATGATATAATATTTGGGAGCAACAATTCTTCATCGATTCAATGGTTTGCTACTGCAATGCAATTAGAGTTTGAAATGTCTATGATAGGAGAATTGTCTTATTTTCTTGGTCTGCAAGTGTGTCAATAATCAGAAGGCATAATCATTTTTCAAAGTAAGTATTTTAAAGAAATGCTGAAGAAGTTCAAGATGGAAGATTCCAAGCCTGTTAGTACACCCATGGAGGTGGGATGCAAGCTTAGCAAAGATGATCAATCAATAGAAGTTGATCAGAAATTATATCGCTCAATGATAGTAAGTTTATTGTACCTCACAGCGTCTAGACCAGATATAATCCAAGCTGTTGGTATGGTAGGAAGGTACCAATCTGCTCCAAAACAGAGTCATATGTCAGTTGTCAAACGTATATTCAGGTATTTGAAGGGAACAATGGACTATGGTTTCTGGTACCCAAAGAATCAGAGTCTACAATTAATAGTGTATTCAGATGCAGACTGGGCAAATTGCTTGGATGACAGAAAAAGTACAAGTGGTAATGTATTCTTCTTGGGAGACTCTTTAGTTGCTTGGCTGAGTAAGAAACAAGGTTCCATTTCTTTATCTACCACAGAAGCTGAATACATATCTGTTGCTACCTGTTGTGCTCAAGTGGTGTGGATGCAACAAGCACTTGAAACTTTGGAGGTAAAATATGATAGCCCTATTCCTATTCTCTGTGATAATACTAGCGCTATTAGTATTTCAAAGAATCTTGTTCGACATTCCAAAACAAAACATATTCCTATCAAATATCATTTTTTAAGGGACCACATGGCTAAAAAAATTGTTCAAGTAAAATATATTCCTTCCAAAGAACAGATTGCTGATATATTTACTAAACCACTAGCAAAGGCACAATTTGAATATCTTCGTCAGAAGCTTGGTGTAAGATTTTTTTCCTCAATAAATTGACTCATTTAGTTAGGAGGAGCTGTTCTTCTAAAGAAAACTGACATATGTGTGAAGAATCGGAGATTTATGCTAGATATGAAATCATGCAGCCAAGGGAATGAATGTTTTCCAATACTAGCTCAGAAGGTGCCATGCAGGCAGGGGGAGCTGTTCATATTCATCAGAATACCAGGGAATTTTTGTTTGCCATTGATGTCAAAGGGGGAGAAGAGTAGTGGGTATACAGAAAAGAGAAGTGGTTAAAGGAATAGTTCTTCTCTCTTTCTTCATAGGGGGAGATCGTGGTCATCAATGGAAGTTGCCATCAATGACAAAGGGGGAGATTGTTGGTCTAAGTTGAATAAGTTGCCATTGATGTCAAGTTACATGTCATTACTATCAAGTTACAGGTCATTGCCATTGATATCAAATAAACTTCATGGTTATAATTGTGTGGATCCCTTGTATTATTTAATTGGAGGTTATTATTGAGTGCATTTAGTTCTTCGAAGCAGAACTTGAACCGTTGGCAACTCGAACCGGCCCAGAACTTGAACCGAATAGATGTAGGGTATTCCAAGAGACAAATAGATGATGGGTGTCAAGGAAGTGTGCAGTTTTTTAAGCCAAAAATCGAAAATACTGTTGAGAGGTGATTGCTAGAGCTGCGTGGGTGTTAATGGACAAAGCTGGAGCTACGTGAGGGCAAATGGAGAAATTTGGGTCTGCGTGAGGGCAAGAGGAGAAAATGGAGAAAGCTAGGGAAGCGTGAGGACAAATGGAGATGGATGGAGCAGCGTGAGGGAAATAGGAGGCAATTGGAGCAGCATGAGGGCAATAGGAGATTGCTGGAGTAGCATGAGGGAAATAGGAGGCAGCTGGAGCTGTGTGAGGGAAATAGGAGGAAGTTGGAGCTGTGTGGGTGTAAAAGGAGGAAGCTGGAGTTGCGTGGGTGCTGAAGGAGGAAGCTGGGAATGCGTGGGAGAGTTTGGGACAAGAAAAACCTTTGTTGGAATTGCGTGGGAGTATTTGGGGGAGGAAGAACATCTGCTGGAACAGAGTGGGAGTGTTTGGGAGACTGCAAATACAAAGGTGAGTGCGTGTTCTGGAGAATTTGTATGCAGATACAGAGATTGCAGAGGTGTGAATAGAAAATTAGAAGAGAACAGAGTATTCATGAAAATACTGGAGAAAGAAGGTTGATTGCATAGCTATGAAACAACAAAAGAGAGAAAAGATAAAACTGACCTGACCAGAGAAGCATTGAAATGATTATGAGCAGGCTAATGTACAACAAGTTGATGCTTGTAGAGTTGGTTCTCTTTCCAGGTTGTATCCTGAGAGTTTGATGCATAAATTGAGTTGGTGCTCAATGTTTGTACTGTACATGACTGGAAGCTTACTTGACATTCCAAGAAGAAGAGGTTTTCTCCCTTTATGGGTTTCCTCGTATATATGTGTCTCTGTCTATGTTACTTGTGAGTATGCTATGTGTTTTACTACAATGATATATTGCTACAACATAAATTAAAGATTTCTTGCATGAGTTTAAATTGAAGATTAAACTTTGAAAGAAACTGATTCACCCCCCCCTCTCAATTTCCTTAATTAAGTTCAACACAAAGGCCAAGTTTCTTTGGTTCAAGGCACATCTAAAAGAATCTGAGGATCATAGGCATTGACTCTACTCATCTTGAGTCTTGATTCTAACGAATCTACAACAACCATTCAAAATTGAGACGGATACCTCAGATTATGTCGTCAATGCATTCTTCACCCAATGTGTACATCTAGTGGCCCATAACAATGAGACACTCTCTAGCACATTTCACATGTATCATGCCTATGATAAGGAGATTTACTCCATTAGGCAATATTATTAACAATGGAAATATTATTCTCTGGGAAAGGAAATTATCATCCACATTAACCACAAGCCTCTACAATTTATAAAAACTTGAGATAAGTTGTAGAACAACCACCATCATAAGTGGCTTATGTACCTTCAATAGTTTCACCTAAACATCATATACAACAAAGGGAAGAAGAAATCAAGTTGCAGATGCCTCAGTGAACTACAAATTGTGGCACTAACCACAAAACTATATTCCTTAGATAGGAAACCTAACAAGTGGTCATATCTATATGGAAATGATCCTAGGTTTGCTTCTACGTATCATACACTAGTCACAGGTTACAAGTTTTATACTTTCACTAGTTGGATGGAATCAATGTGCCATCTAGGAAATCATTGTGTTCCTCTAGACAAGTGTCAGAAGATAACTGAAGAGGCACATTACAATTAGGTGGGAAGGAACTTCATCATGTAGAGGCCAATAGCAGTGTTAAACAAATAATTATATTGGACAAAGCTTCAACATGACATTGACATATATAACATATCATACATGAAATACCTCAAGACTAAATTCCCTTTTATTATGTAAATATTTAGTTAAGCATTGTCATGAAATTTTAAACTAGGTTATTATTAACCAAGGGACATGACCTGGTATTGTAAATAACATTTTTTTTCTTTGAAAAACTAAATCATCCTTTTGCAAGGAAAAGCAAGTTGGGAAGGTTTCACTAAACGAGCAAAGGTATTACTAGAAGGGAGAAGTCTTTTAGGTTGAATGTTAAAGAAAATCAGTAATTTTTGTTATAAATTATTAAAAAAAAACTTTTCCTAATAGAATATGATTGACACCAAAAATTTAGGGAGAATTTATTTTTAGATTAAAAAAATGTTTAAATAAAATCAAGGAAAACTTATTTCGAGGAAATAAAAGGAACTGGGGAAAAAGAGAAGGGAGATACCGAAAAGAAAAATTAGAGAAGAGAACCGAGATTATACAGCAAGGAAGAACAAAACAAAAGGAGCTTGATATAATTATTCAAACATTTTAATAGCATTAAGACTGTTGGCTTGGGATAAGGGTCCACTTAAGTTGAGATTCAAACCACCTCTCTATGTAAGTATACTAAGGAGCACTAGAAGGTGTAGTATAGTACAAGTAATGGGAGAATGGGCAGCTAAGCATGATTGATAAATGAACCTGGCAGGTCAATCGGTATAATTTGCTCTCTATGTTCTAAGTGAAAGAAACTTATTTTTGTTGAGCAATAGGTATTGTGATTGCACTAGTCTCTAAGAGAATTAACTAGGGTCAAGCCTCTAAGTGGATAGCGAGAGCTTCTTATAGAACTTCAAGACTAACTCCAGTAATACTTTGGATGGCTCAGGGGTGGCACCTAATGTAGTAATGAATACTTGCAAGGATGCATGTGGATGGGAGGAATGTGGACTTACCCATCCTGCTATTCTGAATGACATTCCGAATAAGTATTTTATTTTTTGTATATTTGCTTAAACAAAACAGAGTCTACTATTTTGAATGAATTTCCAGATAAGTATTATGCTTTTTACATATGAAATAACATGTTATTCTATTGAAATTCTAGATAAGTAATGTTGTTTTCTACTTATGTGTTTAAATGATTTAAATCTCTAGTTATGGATTATTTAACATTATGACAGGCACACTAAATGCTTGAAGTTATATTATGTGGAAAATAACGGTAAATATTATCGGCGCTAAATTACTGAAAATAGATCGCTTGAAACAATAATGGGAGGAAATTAGTTTAGGGATTATTACTATAAAAAAAGAGGATTCATAACAGTTAGAACTATGAGAATATAAGTAATAGAATCCATTCTATTTATGCAAAGGAATTATTATCAAATGGAATGAACCCAATCTAACCTTAAAAACTGCTAGAATGCTAACTAAATCAAATGAAGAATTACTACTGGAGTTCGAATAAAGAGTAAATATTAAGAGAACGAAAACATTTATTATTTATCCATATAAATATTTCACTATAGAAATATAAACGTTGATAACATATATGTGTTTATATGACCTTAAGAACCAACAGATATACAGTGAAATAATAGTAACTAGGAAACTACATAATATATATAACTCAAACAAAATACCTTCAAGGAAGGGAATAACAACTAGTATCATAAAATTATATAGGAAATTGGTAAGTAAATCACTACAGAACTCATAACTTTGACTCATATAGTAAATTGTTAGGAAACAGGAGTAGTTTCCTTGTTTAAGGATAGAGACTAATGTAACTCATGAAATACGAGAAGAATCTATGGGAAGGTCTGAAAACTTATAGTCAAATTCATTGGAATATAGGTAACCGATATACCATAGCATAAACAACTATATCAAAAAACTCTTCAAGAAAGGAAACAAAAAAACCAACATCGTGATTTACATAGGAGGCCTGTTAGGTAAGCTAGTGTAAAAACTTAACATTAAATATATGCAGTAATTTGTTAAGAATTGTAAAGCAATCCCTCTATTTACAGTATGGGGATAAAGCCTAATAGAATTTATGAATACAAGAAAGACTTTGAACATAGATGTGAACCTACGAACTTAATAAAAGGAAATGCCTGAAAAGAACCACCTTCGAATAGGTAAATTATACTACAACTTTCACATATATTAAGTTAACGAATACCTACTAAACCTTTTTTTAATTAAAAGAATATTCAACAAATTCTTTGAAATACCCTTATACATTAATACCCTAAAAACAAATATTACAAGTAGTAGATTCAATAGGAAGAAAATACGTGGAGTAAATGGAATCTTTTACCCTAGCAAGACCAAATGACAAAAGAATGAGGGAAAGCCAATGGTGATCATATAATTTATCTTTATTAAGGAGGACATAAATCCTAAATTGTTTATGATGAATGAGATTCGAAACCCCGAGAAAAGGATGTTTCCATTGACAAAAAAAAGGGTCTTGTGTGTTAAGGTTACCTATAAAATTAACTCCTTTGGGTATTCCATGGGGTCAATTCTGGATTGTTGTAGCAGAGGCCAGGAGAAAATTATAAGTAGTAAAAAGAGAGACCCTACGGGTCTGGTATATTGCCTTGATGGACGGTTTGTTCAATATCCATTTTGTGATGTTTGACTCTCATGTAACTTTTCATATACTTCTCTAATAAAATATAGTTGTTTACTGTGTATGGTATATTGCCTTGATGGACGGTTTGTTCAGTATCAATTTTGTAATGTTTGACTGTCATGTAACTTTTCATATACTTCTCTAATAAAATATAGCTATTTTACTGTCTGAAAAAAAACTCCATACCGTCGAAGGAACAACCACCAGTATCACCGAGCATACCAAAAACGAGGACCAAGTTCATAAATTCTTGTACAACAAAGCATTGATAGTATACACATGTCATGCAAATGAGGATAGACTTAATTAAAGAATCGACGGGAAATTTCCTCGAAGTAAGGGATGGTATACAGATATGACAATGCACCTAATCTTTGCATTTACTATTGTAACCCCATCAGACATACTAGGGAGGGGGTAAATACTATGTAAATTCATTTCATACGTACTCAAATTAAATTTATCTTCACACACCTAAAACAATGGTTACAAGAAATAAATTCTTACATTTACAATGCTATAGTCATGTTTACAAATGTCTAAGTAATAGACTATTCCACTAATTTATGTAAGGTTAAGCCCTAAGTTTATCGTAAAATAGAATAAAGGGATAATTCATAAACATGCGAGGGATTTAATAAAGTATTAGACAATGTAGGAATTTTTTGAAGGTGTATATAAATAATCAACTTAGTAAGTCAAATTTGGTTATATTCATCCAAGTCACATACATTGAACTCCTTTAAAGATATCCGATAACCTTTAAAGTGTCCTTAACACTTTAGCCTAGCCATAGAACATTGTAATGGTTCAATACCATAAATCATGATCATCTAAAATACACCAAAAGGGAAATTATCAAACTTGAAGATCCTCAATACCTTGTTTTGAACTCATCAACTTTCTTATATGAAGCTTGCATAACAAAAATTACATATACCATATAGGTGACATGTAAATGGGGCTTTGTATTAACAGATAAATAAATATCTTTCCAAGATAAGTTTTAATAAAATGAAATACAAAAAAAATCAAATAAATAAATAAAAATATAGGTTTAGGTGTTTTTATAAGTTGTATCAGAGCATGGTTCGGCACTTGGGGACCAATGGGAAAAGAGAAAGTAAAATAAGAAAAAGAGTATTTTATTTTATTTAAAAAAAAGGAATACTAACAAATTGTTAATGAAGACGCTTTCTAGATTGAACTTAGGGGATACTATTGTTCTCTAACTACAACTAGCTATCATAAAAATAGAAAATGACTCAACCATACCTAAATCAACCATATTTTCCTAACATATTGGATGAACAAATATATGTTCTGCACCAGTTATGTAGTTTGGTTTTAGAAATAGTTGGAACAAGGTGGGAGCTTGAACAGTCCTGGTAGGTTTTGGCATAAGAAGAAGAAAGAGAATAGAGAAGAAGAGATAGATGAAGGGTGTAAATCATATAATCAGCTTGTACTCATTATCTAGAAATCTGGTTAATTCACTAAAATATGGAAGGCATACCTAGGAATTACTTAGCAGAAAATCAACATGAGAAAGAGTCTAATAAAGTAGGAGAACTACCTTCCCGCATGATTGAGACTATAAGGAGTTTGCGAGCAGAGTTGGATAGCTTTAAATATGATGATAAAAGATTGGTCAAATCTCAGGAGGTATAACAAGAGTTGATGCAATTCTTCTACAGAATTTGACCAGAGAAAAGACTCAAAAATTGCAGGGGCAGACTTCCAACAATAATAAAAAAGGGACCTCGGAAAGAAAAATCATAAGGACAAATATAAAAGTTCATTGGAAGAAAGTGAATCATCTACATAATCCTCTTGTGCCATTGATTTCTCCTCCATACAGTCAAGTAGCGAAGAGTCCAAATTTTGATCCTGTAAAAAGAAAACGAAAAATGGTACACAAGATGATTTGAAAGTTGAATTTAAGAAGATCAATCCACCTACCTTCGATGGAGAAGTCAAGACTAGAGAAGAATTTGAAGCCTGGCCACTTGAAATGAGTAAATACCTTAAAATTTATAACTATTGAAGCAATACGAAAGCGCAAGTGGCTATTTACAACTTGAAAGGAAAGGCTACAATTTGGTGGATAGACGTAAAATTGGTAAAGCATTTTATAGAAGAAAGGATTATCTAGAAAAAATTTAATAAATAATTCAAAAAAGAAGTATCTTTCAGAGAGATCTATGATGGGAAAATAAAAAAATTTCATGAACTTAAATTGGGACAAAGGCCAATGGATGAACTCACCAACAATTGTTTGGAATTATTGACGTATGTATCGTATATCAAAGATGAGAAAATAAAAATTCAGTGTTTCCTAATTAATATACCCCAATCCTACCATGATAAGATTGAATTTGATGACCCAAAAACATTGGATGAGACTATCATAAAAGAAAAGTCTTTCTATGACCAATATAAGCAAAGAACGGAAGCTTCGAAAGTTTGGAAGGTGAGAAAAGGAAAAAAGCACAAATGAGAAGGACATGTTTCATACCTCCACCATACAAAAAACAAAACAAAAATGGACAATTGATAGGATTTCAACAAAATCAAATAGGTCAAGATGAAAATAAATTCAATAACTACAAGGAGACGAAACTTAGTGAATTTTTCCAAGGAACTGCGAAGTGTTGGGTATGTGGAGGATCACACATGTTAAGGAACTATCCTCATAGAGGTAAAACTAGTAAAAATATTCATAATATCCAAGAGGCCACCATAGTTAATGATGTAGCATGAAACATCCCAAAAATTTATGATGCTCTGGAGGATAGACAAGATGACCACCATTCGTCAATGATAGAGGTGGAAGATAAAATATTTACTCAAACTGTATATGTCTTAATTGATATTGGATCTAGTCAAAGCTACATTTCTCCAAAAGTTGTTGAAATGTGTAAACTTTCGAAAAACAAACATAGGAAATATAGGCCTGTTTATTTAGGTACAAGAACCAAAATGAAGCTAACAGAATTAATGGAGCAATGTCAGAATGAAATGAATGGCGTGAACACAAAATCATATTTAAATAGTTTTACATTGGGATCATACGATGTGTTAATACGCATGGATCGGTTGCATAAACATAGGACAGTTTTGGATTGTTTCCATAAGACCTTACTGTATAAAGATTAAAATGGAAATTCCAAAACAATAATTGGAGCTCAAAAGGCTCTCTCTGTTAGATAGCTTTATGCCAGGAAAATGAAAAAGGGTGTGAATTGTATATTATTCATATCATAGAATATATAGAAGAAGAAAAAACCCTAATTAGAATAGTTTGCAGTCCTCCAATATTTCAGAGACATGTTCCTAGATTAAATACCAGGATTACCTCCTAAGAGGGATATTGATTTTACTATATATATAATTCCAGGAGCATCTTCTATTTCCAGGGCACCTTATAGATTGAGTACTCCAAAGTTAATTGAGTTGAAACTGTAGTTACAACAAATGTTGGAGAAAAAGTACATAAGACCAAGTGTTTCCCCTTGGGGGCACCAATCCTCTTTGTGAAAAAGAAAGTTGTAACCATGAGGTTTCTCATAGACTATAGGCAGTTGAACAAAGTAAATATAAATAATAAATACCCCCTTCCCAAGAGAGATGATTTATTTGATCAAGTAAGAGGAGAAAAAATATTTTCCAAAATTTACTTGAGGTCAAGTTACCATCAATTCATAATTAAGGATGAAGACATACATAAAACAACCTTTAGATCCTAGTACGAGCATTATGAAATTGTTGTCATGCCTTTCGGTCTCTCTAATGCATAGGCTACCTTCATGTTCCTTATGAACATAATATTTCAATAATATTTGGATAAGTTTGTTTTATTTTCATTCATGGCATCCTAATTTACTCTAAGAATGAGCAAGAGCATGAAGAGATCTGCAAGTAGTCCTGCAAATATTAAGGAAACATCAATTGTATGCTAAATTCAACAAATGTGAATTTTACCTGTAGTAGATTGAATATTTAGGACACATTATTTGAAAAAGAAGTGGCAGTGGACCCTAGAAAGGTAAAATCCATCAAATACTGGTCCATTCCTAACAATGTAACTGATGTTAGATCCTTTATGGGGCTGGTCTAATATTATAGAAGCTTGTTGAAGATTTTTCCAAGTTAGCACATCCAATTAGATTTTGTAAGGATGGATATGAAATTTCATTGGAAGAAAGTGAATCATCTATAGAATCCTCTAGTGCAAGTGATTTCACATCTGGAAATTCAAGTAGCGAAGAGTCCAAATTTTGATACCGTAAAAAGAAAAGGAAAAATGGTAACAACATGCATTGAAAGGTGAATTTAAGAAGATCAATCCACCTACCTTCCATGGAGAAGTCAAGACTAGAGAGGAAGTCTAAGCCTGGCTACTTGGATGAGTTTCTACCTTAAAATGTATAACTATTTTTGCAATATGAAGCATGAGTGGCTATTTACAACCTAAACGGAAGGGCTCCAATCTAGTGGACAAACATAAAATTGGTAAAGCATTTTACAAAAAAAAAAGGATCAGCTAGAAAAAATCTAATAAATACTTCAAAAAGAAGTATATTTCAAAGAGATACTGTGATGGGAAAATAAAATAATTTCACGAACTTAAAATGGGACAAAGGTCAATGGATGAACTTGCCAACAAAATTTTGGAATTATTGAGGTATGTGCCGCTTATTAGAGATGAGAAAATAAAAATTCATTGTTTCCTAAGTACTCTACCCCAGTCCTACCATGATAGGATTGAATTCAATGACCCAAAAACATTGGATGAGACTATCATAAAAGCAAAGTATTACTATGACCAATATAAGCAAAGATCGGAAGCTCCGAAAGGTTGGAAGGAGTGAAAAAGGGAAAAAAACAGAATTGAGAAGGAAAGGTTTCAGACCTCCACCATACAAAAAAACAAAACAGAAATGGACATCAAATAGGATTTTAGAAAAATCAAATAGGTCAAGGAAGAAATAAATTCAATAACTACAAGGAGAAGGAACCCAGTGAAATTTTCCAAGGAAATGTGTTCAGTGTTGCGGTTGCGGAGGAGCACACATGTTAAGGAACTATTTGCATAGAGGTGAAACCATTAAAAGCATTCATAATATCCAGGAGGCCACCCCAATTAATGATGTAGCATGAAACATCCCAAAAATTTATGTTGCTCTAGAGGATAGACAAGTCAACCACCATCCATCAATGATAGAGGTGGAAGGCAAAATATTTACTCATATTGCATTTGGCTTAATTGATCCTAGATCCAATCAAAGCTACGTTTCTCTGAAAGTTGTTGAAATGTGTAAACTTCCGAAAAGCAAACATAGGTAAGTTTGGCTTGTTTAGATAGATACGAGAACCAAAATGATGATAACATAATTAGTGGAGAAATGTCAAATTGAAATGAATGTAATGAACGTACACAAAAGGAGATTTAAATATTTTTCCATTGGGATCATACAATGTGTTAATAGGCATGGACTGGTTGCATAAACATAGGACAATTTTGGATTATTGCCATAAGACATTACTCTATAAAGATGAAAAAGGAAATTCCAAAACTATAATTGGAGTTCAAAAGGCTATATTTGTTAGATAGGTTTCTACCACACAAATCAAACAGTGTGTGAGAAAAGGGTTTAAATTGTATGTTGTTCATATCAAAGAATCCATAGAAGAAAACAAACCCAAATTAGAATACTTTGTAGTCCACCAACATTTTAGAGATGTGTTCCTAGATAAAATGCTAGGCTTACCTCCTATGAGGGATATTGATTTTACCATCAATCTCATTGTAGGAGCAACTCATGTTTCCAAGGAAACTTATAGAACGAGTACCCCAAAGTTAAAGGAGTTGAAAATGCAGTTACAGAAAATGTTGGAGAAAACGTACATCAAACCAAGTGGTTCTCCTTAGGGGGCACCAGTTGTCTTTTTGTAACAGAAATATGGAACCATGACATTGTGCATAGACTATAGATAGTTGAACAGGGTAAATATAAAGAATAAATACCCCTGCCTAGAATAAATGTTATTTGATCAAGTAAGAGGAACGAAAATATTTTCTAAAATTGACATGAGGTCAAGTTACCATCTAGTCACAATTAAGGATAAACACATACATAAAACAATCTTTAGAACTAGGTACATGCATTACAAATATGTTGTCAATGGTATAAATGAAAATTTCACATAAGATTTAAGAAATACTTTATTTCATTTTGTTCTATTTTATTAATTTGAATAATTATATTCAAGATTTTATTTTTTAATTGATTTTATTAACTTGAAAAAGAATTGAAGAAATTGATTTTATTCAATATTAAATTTGATTAATTATGCTGATTAAAATAAAAAAGATTAATAATAAGAGAATTATTTTTATTCAAAGATTTCAATTTTATGGATTTTATTATTTTAAATCATTCTATTAAAGATTCTATTTAATCGACTTCATTATTTTGAGAAAGAATTGAAATAGGTCATTAATAAAAGAATTGTTTTTCTTTTATTATTATTCAAGATTTTACTTTAATTAATTTTACTATTCATTTAAATTATTTTATAAAGAGGAAATTTAAAATAGATTATACTTTAGTAAATGGAATCATCTTTTAATTCAATCTTAATATTAGGAAAACAAAGAAAAGTAGAAAGCAATAAGTCTAACTAAAAGATTGTTAAGTAAACTAAATGAGAACCAAAAGAGAAGTAGAACTCTTCTACACCTAACTCCCACTGATCTAGGGATTTAGGTGCACATTAAAGACATTAAGAAGACACATGTATTTGAGAATATTGGAAATTAAAATATTAAATTAAATTAAATATGTGCATGGACAGACACATGGCACACATGCTTTTGCTATATAACGAGGGAGGAGAAGGAGAGAAAGACATCTCTTTCTCCCTAATGCTGGATGGTCATCATAATCTCGGATTATGTTATGATCCTTGGAGTTTGGATTAGCCAGAACGGGGATTGGGAGATCCTTTCGGGAGGCTAGATCGTGTGTTCTTACGACCCCATTAGCTCAGCGGTTCGAGGTGAAGAAGAATAACCCCGATGCGGTAGGTAGGTCAACTAAGGGGTCACTCGGTACTTCATTAGGAGATTGGATTGGATCGTGTGGGAACCACTTCGAGGACTCCATCGATTTGCTGGACCAACCGTCGAAAACAGGTTTGAAGTATTTTTATTTATTTATTTTGCTAAATCTTTTTGAGAATGAATATATTTGAGTATATAGTTTTAATATTGACATTCATGTACTACAATAGATAGAACTAGATCTATGGCTTCTATATCTACTTTTGAAAAATCATACTTGAAGTTTTGTTTTTAGGGACCCCAAAAAGGGGGTCCCTACAATACGCACCAGTGCTTATTAGTTATAATAGGCACACTGATCCGCATAAAAAAATTAAAAGCACTGGAAAAAAAACCTCCATTACAACCTATGGCCACTCATAATTTTCTTGTTATATAGAATACCCATTATGACCTCCGCCAAAACCTCTGATACCAAAAATAGAGGTTGTAGCAGAAGTTTTTTTGACAATTTTTGTCAATCTTGTAACACTAAAAACATCTGCTATAACCACCGCTACGGGGTGTTTTCCTTCTAGTGATAAGATATTGTTAGGTCTAATGTACAATGCACAAGGTTCAAAACCTCCATATAGGCCCTCAATAGGAAATATTTATAATAATCCAAGTTATTATTTTATTTTTTTGTCTTTTCTTATTATTGTTGTAATTATTAATATTTTATTATTATTATTATGGTCAACAATGATTAGTCATAATCAATGGTGGTCAACCATGGTCACTAAGGGTTAAGGCTTGGATTGTTAGGGGGTTTGGGGCTCAAATATAGTTAATCCTAGACAATGTGGTCAATTAAGGCCAACCATGATATGCAAGGCTCAATGTGGCCAATTAGGATTAAGGGTTAGGGGGTTACTAGAATTCATGGGTTAGGGTGTTTGTGCATTAGAGGATCATTGAATAAGGTGGATAATGGATTCTTGGGTTAGTGGCTAGAGGTTAGTGAGTTATACGGGTTAGGTGTTAATGGGTTAGTGGCTAGTGGTTACTAGGTCACACAACTAGTAACGCATGTTAGCGTTATTGAGTTAGGAGGTTCGTAAATTTATGGGTCAACTAAAGTTAATATGGTCAAGGATGATCAAATATGGTCAACTATAGTTAATATGGTCAAGTATGGTCAACTATAATTTACAATGGTTAATATGGCCAAGTATGGTCAACTATAGTTGACAATGGTTAATATGGTCAACTATGGTTTCCAATGACCAAGCATGGTAAATGAGGGTTAAAATATCATGGTCATCGAGTCTAATGTGAAGTTCATAAGTATGAATCTTGTATTCCTAGAATTCCCAATTCAATGGGTTCAAGAGTGAGGGTTATAGAATGATGTTTTACATAAATATTGAAATGTTAAGAGAGTCATCATGTATGTTGAACATTATAAAAAAACACCCCAACTTATATCTTCTCCGTGTGAAGCATTATAGCCTTGATTTCATCACCAAACATCCTCAAATCAAGTCTCACTTGAACTTTTAATGTTAAAATTTAAGCTAATAAAAGTAAAATACAAATTAAGATAATTATCAACATTCACTTTAGGAACTCCATGATGGGATGTCATCTCAATTTAACATGGATCATGGGTGAATTTTACAAATGATATTTGGAGGAGGATGCTCAAATGGAGGAGGGATGGAGGATAAACCTCATTCCCCACTTCCTCTAATATTTCCCCTTGTTGCAGTTCAAACTCCATTTTGATTCCTATTTGTTTCATCACGAAGATACTCAAACTACATGTATGGTAACTTGCCCTCACCATTGTTGTGCGCATTGAACTTAATATGGATGTCCCACCACATGATCAATCCATTGATAGTTATCATTATCAATATTTTTGGATCTCCACCATAGCCATGGGCACCAACATTGGGAATTTGGGAAAGAAGAGAAATTTTTTTTGTTGATGGATTTTGTGGGTGATAGTTATTGATTTACCCTAGTCATGCAAGGGGAAAATGGAACCTATATTGTTTTGTAAGTGGAAATTTTGAACAAACCTTGTGAAAGGAGATCCCATTGCCCTCCTGAGAATAAATTGTGTAACTTGGCCTTCTCCTAGTGCCACTTTCACCAAATGTTTCCATTGTTTCAAAGGTAAGAAAGATATCGAATCCCCCCTACAACATATTTAAATTTGGCACTAATAATGGAAAGCACTTAGCCTCACAATTCACCAGTCACATTGTAAAAGGGTTGGAAGAATTGGAGGTTAAAGGAAAATCCAAGGTCCAAATCCACATTAATGATTACTATGAATTCCTTGTTAAGACCCTCATGTAGGACCTAGGCTACACCCATAATAGGAAAAATGTTTTCTCCAAGTATGCTACTCTCCTCTAGGCGAAGAAGGAGTTCATATCCCTTACATGATGGGACATAGCCATGAGGCAACAAGTAGCTAATATGACTAAACTTAGAAAGGACGTGTAAAAGATTAAGGAAGCAATCAAAACGTTGTAGTTGACCATATATATGCTCTTGGATGAAGACGACAGAAGGTCTTTGGATAATTCCATTGTCATTAGTGACTTTGAGTGACCCTCAGAGCCCCTGTTACCTTTTGCACTTATGATTTTCTAGTGATTGCACTTTTTCTTAGTGGGAGTTACATGCATTATGGCCTAAAATGTTATGAACCAATATCCTTAAGATGGCATAAGAGAAGAGAGTACACACCATGTACAAAAACGTAAACGTGGAGCACAACTCCAATATAGATAAAAGTGATAAGTTACACAATAACTCCTTAAATAATAGGAGATCCTTCTCCAATTTCCCCAAGACATTCACATTTCCTTCAACAATGACCGCATTTCCTTTATATATACATATCTATGTATTCAACATAAGGCCCCTTCATTAGGCCAACCCTATTACATATGTATTTAGCCCCATATATGCCCCTCTTGGGTCATATTATATACATTCAACCCCATATATGACCCCCCTTGGTTCATATAATAAAACAAGTTAATATGCCTCCAAGAACAAATTATTTGCTCTATTTTCCAAGTGTTAATGTTAGAAATGTTGAAAATGGTTTCTATTTTTCAAAAGACTCAAGATTATATTTTTTATATATCACTATCAAGTGGGCTACAAGCCTTGTATATTAACCTAAACTCTATTCTATTATGATTTTTGAAATACTTTGAAGGATCCACCTCGGCATCGTTTGCTTCCAACTTTTGACCATACCTTATCAAAGTTTTGTAATTCTACATTATATAAAGCAAATCCCTACTTTTATTTACCAAAAAAAAACTTTTAGAATAAATATTAAAAATTAACTATAATTGTCAACCTACATACAATAATAAGTAATAATTTCAACATAATTCTTACAAATTTTTCTATGAAAATCAAGTCGAAAAAAATCAATACAAAGATTCTTACATGAATATTAAAAATCTCAAAATTTCATAGAAAAATGGAAAATCATGGATTTCCTAAAAAAATAAGGTAAAATACAAGTTATTGTTTGATGAACCCTAACAAGGTCCATGGTGGCTATCCTTAGTAGAGATGTGAACATGTTGATGTCAATATACCCCTATGAGTGATAAAAAGTTGCTATGAATCTCTAAGATAGAAAAAATTAAGAATGGAAATCCCTTGAGGCACAAATTTCTCATAGCAATTAGGGTATATACTAGTTGGGACAAGGGAAGCATGCTCAACCTTTGATGATTTCATCCCTTCCTTGTTGTAGTAACATAGGATTTATTATGGTGTTGTTATTTTTTCACAAAAATAGGTAATTTTATATATATACAAAGAATGTGTGGCCATCGGTCAACAACAGATACATAAATGATTCACAACATGCGAATATCAAAAACAAAGTTCTTGGAACTAACAAAAACTTATCTAGACATGGATTGTTTTGTTTATGCCTATTGTTTATTTCTTCAAAAGAATCAATAAGTTCTAATAAATTTTGCACATACTAGTAGACTTTGACAATACATATGAACTACTGACCCGTAGTAAAAACATGTCCAATGTGGAATTTCTCCATTGTGATGTCTTCAAGTCATGGATTTTCAATTCCTTTCTCCACCTACTCCTTTTTATATGTTTCCTCACCAAGTTGTTGCATAGTAATATCTTCAACCAAATTCTCCTTGACTAGTCCTATGGATGTAAGTGGGTTCCCATAAGTGATCATGAGCTACATGCAAACCCAAAAAATGATGGTATATTGCATATCAATGTCACACACTAGCTTATCAATCCTTTGTTTATGTTCTCTAATTTGTGCATCCAAGTCCTCTGACTTTTTCAGTTGACTCTCTATTTGAGTTATAAGGTAAGAAATCACCTTATGCAAGACTACCAATTAATTATCCAAATGCCTCAAAACCTTTGGAATCCGAATGATCTCGTCGCTAGAACAATTCCTGGGTGATATAGAATCGACCATAATAAGCCTACACACACGAAGCTCCAAGAAACCCAACCATTGCTTGCTACCCCAGTTTCAACAAATATCTCTTCCACTACATAGAAGTGTTAATAGAACAGAATGCCTACTAGGTAAAATCCAAACTACAATCACCACAATACCAACATAAAGTTTTACCACCACAAAGACCAAACAACAAAATATGGAAGAGCACCAAGGTGGAAAATTCCCCAATTTGATCTTAAGCAGCATCCAGGAGAAACAATATCCCCCATAAAAATATCCCACCTGCATTAAGAAATCATGTCATGTCTAATTTAACACTCTAGTTGAGCCACTCAAGATTCAAGTGTGAGAGAGATGTGAGGGTTCCAAGGAGAGTTAAGGATCCATCCTCAAACCCCCTCTAAGGAAAAAGGTCTCGTATTATCCAGCCCATGCCATGGGAATGAATTTCATAATTCATGTTCAAGGAGTTCTTAGGAGATTAATAATATTTTGGTGTCACCTACAAATTTTATTAATACCCCATTATCCAAATAAACTGCCACATCCACATGTGTATTGCATGGTCGTTGAATGTAGAAAAACTCAATTATGTCAAATGAAGGAAGGAACCTAATCATTCTTTCCATCATCCAAGATGTGATTATCTTCTTTTAAATCTTTCCTTTCTAACGTGCCCAATGACGAGTCCCCAAAAACCATAGCATTCCTAATATTTCTAGCACAAACGAAGGTCGGTCCAATGTATAGTGTATGTATCTCCACCTAATTATTATTTTTCAATATGAACACCTAGGCACATGTCATTTCAGGGTAGGAATTAAACCATATTATCGACAGAAAATTATAGTAATAATAATAATAATAATAAATTGATTACACACATGATAGAGAGGTCGAGGAGAGACCCCTCAACCTAAAACCTCTGTTATGGCTCGTCGAGCTCATGGCTTGAACATTTTCAAAAATAAAATTTAAGGTTTTCTTTATGTTGTCTAGCCTCTAGCATTTGTAATGAAATTCTAAACTATGAAAACAAAGGTTGGTATGTCCTAGCTTACGACAATTGGAAGCTATAAGGGACAAAATTTAAAGGGTTTGAAAAAGATTTGCCCTATGGCCTTTAAAATGTTTGAAGAAAAACATAAAAAGTTATAAGGACAAAGGGAGAATTGGATTCGAGCCTCTGATTGCTAATTTGCATCCTCATGCAAGGAGATGGGTGTTAGCGATATTCTCCATTTTAGTACCCTTCTCCATCTTCCTCTACCTCATCCTTTGTAGCCCAGTTTCAACCTTAGAGGGATTGCAATAGAAAATAGTACTTTTCATTTAACTAGTGAGGATCCTCCTTGATTTCTTACAGAGTTGTGTTGATGGTCTCCTTCTAAGTCTAAGTGGTAGGCCATTAAATCCTTTTTTTGTTAGTAAATTTCAATGGTTAAGGAGTACCTAGTATTTCGACTTCTAGAGAAATATGTGTTTGGAGTGAGGTGGGTCATTCCTTCATTATTTTTTGTGTTTTCGGTGGCTCCCTTGCATCCCTTGACTTTTTCCTCTAGATAATGCAATCATTGCATAGTGATGGTATTCTTCTTTCCTTTAAATACTTCTACAATATATTGAGCCTCCATTTGTCACCCCCTAGTTAGGGTTTGTCATCCCCTAGCCTATTAGTGCATCGTATGAACCCAAGGCCAACCGCTACCCTCGGGCCTTAATTAGGGTGGGTTGGGTTGGATTCTTGATCATCTTCCTTTTATCAATTAGTGGTAATATTGGAACAATAGGATAAAGAGGTTAATGCAACTTTATATATTCTAGAGAGAGTCAGAGGATATTCAACAATCAACTAAGTGATCAACATGTGTGCAAGTTAAGGAAAAACTCAAGCAGTTTGCTATGCAACCTGGTGAATCAAAGTGGATCGTGTCTTCCCTACTTCAAGGGAGTAAGTAACACTTTGGTTCTCTATATGCATGGCCTTATTTATGATCTGAAATGGAACAAAATACAACTTGTCATCTATTTTGGTGCTTTCTAGGTGGAAAGATTGGATGAATTGGCTTGCATGGCCCATTTTAGGGGCATGTCTCACTTTGCAGATTTGGGGTCTAGAATGTTCTGAGGCATGCTTGAGGGATTAAACGATGTTTTTTGGGGTCAAATTTTTATCTCTTGCACCATACTTCTTGACACTATTCTACACTCTGATACCTTCCCAATAGTGCAAGAATCACCTCAATTGGAGTGTGTATGAGGAATTTTTTCCTCACACAAACTAAACTATACATTTAACTACCATGGTAATAAGTGGATTTCACGTCAACTCTCGTTTCTCACACATGTGGATCTAGTCACGTGTGGACTTTCAATAACATTCTAAAAGTCCAAAAACCTAACCTTAATTGGGATTTGAGGCATGCAAAATCCCTAGAGCTAACCCTAGACAACTATTGGGCCATGTTAAATATCAGGTTGTTAGGAAAATAACGGGTACCATTCTTATGATGTTATCGTAATGTTCCATAGTTGAGAAACAACACAGGAGTGGATATTAGAGCATCACATAGGAAGTAGGAGATCCTAGAGTAGCCATTCTAGCTATAGAGTCATAGGTAACTCCATAGAGAGCACCACTATCTTTGTATTTGCACTGCATATTGGAGAAGAAAAGAGCAATGCATAGTCCTCATTTCTTGCTAGGTTTTTTCCCATTAGTGGGTTTTCTTAGGGTATATATTTTGTTATTTGTGTGGATGTGTTATTTTGCTCTAATTATTTTTCTTTCAGTTCCAATTTATTTTAGCATTCAGTGGAAATAAGCTAATGAAAAGAGCTAAGTTGTAAGATCCATTGTGGCGAACTTTTCAAGTGGAATATCCACAACAGTTTACAAAACATATTGGTATCTAAAAAAATTTCATTGGGTTTTGTGGGAAATCACAGGATCTAGTGGTGGAATAAGAAAAAATATTCAAACCCTAGCCTTGGCAGATGAGTATAATGAAGAAGTGGCCAGTGAGTATGAAGAATGATTTACAAATATGGAAATACAAGTTGTCAATATATCATACAACATGTCAATCCTTGCCGGTGTCTCTGGAGAGAAATTTTGAACCTTTCGGTGATTTTGGAGGGTCTAACTCAGAGATAAGATCAAAAGGGAAAATAGAAGACAAAGGAGACCCATAAAGGGAGCCGAGGAAATATATTGAGAAAGAGAAGCCAAGTTCTAGTGCAATTATCCCTTCCCAATATTTATTTATGATGGAAGCAAAAGTCAATATCAATTTATACCAAGGTGATATCGATGCTTTAAAGTTGAATCATTGGTTACAACAATTAGGGGTCCATTTTATTATCCATCAAATAGATGAGGAGCATAAAATTTCCTTTGCTCTACTAAATTAGAGGGTCGTGCATTAAACTAGTGGGAAATCCACTCGGAGGCACTTAGGTTGGAGGGTGATATTCCAGTAACTGAATGGGAGGATTTCAAAACCCTCATAAGTCCCAATTCTACCCTATTGGGTATGTAGAGTACCAATGGATTCATTGGCATTACTTCAGGAAAAGGCAAGGGCAGATTGTGCAAGAGTTCACCATCTAATTCAGGAAGATGGATATCATGCAAGGTGTCTCACCCAAGAATCCAAATGTAATCCTCAAGTATCTACGAGTTCAACACAATCATTTATGAAAGCAAGTGATGCGATTCAAGCCCAAGACAATTGATAAGGCATTTTTGCAAGCACACTACCTAGAAAATATAGGCCATAAGAAATAGCAACCGAGTGGTTCCAATAAAGATAACCAATATAACTTCCAAGGAGGGGAATAATAAGTAGAAGGTAAAATATAAGAAGACTACCGCCATGGCACATCAGTGCAAGGATCTAGAAAACCATTGTAACATCAATGGTCATGCTGAATAAAAGCATTGGAATTTACATCTAGAACTGAACCCTAATAATCGCACGAAGGATGCTACAAAGAAGAACCTTCTAGCCATGGATTCAAGCAAAGAGGTAGAGAGTAGCTCAGATGTGGATGAGATGATTGTATTCACTTCAGTGTAGAAGAAGGTGAAATATATAAGTAGCCTTAATCACAAGGAAGAGAATGGTATGAAAAAACTCTTCCATAGATCCATATCAAGAAGACCAAGGTAGATGATTTATTTGATTATAATTCACAAGCCAATTTCATAGAAAAATATTTGGTAAGTAGGATTGGATTGGAAGTACATGATCATCCTAGTTCTTATCCATTGGGATGGGTAAATAAGGATATATAACTTAGGGTCACAAAACAATGCAATATTAAATTTTCCATAAGTGCATATTATATTGATGAAATGGAGGTAGATGTAGTACCCCTTGATGTTTGTGGTGTAGTGTTTGAATGTCCCTACATGTATAAAACGGATGCGATCTCCACAAGGAGAGAAAACCAATATCACATGATGGAGGATGGGAAATCTTTCATCATCAACATGCACAAAGGTAAATTGAAGATATCTCTAGTAAGTTCCAACCAAGCCAAAAAGCTGATCAATTTGAGTAGAAAGTTTGTGTTGCTTTTCTTAGTACATCATCAACAAGAAGGTGAATTGGTAAAAGTAAAGGCATATTTGGATGGATGTACCAGAGAGAAAAAAAAATAGTTGGAGAACCTTTTGCAAGCATACAGAGAATTGTTCTAGGAGCCTAGAGGGATGTCCCCTAAGAGGGAAGGGCGGCATGGGATACCATTACTTCCATATTCTCCATTGTTGAAAATCAGACTATACAAACAGTCTATTCTGGAAGCAGAAGAAGTGAAGAAGTAGTTGTAACAACTGTTGGAGCGGGGAGTAATTTGACCAAGCACCTTAACATGTGGGTCACCTATTGGCATAGTACCTAAGAAGGATGGGACTTGGAGGATTTGTATTGACAACAAAGCTCTAATTAAGATCACCCTCAAGAATCAATACCCTCTACCCAAGATCGATGATTTTCTATATCAGTTGCAGCATGCCAAGTAATTCACCAATTTGGATCTCAAATCGAGAAACCACTAGGTATGAGTGAGGGAATAAGACACTTGGAATACCGCCTTCAAGGCCAGGCAATATCTATATGAATGGTTAGTAATGTCATATGCTTTGTGTAATGCACCAACTACATTTATGTGTTTGATGAATGATGTATTATGCCCTTTCATAGATTCATTTGTGATAGTGTATTTATATGATATATTGGCTTATAGTGATACCTGGGAAGAGCATATCTCACATCTCAAGCAAGTGTTGGAAGCCTTGAAGAAACATCAACTATTGGAAAACATTAAGAAATGTGAATTTTCTCAACAATCCTTGGTGTATTTAGGGTATGTGATTGGTGGAGAACTTATTATTAATCTTTCAAAAATGGAGGCCATCACTAAGTGGCCCACTCCTACAAATGTCACTAAAGTTAGGATCCTTTTGGGGGCAGCACAATACCTTCATAGATTTTTTAACTTCCTTTTTGGTTGTGGTTTCACCTCTCCATTCCATAACAGCCAGCAGCAAGAGGTTCTAGTGGGGAAAGAATCAACAAAATTCCTCTAAGGAGCTCAAGAAAAAGATCAATTAGGCATTGATTCTCACATTTCCTAAATTTCATAATCCTTTAGAATTGGATATAGATGCAAGTGGGTATGTTATGGGAGCAATTTTGATGAAAGGAGGAAGGCCATTATGCTATCATTCTAAAATGTTCCATGGAGGACTCCTTAACTACCCTACATATGACAAGGAACTCTATGACTTGGTTCAAGCTGCTAAAAAATGTAAGAACTGTCAAATGGGAAAGGAGACCATCACTCACACTGATCACCAGTCGTTGCAGTATTTGTAGGTCCAAATTAGTAAGCTATAGCAAACATGACAGTACAAGTGGATGGTATTTTTACAACAATTCCATCTAATCATCAAATTTAAGAAGGGTAATACAAAAAAGCTGGAAGACATTCTCTCAAGGCCACCTACAACCAAGATTGCAGCTTTGGGTACTCTTATGCATATGGATTCTTTCACTCTTGATGCATACAAGGAGGAATACATAGAAGATGAGGACTTTAATGAGGTATATCAGTAGCTGCAAGGCCAATTCCATGTAGAAGAAGACAATAACAAGGCTAACTATCATCTCTAGGATGGATTACTCTACAAGATGGAAAAGCTGTGTTCCTAAAGGGGAAATATTGCAACTCAAGAGAGAGGCTCACACCTCTGAAGTTGCATGTAATTTTGGTGTTGGGAAGATAGTTTCCAACTTACAAAGGTATGTTTATAGGCTTAGAATGCAAGAAGATGTAGCTTGGTTTAATAGAGGATGCATACTTTGTTATACAAGCAACCCCAGTAATAGGAAACAAGGCCTATACCATCCCTTACATGTTCCGAGGAGACCATGGGAGAGTATCTAGATGGATTGTGTGGGTGATTTTCCAACCACTAAGAAGGGACATGACTATTTATTTATGGTAGTTGACAGTTTCGGCAAGATGTGCATTCTTATGCCTTGTAAAAGACCATAAAAGGACAAGAAGAAACAAACATGTTCTTTGAGCAGGTCTACATGCACTTTGGGATACCAAGGAGCATCATCCCAGATAGGGATACTATATTTCTCAGTGCCTTTTGGACTACGCTTTGGGAGAATATGGACACTAAGTTGAAGATATCTACAACATTCCATCCACAAATAGATGGGCATACAAAAGTATTCAAAAGGAATTTGGTGTATCTTTTGAGGGGTTACAATCAAAAGCATCAGAAGTCTTGGGATGAAAATCTGATATACATCTAGCACTCTTATAATAGAGAAATACACACTTTCATTGGTAAGTTCCCTTTTAGAGCTTTTTTTTTTATATCTACCACCTTACATCTAGATGTTGTTTATGGATAGCAAGGGGGAGTGAGGGAAGACACCACAGGTGAAGCATTGAGAGCCGAAAAAATCATTGATAAGATCAATAAAATCCATTTGCAAGTACAAGAGACATTGAATAAGTCACAAGAAAAGTACAAGGGTATACATGATTAACATGAGGTTGAGAAAACATTAAAGGTGGGAGACAGAGTTTGGTTGCAATTTAATAAGGAAAGACTGCAAGGTCCTAGTAAGAAGATCATGGAATTACGATATGGTCCTTTTGAAGTGTTGGAGAAGATAGAAGATAATGCCTACAAACTCATCCTACTCCCATATATGTGCATTTACTCATTAGTGAATGTGGAAAATCTAAAACTCTATGAACCTTCAATGTTGGACCAGGAATCTAAGAAGGTCTTACATTATGTAGAGGACTTAGCACCAGAGGCACAAGCAGAGTTACCAAAAGACACAATTTTGCAGAAGAATTCCAGAACAACCAGGCGAGGATAGCATGAACTCTAGCATGTGGGGTTGAAAGGACAACTTCTAGGTAAGGCTAAATGGTACTCCAAGTAGAAGGTAGGAAATTTTTTCCTCTCTTCATTCAATAAAATATTTTGGTGACCAAAATCCTCCCAAAATGGGGAGGTGTGACCCAAAATGGATCAACATATAATTTGTTGTCTATTTTGGTGCTTTTTGGGTAGAAATATTGGATGAATTGGCATGTAAGGCTCGTTTTAGGAGTAGGTCGCACTTTACAGATTTGGGGTATGGAACCTTCTGAGGCCTGTTGAAGGTCTTAAATATGTTTTTTGGATCAAAACATTATCTCTTGTGCCATACCCCTTGATGTTATTCTACACTGATACCTTTCCAATAGTTCAAGAATTGACTCAATCAAAGTCTATATGAGCAAGTTATGTTGGTTCTAATACCAATTACAGTAGGCTTGAAAACTAATTCATAAATTTAAACACAATTAGACATAAACCAATGGCACATAACACATCAACACATTACACAAAAATTACCCTGGAAATCCCTCTCCTGGGGAAAACTAGAAAACTAGTGAGCTTACCACTCATATTTTAATCAAACACCCATAACAGGTGTTTACAACTATGATTTGTTAGAGCACAAATCACACTTCATTACATGATCATCACACTTGTTATTTGTATAGCCATTATATCTAATTTATAGATGCAATACAACCAACTGCTCATTAATGGCAATCCATAACTTCCTACCCACTTTCAATTATTCTGTTACATTTGACTTGAATGGGTCAACCTTAGTCGATTGCATGTTGAGTTTATGTTCATTTCATCTACTCCATTTCAACCAATCATTTTTCCTTCAACCAAACAATTATTCCAGTCGACCAATCAACTAGATCTCCACCGATTGTTGACTATCAACTTTGTCAGCCAATTTACATGCAAAGAATATAACATTCCCAACATTCTCCCACTTGTATTATTTGCATAAACAAGAGACTCAGAAATTCAATTTGTTGGAAATATCACCAATACTGAGAGGAGAGGTGAATCAGTATTGAGTACTTTTTACCATTTCAAAAAACATGCACCTTCACAAGAAAAACCCCAGTCCATAAGAACATGCACCTAAATCAACACAAGATCCTCCTCTTGAACTTCGTTATACCATCTTTTACTTGCCCCAAAACCTTCTTACATATGCTCGTATCCCTTCTTAAACTTGCGCTTAAGAGATCTATACTTGGATGGTTCAAATGAAATGTTAGAGCGCTTATTTATACTAAAGCTCTACATTTTTAGTTACAGTTATGTTAGGTCGGCCCTAACAAAATTCGGGCCCAGTTAAGTCGACCCTAAAAAACATTATGGCCTAGTACAATGAAAATTTCATATCTTCTCAACCACGGGGAATTAGGAATCATTCCACCTATCATCGGAAAGATCTCAAAATAGGATATTTGATTATGGAACTTGTGCTTTCATTTGACCTACCTTTATGGGGTGATAAATCCTTTTTGGTTATAGCATCATTCTCATGAGACTCCCCCTATATTTGTATTCATGACTACTTCATGTCTTCATCAAGGGGATTCTTTACACTTCACACCATCATGGTTATGTGGACACATCATCATCACTTTAGGGTATTTTTCACTTGCTCCATTAATGCACAACTCAAAGTGGGCATGTGGAAACAACCACATGTTATCTCATCCCATGAGGGCCATGCTTAACAGTTACTCCATAAGGGGACCACTTTGATGTCCTTACTTCAATATCCTTTTACTAAGGTTTAAATCAATGACAACCAAATGTCCAACAATATCCCCCTTTGGTATTGATGTCAACTTAGTAAACAACATTACTTCCCCTGTGAATATATTGTCTTCCTTGAGCTAACTCCCCCTAACTTCATGCTTCTTAACTTGAGCTTGTTTTACTAGTTCTATCTCCCCCTTTGACATCAATGACAAAGGATTATTCTTCCTCCTAATATTTCTACAACTCTCCCTGACAATATTCCTTCTCTTTGGGGCTTCTCCCCCTTTGAATCTTCTTATTTTCTTCTCCAAAATTTTGTAACCTTTAGTCTAGGAGATCTTGCCATGTTGCTTCTACAATGTATTTCCATGTGTCCATAGTCATTTTAAGCATTCAAAATTGTGCTTTACCATGCTTCTACAATATCTTTCCATGTGTCCATAATTGTGGTAATTGTAACAATCAACATTGTAGTTCAAGCGGGCACTTCTACTTCTTGCTTGATTATTTCCTCCATAAAATTTGCAATCTCAAACTAGCCCTGTGCCAAAAATTATTGCAAGAGAAACAATTTCCAAGAAATATGCCTAGATACCTGGGTGTAGAAGATCTTCTTAATGATGCAACTTCTTTATATCCATCTTTCTATGAATATTGCTGACGATGAATTCTTCCTTTGTAATCTCTATCTTGATGGGAGCTTCTGAGAATGTCTACATAACTCTTAGCCTTCCCTTCATTTTGCTTTTATGGTAACTTGGAAAACTCCTCTTCAACTTTCTTTGTTGGTGGTTTGTATCTTTCACCTTATTCAACATTCTTTTGTCCATCATTTCCCAAACCAATATTTTCAAGTGGAGATCTTTGTTGGCTGAGAATGTCATCTAATATCAATGTGCTCATCTCAAACTTCAAGTTTGTGGTAGTTGTCATCTCCAATTCCTTTCGTAGAGTAACAATCTCAAATTCTCTTGCTTGGAAAATGTCTTCCTTCTCCTTTAGTTGAATTGTTAGGAATTCTTCAATTCTCTTTGATTCTTCCACTTGAATTCTTAAGACAACAACAGTATTTTCATTCTCTTCATTTAGTGAAAGGATATCCAGCTCTTGTCTTTGAAATGATTATTTCTTCTCTTGAATCTGACTTGTCAAGTCTTCAATTTTCTTGGCATCTTCTATTTGACTTCTTATATCAACAATGGCAGTTTTAGATTCTTGACATATCTAAATCATTTCTTCTTGTTACCTTATCATCCCTTCACAAAGAGTTCTTGACTCTTCTTCATGAGCCATATCTTTCTTCAATTTATTTCTTAGGGAAACAATTTCAGCTTCTTGTTTTTTGCAGATTTGATCTATATCCTTTTCTGCTTTTTTTGAATTTGTCCTTTCTTTCTGATGATCTTCATTCTCTTCATCAATAGGCTTTGTAATCATGGTCATGAAGAAATTTTGTTCTTGTTCTGAATAATTATCTTTCCCTTCTTCATATGGAAATTCAATAGTAGCATGTCCTATTCTTTCACATTTAAAACATTTAAAGAGTAACTTACTTGGTACCTTTTTGGGATTTGTTTCTTCTTCATCATCTACTTCCTCTTTTGGTGTCTCTTCCTTTTCAATGACTTTCTCAACTATGTAAATATTATGTAGCTTGTCCCAAATCTCTTTATCTTATGTACATGATCCCACATCAACTTTCACATGATCAAATAATCCATTCTGGGTGGCATTTATTGCCACGACATTACCCTTCCTTGAATTCTCTTTAGTTGCATTTGTTTGTGGAACAATCACAACTGAATTCCAAACATTAAACCCAAGTGCCATCAAATATGCCTTCATATTTATACTCCATGATTCATAATTTGATCCATCAAACAATGGTTCTTCAACCTTACCAGAAAATTCCTGCTTGTCCATGTGCTTCAAGGATATTCCTTCCAGTTGCTAAATTGTCTTGAAGGGAACCTGGCTCTAATACCAATTGTTGGAAATATCACCAATACTGAGAGGGGGGGTGAATCAGTATTGAGTACATTTTACATGTAAGCATTAACCATTAACAATGGCATTCATCATCACATAAATCATACACAGTGCATAAGATATTTTACATGGAAACAACCACGTAACGTTTTTCTTATATCAAAACAAGATTACATTCATAGGAAGTAACAACTTCTGACTTCTGAGCACCAACTCAAAGGAGGCTACAACCCCCTAGCTTTACTAGCTCCAACTGGAAGGAAGCACCCACTTCCTATATTCTCTAGCATCACTGGAAGGAGGCTACAGCCCCCTTGATATCATAGGCTCAAACCTTCCCTAGCACCACCCTACCACACCGATATTAGTAAGAGTATCAATCTTCCATTTTCGTTGTCACTATCATTGTCATAAAAAAAAACCTAGAAACAGTCACCTACATACTTCATCTCTCCTTTGGATCCTTCAAATACTTAAAATCATCATCATCTTCAAACCCTAGTTCATTCCAAGAGAGGAACCCTAGATCATGCCAAGAGATGAAACCTTAGTTCATGCACCAAGATCTTCCCCTTGCCAAAAGATAGAATTCCTAGAATATGCGCCAAGATCTTCACAAGATAAACCCTAGTTCATGCCTCAACCTTGCCAAATATAATGCTTCAAGATATTCACAAGAGGGAAACCCTAGTTCATAAAAACATGCACTTTCAAAAGAAAAACCCTAGTCCATAAGAATACGCACCTAAATCAACACATGATACTCCTTTTGAAGTTCGCTATACCATCTTTTACTTGCCCCAAAACCTTCTTAGATATGCTCTTATCCCTTTGTAAACTTGTGTTTCAGAGATGTATACTTGGATGGTTTAAATGAAATGTTAGAGCGCTTATTTATACTAAAGCTCCACATTTTTAATTACAGTTATGTTAGGTCGGCCCTAACAAAATTCTCGCCCAGTTAGGTCGGCCTTGACAAAAATTCTATCCTAGAACAATGAAAACTTTATATCTTCTCAACCATGGGGAGTTGGGAACTATGCCACCTCTTACCGGAAAGGTCTCGAAATAGGTTATCTAATTATAGAACTTGTGCTTTCATTTGGGATACCTTCATGGGGCAAAAGATCATTTTTTGTTATATCATCATTCATAAGAGACTCCCCCTAGTTGTGTGTTCATGACCACTTCATATATTCATAAAGGTGCTTCTTTACACTTCACACCATCATAATTATGTGGACACATCATCATCACTTTAGGGGCTTCTTCACTTGATCCATTAGTGTACAACTCAAATTGGACATGTAGAAACAACCACACGTTATATCATCCCGTGAGGGCCATGAGTTATGCCATAAGGGGACCACTTTGATGTCCTTACTTCAATATCCTTTTACTAAGGTTGACATAAATGACAACCAAATGTCCAACACAGTTCACTTAAATATGGATAGCAATCCCATCATTTCCCTACACCAGGAAAACTTCTTTGTGCTCACAGACTTGGTCGATGGGTTTGCAAAATTCTTCACCATGTCTACCTTCTCCAATAACACCTTTTTTGGTTCTCCACCATTTCTCTCACAACATGGTATTATGCATCGATAAGATCTACCTTTGAATGATATGTTGGGTTCTTTTCCAATAATATTGCACTTTGACTGTCACAATCCAACCTAACAACATGTTGACCAAACCCAACATCTAAACACAATATCTGCAACCAAATAACCTTCTTACATGCATGAGTATCTTCCATGTATTTAGCCTTAGTAGTCAACAACATAATGATTAGTTGCTTCCTACTCATCCAATTGACTGGTCCAAAGAATAACTTGAACACATATCCGTTGGTCGATTGTTTGCGGTCTTTATCGCCAACCCAAATGAAATTAACAAATCCATGTACATTTATTTCCTTGGTATTATTAGGTTCTCCTCCATAATAAATTGCATAATCCGTCGTGCCGTGCAAATACCTAAATACTCTCTTGACTGTAGTCCAGTTCTCTTTTCCAGGTGTTGACATGTACCCACCCAATTCTCCCACTACATGGGCAATATCAGGTTGATTGCATATCATAGCATACATTAGACTACCTATATCACTATAATAGGGTACACGTAACATGTACTATATTTCTTCTTGTGTCTTGGGACATTGTTCAGTAGATATCTTGACTCCTATAGGGATAGGGACCTTGACTAGTCTACTCTCCTCCATGTTGAAATGTTTCAGAACTATATCAACATGTTTTCTCTAACTTAACTGGAGCCTTCTACCTGCAAGATCTCTCTATATTTCCATTCCAAGAATGAAATTTGTTTCTCCGACATCATTCATGTCGAACTCAGAGGAAAATTGTAGTTTTAACTCCTTAATCAGATACATGTTATTTCCAACCAACATGTCATCGACATACAAAACTACATCTATGAAATTACCACAGAATTTCTTCCCACAAAAATAGTGATCATCCTGACTTGTTACAAACCCAAACTATTGGGTATACATTTCAAACTTTTGACACCACATCCTGGGTGATTATTTTAGAACGTGAGACTTCTTGGCTTGCAAACCACCTCCTTTTCTCCTTCCATTATAAAACCTTCAAGCTTCTTCATATAGATTTCTTCTTCAAGGTCACCATGAAGAAATGATTGCTTTACATCCATATGTTCTATCTCAAGATCAAATGTTGTAACTAAGTACATTAGTACCCTTATGGAATTTAGCTTAGCAACAGGAGAGAAAATCTCACCAAAGTCGACTCCGTTGACTTGGGAATACCCTTTCCCTACCAGTCAAACTTTGTACTTCTCGACTTGTTGTACTACATTTAATTTTTACTCGAACACCCACTTACTTCCAATGGGTTTCCTTTCATTTAGTAATGTGACTGGATCCCATGTTTCACTCTTCTTCAAGGACTCCATTTCTTCTTCCATGGCCCTTTTCTAGAGTTTACCTTCTGTCGAGTTTATCGCTTCCTTTACCGACCCGGGATCATCTTCAATAACATATAACACAAAAGCATAACAAAATTCAAGTGGAATATACACTTCTAGTTGTTGTCTTGCTCGAGCATACCTCCTGACATCTGGAGTGTGTTGTTCCACCTCTTCGTTGGATTTAGTCGACTCACCTAAATCCATACTCTCGTCGTTCAATTCAAACTCTTGCTTTTATGATTTTTATATTTTAACCTCTTCATCCCTAGAAGTGCCTTCAAATTATCTAAAGCTCACATCTATATTATAATCTTCCTTCCTCGTGATTGGATTCCACAGCTTATAATACCCTTTCACTCCATCCTTGTACCCAATGAAGATGCATTTCTCTGACTTGTTGTCGAGTTTGTTTCTTTTCTCCTTTGGGATATGCACAAAGGGATCACACCCAAAAACTATGATATGTGTAAAAGAGGGATTTTTACCATCTCGTTCCTCATATGGAGTCTTCTTGACCAGATCCATTGATGGTGATCTATTCACCAAGTAACATTCCATTTCAACTGCCTTTGTTCAGAATTCTTGTGTGACCCCTGTGTAACAAACCTCATGTAAAATAATGAAATAAAAGGGGTGAAATAATAAAAGGGGAATATATATAATGAAATGTCAAATAATAAATAAAAGGGGTAAATAATATAACAAGGAATATGAAAGAAAAAGGATCAAAAACAAATTGCATTAAAATAAATTAAGAAAAAAGGGAGAAGGGGGAGATAAAAGGAGGACAAGAAGAAGAGTGGAGGATCTTTTGGTCTTTTGGCATTTTGGAAGGAGAGCTCTGGAGGAGCCAAGAAACAGGAAAGCAAGAAAGCTCTTGCATAGGGTTAATTGTTGGGGGCTCGGGGGACTCAGCCATTGGCTGGGGGTTAGTTGGGTGGAGATTCATCCTCCCACCTTCAGTTGCGGGCATTGGAGTTGTCAAGGTAATGGTAGCTGCTAGGTCATCTAACCAGGTATGGCTCCTTAAATCTCCATAGAATATTTTATGTTATATTTTTTAGTGGATACACTTTGATATACATGTTGTAAATCTCTTATTATACGTTAGATCCATTGTTTTTGTCATATCCTATTTGCATGCTAGTTATTTTTTGTTATTTAGTGGTTTTATGAATATAAGGTTGTTACTTTTGGTATCAGAGTTGTGTTCCAAAGCTTGGGCCTAAGGGCTCTCACTACACACACATGATATGTTGATGATCATCCTATAAAGTAGATCTCCAAGAAAATATCATTAGATTGAGTGGTGAATGATACAGATCAGACGAAGAAATCAATGTGCATATATGTATCTTTAGGTTAAGTGCTTAAAAATAAAAATAAAAAAACTAAATCTCTGTAAGATTTAAAGACTAAGATTAAAATCAGGTTAATGGGTGTTGGGATTTGAACCCAGATCTCTTTGCACAATAGGATCCTTACTTAGGCTACACCCATGGCTCAGCATAAAGATAATGTAAACCCTAAGAACTTGCACTCCTGTAAAACCATCACTGATCAATACAAAAAAAATGATACGATTAATGGAAATAAAACGGGAAATTAAGAAATACACTGGTGAAAGCACCAGACTCAAAAATCTTCATCTTTCTCCTTCTATAAGCCACGAAGAGTCGCCTTCTATCAACAAATCTAGTTAAACATGTAAGCATAAACTATATGAAGAAATATAAATGATGAAAAGTCAATAAAACTCTATATGGAACTGTTGGAACCCTTTTTCTGCTGCGCATGCTCTTCTTATAGATTTTCTGGGAAGTCGGTTAGGTTTTTTTTTTTTGAAATAAAGAAATAATAGTTTTGAGAAGATTGGAAAGAGATCATAAGAAATCCCCTCTCTCTATCTTTCTTAATCCAAATTTTCCACCTTTTCAAGGCTTCCTACTCTAGAAATTCGAGCTCTATCTAATTGCCATACCCTTCATTGTTATCATAAGATGAAGATGTTTCATTTTTCTATCTATGAAAGGGAAAAATAATCAGATAAAAAAAAAAAAAGAGAGCCTTGAATTCACTTTTCCCTTGATCTTCCTCATTCACTGTAGTGATCCCCTTGATCTTCCTCATTCATTGTAATGATTCCCTTTCCCCCTTATGATTCACTGTAATGATTCATTTTCTAGCTTTTGCATTAGACTTTATAACGATGGTTTTTGATACAGAAAGGCATCATACTTCACAAAATTACAAGGTTGACCAAAAGAAAAAAAAACTTATTCAATCTACATACTCATCCCATCATCCCAAATCCATTTTAGGGACAAGACTTTATAACGATGGTTTTTGATACAGAAAGGCATCATACTTCACAAAATTACAAGGTTGACCAAAAGAAAAAAAAACTTATTCAATCTACATACTCATCCCATCATCCCAAATCCATTTTAGGGACAAATTTATTTAGGGTGTTACATTTGGTAACTCATAGTAACTCAAATCCTACAACATGTTTATAACCCTAATAGAAAACTCTAGAGTAACTCTTCTCTTATTATAACTGCCAAGATCTCTTCTTGTTGCTAGAGAAGCAATCGTTGTTTACTTAGCTGATCCGTACTCAGATCACATAGCCGTAGCCATTGTTGAGATCCATCCAGCCATTGTTGATTGTTGCTAGAAAATATTCGTTAAGAAGAGGAGGCACATGCTGAAAGGTAGGTAAATCTGAGGCATCCTTATTATGTTTTCAAATATTTGCACCTCACATAGAGATTTACATAGATCATTGTCGATATTATTTAAGTCTTGTAGATAAGAATACATTTCAAAATAGTCTTTCAAGGTGTAACTTTAGGTCAACAATAGAATTTCAAAAGATTTGCATGTTCCAACCCATATGAGAATTTATGTAGACATTGTTGGATTTATAGTATAATATTTTCAAAGGAGTGCTACCTTCATAAATCATGTGCTATATTTATATATCGTCATAAGGAATGCTTATATATTATGAATCACACACAATATTGGCTAATACTTTTACATATAAACAATGAGAATTTTGTAGCACATGGGGAGGTTTCAATTGCAAGAAGATGGGTCACATAGTTTGTTCAATAGTTTGGGATGCTTCTAGATCATTGAAAATATACCTCACTGGGTTATGCAGTATGTGTTGGCTCGGTTTTGCAACCAAGCTTAGTGCTATGGGCACCTGCTAACTAGTAGCAGCAGTTTCAATAGAAATAAAAACAATAAACTAAATAAACAATACTTTTCATGGATCTAAGCAAGAATCTAATCAAATAATTTAAATATTTCAAAAATCAAGAACAAGAAACATAAGAAATAATTTTTGTATTGAAAAGTGGGGGGCAAGCAAGTGCTTGCGATATTACCTTCAATGGTGAAGGTTGATGTTGAGCAACTCCCAAGATGAGTAGCTCCAAACTCCAATAGGTCTCTTTCTCCAAGGTTGCTTCAATGGCTAAAAGTGCTCAGGGGAGATTTCAGCAGCATAAGGATGAGATAATGGAAGGATGTGAAATGAGGAGCCCCTACCACCTTTTTATAGGTTTTGGTGGTGGGAGATACCATTTGTGGTTTTCTGGAAACCAAATGGTATTGACCAACATGGTTTAGGTACTTTTCCCTCCTTTTTCCTTTTTTGAATAAAAATAATATTTTAATTCCCTTTTTAATATTTTTGGGAATTTGGACCCTTTTTGAGGGTTTTTTATGATTTTCTTGGAAAAATAATCTTTTTTAATGGAAAAAGGGGTGTACTAAGGTCTTTTGGTGACCTTTTGTTGGTTTCAGAGGCTCAGATGGTGGAAAAGTGGACAAATGGGTCATGTGAGTAAGGGAATGAGCTAGTGAGCACTTTTTAGGTGTTAACAGATTGCCCCCTGATGTGTGAGGGCAGGAGCTCATCGTATGGCCGATAGACATCATAGTTCTTTTGTCCTTTTTTCTGGGGTTTTAGGGGAGAGAAGAGACCGGTTGGAGACTGGAGCCACGGCCCTTGGAAGCTGCAAAAACAAAAAATATTACATGGCCTCAATATGAATGAGGGATAATCTCTGATAAAGGACGAGGCGGGCATTCCCATGCTCGTATCAAGACATATACAAAACAATTAGTCCCAAGAAGGGGGATCTAATACGTAAAGAAATATATTGGTACATCATAATGGTCCAGAGGGGACATGATTGTGGGATATACTCATGATCATGACTGATCTCAATAACTGATACACTGGAATAACTGTGGAACTGCTGAAACTGAAGGTGTCCAACATCTGCAGGGACTCAAAGACTATGAGTCATCTCTGAGAAATAATGTACCTGTATACTCAAGGGAGTATGAAACTGGGGTACATCTGAATACTGTCGCCATACGCAACCCGGATATCTATAGAAAAAATGTAACTGGTTGTGCCCATAGGTAGACTCTCAAATGTGGAGGAGTCAGGTGGTATCCGGGGTCTTCGACTCATAACTG
Source organism: Larix kaempferi (assembly GCA_027924585.1). Classification (NCBI taxonomy): domain Eukaryota; kingdom Viridiplantae; phylum Streptophyta; class Pinopsida; order Pinales; family Pinaceae; genus Larix; species Larix kaempferi. The sequence continues at coordinate 254,586 of BSBM01000211.1, forward strand.
AACGGACCAATACCCTGTGCGAGTCTCAACGATGCGATCAAGGTGTTGAAGTCGAGCATGTGAGAAACAACCATTAGGAGAGGCACTGAGGATTCCTCTCAAAATGATTCGTAGGCACTCATCAAAAATGGTAATGAGTCCAAGACACAGGGACCTCTAGGTCTATCCTCTGGAATCAATGTGGTTGTCGTCGACAGAGGGAGACCAGCAACTAACAAGGCAATGATGTTTCCTTGATAGGAGCACGAGGTGTATAACTGAAGTGATGTAGTACTGCTGGTAGGACTGACATACTTGTGGGGATGGGAAATAACTGGGTCAAAAAATGGGTAGACTCAAACTTCCTTTGTTCAGAGCATGATGACATGGTTGACCTAGCAGCGTAGGGAACTGACTCATAGGTGTGGGGATCATCTTTTAGGGATTTGAAGGGTATGTACTGACTCTGGGGGGGTGAAGCTGATGGTAGCTGTCGAGGGAGTTTCAGGGTGACATACTGCAGAATACTCTGAACAAAGGCGACCAAAATGGGGAAGCTGCTATGTGAGTAGACATGATGTGTTGTAGCGCCAAGAGGCACCATTGATTCCTTCTTCGTATTTTGAATGAGCTCCAAGAAGGGATAAAAGTGTGCTCTGAAATGGTACGGTCCTGTGGATTTGGTGAGCCCAGGACGGTGCGTGCTCATGGTTGCTTTCATGTTTAGAGAGTCTGAAAACGGTAAGTGGACTCTATTGGTATTTCTTTTTCGTAAGTTTAGTCTCCCAGGCCCGAAAAAGTATAAAATGATGCGAATGGAGAACTCTTCTAGCCGATGTGACTAGAGTATACCTTTTTCGTAATTAGTCTACAAGGTCCGGAAAAGGGGTAAACTTATACCAGGTAGACGCCCTTTCGGATACGTTTATCGAGCATGAAAGGAAGCAAGATTGCTCGGCGATCTTTTCATTGTTTTAGGAGTCAGAAAAGAGCTTAACCGAAACTCCCTAAGTGCCTTTTTCGTAAAAGGGGTTGCTCGACCCGAAAAAGGGATAAAATTATACCGAACAAAAAATGGATTGATGAGGGCGAGAAAAGGTTTCAAGCACCGTCATCTGTGCGGAAAACTGGATCCGGTGACATAAGGATTGTCGAAAACGGAGAACGGCCGATGTGGCACGCTAACCGAGGTGACGAGGGGGGCGTGGAAAAGATGCCCAAAAAATATAAAGGTGAGAGCGAGAAATGATCTCTAGCATCATCACGAGCGCGGAAAACTGAATCCGGCGATATAAGGCAAGTCGAAAACGGAGAACGGCCGATGTGGCACGCTAACCGAGGTGACGAGGGGGGCGTGGAAAAGATGCCCAAAAAATATAAAGGTGAGAGCGAGAAATGATCTCTAGCATCATCACGAGCGCGGAAAACTGAATCCGGCGATATAAGGCACATCGAAAACGGAGAACGGCCGATGTGGCACGCAAACCGAGGTGACGAGGGGGCGTGGAAAAGATGCCCGGAAAATCTAAAGGTGAGAGCAAGAAATGATCTCAAGCATCATCACGGGCACGAAAAACTGAATCCGACGATATATGACATGTCGAAAACAGAGAACGGCCGAAGTGGTACGCAAACTGGGGCGACAAGGTGTCGGGACACAATGTTGATATTGGTCCTAGTGAGAGCGAGAAATGATCTCAAGCATCATCACGGGCACGGAAATATGAATCCGGCAGTGCAAATGGTGCGAAAAACGGAGGTCATAAGGACTCCGGAATGGTTTAAAGGAAAGAACTAGGTTAAAAAATGGCTACAAATAAAGGTGATCTCACCAAGCGAAGGATGCAGTGGTGGGGAGAAATGATGACCCGTGGGGGCAAAATACTAGGTGTATCAAATCAACTGAAATATACAAGTGACACGTGACCTCAAAAATGGTTGAGATCACGAATATGAAAAAGTGAGCAGGGTTAATGACCTTCCCCCATGCTATGTGCATGGGGTTTATGATTATGGATCACATATGTGTTGGTTTGAACGATGGGTTCATTGAGGTGTTGAGATAGAGATGATGGGGAAGGTTTAAAATGATTGATCATGCCCCCTATCCCGGGGTCGAGGTAATCTATTATTCCCCCTAACTCAGAGGTGTCAATGTGGTGCAGATGTTGTCTCAGAGAGAGATCAATAGGGCATTGAGCAACTGCTGGCTGGGTGTTATACCATGAGGCTGTGGGCTGTGGTGGCATACTGAAGTGATGATATGATGATGGGGGATTCCCTTTGTGGTGTGGATGCCCCCAGTATCTCCGATGAGGATCACAATGATGATGAGTAGGCAAGGTTTTGGACCTGCCCCCATGTTGTGGACATGTGGTTTCCTGGTCGATTTGAAAGGGTTGAACCTGTGTGTCAAAGGGATCAATGGAAGGGACCGACTGGACATAGGGGTATCCAGTGGAGATCGTATAAATGGCGGGGTCAAGGCCAGGCATTTCGGTATCTGACCAAGTAAAGACATCAGTGAATTCTTGGAACAGTTGTTGGTATTCTCCGATCTCATGCTCACCGTGGGAGGTTCCTAATGTGATGGTATGAAGGGCACCAAGTGGGTCAGAGATGTCAATGTGGATGACGGGAGAGATATCGGCCATGGGATCCGTTAACCAATCGATTTTAGTAGGAAGGAAATCCTTGGACTCAACCGCGGATTGGGTAGCGGTGGTGGATGAAGTCTCTTCCAGGAGGAAGTATGGACGATGGTGCATGTCTTCCCCGGGATAATCAAAGGTAGTAGGAGTCTCGAGAACCTCTTCATCATTGCGGGACCTTTGAGTGGTCAAATCGAGTGATGAGGTAGTGGTAGTCGAAGAGATCATATAGATGGTGTTAATCTCTCCGGATGAGGATGATGCGGGAGGGTAGATCTCCTCGATAGTAGAGGGTGCCGTCTCTAGGTCCAAATTGTTCATCTCGTAGAGAGCTGCTCTGTAGTCTGGGATGTCAGGACAGTTATGCGAGTAGTGGCCATAAATACCGCATATCGCACATGGGTGGTTGGTACGCAGTGATTTATCACGAGGCATAGGGTTTGGATCTAGTTTGACCACCGGGATGTTGGGGTCGTCGTCCAACATTTGCATGTGTTCCTGCAATGCAGGTAACTGTGGGCACTGATGGGTTGGATGGCCTAACTCATCACACAGCGAGCATTTTGGAGGAGCACGAAATATGGGGGGAGGTTTAACTGCCTTGGGTGGGGGAACCGCAGTGTATGGTTGTGGGCCTCTGCCCCCAGTGGGGCCTGACGAATGGAGGGGGATTCGTCGACGACGAAGGAGTCGTGATACCGGGAGGTGGTTGGGTAGAAGTAACAATGGGTTGCACCGGTTGTAGGATGACATTTGGTGTCGGTGGAGGAACGGGAGGCGTAATATACCACACGGGTAATCCTAATGTTAACCCGGGGAGACTAAGGGTAGCCATAAACGGGGCGCTTACTACACCCGAAGGAGGAAATAGAAAGGGGATTGTGTGGATAGGTGTAACACCGATGTGACTAGGGACCAATGGTGGTTTGGGTAACAAGGAGGGTTGATTACCGGGTGTTTGTGAAAGAGTGCAGAGGTTAGCGACCTGGGTCTCCGGTGACGGTGGTGGAATGGCCTGGAATGTAGAGGTTATCGACGCCTCGGAGTAAAGTCTGGGTCCTACTGAGGAAATGAATGAGGTAGTTGCACCACAAACAGGTTGTTCAACCATGGTGAGACCATTTTCAGGTGTGGTAGGGGGCCTTGGGATCGTAATAGGTGAGCTGGTCGACCTTGACCACGCGTCCCTCATGGGGGAACATCATGGTACGAAAAACGGATGAGGCAACCGCTTTCATGGCGTACATGTAGTTGCGACCAAGTAAAAGGTTATAGTCTAGTGGGGCATTGATGACCTCAATGTCAATGAGCACGGTTTTACCCGCCAGCTGGACAGGGACATTGGCTAACAGACCTAGGGGTTGAGCCGAACGGCCGTCATAAGCTCGTAATGCAGTGGTGGACTGCTGGAGAGTAGGGGATCCCAACTTCTGCCAAACAAATGTGGACATGATGCATGTGGAGGCCCCTTCATCGATAATGCACCGATGGATGACAAGATTCCGAACAGAAACAGAAACTTGGAATGCTAAAGAGGAAGGCAGGCGGGGTTCAGACTGGTCTGAATCGAATGCGATCAACTGCGAATCATTGGGGTCAATGGCGCCAATGGCAGAGAGCAAAGTTTTGCGCTGCGAAGGACAGTTTTTCAAAACTTCTAAAGCAGACATGGCTGCAGGAGACTGGGCTAAGTCGTCGACAATGTTGTAATTTGACGCAGCGCGAGCATTGGGATTACTGTTGATGCGACGAAGTGGGAAGCGAGGTGCTTTGGAAGCGCCATCAAGTGGAGCCGGAGGTATACGTAACGTTTGATCTGTTGGATTAACGTTAGTGTTTTTGTCGGCGGGAGGGGCTTCAGAGGTGGAGCCATATTGGTTCCGACGGGTTTGGAGGTTGGCAGCGGCAGTCGACATCATCAACAAATGGTGAGTGCCTGAATCGAACATGGGTTGATCAGGGGCTGCATAAGTGATCTGCTGTGGTGGCACGTTGCCCTGAGGTGGGACTAACGGCTGAGTGTTCACTACACCCTGGTTTGGAAAGGGGTTTTGCAGTACCAAGGGTTGATGTTGAGGTGGTGGAGGGTTGGGTGGCGGCTGAGGAGCCGCCTGCCCTTGACGATGGGCGTCATTTGTCCATAGTTGTCGAGCTCGCTCCAGATGTGGGAAAGCGTGGGTATAGTGACCATAGACACCGCAAATGGAACAAGGATGGTTTGTTCGTAAATTAGCATTTTTGGCTTGCTTAGGTGGTTGATCAGGATTCTGATGAGCAGGCGCCGCGTTATTGTTTTGCGGAGGATGGGTAGGTTGTGGAGCTTGGTTACGGTTTTGATTGTTTCCATGGTTGCGTCCTCTTCCGCGGTTTGGTTGCCCACCCTGGTTGCGTTGGTTATTTTGGTATTGGGGCTGATGTTGTTGTGCATACACATGCCCTTGAGCATTGGGGGGATTCTGAGGAGCCGCAGGTGCGGGAGCAGGTTGCGGTGGATAGTATGCAGGTGTAGCTAGAGGTGGTCCATTTGCCTGTTGGGGTTGTTGGTACCCCTGAGCTGGTGGAGATGTGAGGTTAGCTGGTGCAACCGGTTGTGGGAAATGCATGGGCTGTTGTGGGAACTGCATGGGGGTCTGTACCGTAGGTTGAGCATAGTATGCAGGAGGTACATATGCTGATGGCGCTTGGCCATAACAATGTTTTGGACAAGAGGGTCCATGAACGTGATGGGTCTGGTTTGTTGGAGCATAAGAAGTTGTCGCTCCGGAACTTGATGTAGCCCTAGAAAGGTCTGGGGCAGGCATAGTGCTCATCATATTGAAAGGTTTTGCTTGCGGTGTAATTTGGCCAATAATGCCATCAGCGGCATGTGATGCCCCCGGTGTGTCACCGCGTGCAGAGTCGCCTCGTGGGGCGTCCGGTATGATCGTGTATAGGTAACCCGACTGGGTGTAGATGAGATCAAACTGTTGGGCTTTGAGGATGGCCTCTTCTTCAGACTGGGGTCTTTCAGATGCTACATCCTTCGCAATGAGAGGAAGGAGGGATTTTAGAAACCAATCTAGGAAGATTCGGTCGTCTAATTTGATTTTGCATAGGCTTCGGCGCCGACGCCAATCATGAATATGGTCAGTGATATGCGTGGCCGTGTTTTGTCTGCAAGACAGTAGGATCTCGACGCCCGCATCATAGCGGACAGGTAACTGAAAGAACTGCAGGAAGGTCGAGGCAAGGGAGGTAAATGTGGAATGCGTCCCATGGGGTTGCTCGATATACCATTTGGCTGCAGAGCCAGTGAAGGTGCGTTGTAATAAACGGAGGCGGATTGAGTCATCCACTATGGAGTTTGAGGAACACCATAAATGGAAGGACATGATGTGATTTTGGGGGTCTTCTCCAGCCTTACCCTCGAACTTAGGGATGTCAGAGGGAAGCTTAGTGGGCATATGGGGCCACGCAGGATCATGTCTAATGGGGTCATTTGTTAACCTAGCTAGGTCTGGAAGGTTCAGACTTGCCATGTATGGTAGGCTAGCCGGTGTGATAACTGGGGCGGGGACATGCCTAGCCATAGTGGTATGGTGAAGGGGTCCAGTAACGCCTAAAGGTATGCTAGGTATGGAGGGTATATGCCCTCCGATAGGTGTAGTCTGATATGGGCCAGCGCCTCCAAGTGCAACTTGGGTTACACTTGGGTTAGGAATCGCACTAGGGATTCCTGGTATAGCACTACCGAGTGCAACATGGGTTACACTTGGGTTAGGGATCGCACTAGGGATTCCTGGGATAGCACTCCCAAGTGCAACAGGAGTTACACTTGGGTTAGGAATCGCACTAGGGATTCCTGGGATAGGGTTTGTGGAAACCGAAGGGGGTATGACCCCCATGTTGGGCATGCCCATGACAGGTGGTGGTCCTGTGCTAGGCATTCCTGAATGTGGAGTGTTACCCATATTGGGCATACCCAAGGGGGTGGCTGTTGCCGTTGATGGTACTACCGCAGAAGGGTCTGCGGATGTCTGACCTATGGTTAATGTATATAGTGGATCAACTGGTGTTCCAGACATAATTGTGGTTGGTGGTAACTCTGCGGGGTTTTCGGATTCTACCTCCAAATCAAAGGTGAAGTGGGGTATGTCAGAATCGGATGACCGTCTAAATGATCGACGATGTGTCGAATCAAGGGATAATGCTCTGCGTCCGTGACGTGGAGAGCCAAGTGGACTAAACTCTGGGAGTTCGCCCCGTAGACGACGAGAACGTCTAGAATTCTCAATGGTGAGAATATGTTTTTTATTTAAAAAATTGTTTTAAGTATCAGGTGGTGATATATATGTAAAAGACTCAAAACCCTAATGCAACCAAGGGTGCAAGAAGGGGAGTGAAAAAAAAAGAAGGCTCACAGGCCAAAAAATCAATCCTCAAAAAATGCACTTATTCTAGCAGCTGTGCTACAATAAGTGGAGGAATGCAACAACTGGTCAGAATACCAACATGCAAGCGGCTCCTAGAAAAAATAGGTGTAACTAGACTCAATAGGTGGTAAAGATCATGCAAACACCTAATCTAAAAGTATTGTGACTCAAACAGACGATATCCTCTGCAAGGTGATGAAATCCAAGTCAGACAATATGAATGTTGAGACAACGGCTAGATATCCCCCTACCGGGAGGGACACCGGGTAATCAATCCTAAAAGACAGGCTACTAGGATACTCCGTTCATGACGCGTCGAGAAAAGGTAAATCTGCCGTTTGGTCCTTTGATCGCAATATCCCAATACAGGGATATCCCGAGAACTGCGAATGGTAGCCCTTCGGTTACTGAATGGGTTTCGGTATCCCACTCAGGCTTCCGGAACCATCCTCGCGACTTCAACCCTCCTAGGGGAGAGGCCTTCCCACAAACCGGTTGTGACCGCGCCAAAAAGTACTAAGAGATTTTAGCTCCCTAATTGGACAACTTCTATGTCTCAGATGTATGAACTGAGGGATGTTATTGGAACACCTATCCCCCCAATACTACCTAGCTACAAGAATTCTTTTCGTGTTCCCCAAGTGGGGTTAAGAGTGTGTTCAAATTAGGGTACGTTTTAAGTCTTAGTTCAATTAAGTGATCGTGTGAGTGCACGTGAGGTGTTGTAAACTGAACTTGGAAAAATTAAATGCTTTTAAGGGAAATTTTCGAAAAATAAAGGATTTTTCGAAAAATAACAAGCAAATATTTAAGACTTTTTTCACTAAAAGGAATTAATATGCTTTTTCAAAAAATAACTCAAAAAATAAAAGATTTCTTGGATTTATGAAAGCAAATAATAAACTCCTTTTTAAAAGAAATAAATGGATTTCTTCGTTTCAATAAAAATTGCTAAGGGCAAGATTCTAAAGAAGTAAACAAGAAAAAATTTGAATCTAGATAAAGAATGCAAAATGAGTCTTCCTTTCACTTTCTTGAAAACTTTTAAAAGGATTTCTAGGTATGCACTTTTAAATAGTAAAAAAAATTTTCAAATCTGTAAACTATGCAGAATTTAGTACTGTAAAAAAAAAAATGTGCTATGGGCAGAAAGTACAGTAAAAAATATTTTTCAAAATCGGGATGGCCGAATGAAAAAATTTCAGCCGCGCGGGTTTTGGACGAACAGCCGCGATGGGCCGCGCGGGTTGTGGCAGCACAGTCGCGATGGACCGCGCGGGTTTTGGCCGCAGAGTCGCGATGGACCGCGCGGGTTTTGGCCGCACAGTCGCGATGAGCTGCGCAGGTTTTGGCCGCACAGCCGCGATGAGCCGCGCAGGTTTTGGCCGTACAGCCGCGATGAGCAGCGCGGAAAAATACAGAAAAGTCGCGATGGACCGCGCGACTGTTTGTAAAAAATCCGCGATGGACCGCGCGGAAAAAGGCCGAAAAGTCGCGATGGACCGCGCGACTGTCTGTAAAAAATCCGCGAGGCGGAAGCCGTGCACGGAAACCGAGAAACGAACCCGAAAATTGAAAATTTCGGGCTGTTTATGGGGCCAAATCTCAGAACAGCAATGGATCTGCTGTCTAAGATGGTAGATCTATGGATCTAAAGGTTAAAAATTCATAAAAACTAAGATTTAATGGCAAAGCTAGAGATCTAAAGTTCAAACCAAAGCGGAGTCGCCAAAAACTGTTGGCTCGGTTTTGCAACCAAGCTTAGTGCTATGGGCACCTGCTAACTAGTAGCAGCAGTTTCAATAGAAATAAAAACAATAAACTAAATAAACAATACTTTTCATGGATCTAAGCAAGAATCTAATCAAATAATTTAAATATTTCAAAAATCAAGAACAAGAAACATAAGAAATAATTTTTGTATTGAAAAGTGGGGGGCAAGCAAGTGCTTGCGATATTACCTTCAATGGTGAAGGTTGATGTTGAGCAACTCCCAAGATGAGTAGCTCCAAACTCCAATAGGTCTCTTTCTCCAAGGTTGCTTCAATGGCTAAAAGTGCTCAGGGGAGATTTCAGCAGCATAAGGATGAGATAATGGAAGGATGTGAAATGAGGAGCCCCTACCACCTTTTTATAGGTTTTGGTGGTGGGAGATACCATTTGTGGTTTTCTGGAAACCAAATGGTATTGACCAACATGGTTTAGGTACTTTTCCCTCCTTTTTCCTTTTTTGAATAAAAATAATATTTTAATTCCCTTTTTAATATTTTTGGGAATTTGGACCCTTTTTGAGGGTTTTTTATGATTTTCTTGGAAAAATAATCTTTTTTAATGGAAAAAGGGGTGTACTAAGGTCTTTTGGTGACCTTTTGTTGGTTTCAGAGGCTCAGATGGTGGAAAAGTGGACAAATGGGTCATGTGAGTAAGGGAATGAGCTAGTGAGCACTTTTTAGGTGTTAACAGTATGCATGTGGGGATTGCTATCCAATAGTTTGGTGAATATTTGAGATTCAAAAGTTCAATATCATATTTTTATGAGGGTTATGAGACATTTTAATTACTAGTGATGTCCAATGATGCTAGGAATTTTGGTTGCACTTGGGAGACTACACCTTTAAATTTGTGGAATAGGGAGCAACTTGAAGGAATCCCACTAGTCTAAGAAATGTTTTCAAAAGATGTAGCTTCTAAATAATGTTTGGTTTTTTTTTTCTTGTTCATTAATGTGTTTTCTTTATGTGATTTTTTTTTTCAATAATGTAAGTCTTAAGAGGGTATGTTATTTGAATGATTACATATTTAATAATGACTCACTCTATAAGTGATTAGTTGAATAGATTTTATTAATAGGAGTTGTTAAACAATGGTTGAGATATTCTCTCAATCACTTATTCTAAAGAGGGAATAAGTTAAATCTCATAACAAATCATGAACTCTATATAATACAGTTGCAACATATTGTGATGGTACGAATCCCATTTGTATTGCTCTTGTTGAGGGCACACTCCCTTATAAATTGGAGAGGGCGTACTTTTTTATTTATTTATTTTATTCTCGATAAGGGACGTGCTCCATTGTGTATTGGAAAGGGCGACCCATTTTATGTTCATAGTTGAAGAACCGAGTCATATGTTTGTTTGTTGAGAGTCAAGACCTATGCTTGTCCATGATGAGCCGAGCTTTTACGAGTCAAGTTTCATAGTTCTAAATCGAGAGTTGAACTCCAAGAGGACCTTTTATGTAAATTGTTTTTCATGTCTTTGTTATTCAATATCCTACAACTAGAGAGTTTGGTCAATGTTTAATTAAGGATTATGTAGATAAAAAAAAAAAGGAAACCAAAATTCAAGAAACAAGGGAGAACCCAGAAAGCAATCCGGGAGTTGGTTTGGCAACAATAGTTAGAAGTTGCAGTTCCCAATCATCCTCCATAGAAGGATGATATACTTGACAATATTTAAAGCATTTGCATTGATATTTAATGCATTTGAATTAATATATTTAATGTATTTGCAATATTATTAATTAATACATTTGAAAGTTTAATGCATTTTGCATTTGAAATAATCTATGTATTTGAATTAATTGAATTAATTAATGCATATGAACTATTTTGTTTAATGCATCATGAATTTGTAATAATTAATGCATTTGAATTACGAATCTTGCATTTGAAGTAATTAAATGAATTATTTTGAAATAATAGAGTTTAATCTATTTTACATTTAATCCATTTAAATGATTATACATTTGAATTTTTTTAATGAATGAGAATTAATTAGTGCATTTAAAATTAATTATGCAATTTGCTATTAAATTGAGTAATGCATTAGAATTACTATTATATATAATGAGCATGAAATTAATATAATAGAGGAGCATTGTGAAATGCATTTAATAATGGGTAAATTCATTATTATTAAGCTTTAGTTATCTCATGATAAATGATAGTGTGCATTGATAGTCGCATAGCCTTTTCTCAGGTTGGAAAGACGGATGAGTGTTGTGCATCAAATTTGATAATAAAATTCTACAAATTGATAAATGAAAACCTAACTACAATTGGTAATCATGAATAGCTACTATTTGCACATAAATATCATAGGTAGGAAATTTAGTAGAAAATTTATTGGTGCATGGTATTGCATATCTAGGTACCATGGGTTGAGAATCTAATGATAATTGCATTATCGTTATTGCATATGCATGGATAAATAGATACTTACAACACAATGCATTGCATATTTAGATTGAAATGGTAATTACTGTGCGTTTCATATCTATGATTAGTAAATGGAATTGGTCTACGCTTGTTACTAGGCATTGTCTCTCTTCAGTGTCCATTGAATTAATTGGTAAATGCTTGAGTAGGATGCATGACACATAAATGGTATAAATCATTTTGTGGTTTAATATGGTATTTTACAGCTCTGTCATGTATTAGTGGGGAATAAGAGATTATATCAGATATTGATATGACATGTTATCATTTCATTATAACCCTTATTGCTCCCCGTAGAATGCATATTTGATATGATGATGAATTATGTGAGTTGTTACTCCATGTTGATAGTACTAATGTTGGAATGTGGTAGCTTATCATGACATATTAATGAGATGCTAGTGAAATTATGAAAGTATCATGACTAGTTATGTTATAATGGTAGCACATAGCACCTAAATGCATTAGATGTTAAACCTGGCATGAATTATCGTGACAATAGCTTATGATGCAATGTAATTCAATATGAACTGGTGGTTATACATTCTTGTTAGCACATTATTCAAGGTTGATCCATGATAGTATTATATTGAGAAATGGTTACTAATGAATATTCATTTTGGCAAGTGCCAGTTGTTCTAGGTAATCCACTCAAATACCCTGATGAGGCTAAGTATTCTATGATTTCATGGGAGCCCATAACCACGAATGAGAATGGATACTATAAATATATTATGGGTTGGGGGACAAGCCCAACAATTATCTCTATGTCATCATCTCTTGACTTTAGTACCAGAAGTTGGGAAGGTGGAAATTCCATGGATACTTCCCGGAGAACATCTGATGTGACCAGAGTCCACGGTTGGATACATACTCATCGAGAGGGAGGTTTATGTAGAAGGACTTATGATGCCTGGGGCTAGTGCCTTGAGGGTGTTGTGGAGGATGTTTAGGCTAGCCTTTTGAGATGCCTAGGGTATAATGATCCTGATATCAAGATCGGGGTACCGGGAACTAGATGTCAGTTAGTAGCGATGAGGCCCAGATTCTGGTTAGAATCCGATGAGGTCGTATTATTACCAGAAGTTGGGAAGGTGGCAGTGCGGCAGTAACTTCCCAGGGAACTTCTGATGCCTACTGTATGATCCGCGGACAAGTTACAGTAGAGGGCCTATTCCATGGAGAGCGGGACCATACGGATTTGAAGGGGAGGTTTATGGAGGTGGAGGATGGTATGATTCTCAGGGAGAGGGTGAGTAAGGAAAGAGGAAGTAAATAGATACCCAGTTATAAAGTGTTAATTAATTGTTATGTGTGTATGATGCATAATTGTTTCTATGGTTGCATACTAGACTCGTAGGGAATTACTTAAGAGCATGTTGTAACTTAGGGCGTTTGATTGTATTAGTTTGGTTTGGAGACTTCTATGTGGTGGCCACACATATAAATCTCTAAACTTCACAATAGTACTAGCTACCTATATACTCTAGTATTTACTTAATTGATTGATTGAATAAGTATTGATTTTATTGCTTGAATATTATAACTTAGGGATGAAGTTTCCTGAAGGGGAGAAGTATGTAACAACCCTCATGTAAAATAATGAAATAAAAGGGGTGAAATAATAAAAAGGGAATATATATAATGAAATGTAAAATAATAAATAAATGGGGTAAATAATATAATGGGGAATATGAAAGAAAAAGGATGAAAAACAAATTGCATTAAAAGAAATTAAGAAAAAGGGGAGAAGGGGGAGATAAAAGGAGGACAAGAAGAAGAGTGGAGGATCTTTTGGTCTTTTGGAATTTTGGAATGAGAGCTCTGGAGAAGCCAAGAAACAAGAAAGAAAAAAATCTCCGGAATAGGGTTAATTGTTGGGGGCTCAGGGGCCTCAGCCATTGGCTGGGGGTTGGTTGGGCGGAGAGTCATCCCCCCACCTTCAGTTGCGGGCATTGGAGATGTCAAGGTAATGGTATATTCTAGTTCATCTAACCAGGTATGGATCCTTAAATCTCCAAAGGATATTTTATGTTATATTGTTGAATGGATCCACTTTGATATGCATGTTGTAAATCTGTTATTCTACGTTAGATCCATTTTTTTTCAAATCCTCTTTGCATGTTGGTTATTTTTTGTTATTTAGTGGTCTTATGAATCTAAGTTTGTTACATCCTGCACCACTAATCATGCTCCGCACTTTTTCCATTAGTGTTATGTTCAGTCTTTTAGCAACTCCATTCTATTGAGCCATGTAATGAGTTTTTTTTATATAGATATATCATGTTGTATAGAATTGGTTGAACTCATTTCCACATAACTCTCTTCTATTATCAATTCTCAACAATTGTTTGAACTCATTTCCACATAACTCTCTTCTATTATCAATTCTCAACACCTTAATATTTTTACCGGTATGATTTTCCGTAAGAGCTTTGAACTCTTGATATTTTTCAAATACTTCGGATTTTTTCCTCACAATCTTTCCTCAGAAATTACAACCATGCCATTCTAGAAAAAAAAATCTATGAAAGAAATTCAATACTAAGATCCTCCTAGTAAAGGGATCAACACTAGTCCAAATACATCACTATGTATTAAATCCAATATTTCCTTAGCCCTAGCAGCACTAGATTAGAACCTTACACGAATTTGTTTACCATATATACAATGTCGATAGAAGTCGACTTCTTCATAATATTCTAGGAGACCTTCGATCATACCATTACTATGCATAGAACGAATAAATTTCTCACCTATATGTCCCATCCATTGATTCCATAACAAATTTGAGTCGACTTGACAAGAAAATATGTTTTCAGACATACAACATTAGCACATTTGTCGGTGTTTATTCTTCCCAATAGATTGTACAAGGTTCCAATATGAACACCTCTCATCAATACCATTGCTCCTCACAACATCTTCCACATATCCTTCTCAAATACAGTCTGCACATCTACATTCCCCTTCTTACTTACCAAGATCAAGTTTCAATCCAAACCAAGGATATGCAATACTACTGGAAGTGGTCATATTCTTCTATATTTCAGTTTTAGTCAAAATGTACCTCGTTCGACTATCATGGTCATTGAATCATCTCCTAGTTTAACATCACCACCATCGAACTTCTAATACTTAGAGACCCATTCTCTGCGAGGTGCCATATGATATGATGCACCAAAGTCAATCAACCAAGAGTTATGATCCAATTGTGTACTTGTGGAGGCCAAATACACATCACCTTTTTCCTCAAGCGAAGACATACCATCAATCCCCGGACCCTTTGCTTTTCTCGACTTTAGTCAACTTACAGATTCATCTATAATTCATGCCTTTACCACATCACCATCATGTTTTTATTATTGTACCAGGGGATCTAGTATTAGATCTACCCTTGACTTCTATCTTCTAATAGAGGTTTTTCCTTTTCCTCTATTTACCGGTCGACCTCTAACCATCAAGCCGTCATGGGTCGAACCTTCCATGTTATTATGTTTCATGTCTTCTGACAATAGAGATGTGACCACATTGTCAATATTCAATGTGGTACTATTGCTTCCAATGGATATGACCAGGTTATCCTAAGAATATGGAAAAGAACACAACAAACTTATACATTTTTCCTCCTCTGTGATTTTAATATCCACGTACAACAACTGACTAACCATAGTGTTGAACACACTTAGGTGCTCTGTAACCAAGTCACCGTCACCCATCCTCAGAATATACAACTTCTTCCAAAGAAACAACTTGTAAACCAGAGATTTTGACCGGTACAAGTTCCCCAACTTTTCCCATATCTTCTTTGTAGTGTCTTCTTCTAAGAAATTCAATAATACAGAATCTGCTAAACAAAGTTAGATTGTACTCCTTGTATTCTGTCAATTTTCTACTAGTCTTCCTTCGATATAATAACCAGTTGTTCCTAGGTCGACTGCAACCCATTGTTCTCGATCCACAAGGAGATCCTCCATTTTAAGCTTCCAAAGCTCAAAATTTTTCCCATTAATATTTTCAATTTTTATCCTCGATGTGTTAGCCATTCCAACTATAAATCAATGTTTCTAGGAATCTCTGACTACAATAGGTATTCACCATATCCATGACCAAGCCAAACCCTCAATAAAAAAATCCTTTCCCTGCATCCAAATACAGTTCGAATACCAACTATTGGTTCTAATACCGATTACAGTAGGCTTGCAAATTGATTCATGTCGGGGATAATTTTAAGAACCCCCCTATATTTATATGTATAATAATTGGGCAAATCCCCATGATACATAGGAAACATTGAGGGCAATTTTATCAAGAATATAATATGTATATATAATTTTTTGACGATTTTTTTCGTAAAATTATGTAGTCTTGTAAAATATTGGCAAATCTTTCATAAAATTATAAATTCTTGGCGAATCTTTCGTTGAATTATAACACCTTGTAAAGTATCGGTGAACCTTTCATAAAATAAAATCTTGGTGAATCTTTCATTGAAGTATTAAACCTCGAAAAGTATTGGCGAATCTTTCATAAAATTCTAGAATCTTGGGGAATCTTCATTCAATTATATACTTTGTGCCTCTCTTGTAGTGCTTATGTGTTATTGAAATGGAAATGCTACTCAATAGATAATATATAAATTACCTATTTGTAATAATTTTCTTAGAGTCTTGAAACCAAGTATTATAAATCATTGATTCAAAGTGAATACTAATTCTTTGGGATACATAGTGAGTTCCATACAAGAGATCCTTGCACGTGAACCCTTTTTCGTGGATTGTGTGATGTGATTCCATAGTGCACGTCTAAATGAGATGTGTCCAAATCTGGCTGTGAAATTTCCAATACTTCTTCCTTCATTATAGCCAAGTATCTAACAAATAATATGCATTTCCTTAAACAATATTGCAAATAAAAGCAACACAAAAGGAAAATCTCAACATAAATTACAAATCATAATGAGGTTTAACTTTCACATTTATGTATAGAGAATATTTTCAGACACTTTCAAGGAAAACCTCTCCCTCTCTTCCCTATTAGAACCAATTGAGCAAACCCACTGAACCAGAATGCTTTCAATTTGCATGTTAGCAATATAGTCTACCCTGACAAAAAAAAATATCTTTCACCAAATTTGCATTAATTTCGCCAAGTCTCCTGCTAATTCTCAAAAGCTCCAAGTATCCATAATCTATCCTTTACATTACATTATAAGCCATCCTAAGTTAGTAAAATATTCTAATCCTCCTCCTATATGCTTTTACAAGCCCAATTTAATAAATCATTATTGTTTTTAAATGATTTGGAAAATCACTAATTTAATTTTAAATCATTTTTAATATTTATTTGGAAAAAGGACAAAAGTTTGGTTTTATACTTAATCTCCAATTCGAACCCAATCTCCAAGTCATAACCAAACATCACTTATATGTCCGAGCCATCAAGTGCCAATGTTACCAAAGATCAAATATTTATAAAAAATTATTTATTTAAAATCATTTGATTTTATATCTTAATTTTTTTTTTAATATTTTGGACCATAATGGAGTATAATCATTTTGTCATCTTGGGCCTCTGTTGTGAGAAAGGTTGAAAGACCCAAGGCCCAAAATGTTCAAATAAAATGCAATAAAACTCTATGGTAGGTTACAACTTACAATGGATCTCTAGAAATAGAAGCACGAAGGGAATACAAAGAGACCTGGGAGAGTACACCAAACCCATGTGAGCACTGAACAAGTTTGCAGAACATATGGCATACAACACGAAGTAAAATGAACAGAGAATTAAGTCAGTATTGTGAAACGTATAAATTAAAAGTAAGTCCAAATGATTATGATTCTTTGTTGAAAAACTCCAGGGCTCAACTATAACTCCATTTTAATTAGACACACATCTTGTCAGTGCATGTTTATTAGACATACGTGTTTTTTATGTGGCTTCGAATATTCTGTGCATAAAATTCTAAATGATTTTTCAAAACAATTTTTTTTTTTTAGAATGTCGATCTCATGCCAATAGGTCTCCTATGATAAATGTGTAGGAATCTAGTACATAGACCATTTTTTCTCTTCGCTTAGATATGCATAGCTCATTTCCATTTTATGCCAATGGAGGCTAAGACAATTATGCATCTTAATTATGCCAATTGCATTAGAGGAATGTTGGTCTCATGCCAATAGGTCTCCTATGATCAATGCATAGGAACCTAGTGCATAGACCATTTTTCTCTTCGTTGGGCCATGTAGAGCTCATTTATTTTTTTGAATAACGATAAGTATTTACAAATAAAATATACAATCAACATAATAGATTAAAAAAAGTGATGAAAATTAATTCATGCAACTAAAAGGAAATACAAACAACTTTCCTCAAACCCTGAATCAATGGAAATCAACTGAAATCAATCTTGAACCAAGCTATGACAAAGGGTTCAATAAATCATCAAATGAGAACTAGAATAATTCAAGGGAGTAACACAATAATTTACCAAAATACACGCAAACTTCAAAAATCGACAAAATGCTTCAAATAAAAGCAATAAACAAACCATAAAAATTTGTCAAGATATTAGAGCTAAACACCAACATGGTTTCATGTACTTGAATGAGTCCATTCTTCCTCAATGAAAGTGTTTTCAAATTAGTTATTTATCCTTTAATGTTAGGACACTATCTATGTGAAGAGATAGCTACTAGTTTTGTTGAATTCCAACGTCATTTCCTGACACATACAAGAAAGAGACAATGCAAGATATAAACATCAAATCATCAATCTTAAAATAAATTCCATCAAGGAAATGTAGCTCAAATCATCAATGTTACAACAAAAAAGTACAATGTAGAATCTATTTTTACATGAAATGCAACCTCAAATTCAGATATAGTGATCACCAGCAAGGGTCCATGGAACACCTAGACCAAAATAAGACTCAGGAGTCCCTCATGTATATTGGATCATATACAATCTTAGGTTAAATCAATTTTCCAATTCACACCTCGGCCTTGGTCCTCATTTTCAACATTCTGAACATGATCTTCTCCAGATGAACCATCATTATGTTCCATATCAAGTTCATTAGAGAAATTTGTTATATTGTTTTCTCCCCTTCTTTCACGATCTGATCACCAAAGATATATTGCTATTTCATATGGAAAATTGTCAACCTCATACTTTGTTACATCTAATACTAAGCATGTATCCACATTTTTATCAAGCGTATTCCTCAACTTTGACTTCAAGGATGATAGTGCACTAAACATTCTCTCATCCTCCACTGATCCCAAAATCATGGTTTGACATAAATCCGCTAATTTGAAATATTATTCTTTGCAATAAGATTTCACTACCACTTAGTTTAGTCCATAATCTTGTAATTGCACCATATTCTATAGGATTCTCCAACTGAGAAAATTGCGACCACATTGTTTCAGCAAAGCATTTGGCTTGATCTAACAAATTTTTCCAATCTAAAATACCTTGAATATGTTCTCCTTGTATCTCGGTCTCTCAACAAAAATGGCTCTGCAAATTCTTGCATTTCCCTATAAATCCAACCTTTAAAGTCTCTCATTGGTTTAGAGAGCTGCATGCGAATGGCCATGCCCTAGCTGGCTCGCAGCCGTCGTTCTGGTTCTCTCAGGCGCCATGCCTGCGATCGAGGGAGGGCTCCCCCCTCCCACCTCTTCTTCTGCATCCGACGCCTTCAACCAGCTCCTACGTCCCTATGGATCCAAGCCTAAGGCTCCTGCCATCCTGAAGTTCATCAAGAAACTCGACTCAATCCCTGAAATCGATCTGCCAGGTGATATCCCCATCAAAGTTGCTTTGGCTCTAGCTGATAGGGGACTGGTTGGCCAGTTTATGGGGCTTTGGCCATCAACCAAGACCACCGACGACTGGATCCAATGGAACTGGAGACCCCAGATTAAGAATAGTGTCACTTGTTACCCCGTCGGCCGAGGCTTCTTCATCTTTGAGTTTATAGCCCAAGAAGACAGAGATCTGATCTTTAGAAATGGTCCATACTTCATGGGACCTCAAGGACTGTATCTCAACAGATGGACGCCTGACTTCAATGCAGAAACGGATGTGCCGAAAGAAGTTCCAGTATGGGTAAGGCTCCCCAATCTCCCAGTCCACTGCTGGAACACTCCTACCCTGGAAAAAATTGGAAACACCCTAGGAAAATACATCGACAAAGCCGATAACAAGGGCCAATACTCATGTGCCAGAATATGTGTCAAGGTCGACCTTGAAGCAGGCCTTCCTGAAGCTGTTAAACTCAAAGTTGGAGACTGGATATACTACCAAAAGCTTGACTACGAACAGATCCCATTCAAATGTCGCCAATGTCACGAACATGGTCACTTCCAAAGAAACTGCCCGAAAAATCAGATCTCGGAAGGTGAGGAAGGATGGCAAAAAGTCAAGAAAGGCAAAGCAAATCCAAAGAATCCTGAAAGGACCACAATGGACATGCAAAATCAGCCTTCAAGCTCAAATAAACCCTCCGGTGAAGCTTCAAAAGATGATCCAATCATGGTTTCAAGCCCTAAAGAACTTCAGGAGCCTAACCCCAACGAGAAGAAGCAATCTACAAATAATGATGAGCTCCATCCGACCAAGCAAACAAACAAGAAAGATGTTGGATCCCTGAATGCAGATCAACTTGAACCAGGGGAACTATCCCAACCTCGAGCAGAAGCTGATAATCCAGGATCCCCCAAAGAAGTTAATGAAGAACCTCTGATGCAAGACTCAGATCCAGGAGAAGAAACCGAGGAAGAGACATCCTCAAGTGGTCTCTATTCCATCCCTATCAAAACTCCACGAGGAAGGAAATCCAAGAAGAAACAAAGAGAAGAAGCTACTTATCTTGAAGTCCTCGAAGGCTCTCAAAAAACGCTAAAAGTCATCATGAATACTCGTTCAAAAAAAGGTACATTTCAGGCCTCTAAAGAGGCCAAACCCTCCCCCCATAAATCTTAATGAAATACATTTCCTGGAATTGCAAAGGGCTTGGCTCTACCCTGAAGGAAGATGCAATGAGAGATCTCATCCGAATACATAGGCCAGAGATTCTGCTAGTCCAGGAAACTAAAATGGAGGAGATTAATGCCCTCCAAATTGGGAAAAGATTCTGGAAAAAAAGCACTGGTATTGGCAACAACTCAAGAGGCGCTTCAGGAGGAATAGCCACCTTCTGGGATCCTTTCCTATATGATATTGAAGCTGAAGAACGAATTGTTCACTGGGTCTTCACAAAACTGAATCACAAGCAATCTGGGCATAAGGTAAGCCTCTTTAATCTCTATGTTCTTGTTTTGCATGCGGAAAAAAAAGAGTGCTGGAACACTCTTGAATCCTTTCTTCATCTGCAGAACAGAGAAAATATTATAATAGTTGGAGATTTGAATGTTACTCTGACAGCTAATGAAAAGAAAGGAGGAAATACGGTTAGAGATCCCTCAAGAGAATGGGTTGAAGATATCATCCTTGGCTGGGATCTGCTTGACATCAAACCCATCAATGGTAACTTTACTTGGACAAACAAAAGAAATGGGCCAGGCCATGTTGCAGCAAGGCTAGACCGCTTCCTTGTCCACTCCTCCTTTCTCGATTTGGGTCTTTTAGCTTCCTCCAAAATCCTCCCTCATTGCACTTCTGATCATAAGCCGATCATGCTTGAGCTCGCTGCTGATCAAAAACTTGGACCTATCCCCTTCCGATTCAGTCCAAATTGGATTCAACAGGATGACTTTCTGGAAACTGTAGCTGATTCTTGGAATGCCCACCTCTTCGGCTCGCCCTCTTTTATCTGGGAATCCAAACTTAAAAGACTCAAATCCGCCCTTAAAGCCTGGGCCAAAAATCTTCCCTCTCCGGCTTCCAACAGAGAATTCGCCCAAGCTGAGCTAGAAACGCATCAAGCCTTAGTTGATTCCTCCCCTGCGTCTGACCTGCTCCTCATTAAGGAAGAAACCCTGCAAAAAAACTTCTTCTCTGCCTGTAGGATTGAAGAAGAGTTCCACCGTCAAAAATCCCGTAACCTCTGGCTTCTGAGTGGAGACAAAAACACAAAATTCTTTCACAAACAAGCAGAGGCTCGGAAGAATTACAAAGTTGTCTCCGAAATTTGGTTTGAGGGAGAACTGATCCAAGATGCTGAAGGCATCAAGAAAGCAGCTGTGGAAACTTTTTCCGAACTCTTCACTGCTCCTATTGAAGTGCCTCTCGATGTCACTTCCCATCCATTCGATCTCATCCCTCAGCTCATCAATTTGGAGGATAATAACTTCCTGACTGCGCCTATCACCATGGCTGAAGTTAAAAAAGCTCTCTCTATTATGAAACTTGATAGTGCGCCGGGACCGGATGGCTTTACAACTAGATTCTTCATCTGTTGTTGGGCAATTATTAAGTATGATCTCCTCAAAATGGTTCGGCATTCCCAGAAAACCAGCAAGCTGGGAGGCAGCACTAACTCTTCTTTCCTAGCCCTGATCCCAAAAGAAAAAGGAGCCAATACCTTCAACCGATTCAGGCCCATCTCCCTCTGCAACACGGGCTACAAACTTATTACAAAGATCATTGCCTCCAGACTGAAAAGAATGCTCCCTCGGATCATCCCGGAGAATCAAGGAGTTTTCATCAAAGGTAGGAAAATCCTGGATAACATCATACTCGTCCAAGAAGCAATCCACTCAAGCAACCAGCGTAAGGAAAAAGGCATGGTCATCAAACTCGACTTAGCTAACGCCTTTGACCGTGTCAGACATGAATTCCTGTTTTCTGTTATGGCTAAATTCGGCTTCTCCATCAATTTCATAAACTGGATCAAAGGATGTGTGGGGTACCCTTGGATCGCCCCTCTAGTAAATGGAAGGCCTACTTCCTTCTTCAAAGCTTCTAGAGGATTAAGGCAAGGCTGCCCGCTCTCTCCCTTTCTTTATGCTATCCAGGCTTCTATCCTCAGCTATCAACTTAACCTCAGTCAAGACATCCACATGCTTCCGGGGCTCAGAATTGTGAACAATGTCAGGGACATTAACCATGCCCAATTTGCTGATGACACCCTGCTATTGGGAGGAGCCTCTGTCCACTCTGCGGAGCAATTCAAAAGAGAACTGGAGTTATACAAAAAAGTCTCTGGAAGCAAAATAAATTTCCAAAAAAGCAAAATCTTCAGCTGGAACTGTGCTGCCAGGGAGCTAAGGAACATCAGCAGAACATTGGAGATGGAAGGTACCAAAGATTGGAACAACTTCATTTATCTCGGAATCCCCATCTGTAAAAACAAAATCACTTCAACAGACTAGGATCCCATAGTTGACAAGCTCAAACGCAAAATCCAAAAATGGGGGGCCAGCTGGCTCAATCTTGCAGGTAAAACTACTCTCATCAAATCGGTCCTCAATAGCATGCCTATTTACCAGTCCTCTATACTGCTTGCCCCCTGCTCAGTAGTTAACAAGATTGAAGGGTTGCTCAGAAAATTCATATGGGAAGGAGGTAAAGGAAATGGGAATAAATTTCATCTTGTCAGTTGGGAAAAGATTAAAAAGCCTCGGGATGAAGGCGGCCTCCAGGTGAGAAGTTTAACAACCCAAAATCTTGCTTTGGGAGCTAAATTACTCTGGCAGGTGATTTCAGGAAAATCTAGCTGGAGCAAAGATGTTCTCCGCAAAAAATATTTCCCTGGGTCGAGGAAGAGATGCCTGGACCAGCAACCTCCCCCTGGTAAGGGCTCTCCAATCTACAAATTATGCATTAAAGCTCTGGTCCCTTTCCAAAATAAACTTTACTGGATCCCTGGAAATGGGCTCTCAATCAACGTCTGGGAAGACTCTATTTTGGGGAGCCCCCCCATCGGTTCTAATTCGGATATCAGTAACATCCAAAACTGGCTTCTTGACAAGGGTTCCACCACGCTATGGGACCTTTCTGTCTGGGAGAACGATATATGGAAAGGTTGGGACTTAGGCCATTTTCCCCATGATCTGAACTCTGAAGCAGAAGCTTTGATCGTCCTCCTCCAAGGTAAGTCCCCCTCCAAGATGGACGCTAGAGATAGAAGGGGTTGGGGAACTTCTGGAGTTTACACCACTGCTGAAGGCTACAAAGAAATTCAGGCCATCCACTATGCTGCCCCAAACCCTACTATCTGGAAGTTTATTTGGTCCAAACCTTTCATCCCGAAAATTGATATATTCTGCTGGTCTTTAGCCCATAAGAGCATCCTCACCGGTGACAACCTCAAGAGAAGAGGAATGGAAGGACCCTCCCGATGCCCCCTCTGTAAATGCCATGAAGAAACTATGGATCACATCATGCTGGAGTGCCCCTATGCTAATGAAGTCTGGCTCCTTGCTATGAGCCTTAACTATGCCACTATCCTGCCCCAAACTGTTCAAAACCTTTTCTCCAATTGGAATTCCCTGTCTCCCTTCAAGCTAAACAACAAGATCCTGCTTCAAACTGCTTGGGAATGGCTCCCAAAAGCCATCTGCTGGAAACTGTGGCTTGAGAGAAACAACAGAATTTTCCGGAGCCATGAATCCCCTCCCTGGAAAACTGCAGTGAAGGCTAGAGCCATTCTTGGAGAAGCCCTGGATTGCAACTCATTAAAAAACTCCACCCAGCTTCTGCAAGAAGAGAACAGCTGGTTAAGTCAGCTAATAACCAAACTACCTTTTCATGCCACCTGCTGTGTACCAAAGCCAGAGAATTGGGAAATTAGACTTGAGGAAGCCGATTTCAGACGTTGGGAAACCTCCTTGAATGAGCCTTGCCTATTCTTCGATGGGGATTCAAAAGGAAACCCAGGCCCTGCAGGTGCTGGAGGAGTAATCAGATCAGCTAGCGGGATCACTATCACCAATTATGCCTGGGGTCTTGGAATTGAGTTTAACAACACAGCTGAATTCTGCAGTCTATGGCAAGGTTTAAAACTTGCGCGCGCTCAAGGAATTAGCAATTTAACAGTCTTTGGGGATTCCAGGATTCTTATCAGTGCCCTCATAACCAAGAAGACCCCTCCGAATGTTAAACTACGCCATATATTTCAAAGAATCCTTCAGATGAGCAAACAATTCCATAAGATCAGATTTTACCATGTGCTTCGTGTGCTGAATAAGCAAGCAGACAGTGAAGCAAATAATGGTGTCGAGCTGGCTCAAGGCATACTAAGCATCGATGGCGCTCATCAGAGATGTGACATCCCATAGCTGCAGGGGATCCTGTATCTTCTCACAGCGAACTCATTGGATTTCCCCAAAACACGTTTTCCTTGCGTGTGGCAGAGATTCCCTGCACCCTTGCATAGCGTCAGGTCCTTACGCCCCTCGGGAGTCTCCCTGTATGCTCTTAAAGGAGATCCTCCCCTGTCTCGAAATCATTCTCCTCTGTTTGGCGAGATCAGTCACTAGGCTTAAGGTTTCAAGCAGTCCGAGCTCCCATTGTCAAGATCGGGCATAGCTCGAGTTTCACGCTGTGCTCCTGGCCAAGATGGCGTCAAACAGCTCTTCAAGCTCCGGATTCACAACTGAGGAAAGAATCGGATCCCTGGAAGCGGCCCTGGGCCGACTAAGGGCAAAGCACGATGATCAGAAAGCAAAGTTGGAAGCGCTCTCCAAGGCAGGAGAACAATCATGGGACCTGTTGAACAAGGAGCTTATGCAACTCCGTGCTGACTTCTCAGAACAAATGGAAGACATGAAAGACGAATCACGCACCGGGTTCAAAGATACTGCGAATACTCATGGAAACTTCGGGCATAGGATCGCTGCCCTTGAATCTGAAGTCACAAAGCTGAAAGCAAAGCTGGAAAAATGAACATCGCTTCAAAGCAGTGCAATACGCCTATCTCCACTGTAATAGTTAAATAATTTCAGGCATATGGGAGTAGTGGAGCCCTGCCTAGTTTTGGGCGATCTCTGGAAGCTCGCTGTACATCTATTGATGCGTATTGTATCTGTGAACTCTATGTACTAAGCATTCGGTTGCTTTATACCGGCTCTAATACAATCTTACCCAATGTTACTGTAAAAAAAAAAACATTGACAATTGTTCCAATATTGAGGGTATACCACAGACATGGCCTCCAACAATTCATCTCGATGAAATGATTCTCTTATCTCTGATGATAGTGATTTTGCAATTTCTATTAAGTTGCATCTCACTAAAATCACAACATTGTCAAATCGTTCTCTTGACACAGATCACTCTTTGGTGGTTCTTCCTATCTTATCATTATAATACAATGGAACCATATGCCCATGCACTACTATACATAGCATCCCTTTTTCATCAAACTTAAAAAAAAAATCATCATTTTCTATATTGATTATCTTAGTCCAATTTGTAAATGCTAGACCTATAAAAGACTATGCCATCATATACAAATTATCCAATGCAAGGCATGTTAATTTTCTTGCAGTTGTGTATTCTGCAACATACATCATGCGACTCTGAGACATCTTCACGAGGTTATTCATTTCATGAAGCATAGGAGAATTCTGGCCAATGTTAATAATGTCTCTATATCAATTAGTAGAAAGAGAAGAGTTTGAGCTTTTTCTACACTTATGCAACGTTCATACATCACCCCTACCAAGGATGCATATTCATTGAATAGTCTTTTAGATATTTCCTTCAATGAGATCCATCTTGTATCAACATATTTTAATAGTTGTTTTCCATTTGTAACACCGTCGACAAATTTTTAAACTCTAAAAATCATTTGGGACTCCGACGAAAGTATGCATGAACATCACATACAAGATATTCAACTTTTGAAACCAATGGAAAGTTGCTCACTATTTTAAATGTGAGATTCATCCTATGAGTCATACAATGAATACTAAGCATATACGGTGAAGTTGAGAGTTTTAGTCTGGCACAAAGGTCGTTCCTTTGTCCCTGCATTACTAATGCTCCATATGCTCCAACATATAGCAACTTTTTTGCGATCATTGAATGATCCATACCACCAATTTCCTTCAAACTATTAATAATAAGTTCATAAATATTTTATGTTGTAGGAATTTTGCTCATTTTATGAATTCCTAGTAGATAGGAATGCCTAATATGGTCATTGACCATATAAGTGCTCATTCAAATCCATGAAGTATTATCAATAGCTGTAACCTCATCCAAAGACGGTGACAAAAATGTAGCATTTGCAATCTTCTCTCTCATATCATCCTTTTCTACTTGAGCTAGATATTTTCCCCGTTCCCAACCACTCGTTAAAGACCAATGAGAAGATGGAAAATTTGTCACTTGAATAAAAGATAGATATTTCGTCATTTTTGGATAATTTTTCATAGGACGACCATTGGATAGGATGTGAAATATAGTGCTTAATTGTATCATCTTCGATAACAAATTTGTTTCCATCATCTTTCCAAAATGAGATGTGATAGTTCCTCCACTTTCCTCGAGTTTTCTCTTATTTACTAAGAATTTATTATATTCCTCTTCATATTGGAGATGTCAATATTGGCTAAGAGATTTCCAAACAACCATTTATGAATTTAGACTTTATCTCTAGTTGATAATAGATAAGTCCAAAGTTGTAATCACTACTAAAAATACTTAAGTGCCTTAATAATTAACACGTGAACTTGGTTATATATTTTTACAAACAATTGAGCTTTGTATTGATGGAATGGTTAAACATATACTTCTATCCAATTACCTCGTCATATTTAACATCCATCACCTACCTCCAACATCTTATTTTAATCCCAAGTGCCATTTTGTTCTCTATTCCTCAAAATCAGCTCCTCTTACTTGTGGTTTGGAAGCTTTAATTTAATCATTAAATATTATTATTAATATAGTAGATAGGTCCATTGTCCTATGGTTGAACAAAAGGTATTTACTATGATGCAATACTTAACACCTACTTATATCTATTTACCTCATCATATTCAGCATTCGTTACCTACCTCCAATAATTCTCTTAATCCCAAGTCCCATTTCCGTTGTTATTGGCTTAGAACCATATATTGTAGTGTTGGTTGAAAGTTTTAGAACCCCAACCCGGTTTTAATTTTTCCAACTTCTATGCATGTAGTTTAATGCCCAAACCCCAACATGCATATATTTCTCATATAAAAATTGTTTTACATGAAACACATGAAATTCTTTTCAATTTAATAACGCAGAAAATTAACTTTCACCCTAACTTTTCATGCTCAGAAAATTATAACAGCCATGCACACATTAAAAATTGACTCAGTATTTTTGACCAAATTGATCCAGGGTAAAACCCTAAGGGAAAACCTGTTTGAGAGAGAGATTTTATTTATTCAGACAAATTTTACAAAAAACACAGCAGTACTTATCTCCTTTATTTTCTCGAAAATTGTGCCCAAACCTCATTGATAGGACTGTTGTACGGATTGTACTGACTCCTTGAAAACCATGTTGTACTGCCTCACACATGCGGCTATATGGACTTTTGTTTCTCGATTTATGTGCAAAACATGTGCCTCGAAATCCATGCTAATTAATGTTGTTGTACAGGCGTTGTACAAACATCATTAATTACTATACCGTTGCCTCGAAAGCTATGCCAGATTGTTTCCTTGAAAGCAGTGCCATATTTCTCATTTTTTGTGCAAGTACAGTGCATTAAATGCATTACGGTCTAATGTACAGATTTGTCTTGGGAAGTGTGCCCTTTCTCCTTGGAAAATGTGCCCATCTCATCTCCTTGATTTCTGTGCAAGGGTTTACTTCTCTCCTCTTGAAATTTGACCTCTCCTTCTCCTCTTCCTCTTCCTCTCCAAAACTTCTCTCTTGGAAATGTGAATAATCGTTTATGTTTTCCTTCCCCCCTAGCATTTTTGTTCATGGAAACTTCCCCCTCTTCATCCAATGGCCAAGATTAAATTAGATCAAAGGATCTCAATAAATGCTCATTAAATAATAATAAAATGATATTTGATGTACATGTATCATTTAATTATGTGAGGACCTTTTAATTAATCACTCACTTGAAATAATCACTTAAATGAACTTAGGAAATAAACCATGACTTAAAAATTAATAAAGTGACTTTATAAAAAATAAAGTACTTCACACTTTATTAAAAGTCACTAGGGGTCACTCTTTTAAAGTGTTATTGTCCACCCCAAGGAAACACAAGGTGAACAACACTTCCTTGGTAACATTTCAACACTCCCTCTTAACGAGGAAGGTGTTCTTCATCACTCTCAACTTGTCTATGAAGTAAACATGTTTCAATATACCCAAAGACTTTGTGAGAATGTCTGCCACTTGCTCATCAGTAGAAATTTATTGCAACTCAACATCTCCTCTCTGAACATAGTCCCTGATGAAGTGATATATGATATCAATATGCTTTGACCTGTCATGAATTACCAGATTTTAAGAGAGCCTGATGCAACTCTGATTGTCACAATGTATAACTGTAGGCCTCAGCTCCTGACCAAATAATTCTACCATCAACTTTCCAAGCCACAATGCTTCACAACTAGCCTGAATGGATTCCATGTACTCAACCTCTGCAGAACTCAAAGCAACAGACTTTTTCTTTCGACTGAACCACGACACAACTGCAGAGCCCAAACTGAAACAACAACCAGAATTACTCTTTTGGTCCAAAGCATTGCTTGACCAGTCTGAATCCATGAAACCAACCAAGCCCACTCCATCATACCTCCTGTAGTCCAAACCATAATCTATTGTCCCTGCAAGATATCTCAAAATGTGGTTTGCGACAGTCCAATGCACTCTCCTGGGCTCCACCATGAACTGACTGAGAGTGTTTACCGCAAAACTCAAATATGGTCTGGTGTTGACCAAATACATCAACAAACCTATAAGTTGATGGTACAAAGTAGGATCCACCAACTCTCCCTCAGAAGCATGAAGCTTCTTTCAGTTGGTGGTCATGGGTGTGGACATGGGTCTGCACTCCTCCATCTAAAATCTCTTCAGAACATCTACAACATGTTTTCCTTGCCCCAAGAAAACATGTCCATCCTCCTGCCAAATCTCCATCCCCAAATAGTAATGCATTATCCCAAGGTATGTCATCTCAAACTCTGAAGCGAGATCTTTCTTACATGCTTCAATCAAGTGCTCTACTCCTGTAATGAATAAATCATCAACATACAGCAGAAGAATGAGCAGATCACCTCCAACCACAATGAAGTATAGGTTGGGATCAACCTCACTCTTCTGAAACCCAATCGAAAGGAAATATGAATCTATCCTCGAGTACCAATCCCGAGGAGCTTGCTTCAAACCATACAAGGCCTTTTTCATTCTGCACACATGAGACTCCATCTCATGTATCTCAAAACCCTGTGGCTGCTCCAGATATACCTCCTCCTGTACAAAACCATTTAGAAAATCAGTTTTCATATCCATATGATGAATCCTCCAACCCATCTCTGCAACAATGGAGATCACTGCTCTAATCAAAGAAAATATAGAAACCGATGCAAAGGTCTCATAGTAATCAACTCCCTCTACCTGTGAGAACCCTCGTGCTACAAACCGAGCTTTGTACTTCTCGATGCTTCCACCTGTGGCATGCTTGATTATATAGAGCCACTTGGAAGTCACCACTAACTTCCCCTCCAATATCGGAACAATATCCCACACACCATTATTCATGATGGAATTGTACTCTTCCATCATGGCATCTCTCCAAACCTAATGTGGGGTAGCCTCCTCAAAAGTAGTAGGCTCATACTCACTCAAGCTAGTCACCATCGCCATATAGCTAGAAAACCTCTCTGGTGCCCTGCTCTCTCTGACCTCCATCCTGGGTGGCCCCACAGAATCCTCACCTTCCTTCACAAGCTCCTTAATCCAACTTGGCTTATGTTTCATGGAAGTAACTTCCTGTGGTAGGCCCTCCTCCTGAACCTCCTCATCTAACAATTGTCTCCTTGAAGAAGTACATATGGCCCGATATCCTGTACCTAGTGAACTTGAAACTGTACCATGTGTGTCCGAATCACATGAAGGTGAAACCTGTGAACCTGTGATCCATGAACTTGTCCATGTACCAGAATTCCTTGTGGACTGAGAACCTAAAATTGATGAACCTGTGACCCAATCACCCCTAATACCTGTGACCCTGTGCCCTGACTCGCTGAACTCTGTGATGTTGTCACTTGTGGAGTCACGACTTGCTTCTCCACCATCTCTGAATCATAATACTTCCTGAAGGCCTTCTCCTCCTCAAATCACACCTTCCTCCTCACCACAACTTTCCTCTTTGCATGAAGGTATAAACGAAAATCCTTCGAAGTCTCATCATAACCAACAAAGATGCATTTTTCTGTCGTGGGCTCTAACTTTGTCCTCTTCTTAGAAGGGACATGAGAATATGTAAGGCATCCAAATATGTGGAAGTGACCTATCTCAAGTATCTTCCCGGTGAACATCTCCTCAAGAGTTTTACACCCCAATGCACGGTGTGGAATCTTGTTATGCACATAAAAAATAGTACTACAATCCTCTACCCATGGAAAGAAAGGAAGGATTTGATCATGCAGCATGGCTCTAGCTACTCCCACTATAGCTCTGTTATTCCTTTCGGAAACTCCATCCTGTTGTGGGTATATGGAACTATCAACTACCTCTCGATGCCCTCCTATCTAAAAAACTCATCAAACTCCTTGGAGGTATACTCACCCCCATTGTCTGACCTGAGTGCCCAGATCTTCCTCCCTGTTTGGTTCTCCACAAGATATTTGAACTCTTGGAACCTCTTCAAGACCTCCTAAGATTGGTTGTTTCTCAGAAAGTAGATCCAGGTCTTCCTGGAGTGGTCATCAATGAAACTGATATAATACTCAAATCCTGTCAATGAAGCAGAAGACATGGGTCCACATAAACTGGAATGTATCAAGTCCAGTACTCCACCTGATCTAGTATCACTACTCAGAAAAGCAGTCTTGGTGTACTTTCCCAAAGCACACTCTCTACATACACCACCCTGCTCTGTGTTGAACTGCGGTAAACCTGTAGACATCTCCCTCAGCAATCTCAAAGTTGAATGGTGAAGGTGGCCCATCCTCCTGTGCCACAACTCACACATCTCACTGCTACTGCTAGTATGGGCCAATGCATGATGAGGCTGGAAGAGAAGCTTGTACAGTTTACCACATCTAACTCCAATGGAATATGAAGTATATGGTCCTACTCTTCTGGGAAAAATATACACTTTCCCATCTAGAAAACATACTCCATAACCCATGTCCTCAATAGTGGAAACTGAAACAAGGTTCTTCTTCAGCCTGAGGACATACAAGACATCCCTCAATGTCATGGACTACATAGACTCCATTTGAAAGGTAAAATTCCCTCGCCCAACTGATCTTACAATTGTGTCATCACCCAACACTACCTCTAGACTCAATCTTGTCTCAATCATCTCGGTGAACACATATCGAACACCTGTCATATGGCTTGAAGCCCCATTATCAATGTACCAAGTGGAAGTAGTGGTGGAAGCACTCAATGAATGACCAACCAATAAAGAATATTGAACCTCATCTTCCATATCACTGTTTGTGATAGGTGTCCTCTCTGTACACCCAGCATAGAGAGAAAACTCTCCCTCAAAACGTGAAGCAAAATCATCCATATCTGTTGTAGCTGTTGTCTGTTGTCCTTTCTTCTTCTTGTTTGGACACTCTCCAGCATAGTGTCCAAACTTCTGGCAAGCAAAACATTTAATTTTTCTTTTATTTTTATTTTGCTCACCAGTGTGTTGTTTGGCCCCACCCTTAGGACCCTTCTTGAACTTCTTCTTCTTTCCCTTTGATGCCAATACTACATTGTACTCATCTTCCATGTTATGTGACGAAATGCCCTGTATATATCCTCTCCGAGTCTCCCCATGTATGAATTCGTCCCAAAGACAATCCCAAGAAGGCATGTTCTCACGAGCAACCACAGTCTGTACGAAAACACCCCATGGTTGTGTCACGCCATGATACCATGAAAGTTTTAGAACCCCAACCCGGTTTCAAGTTTTCCAACTTCTTTGCATGTAGTTTAATGCTCAAAACCCAACATGCATATATTTCTCATATAAAAATTGTTTTACTTGAAACACATGAAATTCTTTTCAATTTAATAACTCAGAAAATTAAATTTCAGCCTAACTTTTCATGCTCATAAAATTATAACACCATGCACACATTAAAAATTGACTCAGTATTTTTGACCAAATTGGTCCAGGATAAAACCCCTAAGGGAAAACCTATTTGAGAGAGATTTTATTTCTTCAGAAAAATTTTACAAAAAACACAGCAGTACTTATCTCCTTTATTTTCTTCTCAAAAATTGTGCCAAAACCTCACTGACAAAACTGTTGTAAGAACTGTACGAACTCCTTGAAAACCATGTTGTACGGCCTCACGCATGCTATTGTACGGACTATTGTTTCTCAATTTTTGTGCCAAAACATGTGCCTCGAAATCTGTGCTAATTAATTTTTTTGTACGAACATCATTAATTACTGTACCATTGCCTCAAAATCTGTGCCAACTTTTTGCCTTGAAAACAATGCCATCTTTCTCTATTTATGTGCAAGTACAGTGCATTAAATGTAGTACGGTCTGTTGTATGGATTTGTCTTGGGAAGTGTGCCCTTTCTCCTTAGAAAACGTGCCCAACTAATCTCCTTGATTTCTGTGCAAGGGTTTACTTCTCTCCTCTTGAAATTTGACCTCTCCTTCTCCTCTTCCTGTTCCTCTCCAAAACTTCTCTCTTGGAAATGTGAATAATCATTTAGGTTTGCCTTCCCCTATCCTTTTTGTTCATGGAAACTTCCCCTCTTCATCCAATGGCCAAGATTAGATTAGATCAAAGACTCTCAATAAATACTCCTTAAATAATAATTAAATGATATTTAGTGCACATGTATCATTTAATTATGTGAGGACCTTTTAATTAATCACTCACTTGAAATAATCACTTAAATGAACTTTGGAAATAAACCATGACTTAAAAATTAATAAAGTGACTTGATAAAAAATAAAGTACTTCGCACTTTATTAAAAGTCACTAGGGGTCACTCTTTTAAAGTGTTCTTGTCCACCCCAAGGCAACACAAGGTGAATAACACTTCCTTGGTAACATTTCAACATTGGTTTCTAATTCTTTGTTGATCTCCTAAGTAATGACCATCCTTGTATATCAACATCTTCCATGGGTTGGTGAATTCTCCCACCATGTTCCCCACTATTCAACGGTTGTTGCAGGGCTACTTACATTGCTCGTGATAATGCTACTTGAAGATCATGTTCATTTGCATCTTCTTTTGATTCATACTCCCAACAATTCCATTTCATCATGCTTAGGTTCCATGTTCTCAAAATCCCACTGATTTATGTAAACATGAGTCTACAACACGGATGAGATCTCAAATTTTTAAAATGCTATGCTTTGTGATGCTGCATATTAATCTGAAAGAATGTTTATTGATATAAATCTAATATTTTCACCTTGCTATCCATACACTAGCCAAGGTACGCTAGACTTCTTCTAAATTTAATGACACCACTTACGTGTGAAAATCGCCACTCAAATTTAAAATTATTCAAGTAAATTTTTAACGTAATTAGCCTCTCACTTGTTGATTTCATTTTGGTCTTGGGTTGGCTTCATCCTTCCTCTAACTATATCTCTTATATAAAAGCCTTTGCTCAACAACATCTTCATTTTGTGTCTCTAAAATTGAAACTCAGTACTACCAACTCAATCCACAAGCTTTGTGTTTAAATTCTTAAAAAAAATCATCTTACTCGATTCCATATTTTATTATTATTATAAAAATATATTACTCTACAAATCAAATCTTTAATTCTAATATCATATTGAAAAAACTGTATATTCAACTCAACTAAAAAATATGTAGCACTACAATAACAAATAAACATCTAACATAAAGCAAAACGAACGAAATAGAAGAACAAAGCATCACACAATATATATCCCATATATATTTATCAAAGCCCTCGAACTCCATTAATGAATTTAGTCCATTTTAACTTTTTGAAACACAACATCAAAATAACATTCATGAATCTATTTCATGAATCTATCAAAACCCTTAACTCCATCAATGATTTCGTTCCAAAATTAACTTTTTGGAGGAAGAAACTATAGAATACATCATGTTAAACATAATATTAATATTAATATTAATATTAATATATATATATATAACTCTTGAACTTCATCGTGTGCATGGAGCTTTTGGAAAATACTATTTATGTCAAAAGCAATGCTCAAAAAAATAGAAGGATACAAATTTATAAGATTCTTTTAAGCTATCTATATACCACTACTAAAAATAGAAGGATACAAATTTATAAGATTCTTTTAACTATCTATATAGCACTACCAGTACAACTCTCAACGCAACTTTTACAAGGGCATGGCATCACATTATAGAAAATCGTTGAAAATGATAACAAATAAAGAAATAAATGGTATAATGGTGTTGAACAACGACTACAGAGCATATTATTTGTGAGGTTTTAAGGTCAATAAATTAGTACAATATTTAAATCGTTTGTTGCAATGAATCAAAATTCATGCCAGGATACCTTCGCTTCAATAAGTTAATGAAAGATATCCTGATTGTTTTTTTTTTTTCATAGAAAAATTCAACTTACTATTAATATACGAAATAGTAAATAAAACTAGCTGTCAGTAACATACAATAAACCTCACAGCCCGTCATGTACATGAACAGGGGAAAGGCCATCAAAGAGATAATATGTTGTCCACAACATATGAAAAGTCCAATAAATATGTCCACAAGATCAAACAGGACTCCATCCTGAAATAAACAGTTCCAATAGTCTCCAACACAGAGTATCCAAATCAAAAAAAGCATATACAGTCATCCCAAAAAATCAAAACCATCATATGTATGATCCATCAAAGCTATATACCAAACAGTCTCCATAGGAGTCTGTCAATAGTGCCGCAAAGATAAGTATACAAAAACTCCAACAAGTAGTTGGAACCTTTATCAATCAAGGATCTGCACATAGAACTAACAGGTATATAAGTATATCGGTCAGCATAAATCATGAAAGCATCATCAAAAAGTGAAATATATAAAAGAAAAGTATCAAGTCCAGTGTAACTGATATGTTCCATGGGATAATAGTGTATCCACCCGCCATTCCTGCCAAATGATGACCCCAACCTGAGAGGTAAGAGCCCTCTTAGATAACATATCTGTCGTCATATTATCCTCCCTGAATACATGTTCAAAATGTATATGTTCAAAATTCCTGATAAGCTTCATCACCGCATCCATCCAATGTGAGAGAAGCAGTACATTGAGTGTTGTCCTGCCTCTAGCCCAAGAGATAATGGTTGATGAATCACCATAAACAACAAACGAGGATATCTTCCTTAACTGAGCCCAGAACAATAAAAGTCAAAGGGCACAAAGCTCGCTCCTAGTGTTGGATCCATTGCCCAGATTTAACCATAAATGTATAGTAACATCAGTGGAGATGTGCAGTGTCGCTCCCGCACCACCCCCCCAGCCTGACCCGCAGCAGCCCCGTCACAAAAGCCACATGGAAAAGTCAACACAGGAGGGGCATGTCGATTTTTCCAATTTGACATATCTCTACTACCAATAGTTCCATGAATGGAGATAAATTCATTGTACGCTGCAAGAGTTCTGAAACAAATCCCATCCCGAAAAGGAGTAATGTTTTCAAAGATATATAGGTTTCGAGCCTTCCATACCTCCCATATCATATAATATGGAAGCTCAGTACACCCAGAAGATACACGAGACCAAGAGTCAAGGCAATCATTCAGTGAACTGTGGATCCAACAAAATTGCACACCATCTTTGCATGCAATTTGAGCCCAGAGGTCCCGTATGAACTGGTAGGTAGAGAAAAGGTGGTCCACAGTTTCTTCCTGTGAGCAACATAGTGAGCACCAACCCAGGCCACAAAATCCACGTTGCAAAGATTGTCCCAAGTTAGAATCTTGTTACTCAAAGCAAGCCAGACAAAACATTTTAGCTTAAGGGGTAATACCAGTTTCCAAATAGCTTTTTCCCACCAACGAATCACAGTCCGTGTCCCAGCAAACAATGCTTCGTATGCCAGTTTAGCAGATACAACCCCACCAGCCACATCCCACGACCAGACTAATTTGTCCGCACCATCAGCCAGCATGATATTTGATTGGTATATCGGCCTGATATAGTCATCCCATTCCACCGCCAAGGAGCCCGATAATCCCAGTTGAGAGGCCGAAATCCATTGAGGCCGCCCATCAGCAATCCTACCAGCCGCATGAGCCAGAGAATAAAAACCTTTAGCATGGAGATGGGTCCTCAATTCCAATGATAAAGCATGTTCCATAGGTCCACCCACGAACGGATCCAAACCCAGTTTTATATCACACCCATTTCCCGGCAGCCAAGCAATCCAAAGTGCAATCACCCTGAAAGATCCTAACAAGCCATTCCAAATATTCGACACCCCCAATGAAGCAGGTTGTTTCAGCCGCAGCCAGTCATTCACAGGAATACCCTTAAGATATTTGCCTCTGATAATCCTACCCCAACACGATTTATCAAAGAGTGCACGCCAGAGGCTTTTTGCGTGTAGAGCCGTAACAAATGATTCAAGGTCCTTAATATTCCATCCTCCCAATTTCCATGGTCGAGCCAAGACTTTCCATTTTATGAGATGAAATCTCTCCTGAGCACTCCCACCCAACCACAGGAAACTGAAGCACTTCCGTCTGATTAAGCATAGGATGGATCGAGGAATTTTGCAAAGAGAAAACCAATAGACACCAACATTTTGTAATACGGCTTTCACCAAAGTAAGTCTGCCCCCCAAGGATAAATGCCGGAAGCTCCAGTGACTAATCCTCTTTTCAAACCGTGTAACAAGCCAAGTCCAGTCATTTATCAGGTATTTCGTTGGCTTAATGAAAAAACCAAGATATTTCATTCCAATATCAAGCTCCTTGAAGGTAAATGGTAAAATATTGCTTATCGCCAGTTCCTCCTCAGCCACCAGCGAATGTTTCAAAAATAATGATTTTATATAACTGATGATCATACCTGTAACCAAGCAAAATAGGTCGAGGATGTTCTTGTATTGTGTCCATTCAGCTATAATGCCCTTACCAAACAGCATAACATCATCCACAAACAGTGAATGTGTAACAGCAATCTCCCGCGTAATTTTAATGCCAATAATCCGCCCCTCCCGACAAGCCTTATTTATCGATAGACTCGAGCCTTCAATGACCAACAGAAACAGAAGTGGAGATAGAGGAAAACCCTGTCTAAGGCCTCGGGATGCCTTAAAAAAATGTCGTATAATGTCCATTAATCAGCACAGCATAATTTACCGAGGATATGCAAGCCATAACCCATTTCATCACCTTCCACGGCAGGCCGATTTGGATGAGAATAAGTCTCAGGAAATTCCAGTCCACCTTATCATATGCTTTCACTAGATCCAGTTGTAGGATGAGAGCTTCCATTCTCTTCTGTTTTATTGTATGGAAGATTTCCTGAGCCACTCCCACAGCATCATGTATCTGTCGGCCACGAAGGAACCCATACTGTTCCATAGATAGGTGTCTAGATAGCATAGGTTTGATCCTATCAACAATGATCTTAGAAATTATCTTGTAGACCAGATTGCATAAAGCAATCATTCTAAATTCATCATAATTGTTCGGATGGGATGTTTTCGGGATGAGAGCCAGGTATGTAGAGTTTAGAGCTCCAAAGACAGTACCAAGTTTACGAGATTCATCCACAGCCAACCGGAGGTCTTCCCCCATAATATCGAAGAAATGGATAAATAGTTCCATTGTCCACCCATCAGGACCAGGAGATTTATCTTTAGCAAGTCCTCGTAAGGTGTTCTCCACTTCCCCCAGTGAGACCTCCAGGAAAATATCATCACCCTCCTTCTCATTAAAAATCCTTGGGTATTCCTTAATAAGTTTAAACTGTTCAGCCAGAGTTGTATTTTTCGGGTCACAATAATATTCCTGGAAATGATGGACCGCTTATTCATTAAATCCTCCTCCCCCCAGATCCTCCGGCCCGAGTGATCATTTAGGTCCCAAATAGAATTCTGCATCCTGCGGGAGTCAGCAAATTTATGGAAAAAATTTGTATTCAGATCCCCCGCCTTGAGCCAAATAGCTCTACTCTTCAATCTCCAAGTTTCCTCCTACATCAGAAGTATTTTCATCTTTCGACACTCCAATGACGAGAGCCTCGCCGCTTCCATAGAATTGAGTCCAGTACCGATCTCATGTAGCATCAGTGATTCCAGTTCTTTTTCAATCTCAGCAAGTTCTTCATTCATCAAAGCTTTTTTGTTTTTTTCCCACAATATGGTAAAGTCCTTTATCTCCTTCAGTTTTACCGCCAGTTTATCCATAGCAGATCTCTCGCCAGAAACATCCTTCTGTAGCCATCTGGTACTCACCGCCGTGGTGTATTCATCATCAGAAAGCCACGTGGAATTGAATTTGAAGGGGAAGGATTTGTGACAAGGTTCCTCCTCAAACTGTAGAATAATAGGAAGGTGATCACTGATTTTGATTTGATGTATCCAGGATCTGTAATTTTGAAAACAGGTCAGAAGCGATTCCGATATTAAGAACCTATCGATGCGCTTCTGAATCAGAAATTCCCCTTTCATGCCATTTGACCAAGTGGGTGCCACCGGCCGCGGGGCCACATCGATTAAGGAGTAATTCATGAATAAATTAGAGAAATAGTGGCCCAAAGGGTCTCGCCTGGCCAATCCCCCCCAATACTCCTCATCCCTCCATGTGAAGTTGAGGTCCCCAGCAATAATTAAGTTCCCCAATTCCAGCAGATGTTCAGATACAGCCAAGTCCCAGAAAGTCTCACGGTTAACATAAGGCCCATAACAATTGATAATATTAAAGTTCTTCTCCAAACCCCTAATGCTTCCAGACAATAAGATACCCAATGAGATGTAATATGGGTTTAGTCTCAAAACCTGCGGATTCCATGCCGCCAGGAGTCCACCAGAGAGACCAGCCGCATCCACGGAACAGCACATCCATCACGGCTTCACCTTATTAAAAAAGATACGGGATTTTTCTCCACATACCATTGTTTCCTGTAGAAGAACCAAATCCGGATTGACAATTTGTAGCACACGTTTGAGGGCCAACTGTTTGGGTAGGCCCCCCACCCCCCTGATATTTAGAGAGAAAAATATCATTTTCGAACCCTCGCAAGGGCTTTCATTCCTCTAAGAGCCCGGGTTTCAGACGATATGGGGGATCCCACCATATTCAGGTCACTTTCTGTCCCCCCCAGAGTGACCTTCTTGTTTTTCCTGGCGCTTCTAGTTTTCAAAGGAGAGAAGTCCTGATCCAGACCACCCCTATGAGCCCCCTTTTGAACACGAATGTCCCCCGATGATTCAGGGATGTGTGTTGAGGCAGCCCTATTACTCGTCTCATTCGCACATGTGCTCAGCTAGCCTATAGGGCCCTCCAAATCTCCACCAGAAGCCACCTCCAAGTCCACCACCTTGTTTTTGTAGAAAGTGGGAATGGGTTTCTTCTTCACCATATCTGAATATGATGGAATGTGAATGATATTCCCTTTCGGATCAAGAATTGTTTTGGGTCCTTCAATGTGACAACCAATCACTGGTTTATTTACAGGATTCAATTCACAAGATTCAACCCCCCCAACCCCCATGTCGAAATTATTTATGCCAGAATCCATCCCGGCATCAACAAGCCCCTTCACGGCCCCCGGGGCAAGGAAGGGTAGCTTAGAATAGGATGGTATATGGATCGTCGGCTCCCCAGAAGTAGTAGGATCAGGAGAAGGAGAGATAGCAAGTGTGATATCCACAGGGAAGAGGTTTTTCATCCTCTCAAACATCTCCGTCTCAGATGTAGGATCATCATTATCAGAAGTTTCATTTGATTTTTGTTCAGTCCCAGAGGAGTTTGATGCCAAATTGTGTCGGCGGCTCATATAATTACCATTATTCCCATTGCCTAAGTCTAATGCATTTATAAAAGAAATATCCATTTCATTTAATGAGTGAAAAAACTTAGGATCCTGTAATTCCAACTTACGGTACAAAGTCGATTCAAGAGCAAGCCGGTTGGAGAAGCCATCAAGTGCGCCCGTCGCATCCATCTCAAGGTCGCTGCCGTCATCCGATGACCAGAACGGGCCACCATCTCTAAGATGCCCCGAATAAGCAGGAGCCTTGCATTGTCGCCAGAGGTGGCCCACCGCTTTGCAGTTCAAGCAGCGGAATGGAATTCCCCAGTAATCAATGACCTGAGCCAATTGACACCCATGCCAGTTAATATGCAGAATGTCGATAAGCCCCAAGGAGATATCCACCTCAACCAACATCCGCCACATACGACGATCAAAGCCTTTTAGGTGTTCCTCTTCAACATGCAGAAAACGGCCAAGCCGATTTCCAATGGCTTCAAAATCCCCACGATTCCATAACGCCAGTGGAAGACCAGGTATAAGCACCCACAGATGCCTAAGACGAACCGAGGACGACTCAGGATCAAAATCTGTGTGCCATTTCTGGAGCATTAAGCTCCTTGTGCCGTATAGCCATAGACCTTCCAGGATGAGAGTAGCATGCTCCTCCTGCTCAAATTTGAACCCGTACCATCCACAAGCCATCGCAAATACCGTCGGGGAGTATTTCAAAATGGGCTTCCACATCTCATCCACCCATTTAACAATATTTCTCCTATTCATAGCATGATAGGAGAATTTTCCAACCAGAGCAGTCATATTATATTCCACTGTTTCCTCAAGTCCAATATCACGGCCTACAGTCATCCAAGACTCACCCGGTCTGCTAAAATATTTGCCATACAGTCGCCTAGTCGCACGCGAGGTCGACCCATCACGGACACCGTCATCGTGTCCCAAAGGAATTCTTCCACTGCCCACTGACAGGTCCGAGCCCGATGCTTCCCCAAGTGCCTTACCAAAGGCCAGATGTCCTTTGAGAGTTTTTGCATGTGGCTCCACGTGTCGACGAGAAGGGTTTATAGCCCTCTTCCCGGATAGTTGGTTTTTGAAATAGGAATCCGGCTTGAGTAAGCCAGCTTCTTCAATCATATAATCTAGGTTATTGTCAGCCGATAAAACTGGTTCTGTCCTGTTACCCTCCATTCCGGCAACCCTAAACCCACTGGACCACGAACCACGGTTCAAACCCTATCCAAAATGTTTTATCAAAGCCCGAAAAACTCAGATAACCGGCCAAGCGGGGCAATATTCCGATGGCTCACGGCAACAAAAAACCCACAGAAAAATCAATATTCCGATGCCGAAAACCTTTGTTGTATGAGTGCCGGGGATCACGGCAACAAAACCCACCACAGAGTTTATACCCGGTCATCAACCGGCGAATAGACCCTGGCAGCCGGTCCAGAAGAAGTGATATACTGCTGTATCGATGGTCCACACCCCCGGAAACCGCCTCTGTGTTTGTAACGGCAACGACAAGTATCCCCCCAAAGCGTATCACCCAGGACGAAAACAGGCACTTAACCACAGTATCAAGAAAACCAATGCGACAAAACATAAATAATTATTCTGCAACAGTTACAGAGATCTTTACCCGTGGACGCCGATGAGTCAAACCATCATTATCATATATGCAACCCTAGGCCAAGTGTATTATATCAACGGTTACCAGCTTCTCAGATTCGATCTCACGGCGTCGGCTAGTATCGGTCGTCAACCCCAAAACCGGCAGGCCATCGCGCATTCGGCATTCCAAACCCTGAGAACAACCATCATAAACCCTAGACTGAAACCCTCTCCCTCCTCATCACTCCAATTTGACCTGACTACTATCCTTATTGTTATGCAAACGGTAAAAGATGCCTACAATAGGATTTCATGAAAGATATCCTGATTGTTATGCAAACGGTAAAAGATGCCTACAATAGGATTTCATGCAACCAAAGAAATTTTCATGTTGAGGAGCCTCTTTTAGAATTGGCCATTACATAACAAATTGTTTTAGCCTAAGTTTGGTCAATATTATTGTATTGAATTGTGAGCCAAGAACATCTTTGTATTATGAATGCTCCATGTCTTCATTAACAATTTGTTGGTCATTTTCACTGGGGAAGTGGAAGAGAATCACAACACATAGAGTGAGAGAGAGCATGCTTTTACTATTCAAGATCATTGTTGGTTTCTATTTGCACCTTCTAAACTATAATAGTGCACCGCTTGCACAATGAAAAAGACATGAATATTACTATAAAAAATTAAAAGATCACAAGTCAAACCAATGGATGCAAAAGATTATTTCTTCAATTTAGTCAGAAAATTTGAATTGACAACATTTTTGTTCAATTATGTACAATCATAATCAAATTTACATAGGACCTTCAACTAAAGTAAATCCATTTGTCCAGAAAAAATCTAGAAGTATACACCTCAAAAATTGAGGTAAGATCCAAAAAGATATTGGAATTACATTAGGAGAGATCAAAGTGCAAATGAACAGTTGTGGCTTCACCGGTATCCTTTTAACTTCTCCAAGAAAGGATCCTATACCAAGAAAATAATTTTTTTTGTCTATTAATGGGTTCAAATAGGGAACAGATATGAAGAAGGACAAATGGGGTCAGTACAAATATAGGGTACAAATAAGGGAAGGTGCCATTGGAGTATGATATAGTTTACTTGAAAATTTTGCTCATGTTCATAATTAAACATGGAACGAAATATATTTGCTTGTGGCACCATGCAAATGTGTGAGGGTTTTAAATCCCTCGTATGGGGTTTATGAAGGCCAAAGTGACTTGTCTGAAAATTTCTATCATAGCCCACCACTAGACATTCTACTTTAGGAATGTTTTATAATGGAATATGGGTTTGCAATTTTGTTAATTTTCAATCTAAAAATATATCATGATCCTTTATGTTTTCAATCATTTGCATATTTGGTACGACTTGATCTAAGTTCTTCCATTATAAATTAACCCAAAGCTATGAGACTTGATCGGAAGGTTAATTAGGCCAATGAGATAAGGTTGAATTGATCTAGTAAAAACTTAGTAGTTGGTTTGTGAAATTTAAAAATAAAACTAATTTTTAGTAAAATAAAAGTTACACTGTCCATATAATTTAAATTCTCAATAATAAATTATAACTCATTTTAAATTATACATATGATAGTTCTCACCAAAAAACACCATGGAATCTGGAAGATTGATAGGTTTGCTCATTGTCAGCTGCAAAATCTGGTGAGAAAAATGAGTGAAATGAGCGTTTGGTTTTTCCTACATCTTTTACAAACATACCACCAAACCTGAGTTGCCATACTCACAAAACAGACTTGTTGATTCAATATAAATCGTGTTTTATTTGTGAATCTAATTCACATATGTGATTTAACATCATGAGCATTACTCGGGTCTGACTCAAACTCCACGGAACTGACTTGACTCACTTTACTCAAAGTATGTACTGAGACTCAAGAGAGAACTATGAATTAGACGATTATGTTAGCACTGAATTAACCTCATTCTCACTTTGAATCTACAGGAAAAATAAGTTTCTTTGACTTTGTGTTGTAGCCTATGTAGCAATAACATCTGGGGATCTATGATGGGGGAGCATAGCACAAAATTTGGGAACAGTTGGAATATCCCCCTCCTCAATTTGCTAGGGGTAGTGTTGTGCAGGAAAAATATCTTATAGTGAGGAGAAGACACTACCAACTTGGGTGTGGTGACAGGTAAATACATTCATTGTCTTGCATTAGTTACTACAAATGGAAAGAGGTCGAGATATCGAAAGAAGTACCTTTTTATCGACGGCTGGTCCTAGATTTCGCTTGATCCTCCGCTATGATGAACCTGCAACAAAAAGTAAACCTTCCTCAGCGTATCTTGACTATAATAAATATGATGAAATAAGGAACAACTTAACTTCAAATACAATCAGACATTAAACCAAGTGAACATTCAATCCAATAGACA
Source organism: Larix kaempferi (assembly GCA_027924585.1). Taxonomy (NCBI): domain Eukaryota; kingdom Viridiplantae; phylum Streptophyta; class Pinopsida; order Pinales; family Pinaceae; genus Larix; species Larix kaempferi. The sequence continues at coordinate 298,934 of BSBM01000211.1, forward strand.
TTCAATTTGGGACGGGAAGGGTATTTCCACCTTTTATTGTTAAAGAAATGTAGAAAAGTACAGATATACCTGATCTGTCCAGACACTTTTGCAACCGAGTCCTAGGCTCTTGCTCTTCACAATGACTTGGGAATTCCTCCAGCGTAACAGCAGTTAAAGCATTTCTTATAGGTTCCTCTCTCATGGATCCTCCTTGTATTTATGGGACAAGGTTGTAATAATATGCAATGATCTGGCAACTGTGGCAACTCACAATCAAACTCACAAATATGTTGCAAAGAAGAAGAGAAGGAGACACTCAATGATCACTCATAAACACAGTAGAATAGAACAATATCTCAGTATTATACAATGAATAAGAATGTAAGTGAATGAGTACAATAGAATAGTAAGGTGCATAATATAGGATTCGAATAGGCCAAGTAGGGCATTCGAATTTCTAACTCAAAGTGTGGCTTGAATTATAGTGGATTCATCATCCAGTCAATGTATCAGTCATCAGATGTGACAGTCAGTCAACTGAGTCTAACTGAGTGAAGTAGGAAATAACTGAATGAAGGAGGCTCAGTGGAGGGCGCATGAGGAGTCTAACTGAGTGAGGTAGGCATGAACTGAATGAAGGAGGCTCATTGAAGGGCACATGAGTGGCTAAATAGAGTCAGAATGGATAGAGTAGTCTCACTGGAGGTCTATCGGAGTGAAACAGTCAATGGAGGAGTCAATCTAGCCTCAAATCAAGGAAGAACTGAGCGATAACTGACTGGTAGGTGAGAAGGGCACCTAAATGGCTGTGGTAGGTGAGAAAGGCGCACTAGTCATTCAAGAGACTGGAGAAGGGCACCTTTGGTAGGTGGGAGGCCCCCTGGGGGCTGTAGAAAGGCTATGGAGAGCTAGAACCAAGCTCCAGGAGCTGGGAGGTCCACCATGATGATGATTGAATGCATGCAGATGCATGCAACATGCAGTTTTGCATGCAGGAAAAGAAGAGCTAGGAACAAGCTCTAGGTGTTGGGGAGACCACCATGATGGTGACTAGATGCATGCAATTGCATGCAGCATGCAGATCTGCATGCAAGCATGCAAAATGCAAAATGATGGGGAGAATATTCCAACACCCCCCCGCAAGCTATACTATGAGGAAATAACTAAAAAATAGAGCCCTAGTAACTAAGACCAAAGGTCACTCTATAAAATAGAAGATAGGGACCTATTTATTGAGACCAAAAGTCACCCCGTACAATCAATCTAACATAAACTAAGTGAGGAAAGAGGGAAAACCCAGTGGGAAGAAATCCCTCCCTCAAAAATAGACTGAAAGTGATAAACTATCATATCATGACTTACCCCTGAAGGAGGCAAGTGCCCTTCTTTTCCGAAGAAGGATTGATTGATCTGCAATGGGTCAGTAATGTGAGAAGGATGAAACCTTCCATGCTGAAAATCTGATCTGGTTCTTCTATCATCATGTGGATCACCAACCAAATCACCGGCAGAACGGAGTGTAGCGGATGCCCATCGAGGAAGAGGAGGAATATTAGGTGAGAGATATTCAGGTTCTTGTGGATCTGGATCTCCCATTAGCTCATCTTCATCATCAGTTGCTAGACCATCAGGTTCTTGTAGATCTGGATCTAGCATTCTATCATCATCAACCTTAGTTGTTGGACCTTCAGGTTCTTGTGGATCTGGGTCTAGCATTCCCTCTGAATCTGGAACCAGTGAAATTGACTCATGCTCACTTGTACAAACTCTGAAACTGAATACTCATGAGCAAGTAAAACTGACTCATGCTCATCATCTCTTGAAGAAGGAGTATAATCAAGACTGCTAATGTCATGAAACTATTCTAGAATATGCGAGTAGTCTTCCTTGGAACCATCATAGCTGTAATCAATAAAAGAACAAGAACTAGATGATGATGGATCTTCATTTAGATCAAAGGAGGAGGTCCATCCTGTAACGGGATTTGTTTCATGCATTTGTACTTCTTCAAGATTCCTCTTTTTCTCAATCTCTGTTGGTGTATCAATACCTTTTGAGAGAGGAATGAAGTGAGAAAACTCATAGAGTTTGGATTTATGATTTGCAACTCCTTTGGCAATAATTTCCCCTAAAACCTTTGTACTTCGAATTCATGTGGAGTAAATATCATCCTTTTTGGCTCTCCAATATGAGTCATCTGATATACTGAGAGGATACTGAGTGCAAGAGAAGGAACATAAAGCACATCAGAAAAAGATCCAGAGTCAAGATCAATTCTTCCGATACCTTGAGAAGGGATTTATGAATTATTGCTCATTCTGATGGAAGGACCACTGAAGCTTTCGAGACTAGAGAAAATTTCCTTGCAGGAAACCATATCACAAGATGCTCCTGAATCTATGATAAGAGAAGGACTAGTTGATGCAGATGCTATGAGAGCATTACCCCTTTCCTTTCCTTTGGATCTGCGAGATTCGGAATCTTTTTTCCTTGCACATGCTGGTACAGGAAGGTTGTTTTCTTCAAGTAACTTTTCCATCAAATCTATAGTCTTCCACACGCAAGCGCTCTCAGGATGAAGCCCTCTATGACAGTATGTGCACTCTGTATTTCCCTTTTGAGAATGTTTGGCCTTCTTAGAGTACGAAACTCTAGCTGACTGGTGTGTAGGCCTTGTATCACTAGGAATCTATGGCATTCCTATATCATTGGCTCTCTCTACAACGGTAAGGGATGAATCTAATTTTGGTATGATCATTCCCATTGAAATCAACTTCTCTTCCTCTTGGGTAGAGATTGTGTGAAATCATCAAATGAGGGAAACTTCCATCTTGGAATGGACAACCTAGCTGACTGGAAAGGAGAGACAAAAACTGAGAAATTTGCCACCAACTTTGAGAGAATGGTAAGTATAAGCTGCTTATCTTCCTTCACTATCTCATACCTTTTCAACTGTGATATAAAGATTTTGAACTTGGTGAGAAAGGCATTGATAGAATCCAAGCTGCTAGGACTCAAACATATGAGCTCATTCTCCAATTTGTGTGCTACCATATCATCTTTTGGCCCAAAGAGAGATTCGAGCTTGTCCCACACCTCTTTTGGAGATGTAAGATCGATAACATGAAAGAGCAGTTCATCTGAAATTGAGAGAAAGAGGAGACCAATCGCTTCATCAAGGCGATCCAAGTACTTGGAATTTTCAACTGCACTGAGAGGTTCTACCATCATTCCATTGAGTATTCGGGTGAAGCTCTTGGATCTCATAAAGAGAGCCATATTGGATTTCCACTGAACATAGTTGGAAGATGTAAGATTTAGATCCATTTGAACAGAGAAAGTCAATAGTTGAAGAAGATTCCGAACGGGTGAATAAACCTGCAAAACAATAAAAATGTGTTGATGGAGAATGCTATACTTCGACTGAACACTACCTTAAGGAAAGATAGCTGCTCAAAGAAATGTTCAACTGTTGCAATTTGAATAGCTGCTTCCTACTCTGATACCATGTAATAATATGCAATGATATGGAAACTGTAGCAACTCACAATCAAACTCACAAATATGTTGCAAAGAAGAAGAGAAGGAGACACTCAATGATCACTCATAAACACAGTAGAGTAGAACAATATCTCAGTATTATACAACGAATAAGAATGTAAGTGAATGAGTACAATAGAATAGTAAGGTGCATAACATAGGATTCGAATAGGCCAAGTAGGGAATTTGAATTCCTAACTCAGAGTGTGGCTTGAATGATAGTGGAGTCATCATCCAGTCAATGTATCAGTCATCAGATGTGACAGTTAGTCAACTGAGTCTAACTAAGTGAAGTAGGCAATAACTGAATGAAGGAGGCTCAGTGGAGGGCGCATGAGGAGTCTAACTGAGTGAGGTAGGTATGAACTGAATGAAGGAGGCTCAATGAAGGGTGCATGAGTGGCTAACTGGAGTAAGAATGGACATACTAGTCTCCCTGGAGGTCTATCGGAGTGAAACAGTTAGTGGAGGAGTCAATCTAGCCTCAAATCAAGGAAGAACTGAGCGATAACTGACTAGTAGGTGAGTAGGGCACCTAACTAGATGTGGTAGGTGATAAAGGCGCACTAGTCATGCAAGAGACTGGAGAAGGGTTCCTTTGGTAGGTTTGAGGCCCCTTGGGGGCTGTAGACAGGCTATGGAGAGTTAGAACCAAGCTCCAGGAGCTAGGAGGTCCACCATGATGATGAATAGATGCATGCAGATGCATGCAAATGCATGCAGGAAATGAAGAGCTAGGAACAAGCTCTAGGTGTTGGGGAGACCACCATGATGGTGACTAGATGCATGCAAATGCATGCAACATGCAAAATACAAAATGATGGGGAGAATATTCCAACAAAGGTAGGCAGTTGAAATCGAGAGGTGGTTGAATTGGGAGGTTGGGGAAGTTGCAGAACCAACTTCAACTAATCCCAATTCATAATCTTAATATATTTTTGATTTCATCTTAAGGTGTGTGGGGGTTTCATACAACCAAAGTAGCGCACGGTATGCAACTTTTGTGCTTTACAACAAGCGTTTGCAACATTTTTAAGGGTGTGCGTTGGTTTTCCTTGAGCAAAGCAGTGTTTAGAATGTTGGTTCACTATACCAATAGTAGCGCACATGCCATGAAATCAGTAGACAAAATAAGATATTCAGCTGAAGAGTGTAGTTCCAACAATAACTCATCCAGGTCAACCTAGCTCTTCAATCCATGGTGTCCTTTTATGTGATTGATAGAGCAATGTGATCACGGACGAAGAAGTGCAGATTTGACCTATAACAGATGCCCCCTAATGTGTGAGGTCAGATGGAAATGATGGCCGAAATACATTATAATTCCAAGTCAGAGGAGGAGCAAGAAACCGTAGAACCAAGTCACAAAAGTACCTAAAACAACGATCAAGGTCATCGAGCAATTACAATCTTGACATCATATAGATGTGTAGCATGATACAACATGATCTCCAATACATAACTAGTAGATGTATATATAGCATGGCCACTGAAATATAAGCGTGGATCCATGTCAAAATGAGAGATCATAGCCATAACAACAAACTAGATCTATGTCTCATGAGGAGCCAAAATAAGTGAGGCTCAGTCTTGCGCAGCTTGGGTGATAACATAAATATGGTGATGCTATCACAGTCCCAAGGTATTCATCCAAACAACCCAAGGTACAAACCCTAACCATGTGAATAAATGAGCTGAAGTCGAACATGGGGGCTATCATTTGATTATCGGTCATTGATGTATACCATTAACAAATGCGAGGACTTCCATCAATAATGATAATGGGGTCCAAGGTACCTAGTACGTTCCAACAAGTGTGAATAAGTGGACTTGAAGTCGAACATCTGAGGAACTTGTCGAATAAGAGACATTGATGTATTCCCATTATTCAACAGCGAGGGAAACTGCCACTGATGACTGCAATCCCCAAGGTACTAATCGAAACTCTAAACTTCATTCCCAAAGCATAATGAGTTGAATTCGATGGGAAAAATTCCACTGGAAGGGAGGCCTTAATGCACCCTCCATCATCCAACACGAGGAACACTCAAAAGGTATGAGCTGATGTGGAGTATGATAAGTAACAAGATGAAACAAACTGACACCAGGATGGCCGACACATGAAGTCAAGGTAAACTGCAGAATGGCCAACACAGGTTGTATCCTTGAATAGTGAGCACGACACAAAGTGAATTAGGTCGTTCTCAACATGAAGGGGAAGTGATATAAGCCTGCAATGTAGGATACATTAACATACCCTCCATATGATTGGAAGAATAACCAATCAGGGGAGTGAAAACTTGGAGATCAAGTTCACCCTAAGGTCAAAAACTAAAACCCAACTAAAATGATAGACTCAAATAGGTGTTGTGTTCAAGGATATGACTGACTTAACTGCCTTTGAAACTGAAAAGATGCAATATACCCTTCTCATCCCTTATTCTTTTTGGTAAAAGAATGTCCTTCTTGTTGTTTTGATGAGTCCAAGAAAGAAAACTCAATAATTCCAACCATGTAAAAGTTTAACGAGCCCATGGGAGGAAGACTCGAGACCTTTTTCATTGTTTACAAAGTTCGAAGAAGAGATAGAAGAATACTCTATAATACTGATCTCTGGATTTTAATATCGAGCCAAGATTTGTTCTTGCTCGCCGGTGTTTTGAATTTTAAGAAGTTTGAAAAACTTAAACAATAACTCCATACACCTACCTGTGGATTTTAGTATCGAGCCCGGGTTGGTATATGCTCGCCGGTGTTTTCCTATTTATAGAGACTGAAAAACTTAAACAGTCCTCTATATACCCTCTCGTGGATTTCACATCGAGCCCGAGTAGGTGAGTGCTTGCTTGGTGTTTTCATGTTTCGAGAGCCTAAAAACCCTAAAGAAGGCTCCAAAAGTCCTTTTTTGTACAGTTAGTCTCCTCCCCTGAGAAAGTATAAAATGATGAGAGAAGAACTCTTCTAGCCACGGATGACTAGAGTATTCCTTTTTCGTAAGTAATCCGCAAAAGTCCAGAAAAGGGTTAAACTTATACCTAAGTGAATGTACCTTCAATTCCTTTAACGAGCTTGAAGAGAACAAGTATGCTCGGAAATCTTGTTTAGTTTTTAAATAGTCAAAACAAGAGCTTAAAATGACTTAAAAGACAACTTCTAGGATCGTAGGTTCATGATCTGCCAAAGAATAGAATCTCAACAACCAAGTTAGTAACTATCGACAAATTTTCTCAATGACATAATAATAACACATTATGGTACCTATATTGGTTTGTCGATAAAGAAAATGAGTCCTATCTGGTTTAATACTTTGAACTTATAGTGAAAATTTGAAATACATAGTTAAATTTAACTCACCAAAATTTGTAAATATTAGTGATTCAATAGAACATTTTAGAGACAAAATGAAACTATACACTTTTGAAAAAAGTGGGTAAAAATCAAAGTCAATCTTATATAAAAAAGTTTCAAATTGAAAAATCAAATATCACAATTGAAGTTTTTAGGGCACATTGGAGCAAAACCTTGATCTTCCTCCGTTCAATGTGATCAAACCGGGCCACCAATCGATCTTCTACTTCCACCAAGTAAGTTATTTCCTCCCATACTTGCAATTTCATGCATTTTTTGTCAATTTTCATGCTCAAAATCATTTTAAAGCACTCTTTCAAACGCGTTTCTGCGTGTGCACTGCTGTGTTTGAGTGAAAGTAGCACATTCTACCCAAATGCACTGGTTTAGTTCAAACATAGAAGCGTTCAAGCGTGACTGTGTAGTGCAAACAGTAGCTCACACCCCTGAAAGTAGGGTAAAAAGTGAAAAATGACCAACCTTTGACTGTTTGAATGGCAGGATGGTTCTCATATGGCATGAAAGGGAGCATGAGGACATGGATCGAGAAGCATTACAAGATCCATTGACCCTCCATGCGCTTCGAAGATGTGGATTATTGAAATTTTATAGAACAGTCAACATGCGGGCACAAATCCGCTTGCTTGAGAGGCTTGTCCAATACTGGGATGCCAATGCGTTGGTGTTTGATATCCAAGGAGAAATACTGGAACTCACCATAGATGACATCTATTTTATCATGGGTCTCTCTCGGAGGGGAGACTTGGTGAACTTGAAAGGGTCCTCTCGCAATGTGGGTGCCTTGTCCATGCAAGAGTATGTCAATGCCTACTGCCTACCGGGAACTGAGAAGTCCGGTAGTCATATTCTTATCTCGACTATTGCAAGCTTCCCCCTCAAAGTCATCGTGAGTATTCTTAACCGGATGGGAGGGAGTGCTATGCAACATATTACTTCAAGACATTACATGCATATAGGTACTGAATGCTTGCAAGGAAAAGTATATGACTGGTGTTCAAGTCTTTTGGCAAACATGAAGCTTCAACTCTCGGGGTGTAAGATCGGGAGGATGAAGAGCTTTGGTTATGGAAGCATACTTTGCACCTTTTTCTTTGAAAGGGTGCCTGCTATCAATCTGGCCATGACCTTTCCCCCAGTCAACCCTCGTGAGCCAATGCTATCTCATTGGGGTGAGATCTTCCTCCGCCAGGGTTGTGACGAGAGCAACTTCTGTTACCATGAGGATGATTTCTGTGGTTGGTGGGAACGGCAAGTATCAGCTTTTGAGTAGTTTCCATATGCAGGCATAGACTTCCATAATGATCCTGAGCTGATACTTCCTCTAGGAGAATCCTAGGGAGATATGGGTATGTTTATGCTTTTGAAAATTATTTAATTTTTATATTATATATATATGTGATTTTTATTATGAGTTTGAAGTACTGAAACAAAGTGTCATATGCAGATGTTCGACCAGTATGTCCTGAGGGACACCCCCGTACTTTCATGAGACCAGTGATAGTGGGTGCAGCTGATGCCATGCTGGGAAATGTAGAGGGGAAGATGAGTCGGTTGACTCATGACATTCCAACTTACAAAATCGAGCGGATGTCGCTCGACATGCAGGAGAATGTGGTTGGTGTGCCCCCATCCTGGATTCGGTTACTACGGAAAGTAGCTAGGATGGTCATTTGCTATTGAGAGACAGCAAAGGCAGATGAGGCCCCTCCTTCTCCATAGGAGAAGGATATTCTATGTATATTTTTGAGGCCATTGAGCCCAATTTTGTATCTTATGACATGACTCTGTGACAGACTTATGATCCAAACTCATACTAGTTTTTGATATGGATTATATATATACAGTATCGGTTATTTACATGTGTGTTATTGTGTTTTATGCATGAATTATTATGTGTGTGAATGATGCAAATGCTAATCTAAAACTTAGTTTGCAAATGAATCAGCTAATGCATTCAAGTTCCTTGGAATATGTTGATATGTGATATAACCAAACTGTCTCTCAAGTAACTTAACGTGCAGAAAATGACATAGCAAAGTAGGATCTCTAACCTGATAAACACCCATTAATTGAAAAACAACTAACCGCGAGTCGAGCCGTACCTCCAAATGTGAAATGTCATGGAACAGAGCATCTCGGAGTAGCTCTATGACTGCACTGTATTCAGCCACATTGTTCGTTGTGGGACCTAAACAAGCCCCTCCCTAAGACACCAGTTGGCCATTTGGTGAGTAAATAACCCAAGCAGCTGCGGCCAACTGACGGGTGTGGCGGCTAGCACCGTCAGCAAACCCTATAAAGTGTTCAGTCGACATCTGAAACACAAAGAAATAGATGCATAAGAAGTAACTGCAACCGTAAACAAAACTAACTCTACAAAATGTACAGCTATAATACATGAAAAAGCACAAATGCCTAAGCGTTGTACTTCTTCAGGTAGAGCCCATTTCTAGGCTCCAGCAACTTATTACCTTCATAGTCTGTTAAATCGTATGCACCTTTCTTTAGTACCTTAGAAACTATGTAGGGACCGATCCACATGGACTTAAACATGCCAGCCCCTAAAGGTTCCTTATCCTGATCCCATAGTAGAACAAGGTCTCCTTCGAGAAAAACCCTAGGTCTAATAGACTTATCATACTGTCCCTTGACTCGGTTCTTATGCACTTCGTTTGCTATGAGCGCATTGTGGCTCTGCTCATCCAGATGCTCTAAATGCAACAAACGTTCTTCCAAGACTGAAGTGTCAAGTAAAATTTGGACAACCAACTTCAATGAAGGAATATCGCACTCAACCGGGATGACTGCCTCTGTCCCATGTACCAGTTGGAAGGGAGAGAACCTGGTAGCAGTATTTACATTGGATTGGTAGGCCCAAAGAGAAGGATACAGCATAATGTGCCAGTTAGTTCTACTGGAATTAACAGTCCTTTGTAAGATGGGCTTCAAATTTTTATTAACTGATTTGACCTGACCATTCGCCGACGGGTAAAACGAAGACGAATGCTCCTACCGAAAACCTAACATAGTGTATAGATCGGTCATCATGTTGTTCTGAAAATGACGATTGTGATCAGTCACGATCTCTTAGGGTATATCAAATCTTGCAATGATCTGGTTGAAAACGAAATAAGCGGTCGTTTCTCCATCCTCCTTAATAGTAGGCATTGCCTCGGCCCACTTGGTGAAGTAGTCGACGGAAACAATTATATGACGATGGCCTCTAGACGAAACTGGATTACAATTCATAAAATCAACCCCCCATTTGGTGAAGGGGCCTACTGTTATTACAGGATGGAGAGGAGCTGGGTGTGCATGTATCTTCCTGGTGAAAAACTGACATCTCTGGCAGCGTTTCACAGCTTCCACACAATCTTTGAAGATTGTGGGCCAAAAATAACCAGCACGCAGTATTTTCTGGGATGTTTCCAACCCAGAAAGATGACCCCCACAAGATCCACTATGGGCATCATTCAATATTGATTCTACTTCCTCCAGGGTTAAACAACGACGTAAGATGGAATCTACCCCACGTCTATACAAAGTGTCAGAAATGATGAGTTAATTCTTCGCATGACTCTTAATCTTGCGTCGTTCATCCTTAGAGAAAGTGGTGGGACACCTCAAAGTATGGAGATATACTAGGATATCCCCATACCATGGGTCAAAGGATGCGATGAGAAAGATATGTTCATTCGGGAATGATGATTCTTCCTCAACGTGTACTATGTCACTAGGAAACTCTGAAATCAGTTCTACAAACACCAGTGATTTCTTTGACTTAGCGGACTGAAAAACCAATTCAAATTCTTGCAAGATGACAATCCATTTGTTAAATTTACCCCAGATTATTCGTCGAGTGAGGAAATATTGGAAAGGATTGACTTCTGCAACCACAATGGTGGTACGCAATAATATGTAGTGACACAACCTCTGAACCGCATTAACAACAGCTAATGCCAACTTCTCTACGTGAGAATACTTGAAACCCATTCCGTCATACCTATCGGATAGATAAATCCAGCTTTCAACAACTTTTCTACCTCTGCCTTGATGGCAACAGCTTTTCGAGGGTTAACTGGACGGAGCTTATGTCTCACAGGTTTAGTGTTAGGGTACGTTGTGATGACATGCTCAACAATGGCAGGGTCAATGCCTGGCATCTCCTTGTATGACCAAGCAAAAACATCGCATAATTCTTTAAAGAGATTGGTATACAAAATGATCTCCTCGGGAGAACAGTCTTCTCCAATGAAAATATTTTCCACGAGCCCAGGTTTGATGGAAATGTTGATCGGAATGGTTCTCGATATATTTTCCATATTCCCTTCCGCATAAACAGCTTTTGAAGTAGAAGGGATAGCGGACAAATAAACACTTCCACCAGGTCTCATAGAAAACTCACCTCTTTCTATCCTATCCAGTTCGGGAAGAAAATAGGACTTGTGGTGCATGTGTTCCCAAGGGTGGTCCAGGCCTATCATTGCTTCCAAGATCGCCTCATCAGAGGGTAGAACAGTGTCTAGACAGTCGAAAGAGTGGATAGATTCTACTAACCGTGCAGGAGCATAGTCCATATCTAACTCAGTAGAGACCAACGGAGTCATGATATGTTATGTTGCAGCATGTTGTGAATCTAAGTAAGCCACCTCTGCAACAGATAAAGGCACAATTGGTTATGATTCAGTTGGGAGAATCCATGGTTCTGTCGTTGGACTGACCGTGAAAATATTAGACGAAGAACATTCTTCAGAACCAATAAAGTGAACAGGAGAAACTAGGTCAAAAGTTCCTATTAATGACCCATAGAGACCTGCTCCCAAACTCTCAGTAACTGGGCGGGACTGATCAACCAATGGGATTGTTGAATCCGATGAAGTCTGGTTGGTCTTATGGGAAAATGAAAGTTTATCAACTGTGACAATCTTGCCTTCGTGAGGGAACATTATTATCCAGAAAACAACTGACGGCACTGCCTGCATGGCATATGTCTAGATCCTACCCAACAATAATTTATAATCAAGCGGAGCATCCAGAACTTCAACCTCTACAGATACTAGTTTGCCCGCAAGTTCAACATCAAATGATGGTAAGACTCCGTGTGGAAGGAAAGATCTTCCATCAAAGGCGGTAAGTACCGTGTTCGAGGGAGCTAACTCAGGTTTGCCTAAATATTTCCAGCAAGAAATGGACATTACACACGTAGACCATGGATGACCTCTATTTGGAGAGCGACATGGTACGACAATCGGAACTTGATATCTTTCATATCAAAATGGGAAAGCATGTTTGATGAATCTACACTTCCAATCGCTGTGAGGAGTGCATTGCGTTGTAATGAACAACTTTGCAATACCTCCAAAGTGGACATGGCATAGGGAGCTTGGGATAAATCCTCTACAACATTGTAGTTGGAGGCAGCCCTCACGTTGGGGTTGTGCACAGCCCGTTTGAAGACACCTTTCGGAATCTTCGGTAGTGGATCCACTGGTCTCTCGATGTGGAGAGGGGTAGATGACTCAGGAACATCCTTCTGCTGCGGGTCCGGGGTATAATTTCTAGCTCGCGTTTGCAAAGAGCATCTGAATTAACCATATTAATGAATGACTAAATAGCTGAAGTGGCACGAGTAGTGCCCCCAGCACCGAAGTTTCCAGAAGCTGAACTCTGTCCGTGAGGGAAAGGGTATTTTAACACAGTAGGTTTCTTTTCACGGATCAGCTTCTAGGCTTCTTCCATTAGAGGGCATTGATGGGTAAGGTGGTCCTCTTGGCATAGCTTACAAGGGAACCTAACCTTCATTTTTTCCTTTTTACCCTCCTTGGCATTTTGTGTGTTTTTGGGATTTTGTTGGTTTCCATCCCCTTTCTTGCCCTTTCTTTTGTTGTTGGGTTGCCGAGGGCCCTTTTGGTTTGTCTGCACCTATTGTACAGATTCTATTGTTGAAGGGGAGGATGCAACAAAAGTTGCTTCTACATCAGACTATTTGACTGACAAGGCATGAACCTGCTTTGTTAAAGCATCAAACGCTACAGAGTCTACTGAACCCACAATGCCATGAGCATGTGGTCTAGGTTTAGGTTTACCTAAGTCAATGTTAGACCTTGACACATCAGGAATAATCTCGTATAAGATCCTAGAGTGAGCATATACCAAGTCAAGCTGTTGGGTTCTCAAAATGGCTTCCTCTTCGGAGGACACCCCTGAAGTTGCAACTTCCTTAGAAATACAAGGAAGGAGTGATTTAAGATACCACTCTAATAAAAATGCTGGAGGGATGTTGGCTTTAATGATCCTTTTTCTCCTTCACCACTCTTGAGTGTGATCAGACATATGAGTGGCTTTATTCTGTCGGAAGGTCGACAGAAGGTCTGTTTCGGCATCGTTCCGGACAGGAAGTTGAAAGTGGTTCAAAAAAATAGTAGCTAGGTCCCAAAAGGTGCCATAAGCAACTGTAGGAAATTCAATATACCATTTGGCTGCGACACTTGTCAAGGTTCTTTGAAAAAACCTCAACCTGATGGAGTCATCATTCAGCGAATTCGAGGAGCACCAGAGATGAAAAATTGTGACATGGTCACCGGGGTCCTCACCAGTCTTACCTTCAAACTTTGGGATGTCTGTTGGGCCCAGGTTGAGACAAAGTTTTGGAAACACCTTTTCGAGGCAAGCAGGGAAATTTGAGCTGAGCGCAGCTCAGAAATACAATTTTGGCTAAGTATTGAGGATGCTGCAAAGTTGCACGCAACATCCAACTTCTGACTAGACTGCGGAGTTGCGCGCAGCATCAAAGTTTTGGATGTGATGCGAAGACCAGTACTGCGCCGAAGCAGTGTTGTGGAGTTAGGAGGCCATGTGGAGCCAGCAAAGCGGTGTGCTGGACAAGTATCAAGTGTAGGTACCGGTTCGACCGGTAGCAGCCATTTTTGGAAAGATATTCCAGGATGGCTGAGCGACAGACATAGGCAAATCAGGAATGCGGCCACGCGTGGGTTGTTAAGGAAAGCAACATTTGGCACGCTTAGAAGGTAAAACCGTTAGAGAGAAACGGTTCGGCAGAAGCAGCCTATAGGCACGCGTGCGACAGGAAGGTCGATAGTGACAGGATGAGGACGTGAAGATCTACCATGATCAAGCAGACGCTACCAGGAGCCAGCAAGCCGGTTTGGAAAACCGATGCAGTTTTGGAAACCCTTAGGGTTTTTGGTTTTTAGGTCTTCGACATTGTACAGACATGACCTTCGAGCATGATCTATTTAAGAAGACACTTTTGTATGGGATGGGGTTGCTCTACTTTTGGATACTAGATGGTAGTTATAAGAGTAATCTTGAGATAACCTTTTTGTATTGTAAAATCTCTCTGAGCTGAGAATATTGTAAAGGCTCTGCAGCTGTGTGTGCAGAGACCTAGCCGAGAGAAAGGAGAGTCTGCAGCTGAGTGCGCAGACTAAGAATGGTTTCCCCATCCCTTTTTGAAAGAAATATATTACCAACCGTTCTTGTGGACGTAGCTTTCCATCCAGGGAAGTGAACCACGTTAAATCCTGTGTTATGCGATGTTGTTTATGAATGAATGACTGTCTGTATTTTTTGTAGAATGAATGCTTGAATGTTTCCTTGCATGCTGTAATAGGAGAACTTTGATATGCATTTACCAATAGGAGAAGTTTGGGAATGATATGCTAGGTTCCATGGAAGCAGATGAATGGCAAAAATTTCAATGCTATGTTAAGATCGTGAATCATTCATTTAAGTTTAAATACTTTCTTAAACACAGTGAAGGAACGCAACACAGTTAGTCGCATCTATCATTTCAGTCCACGTTGTAATAATCTAAGTCCCTGAATGAATGCTAGAAAGATAACCAGTAAGTGCCTGAATGGATGGATGGGTGATATTCATCTCAGTGCCTTAGCATTTTCAAAATCTTCCAAGTAGGGGATAAGTGTGGTTGATTTGCAGTCCCAGTAGAAGGCCCGCAGCAGTAAGACGTCTCTTAGTGATGCTCGTAGTGTTTCCTTCACCGCGCAGTACTGCTCGCAGCGTAGATCCTGCTGCGTACCGCATCACTTTACCCCGCAGCGCACTCCTTCTGTCCTGCGTTGCACAGCTTGTTCATATAAACAACTCATCATTTATTGTGGAAACCTGATTCCGCAGTACCCCATAAGATACACCTCGGGTGAGACCTCAACCTGCTCGCAGGTTGTTGCCGAAAGGGCCAGTGCGAAAGGGGTTTTTTTGGTCAAAAGAGAGAACCGCAAAGAACCTGGGTCTAATTGGAAACCTCTAGGTCAGTTTTAGCCAACAAATGGTTCTGTTGCCACGCTAGAATCCATCATGAGTTGCAATCACGATGTGTGAAGAATAATATCAGTTCCCCAAAGGATCTGACTATTGGCATCCTGAAAAGACAGAAATCCAAGCTTGGTGGGATAAGACCATAAGAGATTTTAACAGACAAGAAAATAGACATCCGCGTCTAAGCGACACATAGTGGTCGGATAGATATCTCTTGGACAACATTCACGAGATCTTTTGGGCATCGTTTCCAAACGAGCTGCATGCGTGGATCTCGCGGCTCGCAGAGAAGAAAACTTGTTTCCAAGGAGGAGTACCTACAGAGTGGAATCATGAGCTCACAGCGCAACTTAAAGCGTTAGACAGCCCATTGTCACGCGCAGTTGATTATTGGGTCGATCATATTCTAGAAGGCTTTGTAACAGAATTTGCTGTAGACACACTCAAATTCTACAGCCAAGTAGAAGCACACTTTTTCGGAGGATTCCAAGGTAAGTTTCTGAACAATCTCAGTCTATACATTAAGATGTTGTTAGCTGAGAAAGGTGTTCTAAAAATGCAATAATATTCTTGAAGTTTGTCGTGATAAACATTACATATATTGATTCTGACGAAGAGACACATACTCTTAGAAGTGGTAAGAGATATAAAATTAATAAGAATCCGGGAGGCCTTGGACTCCATATCAATATTGAGATCCCCTGCGATCTTGACAACGAAGTTGCACAACCATCTACTCCTAAGAACGCACCAGCTGCGGAGACCGCACCACCTTTATCTCAAAACCCACAAGCTACTCAGCCTGCCCTACAAGCTACTCAACTTGCCCCGCAGAAGACTCAGCCTAGTCCATCTCTCTTGATAGTCCCATTTGTATTTATTGCGCAGATCCCTTTACAGCAGCTGCGCACTAATCCCGGCGCCCCACCACCTAGTAGCACAATAGAAAACACGGATATGAAACTGCCAATATTCAAAGGAACTGGCCTAGAAAACCCTGACCAACATTGGTTCCTTTGCGAAGCCGTATGGAGTGTAAGACAAATCCAGGATGATGTCGTGAAGCAAGCAGAGCTCATCACCACTTTCAGGGATAGAGCGCTACATTGGTTTATGAAATACTCTACCGTACAGCCGAGAACCCTCGCAGAAATTAAAGCCGCACTGGTGGAGGAGTTCAAGAAACCTAAGTCTGAGTCTCAGTGTATAACTGAGCTGAAGGAAATAAACATTAGAGAGATTTTGAGGTCAAAAAAGGGCCTCCTAAGAAATGTACTACAAAAATATGAGATATATTAAAATATTATGAATTGGGGGTTTTATGGGGTAGGTATATATGACAAGTCACCTCCCACACTATTTTCTATGCACAATATAAATAACCATGGTTGAATTACTTTTCAAAATTCACTATAAATAAAATTAATAAAATAAGTCTACATTGATGTGACTAAGATTCATTGTAAATTCCCAAAAATGTATTGTCCTTTAACATTTATTTGTCTTGAACTTGCAAATGAAATTAAATAATAAAAAACATTTTTAAGAGTTTTTTTTAAATTTTATGTTGACTTTTTATATTTAGTACTTTTCTCATGAATTTAATAATGTAATTTAATTGAGAATTTATTTACATGTAAAATGTCAATAATATTATTATAATCCACATTGCATTATTATTATTATTATTATTATTTATTAAATCTATTATTATTCTTTATTAGTTTGACATTATGTTATTAAATAGAATGAAGTGAATATATAATTTAAAATTAAAAACATAAAAATGATAATATATTATTTTATAAAAAAATGTGAAAAGACTTTCTTTATGAATTAAGAGTACTTCACTTGAAAATTACAATAATATTATTTTATGTGAAAGTGTGAAAATACATTCATTATGAGTACTTTACTTGAAAATGACAATAATATTATTTTATGAAAAGACTATTATTATGAGTACTTTACTTTATGACTTAAAAGTACTTACACCACTACCTTGGTTAACTATGTGTTTTCATCCACCATAGAAAATTTGACAAATACGCATTCTTAACTCATGCAATGCCACCTCACCAAGGGGGGTGATGTCATCTACTAGAATGTGATTGGTTGTATTTTATAGTACATTTTCTTTGTTTTGAGGCCCTTTTTTGACCTCAAAATTTCTCTAATGGCAGAGACCAACTGAAACAGTCTGCGAATTTGATCAGAAATTTAAGACCTTACTAGACCAAGTAAGTTTTGTTATACTGCCAGAACAGCATAAAGAATGGTTCAGTGCTGCACTGTTACCTCATATCAGATTACCATTGATGCAACAGAAGGTTCTATCCTAAGCAGAGGCCTTGGGTGAAGTTGGAAGCTTCGCCGATTGGTGATACTAGTTCTGGAATGTCTCAGATCCAAAACCAACTAACCACCCTGACACTTGAACTGCAAAGTATGAAAAATGGTAAAGAACAAAGATATGAACCTAGACAGGATGTTTGGTGTACAAGTTGTAAGAGAGAAGGTCATGACCGCAAGCATTGCCCTCTATTCCGCGACTATCTTAACAACGGTGCACCTAACCCATTAAATCAGAATCAGGCCCCATGGTGTGAAATTTGCAGAACCACAGGACATAGACCTGAAGACTGTTACCTCATCTAGAAATATGTGAAAACTCCTAAGAATTTATACTGCAATTTCTGTAAATCAGTTGGACATGATGAATCCAACTGCCGCGCATATGAATTAATGAATGAAATAAAAAGGGATATGTACTCAATGCGAGGCGCTAGCTTGTACCGCGTACAAGAAGATACCTAGCCGAAACAAGAAAATGCACAATATGACCAAGGAGGATACAGAGGTCATGGTGGTGGATACCGCGGCAGAGGAAGAAATGTTGGTCCAGCGCAGGGAAGAGGCCATGGCCAAGTCATTTGTTATAACTGTGGCCAACCCGGGCATGTATCTAGAGATTGTGTTAACCCATGCACTACATGCAATTATTGTAAATCATTTGAGCATGGCATTGAAGATTGCCCAGTATTATAGGTGGAAATGCAGAAGAGAAGACGAACAGAGGCTCCGAATCCAAATGTCCAGTGGATCGTAGTAGAGAATAGACCAGTGGATCCGAGCATCAATGTGGTCAAGCGCAGTGGCGCTGAGACAGGCCACGACAGAGGAGCGGAAGCTTCAACATCAGGGGAGACATTTACGAAGAAGGATCCCCTTGAAACAGTATGGATAAGGAAAGCTCCAGGAAAAGCACCCCCTCTTAACTTACAGAAGAACAAGGAGATCTTCATTGACGCGTGGGATACCTTTAGAGAACTAGCAGATAAGTCATCAGGGATCCCACTACGCAGTGAAACGCCACATGTTGAAGACACGCCGGCTCCATATGATAAAACAAGCACTACGACAGATGTCCGTACTTCTGTTGCGCAGTTCTTGCGAAGCTGCATGAAGTTACTAAAAAGCGAAAAAGCCATAGTAGAGCTCCAGAAGCTCATCAGCCAGTATGAACCTCAGATTGCAACAAAGACTCCAGATAGCACTGTACATCATATAAGGAAGCACAAAATAACAGGCCGAGAGATGAGGCTTACTGTGCAGATAGGAGATTTTGAAATGGATGAAGTCATCCTTAATCTGGGATCAGAATTGAATGTCTTGACCAAGCAGACATGGCAGTAGATGGGTTGACCAAAGTTGCTCTGGTCACCTATCCAGTTAAGAATGGCTAATCAAGAGAAGGTCATACCTTTCGGTCGCTTAGCTTATGTAGTGGTTAACATCGACGGAGTACAGAGTCATGCAGACTTTGAAGTTATTGAAATTGTGGATGATAGTCAACATTTTCCAGCAATATTGGGAATTGATTGGGCTATGGATAACTTGGCTATTATAAACTTGAAGACAAAGAAGATTATCTTTGAAGGGAATCATCTTAGGGTCATCACACCATTGGATCCTAAAGATGGTGACAGATACAGTGAGTCGATTCAGGAGGAATCCCAAGCTTAAGATTTAGACTGACTATACCAGCTGACTGTGAACAAGGAAGACTACATTAATCCTACTGCGGACGGTATGCTCAGCTGGCGATGTGACACTTCTTGTATCTCTGACTCGGATACAAGACTGGAAAATTGGCAAAGCCGCATGCATGAAGTATCAGCAAGAATATGTGCGTGGGTTACGAAATCACTGTAATGGATCGGAAAAGAGGTGAGTCCTATTCCCACATATGATGGTTCTGCTAATGTTTACAGTTTCATAAGGGAATATACTGCAGCTATACCAGATGAGCATAAACTTCCAACTTTAGATATAGCATTGCGCGATACACCTGCCAGATGGTGGAATGCACATAAGAAAACATTGACCACTTGGGATCAATGTAGAACTAAGATGCAGATCTGATTCGCCGAAAAGGTTACTTTACCCTTCGAAAAGTGTAATGGACAGACAGAACCTAGTCAGCATATTGAAGTCTGTTCAATGGCATGGGTGGGAAGACCACTTACAGAATGGGTACATTTATTTGTACATACATTGGATGTGGGTATCCCAGAAAAATGGTACCTTGACCTGGAGCTGCACAGTGAACTCACTGATTGGGAGTTGCTCGCTGCGAACTTACGGAAGGACTTCAATTTTGAAGATGAGAATCCATTAATCCATGAAGCATTAAAGCTAATCAAGAAGCACATATTCCAGGATGACTGTCCTCATCAAAACATAACATTGCAGGAGTTTTTTGGGACAGAGTGCGTTCCTGCGCACTTACAGTCAGGATGGAAGGAACATGAAGAGTACTTTATCGAGTGTTACAACTTAGCTGAAGATACCAATCATACAAATGAAGATGATGAGGAGGACCCACGCAACATAGATATACCAGAGTCAGAAGTTACGTGCGAGGTAGAAGGACCTCCGTTGGAAATCCCAGATATGACTCGACTAGTAAAAACACAAAAAGTGAACATTGGCACAGACAAAGAGCCGAAGTTCGCATCAATAGGAGATTATTGGGATGATCAGACTGTTGCAGAGATCGCAGATACCTTACATGAGTATCAGGAACTATTTCCAACCAAATTTATAGAAATGAAAGGAATTTTGGGAGACCTAGGGGTCATGAAAATACCCCTAAAACCAGGTACTAAGCCTGTCAAGCAGAGGCCATACAGATTGAATCCACGCTACAAGGAAAAAGTCTGCACAGAACTAGATAAGATGCTAGAGGCAGGAATCATTGAACCGGTCGAAGAATCCGAATGGATTATCCCCATGGTTGTTCAAGACAAGAAAGCAAAAGGCGAGATCAGGATTTGTGTGGATCTCAGGAAGCTGAATGATGCTTCCATGCATGACCCATTTCCTACTCCATTCACAGACGAAGTGCCTGATAACGTTGGAGGAAATGAGGCATATTCTTTCACTGATGGTTTCTCTAGTTACCATCAGATCAGGATTGATCCTACGGATAGGCATAAGATGACATTTGCTACAGAATGGGGGTCATTCCAGTACACCGTCATGCCTTTTGGTCTGAAGAATGCACCTGCCATATTCTCTAGAGTCGTCGTCGCAACATTTAAAGATTTTATGCACAAGTTTCTAGAAGCGTATTTTGATGATTGGACTGTATTTGGTCTATTGAAAAATCATTGCGCAAATCTCCGTATGATGCTAGAAAAATGTCGACAACATCAAATATCCTTGAATTTGAAGTGTATTTTATGTGTGCCCTATGGAATTTTACTTGGACACATTGTCTGTAAGCAAGGATTGATGGTAGACCCTACGAAGATTGCAGTTATTGCAAACTTACAAACACCAAATTCAGTCAAGATGTTGTGATCAACGTTAGGCCATACTGGATACTACAGGAAATTCATAAAGGGTTATGCGCAGATAACCGCATAAATGGAGAAGCTGTTGAAGAAGGACGCACCGTTCATTTGAAACACAGAATGTGAACAGGGTTTTGATACATTAAAAGAAAAGATGATCACTACGCCGATTCTAGTCTTTCCAGACTGGACAAAGCCATTCCATGTCCATGTTGACGCATCATGTATTTCCCTGGGGATCGTGTTAGCTCAGCCAGGAGAGGGAGGTATTGACCACCCTATTGCATTTTCTAGCAGAAAGATTTCAACAGCAGAGAAGAACTATACTACTACTGAGAGGGAAGGCCTTGCAATGGTATATGCTCTACAAAAATTTAGACACTACTTGTTGGGATCGCACTTCCTTATGTTTACTGACCATTCTGCGTTGAAATATTTGGTCAACAAGCCAGTGTTAGGGGGACGCATATGCCGATGGCTATTGCTGTTCCAAGAATATGACTTTGAGATTATTGTCAAGCCAGGTATACTAAACTTGGGACCTGATCATTTGTCAAGGATTGACTCAGGAGAGGAGCCAACGAACATTGCAGACAGTCTACCTGATGCGCAGCTATTCGCTATACAGGTTGCCGATGATTATTACAAGGATATCATTGACTTCCTAACCACAGGGCTGGCACCCCAGGAATTCTCGGTCCAGCAAAAAAAACAGTTAGTGGTGCGCGCTGCGGACTTCACTATAATTACAGGTCAGTTATACAAACTTGGGCCAGATGAAGTCCTGCGCAGGTGCATACTCGATCATGAGAAGCCATTTATTCTAGCCGACGCACACTTAGGAATCGCAAGAGGTCACTATGCAGGAAGGGCTACCGCGTAGAAGATATTGCGCGCAGGGCTATGGTGGCCTACGCTCCATAAAGATGCCAAAGAACATTGCAGGAACTGTGACGTCTGTCAGAGGACAGGAAAACCATCACGTCGAGATGAGATGCCATTGAATCCACAGTTAACATTGCAGCCATTTGAAAAATGGGCAATAGACTTTATGGGTCCTATAAAACCACCAGGAAAAAGAACGGGTGCAAGGTATATTATTATTGCTACGAATTACCTCACCAGATGGGCGGAAGCAAAACCAGTTAAGGACAGCAGCGCCAGTACTACTGCGCAGTTTATTTTTGAAGAAATACTCACCGGATTTGGCTGACCAAAGATTTTGATGAGTGACCAAGGTACTCACTTTTTGAACAAGATGATTGAGGCACTTACAGAGGAATTCCACATTCGTCATTAGCACAGTACTCCATATCATCCACAGGCGAATGGTACTGTAGAGGATTTCAATAAAATACTGGAGAACGCACTCAGTAAGGTATGCAATGTAAATAGAGATGATTGGGACCTACGTGTCTCATCTGTGTTATGGGCATACAAGACCACATGCAAGAAATTGACAGGACAGACACCCTTTCGGTTGGTTTATGGACAGGAGGCTATAATGCCTATGGAATATATTGTCCCTAGTTTAAGAATCGCTGCATTCACAGGGATGGCAGATTGCGAAGCTCTAGAAGAAATATTACTACACTTACTAGGCTTGGAGGAAGATCGCTTCATCACAGGCTTCCACCGGCAAGCTCAGAAGGACTGCGAGAAAGCATGGCATGATTGTCGTATAAAGAACAAGTGTTTTCAGGTAGGTGATCTAGTCCTCCTGTATGATAGCAAATTCATGAAATTCCCTAGTAAATTTAAGATGCATTAGCTTGGCCCATATACTGTGATACATGTTACTAACATCGGTGCAGTCCAGTTAGCCAATTTAGCTAGTGACACCTTGCCAACCTTGATAAATGGAAGCAGGCTAAAGCTATACCATGATAGCACTGCTTCGCAAAACCCTGAATAATGAGCCAAGGAAGGAAGTTCTAAGTGTCAAGTACAGTTGCAAGTGGACACTAGAAACGTAAAAGAGTATGTACATGTATGATAAAAGGAAGAAGATATTATAAGAAGAATGATCTATGCACCGCATAGCACTATTGAAGCTACGCGGAAATATATATATATATATATATATAGAGAGAGAGAGAGAGAGAGAGAGAGGAAGCCGCGCAGTTGGAAATTTTTGACACTGCGAAGTAGCCGCGTAGGGTTGCAGATGGCTTTCTGCGCAGTTCGGCGTAGCACTCAGAGAAAAATAGTCGTTGCATGGATTTTCAGAAAAATAGTTGTTAGATGACCATTGTAGCAACCGCTTCAACATTTAAAGAGAAGATAGCCGTTTTGAGCACGCTGACGACAGAAAAGACCGAAGGATCCGCTCAAATTCGCCAATGGACACCACATTAAATGCTTATCTAGCCGTTGAAGGGTGCGGGAGGGGGTCCACTGCGTCTATAAATAGCACTGTTAGAAGACTCGCGGGCGTTGCCAAGCACTTAGAATTTTATTTTGATTAACCTCTCCGAGCTAGTAACCATCTGTATTCTGTCTACCTTAGCTTCTATCTCATTCGTGAATGTCAGAACCTTCCTATAGAGAAGAAGAACTGCCATTGAGGAAGCACTGAGGATCTTTCAGCATAGAGGGATTCAACAGTTAATGAAAACTCTAGTTAAGAAGGTCGTCGTAGAACAAGGTGAAGGATCCCGCAGATCACCAAGAATTAATCCGACGATGCAGGAAAAAGCAAAAGATAAAGGAAAAGTCTTAACTACACCTCGATCCAACATCATAAATATGGGTTCCTCGGCACAGAAATCGCCAGTCTTTCAGACAGAACCCTTGAAGATGACACCCGAATATATCTCCCCATGGGCACTGAATGCCCCTGTGTTTAAATTGTCCAAGAATGTGAGATATGACATCCCACTATCACCTATCTCAAAGCATGTAAACACTGCTATGAATCTGCTGGGAAAGATAGCAGAATGTAAATGGGAGGATTATGACCTCTTGGGAATTAAGAAATACGAACCAGATGTTCCCAAGTACCCAGATTTTCAACCAGACCAGTATATGTGCTGGAAAAAGGATACCAAGGGAATTCTCAACCTGGTTGTCGAAAGCTGGCTAGCACCTGTCGTACAGTCGGGGCTACTAAACTTGCTGAGATTGCCACATTTTGACTGATCTCCAGAACTTAATTTTGTGGTTCGCACACTCATGGCACGAATCCACCAAGGTTATCTGTGGCTAGACAGGAAAATTGATATTAACATCGATTTGATCCACTGCATCACCAGGCTAAGCAAGTGCGGTAAGGATCCTAAGCAATTCTTCCAAGGGAAGAGAAAAGATAAAGAAGCTGTTGAGAAGATGAAGAAAACCCACCCGGTAGCGAAGGGAAAAAGAGGTTTCCCAACGGAAGATATAGAGGACAGAGCAACAAGATTTGTAACGTAGTTGCTCGCAGGAAAGATACTCAAAACAGCTAGGCCTTCGGAGGTGCCTGTGGGCACAATACTCCTTGGTGCCGCAATGGCTGAAGGCAACAACTTTAATTGGTGTCAGTTTCTATTGAATGAGTTCCTTGAAGAACTCAATGACACACAAGTGAATGGCCACCAGTTCCATTTCACCTGGCTCATCGTCCTGATTGCTTTTTGTGGATGGAAGGAGCCGCGAGATTATGTGGGTGTCATTATGGACACCAATGATCCTAGAGGGTTTAAGTTCGTCAACCTCTGGGAAAACACAAATGCAGAGCACCAACATACGATAGCAAAAGTCTTTTACCTGTACTATATTCATCTGCGCGATGCAATCACGAAGACACCCCGCATTACAAAGCAAGTCACGGTGAACTATATCCGCATCATTGACTTTGAGGCGGATATGAAATGTATCTTCATCTCGCCGAAAGCACAAACGAAGAAACCAGAGTGGTTCCCAGGGAACTACATCATGTATGAGCAGAACATTAAGGACCTCATGAAATATTGGCCACCAGAGTTCCGCGTAGAAATTATGGATGTGGAGATAGACTCAGCAAAAGATGAGCCAATCCCACTCTCATGCCCAATCATTGAAGAAACAAGGAAGAGAAAAGAAGTTGAGACTTCGGAGAAGCCAAAGTCGAGGAAGAAGGTGAAGGCCACAAAGATTCAATCGGAAGCAGTCCTCAATAATGATGACTACGAGATGATAGCCAAAACAGTCTCAAAGTAGATGAAGGAGCTTATGGCGGCTAAAGAGAAGAAGGACATGGTCATCCAGGATGACCTTCACAAGACACGGCTCGCAATGCAAGGCCTGATGAAGAAAATGGATGAAGCCCAGAAAAGCCTTATCTTGCCACGAGAAGGAGGAGCTGAAGGGAGGTTGGTAGGGACCTCGCAGCAAGAACCACCGCAGTTAGCATTAACGCTTCCAACGAAGACTAGAATTTTCCATGTGGACCCATTGGCTGTTGCATTTCCAATGGCAGAACAAGTTGTGTTGGACACAAAGGGAGTCGAGAGGGTAGAGCTCGACTTAGCCAAAATCCCATTACCAGGATTGCACTTCATCCACACGCAGATCATTGAGGAGATGCATGAATGGACGGTTGAATCGATGAAGTCACAAGCAGAGCTCATCGCAGCAAATAGGAAAATTCAGCTGCACGGAGAAATACAGCTACGAAACGAACTGGACCGCCGACAAAATTTGGAGACTACCATATCCAATGTGGTGAAGGATATTGAAGGCATAGAAATCCAGGATGATCCTGCAGACACAGTTCTAAGG
Source organism: Larix kaempferi (assembly GCA_027924585.1). Taxonomy (NCBI): domain Eukaryota; kingdom Viridiplantae; phylum Streptophyta; class Pinopsida; order Pinales; family Pinaceae; genus Larix; species Larix kaempferi. The sequence goes on from BSBM01000211.1 coordinate 324,727, forward strand.
ATCGGAGAGCAAGTCAGAGAGCAAGCAATGAGCACCGCCTCGAAAAGCATTACAAGTGAGATGGCTAAGTGCCAATCATTCCTGGATAAAGTTTCACAGGAAATCACGACCCTTGAAGAGGATAAAGGGTTGCTGCAAGTCAAAACCGCGGTACAAGAAAAATAGACCGCGCTGGACAAGTTGAACGTAGAGGTTAAAGCTCTGCCACCCAGAGAGAGGTTGTCGACATACAAGGAGATATCCGGCTCAAAGAAAGAAGTACATGAATTACAACAAAAAGAGACTGACATGGATAATCAGTCGCAGCAGCTCCTGGAGAATGCCATGGCGATATCGCAACAGATTGAAGACAAGTTAGAAGAACTGCGCGATAACCAGGAGCAGGTACAAGACCAAATTGGACAAGAAATAACTCCAACACTACTTGAGACAGTTAAACAGGTTGAGCAGGATACAAGAGAAGCAGTGGTACAGTTGTGCGGTACATATGACGAGTTCATGGCCAATTTCGTTCCACCGGTAGCGGCGCAGAGTGAGACAGTTGAAACAATCAATGGCTCAGGGACGAGCCACATGTAAGTGTTAGGGGCATGTTGGGCCCAGGTTGAGACAAAGTTTTGGAAACACCTTTTTGAGGCAAGCAGGGAAATTTGAGCTAAGTGGAGCTCAAAAATACAATTTTGGCTAAGTATTGAGGATGCTGCGAAGTTGCGCGCAGCATCCAACTTCTGACCAGACTGCGGAGTTGCGCGCAGCATCGAAGTTTTGGATGTGATGCGAAGACCAGTACTGCGCCCAAGCAGTGCTACGGAGTTAGGAGGCCACGTGGAGCTAGCAAAGCGGTGTGCTGGACAAGTATCAAGTGTAGGTACTAGTTCGACCGGTAGCAGCCATTTTTGGGACGATATTCCAGGATGGCCGAGCGGTGGACATAGGCAAATCAGGAAGGTAGCCACGCATGGGTTGTTAAGGAAAGTGACGTTTGGAACGCTTAGAAGGTAAAACCGTTAGAGAGAAATGGTTCGGCAGAAGCAGCCTGTAGGCACACGTGTGACAGGAAGGCCGATAGCGACAGGATGAGGACATGAAGATCCACCATGATCAAGTAGATGCTACCAGGATCCAGCAAGCCGGTTTGGAAAACCAGCGCAGTTTTGGAAAACCTTAGAGTTTTTGGTTTTTAGGTCTTCGACATTGTACAGACATGACCTTCGGGCATGATCTATTTAAGAAGACACTTTTGTATGGGATGGGGTTGCTCTATTTTTGGATAATAGATGCTAGTTATTAGAGTAATCTTGAGATAACCTTTTTATATTGTAAAATCTCTCTGAGCTGAGAATATTGTAAAGGCTCTGCAGCTGTGTGCGCAGAGACCTAGCCGAGAGAAACGAGAGTCTACAGTTGAGTGCACAAACTAAGAACGGTTGCCCCATCCCTTTTTGAAAGAAATATATTACCAACCGTTCTTGTGGACGTATCTTTCCATCCAGGGAAGTGAACCACGTTAAATCCTATGTTATGCGATGTTGTTTATGAATGAATGACTGTCTGTATTTTTTGTAGAATGAATGCTTGAATGTTTCCTTGCATGTTGTAATAGGAGAAATTTGATATGCATTTACCAATAGGAGAAGTTTGGGAATGATATGCTAGGTTCCACGGAAGCAAATGAATGGCAAACATTTCAATGCTATGTTAAGATCATGAATCAATCATTTAATTTTAAATACTTTCTTAAACACAGTGAAGGAACGCAGCACAGTTAATCGCATCTATCATTTCAGTCCACATTGTAATAATCTAAGTCCCTGAATGAATGCTAGAAAGATAACCGGTAAGTGCCTGAATGGATGGATGGGTGACATTCATCTCAGTTCCTTAGCATTTTCAAAATCTTCCAAGTAGGGGATAAGTGTGGTTGATTCGCAGTCCCAGTAGAAGGCCCGCAGTAGTAAGAAGTCTCTTAGTGAGGCCCGCAGTGTTTCCTTCACCGCGCAGTACTGCTCGCAGCGTAGATCCTGCTGCGTACCACATCACTTTGCCCTGCAGTGCACTCCTTCTGTCATGCACTGCGCAACTTGTTCATATAAAGAACTCATCATTTACTGTGGAAACCTAATTTCGCAGTACCCCATAAGATACACCTCGAGTGAGACCTCAACCTGCTCGCAGGTTGTTTCCGAAAGGGTCGATGCAAAGGGGTTTTGTTGGTCAAAAGAGAGAACCGCAAAGAACCTGGGTCTAATTGGAAACCTCTGGGTCAGTTTTATCCAACAATGTCTAAGGGAAACTTAGTGGGAACAGGTGGCCATGCAGGATCATGGCATACGGGGTCGTTTGTGAGTTTTTGAAAGATCTGGCAAATTCAAAGTTGCCAAAAATGGTAAACGCAGTCGTGCCGATCGTATTTGATAGACCGAAACCTGGTATTAGGTATTTCCCACTACATGATTCGTGTACTGTTGGTTGGGGTTGCCCCCAGCCATATGTTGTGAATTGAATGCATTAAAATTGCTCCACCCGAAAGAAAGTGGATTACCTCCCGGGAAGTGGTCCATTGCAGCTGGGTGTTAACCCCACCGAATTGTGGATTAATAATATTACCCCCTCCTCCAACAAACAAAGAGAAAGGGATACTCCCTGTAGGTATATTTGATGGATTAACATTGTAAATTGCATAGGGGTTAAAGCCAGGCGTAGTAGTAACAAACGGTGTTGTCGTCGTACCCATAACAAGCATAGATGTAGAAGGGATCGATCCTACAACGGAAGTGGAAGCAATAGCTTGAGCCACACCCTGGAACTGTTGTGTAACAGGAGGCTAAGTGAAATTCACTGCAGGTATCCCTGTCAAAGGGACATTATTTGGTCCAAAAGTAGGGGTAGAAATGAGGCGGATGTTGAAGCTAATGAGCTCGGCATGCCTATAGTACCAACATTAAAACTAAAGGATGGAATCGAAGCAGAAGTAGTCTGCGACGAAATCGGTGTGGCAGTGTTTGTGAAAGGAGGATTAACAATCCTTATAGCCATAGAAGTTGTGGGAGTTTTAGGAACTCCCTGCTCATCTCCTGGGTTAGTCATGGTGTAACTAGGTGTAAACAAGTACGCATTGTACTCAGGTTGTTAAAATCCTACAGGTACCAGTAGTGGATCGTTGGGTCCAGTAAGAGGAGGGTTTAAAGGAGTGTTGAACTCTCTAGAAGTTAGGTCCTCAACCTCGATAGTATCAAAGACTTGTCGATCCAGGGTTCTGGGCTGTGGTTCTCCAAGAACTTCTGTTTCGCCCGTAAGTTCAAAAGAACCACGGGAATCCATCCTTCGATGTCGCGGTGGCGGTGGAGGATCCATAGTGAGTGGGGGAAGGTTTTGCAACCTCCGAGACTTGTGAAGAGGTTGGTCCTCCACAGCTATAAAAAATCAAACTAAGTAAAAAACCTAGTGGCCACTACGACTAAGGAGAAAACAACATACCACTAAACAAATTTCCTAAGTGATCAAACCAGGAAAACAAGGAAAATACTCTTAGAAGCAAGTCTGGGATGATGAGGGCCCAGAACAGACTAATAGAGTATCGACGGTCAGTTACATGGCATCCAATGGAGGTCCTCTGGGTGCAAGCATTTGAATCACCAAACTTCCCTCCCGGGATTACTGGCAAAGGGTTACCTTCCACGTCTGTCTAAGGTGGAGTGGGAATATCCTTCCACTCTACCTGTGTAGAGCCCTAGGGTTATGATACTATGGATACCACCAATACGAAAGAACCTGGGGGAATAGTCGTCATCCTAGTCGAAACGCATGGGCAGGGTAGTAAAGCCCGAAATCCAAAAGCACTAGTGGACCCCCGTACGTGAGTCAACTCTGGTTTATGGTTGAGAGGAAAGTGAGGGGGTATCCTCAACAATTCCAATCGCCCACGGCCTCGTGCTTAACTCTAGTTTGAGTAGAGCATTCCCAGGATAATTTGATAGAGGTGGATTTACCTAATAGATAGTTGTACTATCATTCTTGAGTAATGAAACCCGAAACCCTAGCCTAAGCTAGTTGATGATCTGTATACCTAAAAAGAAAAATGTTGCTAGTTAATTTTATTAAGATTTCTTTTTAAGGGCTACTTTTTACCCAATAGGGGCAGTGTGGTGTGTGGAATGGTTTCGACAGAAAGAAAAGTGCGTAAATAAATAATGCATTCAAATTCACAAAAGACTCTTTTCTTTTCGTTTATATTCTTTCAAAAACTGAAACTAGGCAATCCTAAATCAAATTTCTTTTTAATTGTCTTTTTAATTTCAAAGCAAAGCAAACTATGCTACTTCAAAATGATGATAAATCTTACTACTAAGCTACCAAATTCACTTTTTGTCTTTTCTGATAATTGTAAAAGAAAAGGAACTTGGAAAGGAGCAAGGAAGACCTAACGCAAAGTGTGAGTAAGACAAACAACCTAATGGCTCAAAACAATCAAATCAAAAAGACTTGAGAAATACTTGCCCTACCGAGTTGTTTCAAAGAAAAAAACTCTAGGCTTGGAACAAAGTGTAAAAGAAGCAAGGAAAAGAGATGCCCGTAATGGAAAGACAGACCTAAAAGGCTGCTCCTAAGCACCAAAAACCTAAGAAAACACTCGCCAAACAAAGAAGTAGGTAAGCAAACCAAAAGTGACCCTACCAACACATGGACTCAAAAGAAAAGCTAACTAGAAAGCTTTAACTCACTCAGACAAGTCTGAATAGATATTCAGAAGGTATCTAGACCAAACAACTCTTCAAAGCCACCCTAAAAACTCAAATTGGGGTCAAACCCTAATAAAAAAAACAAGACATAGTAAAAGTGCGCTACTGTTGCCACAAACAACAAATGTTAAGAAACGAAGGTCTGTATGACTGCAACAAGCATCTAGGGAAAAAAGTGTGTAGCTATGTCTAACAAAGAATAGTGCACAGCCTTCAAAAGGGTTAAAAACAATAAATACACCTTAAACAAGTACTCAAGCAAGTAAAGGAAAACTAAAGGACTTCAAAGAGGCAAACAAGACTCAAAAGAGACATACAAGTCTCGGGGGTTAGTCAAAGAAGCAAAGCAAAAGGATAGAAGTGAACCCAATCAACTGGAAATCAAACCCTAACAAAGGACTGAAACCTATAGGAAAATGCACTACTGTGTAGTACAGAAACCAGTGCATGCCAGGAAAGATGCGCTATTGTGTATAAGGCAAAGCAACGTTCATGACATAAAATGAGCTACTGTAAGCAGGGTAAACTAGCACACAAGGCCCTGAAGTAAACAAAAAGGATTTTCTAGGATGGACTGAGATGAATCAATATAGAAAGAACAGGTAACAATGGCCTATAAGACCTCTCAAAGAACAAAAAGACTGAAATAGATTGGAAGAAAACCTAACAAGGTCTCCTAGAGCATAAAAACAATCAGTTACTCCCCAGCGGAGTCGCCAATCTGTTGTGTAGGAAAAATACCTTATAGTGAGGAGAAGACACTACCAACTTGGGTGGGGTGACAGGTAAATACATTAATTGTCTTGCATTAGTTACTACAAATGGAAAGAGGTCGATATATCAAAAGAAGTACCTTTTTATCAACGGTTGGTCCTAGCTTTTGCTTGATCCTCCGCTATGATGAACTTGAAACACAAAGTAAACCTTCCTCAGCATATCTTGACTGTAATAAATATGATTAAATAAGGAACAAATTAACATCAAATACAATCAGACATTAAACCAAGTGAACATTCAATCCAATAGACATTCAATTTGGGACGGGAAGGGTATTTCCACCTTTTATTGTCAAAGAAATGTAGAAAAGTACAGATATACCTTATCTGTCCAGACACTTCTGCAATTGAGTCCTGGGCTACTGCTCTTAACAATGACTTGGGAATTCCTCCAGCATAACAGCAGTTAAAGCATTTCTTCTAGGTCCCTCTCTCATGGATCCTCCTTGTATTTATGGGACAAGGTATGCAGTTGAAATCGAGAGGTGGTGTTAGAAAAACAGGATTGCAGAGCAATAACAATAAACATAAATGCAAATATAATCACACATACACATTACAAGAGAGACACAGATATATCGTGGTTCACCCAACTTGGGCTACGTCCACACTGAATTTGCCAGTCCTTATTATTATTACCGTCCAGCAAGGTGAAGGGATACAACCTACAGCACAACCGCTGCACTTCCTCTTCTCTGTTTCACAGTCTCTCTCCTGATCTCAGAGATCTTTACAATGCATAAAACCTAATACATCATCATCCCTAGCTGTATTACAATGTCTTTATTTTATAAGGGAAATGCAATGGGAAAATACCACGGGATACCCAAAACTATGGGCCCGCAAAACAGCTGGTGAAAACAGCCCCAAAAATTTTCTCCGGGGGACCGCTGGCCCCCGGACCCCCCAGCCAGGGGGGATGGTCCCCCCTGGAACCCCGTGGGGGGGTGATGACCCCCCACACCCCCCCCGCTAGGGTGACTGTACAGTCCACCTACATATCATATAAAACTGGGGTACAAACACGACTGATACAATATCATCTATGAGACTAGAAGATCTAGCTCCACAACCAACAGGTGGTAGAATTAGGAGGTTGGGGAAGTTGCAGAACCAACTTCAACTAATCCCAATTCGTAATCTTGATATATTTTTGATTTCATCTTAAGGTGTGCACGGGTTTCATACAACTAGAGTAGCGCACAGTATGCAACTTTTGTGCTTTACAACAAGCGTTTGCAACATTTTTAAGGGTGTACATTGGTTGTCCTTGAGAAAAGCAGCGTTTAGAACGCTGGTTCACTGTACCAATAGTAGCGCACATGTCATGAAATCAGTAGAAAAAATAAGATTTTCAACTAAAGAGTGTAGTTCCAACAATAACTCATCTAGGTCAACCTATCTCTTCAATCCATGGTGTCCTTTTGTGTGATCGACAGAGCAATGTGATCACAGACGGAGAAGTGCAGATTTGACCTATAACAGGTAGGGAACAATGGCACCAAAATAAATATATTAAAAAAAAATCAAAGATCATTTTTCCTTGGAAATAAATCCCCAATACATTTTAACGATGGTGCCCAATGTAAAGCAGGCCGCATATAATTAGTGTTCCTAACCCTGTGCAAATTGAACTAGGGACCTGCATAACATGCTTGATTACCAACAATGTCCTAGAAACCATGGCACTAGCCAATTGGGCTCTGCTTACCAACAATGTCCTGAAAACCATGGCACTAACTAATTGGGCTCTGCTTACCAATAATGTCCTAGCAACCATGGCACTAACCAATTGGGATAACCCTTGGGATTTTTTTTCTTTTTAAAGATCTAGACAAGCATAGAAATTAATTTTTACAATCGAGATTCTAAAACAATAAAATTATAATTAAAAATCTTGAAATGCCAAATTAGATTTTTTTTAATTTAGGAAGTGTTCTATAATGGATTAATCTTTTATTTTCTCATTACTAGTGAGAATGAAAGTGCATTGAAACATCAAATTCATTAATACATCAATGTCAAGTTCAACTCATATAGAGTTGACAAATCAAAACATAAAATATTGGATATATCCATAGAATGAAAACAGTACAAGTAAACAAAGGCATGCACAACAAATGACAACAATGCAAAAACTCATGCAAACCATCAACGTTACCATGATCACTATCATTGTCATACTCTAAAATAGAATTCGGTGGCATACCAACCAATCCTAATTATGCATCTATAACATAAATTTCTTGAGCATCCTCTACCATCTATAGAGTTATATCCCCATGCATCCTCTACCTTCCAATAGGTTCCTCTTCCATGGAACTTGACAAGATTTTCAAACCATAGTTGTTTATCCCTGCCTACTATGGAGAATACACCTTGGAGATGACTTTTTTCAGTGTGTACTGTTAAATTTTGAGCATTAATTCACAATACTCTAGGATCTTTGCTGAGAGAATAACATCTACAGTATATCAATGCATGACAATCACAATATGACAAGCATCACAAGAATCAAAAGCATAAAGACAAGAGACACAGAGTTTCTGTGGGGAAAACCCTAAGGTGAAAAACCCCACAACTTCCTCAAAGATAGAAAGAGCAATGGCTCAACCAAAGTACAACCAAATAACACTGAGATAGTTTCTTGATAGCAGATGATCCTCCTCCTCACTAGTGCGCCACTTTTCAAGAGAGAGTGAGTTACTTCTCCGAGTGTGTAAAATAGAGATCTCCGATCTATATTTATACTAATATTTTTGCCCAGTGACCTTATGGGGCCGACTTGTCTATCTAGATACATCCACATTATGTTGTATATAATTCAGGGCCGACCCCACATGGTGGTCTAATAACCCATCGGCAAGTACACACACTTGCGACACTTGTCAATCCACATGACGACACTTCCTTATAGAGGAATAACACATCTCTTATAAGGGTACAATAAATATATATAAAATACACAGATGAAATACATTTCGAAGTTACATATACATCAACACTCCCTCTTAACTAGGAAGGTATTTCTCGACACAGATCTGCTAGACAAGTCTTCTTCTCGGGATCATCGTCATCGATGCATCATCATCATCATCGTCACTGCTGCTGCTATCTCAACCAATCTCTAACTCTACTCGTCATAGGAAGTTCTATAGAGCGAGTCCTTTTTCATACTGGATGTAGGCTCACCACCTGCAGGTCTTCATCATCACTGGCCATACTGTGGAATTCTCAGGACTTATTACGTGCGTCACAAAACCTGGCTGCAGCATCCCAGGCTATTACGAGCACACGGCTCTACCTGTAGGATCTCCCAGGAGCACATTACATGTGACCTATCACAAAACCTAGCTGAAGCATCCCAGGTTGTTACGAGCACATGGCTCTACTTGTCAGATCTCCCAGGACCACATTACATGTGATCTCACCACAAAACCTGGCTGAAGCATCCCAGGCTATTACGAGCACACATCTCTACCTGTCGGATCTCCCAGGAGCACATTACATGTGGTCCACCACAAAACCTGGCTGAAGCATCTGAGGCCTTTTTCATCCTGTCCAGATCTCCCAGGAGCAAATTACATGTGGTCATGGCAAAACCTGGCTGAAGCATCTGAGGCCTTTTTCATCCTGTCTAGATCTCCCAGGAGCAAATTACATGCCAAAGGACAAAACCTCGAAAGAGCATCTGCCAGATATCCCAGGGCACCAAATTACATGCCATAGGAAAAACCTCGAAAGACTATCTGCAGATCTCCCAGGGCACAAATTATATGTCCTCCCAAGCAAAACCTTGAAAGAGCATTTGCCAGATGTCCCAGGGCACCGAATTACATGCCATATGCAAAACCTCGAAAGACCATCTGCAAATCTCCCAGGGCACAAATTACATGCTTACCTGCACAACCTGATTCACGGCCACCAAGTATCATCTGATACTCACCATACATCATCCTGATGTACACATGATCATCCTGATCATCATCACTGCAACATCCTGCTGCATATCATCTGGAGAAGCTCGTCATCCTCGATCATCCTGATCATACAATGCATCCATCTGATGCACACCAAGTATCTACCTGATATATATCATCACACATAGTGTATCCACCTGATACATAGATACATGATCCACACAATGTATCCATCAACATACATGATCTACCTGATCATACCTGATACATATCAATATACATGATCTACCTGATCATACAATGTATCCACCTAATACATATACAGATACATGGTCCAAGCATCCAACATGATGCATATACACAATACATACAAATGATCCAACCGATCATATCCAGCATCCAACATGATGCGTACATACATATAAATGATCCAACTGATCATATCCAGCATCCAACATGATGCATACATACATACATAAAAATGATCCAACTGATCATATCCAGCATCCAACATGATGCGTACATACATATACAAAAATGATCCAACTGATCATATACAGCAGAAACCAGAACATCATCCTGATGCTCATCATCCAGCACTTACATCCACATCCATGTGAAGGATCCTCCTTCCAACATGCTTGGAATGGCTTCAGCAAATGTGTCCATCACTTCTTCCTCGAAGTGTCCTCGATCTGAAGAACGCCAAGCCTCTCTCTGAAGTACTCAAACTTCACTCTGGCTAGTGGCTTCGTCAACACATCTGAAATCTGCTCATCCGTCACAACATACAGGAGCTTCACAGTTCCTCTCTGCACCATATCCCTGATATAGTGATATTTGATCTCTATTTGTTTCGACCTGTCATGAAACATCGGATTCTCGGACAGCTTCACACAACTCTGGTTATCTCAAAAGATACCAGTAGCATCCAACGGGAGATCAAATAACTCAGACAGTAGCTTCCATAGCCATACTGCCTCACAACTAGCTGAACAGGCTGCAACATACTCTGCCTCGGCTGTACTCAGTGCTACGCAGGACTGCTTCCTGCTAAACCAAGAGATCACACCTGATCCCATACTGAAGCAGCACCCAGATGTGCTCTTCCTATCTGCAGCACTGCCATCCCAATCTGAATCAACATAACCCTGCAGGTTAAACTTTTGATTCGCTTCATACTTGAGCCCATAATCCACTGTACCCTTCAGGTACCTCAGAACATGCTTTACAGCAATCAGGTGAACACTCCTCAGATCCATCAAGAACTGGCTCAATGTGTTCATAGCAAAGCAAATGTCCGGTCTCGTGTTCGTCAGGTACATGAAGGACCCAATCATCTAACGATACATGGAGACATCAACCGGCTCAGATGAAGCATCACAAAGAAGCTTCAGATTCGATGCCATAGGTGTGGCCATGGCCTTGCAATCCATCATCCCAAATCTCTTAGGATATCTACTATGTACTTTCCTTGACCAAGGAAGATACCACCTTCATTCTGCCACACCTCCATACCTAGGAAATAGTGCATCATTCCCAAATCTTTCATATCGAATTCAGCAGCAAGATTCCTCTTAGTATCTGCAATCAGTCTGTCATCTCTTGTTACAAATAAGTCATCCACATACATGAGTAGAATCACAGGATTCCCTTCCTCAACCTTGTAGTAAAGGTTGGAATCCGCTTTACTCTTGTTAAAGCCCAAACTAGATAGGAAACTATCCATCCTACCATACCAAGTTCTGGGAGCTTGTTTCAAGCCATACAAGGCTTTCTTCAATCTGCATACACATGTGACTCCTTGTCAAGTCTTGGGACTGCATCCCAAATATCTTCTTCATGATCGACGGATCATGGCATTCCATTTCTTCATCCCAGATCCTGGGAACTTCAATATCTTCAACATCTTCAATAGATATCGTTGTTGCTGGAACAAATGTTGTAGTCCTTTTGTAGTTGAAGATATACGATCTTTCCTACAAAACAAGTTAAATTGCATGATTAGAAACATCTCATAATTTTCAGAACAAATTCTTTACACATAAAGAAATATGTCATGCAGTCATGCAGTTATCTTAGCCAATGCTTCAATACAACATTTATCCATGTTCCACAACTTTCTAGATGCCTTCCAGTCTCTACCAGAACATTGTTAAGAGTTTGCACTACTCCCAATATGTCAGCAAAGAGGTATCATTCTAGATAAGTAGCACTGGAATGTTGTATAGTGCCATAGGCCACTTACCCATCACATGCATATTAGTAGTATATTGTTCATTAATGCAATCATTCTAATATGCACAATACATCTCCTAAGCATAATATTATTTAAACAAAAATAAACAAGAAATGATAATTGAAATACTTATATTTTGTTTGTTTGTTGGGTGGACTCCCTCTGAGTCTTTGCTTCCTGGCAGGAGCTGCTGAAGTAGCTTCTTCTACACCTTTCTGTTGTGGAATGTAGGAAGATGGTCAACTCCCTCTGAAAATCTACATCCTTGCAGGAGCTGTTGGAGTGTGCTCCCTCTTGATCTTTGCTTCCTGGATTACCTGTCCTTGAACTTATATTCATCCTTGCTGACATCAATCTTCTTCAACCCAGAAAAGACCTCTTCTGGTGTCTTGTTGTCCACTATCTTGTGGGGAGTTCTGTTCTGCACATATACAGCTGTTCTAACTGCTTCTGCCCATAGATGCATAGGTAGATCCTGGTCATGCAGCATTGCCCTTGCTGCTTCCATGACTGTTTTGTTCTTCCTTTCTGCAACTCCATTCTGTTGTGGATTATAAGGAGCAGTCAACTCCCTCTTAATCCCTGAATCACTAAAAATCTTCTTGAAGTCACTTGAGGTGAATTCTCCTCCATTGTCGGATCTGAATGTTTTGATCTTCTTGTCAATTTGATTCTCCATCAAGGTTTTGAATTCCTTCAATTTATCAAGCACCTCATCTTTGTTCTTCAAGAAGTATATCCAAGTCTTCCTGGAGAAGTCATCAATAAATGAGACATAGTAAGCATACCCACTCAGGGAACTGGATGACATAGGGCCACATACATCTGAGTAGATGATTTTCAGGATGTCTTTTGCCTTGCTTTCACTGCTTGGGAAATCCTTCTTAATGTTCTTACCTTTTGCACATCCTTTGCAGACACCTTCATGTTTGGTCTTGATTTCAGGAAGACCCTCTACTGCCTTTCTTGCAATTAGAAGTACTCTATAGTGAATATGAGCAAGTCTTCTATGCCAAATTTCACTTGGCTCCATGGATTCATGCACCATGGCATGTTCAGGTTGTCCCTTCAATTTATACAAACCTCCCTCTTGCTCTCCAATCACTACTGCATCATCTATGTTCTTTCCCTTTGGCCACATTAGGACTTGTCCATCCACAAATGCAACCCTCATACCTTTTGCATCCAATGCAGAGATGGAGAGTAAGTTCTTCTTAAGCCTAGGTACATAAAGTACTTCTTTCATCTTCAAGGATTTTCCAGAATCTAGGTTGTAGGAGGCTTCACCACTTCCTTTGATTGGGTATTGATAATCATCCCCAAGTTTCACCTTATGGGGTGATTCATGTTCAGATAGATTCACAAAAGATTCGTTAAACCCAGTCATGTGTTTGGAAGCCCCACTATCAATCAACCAATCATTACAACCATGGGAGATGGTACCTGTGAGAGCAGAGATCAGAACATACTCTTCTTCACTTGATGAGTCATCATTACTATCACTTTCTTCCCTAGCCTTCTTCTTTGGGGGTTCATCATCCTCAGCAGCATGAGCATGGAACCTTCTTTTGCTACCCTTCTTCTTCTTGTTGGAGTTGTTGTTGTCCTTCTTCTTCTTGGGACAATTTATGGCAATATGTCCTTTCTCATTACAAGTGAAGCATATTCTTCTTTCTTTGAAGGGATGTGAAGATTTCTTGGAGTGAGATGGCTCTCTCTTGGACTTCCCTTTCTTGGTGTGAGCTTTGAGAGCTTGATCTTCATTCCCCATCTTTTCTTCTCGTGCCACAAGCCTTGCTTCTTCTTGTGAGCATTATTCCCGTAGTCTACTGAAAGAGATCAACTTCTTCCTTGCACAAAATCCTTGGATAAAGGAATCCCATGACCTAGGTAGGCCATTTAGAGTGGTCATCACCACTTCACCATTCTCCACCATTTCATCCACTGCTTCTAGTTGTTCCTTGATCTGGGAGACCCTTGAAAAATAAGATTGAATGGTTTCTCCATTCTGAAATTTTACTCCTTTCAATTGGTTCCGCAGGGTCATCTTTCGATTTATGTTCTTCCCTTCAAACAGCTTGGTCAGAGAGTCAAACATCTCCTTGGGTGTCTTAAGAGAAGACACATGGGGTATGAGATGGTCTTTGATAGAATCGGCAATGATTCTCTTTGCCTTGACCAAGTTCTTCTTATGCAATACCTTGGCCTCTTCATCCTCTAGGATAGGGATGTCTTCTTTCACATATGAGTCCAACTCATTCTCTTCCAAGATTAACCCAATTCTATACTTCCAGGCTCGAAAATTATCATCCCCTTCAAGCTTATCCTCAAGCTTGGTGTGGAGAGACATCTTAAAGAGTACTTCAAATGGAAATAGAAAATATTTAGATCTTACCACTTGAAATGCTGAAAACTGGATCTGGTCCCGGATTAGGGTTTGTCAGAGAAACCCTAAAAATTCAAAATGTGAATTTCAAGTTTCTGAAAGGATAGAAAGATGCACCTTGGTGAGCTGTTCAGCCTGGTGCATTCAGAATTTGAGATCAGCAAAGTCTTGCCCTTCAGAATTGCCTTTTTGTCCTCTTGGGTTCACTAGGGAGAGCCCTAAATTAGGGTTTGAGTTTCCCAGAGATCTACCCAACCAAAAATCTCGATCCAAAGCTCTAAAGTTCGAGTTTTGCAAGGAGCTTCCAGCTGTGCCTTCAGATTCCAAAAATTCCTATTTTTGTGGAAACCCTAATTTTAAGGGCCAAATCTGAAAATGCTCGGAATTGAGTTCTGATTGGATAGATAGATGCGCCTTGATGAGTAGAGTCAATCTACTATACTGATTTTCAAAAATATGAGGAGAGAAACCCAATAAACAAGGAACTCAAGCTTCCGTCACTGCAAAATGTCTTCTTCTCAGGTTAGCTCTGATACCATGTTAAATTTTGAGCATTAATTCACAATACTCTAGGATCTTTGCTGAGAGAATAACATCTACAGTATATCAATGCATGACAATCACAATATGACAAGCATCACAAGAATCAAAAGCATAAAGACAAGAGACACAGAGTTTCTGTGGGGAAAACCCTAAGGTGAAAAACCCCACAACTTCCTCAGAGATAGAGAGAGCAATGGCTCAACCAAAGTACAACCAAATAACACTGAGATAGTCTCCTGATAGCATATGATCCTCCTCCTCACTAGTGTGCCACTTTTCAAGAGAGAGTGAGTGACTTTTCCGAGTGTGTAAAATAGAGATCTCCGATCTCTATTTATACTAACCTTTTTTCCCAGTGACCTTATGGGGCCGAATTGTCTATCTAGATACATCCACATTATATTATATATAATTCAGGGCCGACCCCACATGGTGGTCTAATAACCCATCGGCAAGTACACACACTTGCGACACTTGTCAATCCACATGACGACGCTTCTTTATAGAGGAATAACACATCTCTTATAAGGGTACAATAAATATATATAAAATACACAGATGAAATACATTCTGAAGTTACATATACATCAACATGTCCATCACAAGAACATCTATAGGTTTCAATATCCTAGGGCCCTCCACCTAGCATTTAGTGTTGAATGTGTATGTGACCATGTAAATATGGGCATTCAACTTTTCCCACATATTATGTATGATTTATCGGATTTGTTCAAAGAAAGCCAATATAAGAAATCTTTGATGAATATCATCTCTACCTTTCACTATTGGCCAACTCAAATCCCCCCACCCTCTCCCCAAAAGTATAGATCTAAATTTTCATAATATATCATGCCCATTATTAGCACTATGAACTCAACAAGATATTTGAATTTCACTCACTGGTCATCATCCAAGACCACTTTCTTCATATTATTTCCATGTGCAGTTTTTTACTTCCCCCGCCTATCCCAATCATTACTAACTATTGTAGAATCTAAGGACCCTTGCACATCAACCATGTGCTATAAAAAGATCAAGTTATTGCATATTGAATCTCAACAAAATTCAAGGACTCTTACATTGGATGTGTCCTTTAAATTGCTATGGAGGTGTGCATGTTGCATATGAACTTTTGTGTATTAATACTATGAGATCATTTTTATGTGCTTTGATATATTATTAAGGGCATGTTCTAGTTTTAAACATTCTATGATCTCGACCTTTTCCAATTTTCCACCATTGGAATCTAGCCAAGCAGTCTTTGTTGAATGAATTGTTGTTTTTAATGCAGAAATGGATTTGGCACCTTCGAATACTGCTACTGCAATTAGATTGTGCAATGTTAACATCTGATATCAATGATTCCATCAATCCAAGATTATTCCTAGTGGATTTCAGGACAAAAATGCTAGTTCCCCTCCTATTATTCCGAGCAACGAAAAAAGGGCTATTTTATCGTGCATTTAGAGTATTGCCTTTATAATATCATGTTTTAATATTTGTAAGAGGCCACTATATTCGTAAGAGGACACTTTTGTGTAATAAGGTCCTTATCACGTATCCTCATGATATTGTACTAGTGTTCTAGTCATAGGTCTTTCCAGTATCATATTTTAATTTTTGTAAAAAGCCACTTTTGTGCAATAAGGGCCTCGTCACTTTTACTAGTAACTTTAGCTCTAAGTTAGGGTTTTAGATGATAGGTCCATCACCATAAAGGTGTAGTGGATGTCTAAGGTAAGTAAAAAATAGTGGAAACTTGCTCCTGAAATGTAAATTTTACACCTAGGTATGGAAATTATGGAACACATGGCCTAACCAGACCATCACAAAGGGTAAATCTACCCCAGGAGTTGTTCAAGAAATGGAAGGGCCCATCAATTCATAAACTCCCATCTAACAACTTCAATAATAATCCCATGCATGAATGGGATCAAATGGAAAATTGCACATGACTTTAAGGATGATGTGTTTTCCACTTGAAACAGAAGTCAAGGATACGTATTCTGATTCAGAGCATCCAGAGATTCATGATCAGAATGGATCGAATGCTAAGCCTGTTTTTTAAGCTCTGGATAATATTTTGAAGACCAGTGAAGTTTTAAACATTCCAGAAGACATTGCACCTCATGTCCCAAGGTGTTAATTGTGTTGGGCACGGCCCAATTAAAGGAAGTTTTGAACACAAAGTACAATTAAGCAAGGCCTAACATTGACTAGTTTTGGAGATAAGCGACTCCGTAAATCCTGGGCAGAGGGTATGGAGCGAAGTATAGTCGACAAGAAATAACTTGTTTCCTTAGTAAAGATGAAGTACTAAGGACAGCCAGAGGCGGTTGAAGTAGTTAAAGGCCGAGCGGTGAGCTGACTGCTACAGGAGCATAAAGTAAAGAAGCAGAATGGTGTAAAGGACACGCCACTGCAGAAGTTGGAATTGCATTGTCAAAGAAAGAGTAAGAGTCAAAAGAAGCAGCGCCGAAGGGACAGCGAATTTAAGTCTTAGCGTGGTCTACAGAAGAACCATGTGGGGTTTTTGGGTACTATGGGGGTTGGCCCATAGTTATTGTAATATGTGACCTTCGGGCACATTTATATAGAAGGGTATTTTTGTATGAGGAAGGGTTCTGAGGTATTTTTGAGGTATTTTTGTTGCGAGGTCATTAACCACATACGCACATCGCCACGGTTGCAGAAACCTGATTCTATAACCCCCCATACTTTGCTTCGGGTGAGACTTCAACCTGTTTACAGGTTGATGCCGAAAGGGCCAGTGAAAGGGATTGTGTTGTGTCTACAATAACTTCGTCGAACCCAGGTCATCCCAAGCAGACCAACAAATGGTTATGTTGCCAACTTTGGACTGTTATATCGGTGATTTGTTATGTTGATGTGGAATCCAAAGAAGAATGAAATACAAAACTGGGTAAGTCAGACAGAACGCGAGTTTGTGAAGAAAGAAAACAGACATCCTAGGCTTACTACAGAACAGTGGCTATAGAAACACATATTTATTGAGTTGCATGAAGTTTTCTTTGCATATTTTGCTAACGAGTTATTTGAGTGGATATCCAAGGTAGTTGAAAGAAAAAATTGTTTCCAGGGTGAAGAACCTACAGTTTGGAATCCAGAATTGATTCAGAGGCTTAAAGGGATTAATAACCAGATTTCAAGAGCAGTAGACTTTTGGTTGGATAGCTTGTTGGAAGGTTATATTACAGAGTTTGTTGTGGACACTTTGAAGTCTTATAGCGCAGTCGAAAGATACTTTTTCAAGGATTTAGAGGTAAGTACTTGAAAACCCTGAGCTTATGCATTAAAATGTTATTAGCTGAAAAAGGTGTCTTGAGAATGCAGTCAGATTACTAGGGTTTGAGTCTGTAATGTTCAAAAACACAAATAGTGACATAGACGAAGACATTGGCATTTTGCATAGTGGAAAAAGATATAAACAAAGCACTAGAAAGAGGTCTCGAGAAGTTGAACCTCACACATTCCCAGAAACTGAGTTAGGAAGTGATAGAAATTCATCTCAAGCTGAGTCTGATAGTGAGACAGAACCTAGACATATTGGCTATCAACCTATCACTCCGCAGAAACCTATACATGTTGAAAAAGATATTCCTATTTCGCAGAACACTAGTAGCAGCAATATTGCAGGAACGAGCACAAAGAATCGATCGAGTTGTGGTATACCTCCACCATTTAACTCTGTAGGAAGTACTGTAGTATTCCAGAACCCTACACCTCCTAGAAGAAGAATGGCATATGACATAAAGCTACATGTTTTTAAAGGAAATAGTTTAGAAGATCCAGAGCAACATTGGTTTCTATGTGATGCGGTATGGAACATTAAACAAGTACAAGATGACATTATAAAGAAAGATCAACTAGTCACCACATTCAGAGACAAAGATTTAACATGGTTCATGAAATATTCGGTTGGAAAAAACATAAAACTAGATGATATCAGAACTGCACAGATTAGAGAATTTAAGAAGCCTAAATCAAAATCTCTATGCATTACAGAGCTAAAAGAGATAAAACAGAAACCTAATGAGACTGTGTGGGAATTTGATCAGAAATTCAAAGCCTTGTTGGATATAGTCAGCTTTGATATAGCACCGCAACAGCACCAAGAATGATTTATCACTGCGATGTTGCCCCACATTAGATTACCATTGATGCAACAAAAGGTTTCCTCACAAACAGAAGCATTGTAAATTGCGATGAAGCTATAAGCTTCGCCCATATGAGAAACTAGTGCAGGAATGGTACAAATACAAACACAGCTAGCAAACATGACATTACAGTTACATGATATACAAAAAGGAAAAGAAGTAAGAGAAGAGGTTTGGTGTACTAAATGTAAAGGAGAAGGACATTCCAAGGAACATTGTCATGTATTCAAATATTACCTCGCTAGTGGGGTACCAAACCCATTAAATCAACCTCAATGACCATGGTGCAAGATTTTTTGATGCAGAGGACATCGACCAGAGGACTGTTACCTACTTCAGAAGTATGTATAGACACTAAAGAACTTGTACTGCACATTTTGTAAGTCAGTTGGCCATGATGATACCAACTCTAGAGTATATGACCTTATGATAGAAAGAAAACATGATGTCTACAGAGTCCAAGGAGAAACACGGAACAATATTGAGAATGCACAGTATGATCAAGGTACATACAAAGGACGTGGTGGATTTAGAGAAGAGGACGTAACAGTGGCCAAGGACGAGGAAGAGGTCAAATTGTCTATTATAATTGTGCTCAACCTGGGCATTTGGAAAGAGATTGTCAGAACCCTCGCACTACTTGTAAGTATTGTAAATCCTACGACCATATCATTGAAGCATGTCCCATTTTGCTAGGAAAAATGCAAGAAAAAAGACCAGAAGGATAGAACCATAATATTCAGATGATCGCAACTGAGAAAAGAAATGAAGATCACAACATCCATGTTGTGACGCGTAGTGGAGATTTGACCGGAGATGACAGAACAAACGAAGCTTTGACTTCTGATAATCATATAAATGGACCAAATCCTATTGATGGGGCTTGGGTGAGAAAAGCAGTTGGAAAGATACTTGTATTTGACCCTAACAGAGAAAAATAAGTATTCATGGAAGCAAGAAAATAATTTCAAGACTCAGGAGCTTCAACCACAAGGATCCCTTTGCAAAGTGAGAAGACACTTGTACTAGGTATGCCATCTTGGTATGATGGGTTGCGAGCTTTGCCAGAACAGATAAGTACTGTAACACAGTTTCTACAGAGCTGCATAAAACTGCTAAGGCATGAGCACACCTTAGGAGCATTACATAACGTACTGGGATATTACGAACAACATAGTACAGTGAACAACGAACATAGAGCATTCCATCACATTAAGAACCATAAAAGGACAGGAAGAGAAATGAGGTTAAGCGCACAGATTGGATATTTTGAAATGAACCAGGTCATTCTTGACTTAGGCTCGGAGGCTAACGTGCTAACAAAACAAACATGGGAGCATATGGGGAAACCAAATTTATATTGGTATCATATATAGTTGATATTAGCTAACCAACAGAAGGTTATACCTTTTGGGAGATTATCAAGCGTTCATGTTAACATAGATGGAGTGAGAAGTAAAGAAGACTTTGAGGTTCTTGAGATCATAGATGATAGTAATCATTATCCTTCATTATTAGGGATTAACTGGGAAATTGATAACCTCGAAATTATCAACTTGAAAAAAAACAAATGATATTCGAAGGATAGGATATCAGGGTTATTGCACCCTTGGATCCTTCACAAGGAACAAGGTAGGTTGAGCCAATAAGAGAAGAATGCAGAGCTCAATAACTTAATAACATCTACAACATGACAGTTAATCAAGCAGATTACATTAATCCTATAGAAGATGAAACATTAAGCTGGAGATGTGACAGCTCTTGCGTATCAGAGTCAAACGAAGGACTGGAAAATTGGCAAAGCATAATGCATGAAGTATCAGTTAGACGATTTGCGAAGATAACAAAGTCACTCCATTGGATTGGAACAGAGGTAAGTCCAATTCCTACTTATGATGGTTTGGGAAATATCCATGCATTATTTCATGAATATCTAGCATCATTTTCATATGAGCATAGGCTATTAGCTCTAGACATAGAATTGTGAGCTACACCTTCTAGGTGGTGGGATGCACATAAAGACAAATTGAGCACATGGAAAGAATGTAAGCACTTAATGGAAATTAGATTTGTTGAACAAACTAAGAACATACAAGAAAAGTAAAGTGGACAGACTTATCCAAGAGATCACATAAAATCTTGCTTGAAAGCATGGAGGCATATACCAAAGACAGAATGGGTCCATATGTTTGTCCACAGATTGCATCTAGTAGCAAAAAACTGGTATATAGAAACAGAACTTCGATAGGGTACAACAGATTGGCACATAATGATAAAGAATTTTCAGCTAACTTTCAGTTTTGAGGATGATTGTCCGAGTATTAATGAAGCTTTGTGTTAAAAAAACAGGATCGCAGAGCAATAACAATAAACAGAAATGAAATATAATCACACATACACATTACAAGAGAAACATAGATATATGATGGTTCACCCAACTTGGGCTACATCCACACTGAAGTTGCCAGTCCTTTTATTATACCGTCCAACAAAGTGAAAGGATAAAACCTGCAGCACAACCGCTGCACTTCCTCTTCACTGTCTCATAGTCTCTCTTCTTGATCTCAGATATCTTTACAAAGCATAAAACCTAATACATCAACACTAGATGTATTACAATGTCTTTCTTTTATAAGGGAGATACAATGGGAAAATACCACGGGTTACCCAAAACCATGGGCCCGTAAAACAACCCCAAAAATTGGCTTCGCCCGCGGACCCCCCAGCTGGGGGTTATAACCCCCACACCCAACCTGTTGGAGTGATTATACAGTCCTTTTTACATATCATATAAAGCTGGAGTATAAGTACGACTGAATAATAATATCTCTGAATCTGGAGATCGGGCTCCACAACCAACAATCTACCACTTGGAAACTGATCACAACAACTCCACCATTGCTGCACTTGTTGGACCTTGGACTTGGCAACTTTCTCATATTCGCCTTCATGCTATAAGGCCAACTAAAACCGAGCAGGAACTCAATTTCTCTCTGGTCACTACCTTTTTGAACATGTCTATAGGATTCTGGCTATGTATCTTTTCCAGCTTCAACAGTTCATCTTCCAGAACAGAGCGTATGAAATGGTACTTGAGCTGTATATGTTTAGTCCTGGAATGGAATGTTGAGTTTTTTGCAAGAAGAATGGCACTCTGGCTGTCACTATACAACCTGCTATCCTTCTGCTTCTTACCCAATTCCTCCATAAACCTCTACAACCAAATCATCTCTTTACTAGCCTCTGTAACAACAACATACTCTGCTTCCATTGTTGAAAGTGCAACAACCTTCTGCAGTTTTGAAATCCAACTTATTGTTGTTCCACCTACAGTAAACACATACCCTGTGGTGCTCATCTTGCTATCCTTATCACCTACCATATCTGCATCAACATATCCTTGTAGAACAGTGTCTGAACCTCCAAAACATAATTCCTGAGTGGTAGTACCTCTCAAATACCTGAGAATCCACTGTACTGCCTTCCAATGTTCTTTACCTGGATTGTTCATATATCTGCTCACAACTCCCACTGCTTGTGCAATATCTGGTCTTGTGCACACCATGGCATACATCAAGATGCCAACTGCTGATTGATAGGGAATCTTGGACATGTAATATGTCTCTTCCTATTTCTTGGGACACATTTCCTTACTTAGATTGAAATGGCTAGCCAAAGGTGTACTTACTGGTTTTTCATTCTGCATTATGAACCTCTCCAACACCTTTTTTATGTACTCACTCTAAGACAATGTCAATTTGCGATTTTTCCTGTCTCTCGTTATTCTCATACCAAGGATTTGCTTTGCAGCACCCAGATCCTTCATCGCAAATGAATTAGCTAGCTTCCTTTTGAGTACATTTATATCCTGCATGTTAGACGTTACAACAAGCATGTCATCCACATACAATAGCAAGATAATATATCTTTCATTGTCTAGCTTCTTGAAATAAACATAGTGGTCAGAATGACATCTACTATAACCTTGTTCTGTCATAAACCTGTCAAATTTTAAATACCACTGCCTTGGAGCTTCCTTCAATCCATACAAACTCTTTTCAACCTGCATACCAAGTTCTCCTTACCTTTGACCTCATACCCTTGTGGCTGCTGTATATATATCTCTTCCTCCAAATCCCCATGGAGAAAGGTTGTTTTTACATCTAACTGTTCAAGATGCAAATCTTCTACCGCTACTAGACTTAAGATAGTCCTAATTGAAGTCATCTTAACAACAGGAGAAAATATTTCATCAAAATCTATACATTTCTTCTGTGCAAACCCCTTTACAACAAGTCTGGCCTTGTACCGTTTCTTGCCTCCTTCTTCTTCCTTCAACCTGTAAATCCATTTGTTCTGCAATGCTCTTTCACCAGCAAGAAACTGAACCAAATCCCAAGTATGGTTTCCTACCAATGAGTCCATCTCCTCATTCATGCCTTGCTCCCACTTCTTTCTAGTTTCCACCTGCATTGCTTCTTCATAACATTCTGGTTCACCAGCATCAGTCATCAACAAATAATACATTGAAGGAGAGTATCGTTCAGGGAGTCTACTTAACCTGGTAGATCTTCTTGCAGTTGCAGGAGTTTCAGGCACTTGCTGCTGTTCTTGATTTTCTGGCACCTTTGGAACTTCATTTTTTGTAATTTCATCAAGTACTGTGTACTCTGTGTTTTCCTTTTCTCGTTTCTTTCCCTGCAACTGATCTTTATACATGACCTTTTCATTGAATATGACATCTCTACTTCTAATGATTTTGTGATTTTCATAATCCCATAAACGATAACCAAAATTATCAACCCCATATCCAATAAAGGTACATTTCTTGGATTTAGCTTCAAGCTTTGTTCTATTTTCTTTATCAATATGGACAAATGCTTCACAACCAAACGTCCTCAGAAATGAGTAGTTTACCTTTTTATCTGTCCATGCCTCCTCTGGAATACCACCATCCAAAGCACTTGAAGGTCCTCTGTTTATTAAATAAACAACAGTATTTACAGCATCTGCTCAAAACTGTAAGGGCAACCCTGCATGCAATCTCATACACCTTGCACGCTACATGATCGTTCTGTTCATCCTTTTAGACACACCATTTTCTTGTGGTGTTCCTGGGACTGTCTTCTCTCTAAGAATCCCATGGTATGAACAGTAACTGTCAAACTCCTTGTGGCAGTACTCACCTCCATTATTAGATCTGAGACACTTCAACCTTTTTCCTGTCTCATTCTCAACCAAAGCTTTCCACTTCTTAAAAGTAGCAAACACATCAGATTTTTGTCTAATGCAATAAACCCAATTTTTCCTAGTTGCATCATCAATAAATGTAACATAATAATGAGAGCCACCAAGAGATTGTACCTGAGCCAGTCCCCATACATCTGTATGCACAAGCTCTAACTTTTCATTCTTCTTATGTTTCCCAACCCTGAGAAATATGACTCTCTTCTGTTTTCCATAAACACAGTTTTCACATAATTCCAAACTTACCTGCTTCAAATCTGGAAGCAACTTCCTTGAGTGGAGAATCTGCATCCCCTTCTCACTCATGTGGCCAAGCCTATGATGCCACAATGTTGTATCTGTTCCTATGGAATCTAAAGAGATAGAATAGTCAATATTATGAGGACATAAATACAACGTACCTACCCTGTCTCCTTTTGCTATCACCATTGATCCTTTAGTGATCTTCCACCACTTTTCTCCAAATGTAGATAGACAGCCGCCATCTCCCAACTGCCATGTTGAAATCAGATTTCTTTTCATAGCAGGAATATGCCTAACATCTTTCAACAGCCAATCAGTTCCATTCTTAACTTTTATCCATACCTTACCCATTCCAACAATTTTACATGGCTCATCATCACCCAATAAAACATGTCCAAAATCACCTAGAACATAATCATGAAAATATTTCCTATGGGAATGAAGAGGTATGGCAGCCAATTTCGTGCATGGGCAATCCATCAACTTAGGAATTCGTATTTTTTATTCTTGGGCAAGAAAACACCCACGAAATGGTGCCCAAAGCCATTCTTCACCAAGGGAATTTACTCCCTCACGTAGTCTAAGCTAGTTGGGTCTTTCCCCATCAAGTTTTTCATCTTTTTCTTGCATTTTCCATGCCTGAGAACTCGTTTTTGTATTGCACAATGGTTGGGAGGAAGGGAGCCACGATTTTGGGGTTTGTGGAGGCCATTTTTGTCCCTTGAATGCCCATAAACGTTTTATGGAAATGATTTTACTCTCCCAGGGTTGATTCCCCAATTGCCATTTCGTTTGGTTGCCCCATGTTTTTCTGAAGCTAATGGAAACCCCTTTTTGGACATCCCACTGTAAAAACATTTCCCTTCATGCCCAGCACTTGCACTTTTGTTCTTATGTGCATCTCTGTTTTGGTTTGAACCGGTGAGCAAGAGATTTGGAGTGGAAGTGGACCAGAATTGGCTTGATAAACCTAGTGAGGAAGGTAACCTCTCAAGAAGATCAAAAGGGTTGGTTACTCTTCTATGCATACCTGGAAGAACACTAGAATGGTAGGTATGGCCTGAGGGACTGTGCGGTAGTGAAGGGAATACTTCCTTGTTCCAGGTGTGTAGGTATTGTGGGGACCAAGCTAGATAGATCTTGTAGAGGGCATCCATATATCTGTGGTTGAGCTCACTAGCTTAGCAATTCTTCCTTTCCATTTCCTTAGTAGCCTGATAAACCCAACTGTGGATTGGCTTGGCTGATTTTGCTGTATCTTGGCTATGTGTGAGTCTGTTGTTCCATTTTCCTTGTAGAAATCATGCCCAAATCGGGGGTGGCAATTGTGCTGAGAGATTTATGAGCACAATTGGCCTATGGTTGGGTGGAACGTTGCAGTGGCATAGCTAGTTGCTCGGGACTACTCTGTTTTAAGATAAGTACTCTCTTGTGTCAAATTCTGCAATGTATTTATTTAATGACTGTCATGAAAAAGTTGAATGTATGTTAAATATGTAGATGATTTTAATTCCGTTGTGTTTAATTACTATATGCATATGTATATGTCTTTTATTATCAATGAATTTTACTTAATGGATATGGGGCTAGATGCCCAGTTTTAGTGCCATGTTCTCTCCCTATCTCGGTCTGATGGGAGGGGACTTGACAGTGTGGTATCAGAACCATAGGCTACAGCATTGGGCCTCTATGGGCCAAATCTGATCAGAGTTACACAGGGAATACTCCTTCCTTATCACCACAGGTTACCATGTTGGACCTAAACAGGCTAAGTTTGCAGAGTTTGCAGAGTTTGCAGAGGGAAAGTCACCTCCTGTTGAGCAATGATCATCACAAAAAGAAAGAAGAAGGAAAAAAAAATTGAATTTTTCTAAGTGTTTTTGAAATTTTTGCCTAAGGCTGTGGCGGAGAAATTAATGTTAATTTATGTGATGCGGCGGTGAAAATAATGTTAACTCTGCAACGCGCGCGGTGAAATTAACGTTATGTTTGCGACGCGCGGCATCGAAATTAAGGTTAATTTTTGCGACGCGCGGCGGCGAAATTAACGTTAATTTGCGACATGCTGCGGCGAAATTAAGGTTAATTTTTGCGACGCGCAGTGGCGAAATTAATGTTAAGTTTGCGACACGCGAGACAAAAATAACGCTAAAATCTACGACGCACACAGCAAAATTAATGTCAATTTCTGCAACGCCCACGGCGAAAAATAATGATAATTTTTGCAACACCAGCGGCAATTTTAATGTTAAGATCTGCGACACCAGCGGCAATTTTAACCTTAATATTTGCACCAAATGGGGAAAATACAGCATCTTTTCACTGATATTTTCAGGTGTCGAAAATGGAAAATCACCATGAAAGTTATGTGCCAGATTGTGCGAAATCAAAAGAATTACAAAAAAAAACGAGGGCGCTGCCCTTGACCCACCCTGCAGTGGCGAGCCACAAGGGGGAAAGCTCCCTTGACTCCCGTTATCCCCCTGAGACTGTCGTTAATTGTGAGAAAGTATATGATTGGACAAAGTTGTCAATATAGGATTTCCCCACTTACATGCAAATAATTTATGGTATTATAATGCAGCTAATAGTTGTGTTTATAAACACATTTTGCAGAATTATAGTCACATCAAAGCAACATTCCATATAAGTGCAGTTGGAAAGTTTTGGTCTTGGTTGGGCCAAAAATATCAACATCATGGATGATGCACAGGATCCCTATGAGCCTGAGACAGATGCCATGGGGGAAAACATACATGTTGAGAATGCTGAAACAAAATCCAATGGGAGAAGAAATCGAGAGACTCCCCCAGATATTGCAGCCACCATGAGGATCCTAAGGGTGGAGTTTCAAAGCTGTAGAGAAGATAACGAAAGGATGATTAAAGCTCAGGAAGAACAAAATTAGTTAAATGCAGCCATGTTGCAGAGTTTGACAAATATCCAGAGACAAATTAATCCTAGACATTAGTCAGAAAATCCAGAAGGGAGTCGGAGTAGTTCAAGGAGAAATTCCCGTAAGAGTTCCAATATCTCAGGAAGAGTTTCTAGAGACAGAATCTATACTCTAGAAATATCTTCTAGCGGATCATCTGAATCTGAAGGATCCATTGAGGGTTCAAGATCTTCATCTCGCAAGAATAAGAGAAAGAGGCATTACAAGAACAATTCACATGGGTAATTTAGGAAGGCAAAACCTCCTACATTTGATGGAGAGGTAAAGTCTGGTCAAGAAGTTGAAGCTTGGCTTCTTGGGATGAGAAAGTATTTCCAAGTCCAAGACTACTATGGAAATATGAAGGCAAGGGTCGCCATCTTTAACTTGAATGGAAGAGCATCTATATGGTGGGATCACATCAGGCAAGTGAGGAAGATCAATGAAATAAAGATTGTGTGGAAGTAGTTCAAGAAATACTTCAAGCAGAAATACCTCTCTGATAGGTACTATGATGACAATATCAAAGAGTTCCATGAGCTGAAATTGGGACAATTGACCATGGAAGAGTATGCAAACAAGTTCTTGGAGCTGCTGAGGTATGTCAGGTATATTCGAGATGATAAGGTGAAAATTCAGCGTTTTCTAAGTGGGTTACCTCAGTCATATAAAGATAGGATTGAATTTGATGAACCTCAAACTCTAGAAGAGGCAATAAGGAAGGCCAATTATTGCTATGATCAAAACAAAAGCAAACCTAATTTCCATAAGGCATGGAAAGACAAGAAAAATGAGATGTTTGACCAAAGGAAGAAAGGTTTCAAACCTCCTCATATCAGAAATTGGAAAAGGCAGCCATCACAGGTTGTGACTAAGCCAACTAGGATGATGGGAGACAAGCCAAGAGAACCAAAGGATCCAAGAGAACCACTTCAATGTTGGGGTTGTGGAGGAGACCACATGCTTAGGAACTGTCCACACCAGAATGGGAATGCAAATCAAGTTCACAACATACAAGGAGCTGAAACTGTGGGTCAAGTGGCGAGGACAATCCCTAGAATCTATGCAACACTTGACAACTGCCAAGTAGATCATTAGTCAACTGTGGTTGAAGTTGAAGGTAATATTGCTGACCAATCTGTTTCTATTTTGATTGATCCTAGATCTACTCACAGTTATGTCACTCCTAAAATTGTTGAGATTTGTGCTTTTAAGAAATCAAAGCATAGTAAATCATTGTTAGTTCAACTAGCCACTGGAACCAAGAGAAAGGTTAGTGAAATTGTAGAGAAATGTCCCTTAGAGATGGATGGGTTGTTCACTAATAAAAATTTGAATGTTTTTCCACTGGGTTCCTATGATATTCTCATTGGAATGGATTGGTTAGAAGCGCACAGAGTTAAACTTGACTGCTACAATAAAACTTTTGAATGCATGGACGAAGAAGGAAACCCAAGGGTTGTAAAAGGCATTACAAAGGTGACTTCTGTTAGGTAGGTTTCAGCCATGCAGTTGAAGAAGTTCTGTAGGAAAGGTTTCCAATTGTATGCAACCTATGTTTTGGAGACAACAGAGGATGAAACTCTTAAGTTGGTGGACTACCATGTGTTGCAGGAATTCAGGGATGTTTTTCCTGATGAGATTCTGGGACTTCCTCCAAAAAGAGACATTGATTTTACAATTGAACTTGTGCCAGGAGTTGCACCAGTGTCTAAGACACCCTACAGGATGAGTACACCGGAATTGCTAGAATTGAAAATGCAATTACAAGAGTTGTTGGAAAAGAAATATATTAGGCCAAGTGTGTCCCCGTGGGGAGCACCTGTTCTATTTGTGAAAAAGAAAGATGGAACACTCAGGTTATGTATTGACTACAGGCAATTGAACAAAGTTACTGTGAAGAACAAATACCCATTGCCCCGAATTGATGACCTTTTTTATCAAATGAGAGGAGCAAAGGTATTTTCAAAGATTGACTTGAGGTCTGGTTACCATCAGGTAAGAATCAAAGAAGAATATATTCATAAGACAGCCTTTAGAACAAGGTATGGACACTGTGAGTTCGTGGTGGTACCATTTGGTCTCACAAATGCACTAGCTATATTCATATGTCTCATGAATAGTGTTTTTAGCAACTATTTGGACAAGTTTGTTGTTGTTTTTCTGGATGACATTCTCATCTATTCTAAGAATGAAGAAGAGCATGAAGAACATTTGAGAATGACATTGCAATTGCTAAGGGAGAATAAACTGTATGCAAAGTTAAGCAAATGTGACTTTTATAAAGATAAAATTCATTATTTGGGTCACATTATCTCAGACGAAGGAATATCTATGGACCCTGAGAAAATAGAAGCCATTATGAATTGGCCAACTCCAAGGAATGTGACAGATGTGAGATCCTTTATGGGACTTGCTGGGTACTACTGAAGGTTCATTGAAGGATTCTCCAAGGTCGCAAACCCGATCACTTCTTTTCAAAAGAAGGGGATAAAGTTTGAATGGTCACCAAGATGTGAGGAAAGTTTCCAACGGTTGAAGAATCTTCTTACGAGTGCACCAATTTTGAAAATTGCAGGCCTAGAAAAAAGACTTTGTGGTGTGTACCGATGCATGCAACCAAGGACTTGGAGGAGTTCTTATGCAAGACAACCATGTGGTATGCTATGAGTCGAGAAAGTTGAAGGAGCACGAGAAAAACTATGCTACTCATGATTTAGAACTTGCATCCATAGTACATGTTTTAAAGATGTGGAGGCATTACTTAATGGGCAGGAAATTTGAGCTAAGGACAGACCATTGTGGTCTGAAATACTTATTTGATCAACCAAATTTGAATGCTAGGCAAGCTAGATGGTTGGAATTTTTGTGTGAATTTGATTTTGAAATCAAACACATAAAAGAGAAAGAAAACAAGGTGGTTGATGCACTCAGCAGGAAAGTACATGAAATGCATGTGGCAGCGCTTAGCACTTGCCAACCAGATTTGAGGCAGCAGATTGTTAACCATATTGTTGAGGACGAAGTGTATGTGCATATAAAGGACAAATTGCAGCAACAAGACCTTGAAAACAAGTATGAAGGATACCATTTGGAAGAAGACGAACTTCTTACTTATAAGAATAGAGCCTATACTCCAAATGTGGCAGATTTGAGGAGGATTGTTATGGATGAAATCCATAAAGCTCCATACTTCGGTCACCCAGGATATCAGAAAACAATTGCTATAGCAAGAAAACATTATTTATGGTTGGGGATGAAGAAGGACATCGCTGAATAAATTTCTAGGTGCATGAAATGTCAACAGGTGAAGGTTGAACACCAACACCCAGCAGGTTTATTACATCCATTGCCAATTCCATAATGGAAGTGGGAAGTAATTTCCATGGATTTTATTACAGGTTTGCCAATGACGGTGAGACAACATGATTCCATCATGGTGGTGGTGGAAAAGTTAACAAAGGAAGCACATTTTATACCGGTTAAGTCCACACATAAATCCGATGCCATTGCAAATATTTTCATGAAGGAAATTTTCAGATTACATGGATTACCTAAGGCAATAATTTCTGATAGGGATACCAGTTGAACTTTAGTACCGCGTACCATCCTCAAACAGATGGGCAAACAGAAAGAGTAAATCAGGTGCTTGAAGACATGCTTCGCATGTATGTTATGGAAAAACCATCCAAGTGGGAGAATTATCTACACTTGGTAGAGTTTGCGTATAACAATGGGAAACAAGCATCATTGGGAATAAGTCCATATGAGGCTTTGTACGACAAAAGGTGTAGGACACCAGTGACTTGGGATAATCCAGTGAACAAAATTGTACTTCGGTCGGAATTGCTTGAGGAAATGGAACAAGAGGTTGCAAAGATCAGGCAAAATTTAAAAGCAGCCCAGGATAGACAGAAAAGCTATGCAGATAAGCTTAGAGTGTACAGGGAATTCAGTGTTCAGGATCATGTGTATCTTAGAGTGAGGCCAAGGAAGAGTTCATTGAATCTTGGGGGTTGTGCCAAGCTATCACCTAGATATTGTGGGCCATTTGAAGTTCTTAAAAGAATAGGGCCAGTTGCATATAGACTTGCATTGCCTGCTAGCACTAGAGATCATAATGTTTTTCATGTATCTTTGCTTAAGAAATATGTACATGATCCTAACCATGTGATTAATTGGGATGTGATCCAGGTGGAACCCGAGGGACAGTTCCAAACCAATCCATTTCACATCCTAGACAAGAAGGTAACATTGCTCCGGAACCGATCCATTGGACAGGTAAAGGTGCAATGGAGGCACTACGGTCCCGATGAGGCTACATGGGAGCTGGAGGATGCCATGAGAGTGGCATATCCATTTTTGTTCAATTTTGATGAGCACTGAGGACAGTGCTAATGTAAGGGGGAGGGGAATGTAATATCCTGATTTTGACCCTATTGCATTAAAATTGTAAATGATGTAAATATCGTTATTTAATCATGGTGAGGAGCTCAAGGACAAGGCCTTGCCATCGATTTAGCTTTGTATGTATCGGCATTAAAAAATAGATGCTTATGGTTCTTGTGTTGGACATGCACAATGTAAATTAATACATCATGTAAATACAAATTTTAATGAAATACCCGCAACTAGCTATGCAATGCAACAAAGAGATGGGGCATGATTTTTTATAAGGAATAGGGAGGGAAATTCTTCAAACCCTTGAGCCAATAGTGTTAAGCCAAATTTCATGAGAAAAATCGATAAACCATCAACTACCCATTTTGTCTTAGGCACCCAATCATTTAATTCTTCCAAGAGTTGGTTGAGGTAGTTAATGCCTTGGGAATGAAGAGGTATGGCAACCAATTTCGTGCATGGGCAAGCCATCAACCTGGGAATTCGTATTTTCGCTTCTTGGGCAAGAAAACACCAACAAAATGGTGCCCAAAGCCATTCTTCACCAAGGGAATTTGCTCTCTCACGCAGTCTGAGCTAGTTGGGGCTTTCCCCATCACGTTTTTGATCTTTTTCCTGCATTTTCCATGCCTGGGAACTCGTTTTTGTATTGCACAATGGCTAGGAGGAAGGGAGCCACGATTTTGGGGTTTATGGAGGCCGTTTTTGTCCCTTGAATGCCCATAAACGTTTTCTGGAAACAATTTTTCTCTCCCAGGGTTGATTCCCCAATTTCCATTTCGTTTTTGGTTGCCCCACGTTTTTCTGAAGCTAATGGAAACCCCTTTTTAGACATCCCACTGTAAAAATGTTTCCCTTCATGCCCAGCACTTGCACTTTTGTTGTTATGTGCATCTATGTTTTGGTTTGAACCTGTGAGCAAGAAATTTGGAGTGGAAGTGGACCAGAATTGGCTTGATAAACCTAGTGAGGAAGGTAACCTCTCAAGAAGATCAAAAGGGCTGGTTACTCTTCTATGCATACCTGGAAGAACACTAGAATGGGAGAGGGGGAGGTATGGCCTACGGGACTATGCAATAGTGAAGGGAATACTTCCTTGTTCCATGTGTGTAGGTATTGTGGGGACCAAGCTAGATAGATCTTGTAGAGGGCATCCATATCTATGTGGTTGAGCTCACTAGCTTAGCTATTCTTCCTTTCCATTGCCTTAGTAGCTTGATAAACCTAACTGTGGATTGGCTTGGCTGATTTTGGTGTATCTTGGCTATGTGTGAGTTTGTTGTTCCCTTTTCCTTGTAGAAATCATGCCCAGCTCAGGGGTGGCAATTGTGCTGAGAGATTTATGAGCACAATTGTCCTATGGTTGGGTGGAACGTTGCAACGGCATAGCTAGTTGCTCGGGACTACTATGTTTTAAGATAAGTACTCTCTTGTGTCAAATTCTGCAATGTATTTATTTAATGACTGTCATGAAAAAGTTGAATGTATGTTAAATATGTAGATGATTTTAATTCTGCTGTGTTTAATTACTATATGCATATGTATATGTCTTTTATTATCAATGAATTTTACTTAATGGATATGGGGCTAGATGCCCGGTTTTAGTGCCATGTTCTCTCCCTGTCTCGGTCTGATGGGAGGGGACTTGACATGAGCATCAGTAGTGATTTTAGGAAAATGTTCATCTGGGACATGTTCATCCATTGTTATGTTGTCAAGTAAATCTGTAACAACCTGGGAGCTTTCTGTGACTTCCTGCACAACAAGCACAGCAGTAGAGAAAGAACTTGTTGGAATCCTTTCATCTTACACATCACTATCCTCAATATTCAATGTAGGTATGGAAGATGTAGGAGTCTGAATCTTCTGCCTCTTTGCTGGGTTACTTACAACCACTACTTTGGCAGCATTGGATGGGTTACTTGCAGCAACCATTTGAACATCACTAGCTAGACCACTTGGAGCAACGACTTGGGTTTCAAGGATTGAAGTTATGTGTGCCAACTCTTTCTTCAACTCACCAGCTGACTGAATTAGGAGCTTCTTTGCCTGTTGAACATCCTCTACAAGCCCCTCAACTTTACCCCCATTCGGATATGTCAACATTAGAGGGGTAGAAGCCTTTTGTGTCTCTTTTTCTTCTCTTTCCTTTCTGACCTGTTGTTCCAGTTGCAGTTCCATTCTCCTGTAACTCAAAAACTTAGTTTTGAGCTCTTGTTGATACTGAAGAATGTGTCTATATTCCTCTTTTCTTTTATCCCTCACTAAGACTTCAGATAAAATATTCACTCCCTGATACATGGAGTCATCAGGGACATCTTGATGAACATAGTTTGTCTTCATGTGTTCTTGTTTGAAGTGAGCATCAAGGAATGATTTGGGGTCATGCATCCTTTTGGGAGAAAGTCCCAATTTCAAAGAATCCATTCTCCTTCCCAGTACTACAGCCCAAGTTGAAGCTGGAATGACCAAAGGCCCAAGATTTAGAGGAAATTTAGGCCATCCCCTCCTCTTAGGTCCAGTAAGCTTAGGAAATACCCCATCTATTACAGTCTGGAAGGATATCTCTTCAAGTAGCAACCTATTTGGGACTACCCTTGGCAGTAAATGCACTATATTGCTTCCCCAAATTCTGATATAAGAAAAGGCTTCTCCCACATACCAATCACCAAGTGTAGGGATTAAAGTTTTGGCATCGGGAGAAAAAGCAAGTGCATCTTCCCTGAATATTTGTTGGTAGATAGCACCAAAGAAATCGTCACATATATCATACAGCAAGGGAATAAAGTTGCTTTCCCACAAATCTGAACAGTAAATATGGACTGGGGGTGATGACAAGTTCCAATTCCATCCCATGGAGGGATATTGGAATTCTGAGCAGAAGGCATCAATCATATAGGCAGAATAAAAGAATTGTGGCTTCTTTGGTGTTTTTTTATATCGTTCAATGGTTGTCTTTAATTCTCCTGACAAGATGAAAAACCAAGGGAATGACTCTCCCATTGTAAGGACATGATGGGCTATAGGTGGCTATTCAGCTTTAAATACTGAGCAATTAGGAATACCATAAAGCCTACAGAGCATGGATGCCAACAGGTAATAAGGTTCCTTGAACCATGAAACCAGGTAAGAGTTATCGGCTCTGGGCATGAAATTTGTCGGTTTATTCATCCAAGACTTCACCATTTCATCAAAGTTATACCTAGTCTTAGCAGAGTCCAGGAATGCAACATTAAGAGTTTGGACGGTCAGTTTAAGGGCATATGCTCTAGTGAAAACGTAGTGACAAAAGGTGTCCAATTGAGCCCATGCACTTTCATTAAAAGAGCAGTTCTTAGGGTTGGCATGGTCAAGAATCCATTTAACTGCGTATGTGTAGGGAAGAATAGCAAGTCTAGCAGCAATGGCATGTAGCTGTGAATTCCTAATCTTCTCATAAGCAGGTCGGGCCGGTCTTCGAAAATGAAAATGATAAATTCTGGGCCGTAGGATTAAAACAGATCAACGGCTGAGATCCAATTAAGTGGGATGCGGAAAGAAAGTTGCAAGCATTTATTTAGCAAATATATACATCCTTTCAGCAATATGCAATCCGCAATTGCGGGTTGCGGGTTGCGGAATTGCAACTCTAAGTATTAACGAAACAAATTTTTTTGTAATCTGCAATCCACAATTGTGGGTTGCGGGTTGCGGAAATGCAAACCACACTAATCAATATAATGACGCTTCCGCAATCTGCAATCCGCGATTGTGGGTAGAGGGTTGCAGAAACGCAAGATGCGAACTTATTATTCAAACAATTTTCGCAATCCGCATTTGCGGGTTGCGGAAATGCAAAACGCAAAACTATTTACAAAGTGTTCCCACAATCCGCATTGCGGATTGCGGGTGCAAACAACCATAATTATTTAAAAATCAATTCCGCATCCACAAATCCGCATTGCGTATTGCGGGTTGCAGAACGAAAATGTTTCAAAACCAAAAACCAAGCTTCTGCAATCCGCATTGTGGATTGCGGGTTGCGGAAAGAGTTACCTTTTTGCGAAAATCAAAGCTTTCCACAACTCACAAAAACACACAAAATCAAAAGAAAATTTTCAAAGGGAAAATTACTAACTGAATCAAATCATAACGAAGCAAATAAAGCATGATGAAAAACCCCAAAATGACCATGGAATTTAATCATTACCTTTGCATATAAAAATCTGGGGCTCCCATGTTTTCTTGAAAACATGGGATCTATTGTACCTACAACAAACCCCAGATATAAAGAAAGAGTGAAAGCAGAAATTGATAAAATGCTCAAGGTAGGCATCATTGAACCAGTAGAAGAGTCAGAATGGATAAGTCCCATGGTGATTCAAGACAAGAAAGCTAAAGGCTAAATCAAAATTTGTGTGGATCTCAGAAAATTGAATGATGCATTTGTACATGACCTGTTTCCTATGCCATTTACACATGAAGTAATAGATAATGTAGGAGGACAGGAAGCATACTCTTTTACTGATGGATTTTCAGGCTACCTTCAGATCAGAATTGTTGTGGAAGACAGGCACAAGACTACATTTACTACTGAATGGGGATCATTTCAGTACATTGTTATTCCTTTTGGATTGAAGAACGCACCTGCTATCTTTTCAAGAGTGGTTGTAGCTGCATTTAAGGATTATATTCATAAATTCTTAGAAGTTTACTTTGATGACTACACAGTATTCGGTCTTCTAAATAACCATCACGTGAAATTAAGATGATGTTAGTAAAGTGTA
This sequence comes from Larix kaempferi, assembly GCA_027924585.1. Classification (NCBI taxonomy): domain Eukaryota; kingdom Viridiplantae; phylum Streptophyta; class Pinopsida; order Pinales; family Pinaceae; genus Larix; species Larix kaempferi. The sequence goes on from BSBM01000211.1 coordinate 361,100, forward strand.
GACAGTATCAGATTTCCTTGAACTTGAAGAAGTGTGTCTTTTGTGTTCCTTATGGTATTTTATTGGGACACATAGTCTATAAACAAGGATTGATGGTTGATCTAGCGAAGATAGCGATCATAGTAAACCTACGAGCGCCTAATTCAGTTAAGTAGATACGCACTAAATTGGGGCACACATGATATTATAGAAAATCCATTAAAGGATATGCACATATAACTGCGCCTATGGAGAAACTATTGAAAAAAGAAGTGAATTACAATTGGACTGAATATTTCCAAAGAGGATTAGACACACTGAAAGAGAAGATGGTTACAGCGCCTATTCTAGTCTTTCCTGACTAGAACAAGCCATTTCATGTACATGTATATGCTTCATCTATAGCACTTGGCATTGTACTAGCAAAACCGGGTGATGGAGGTATCGACCATCCCATTGCATTTTCTAGTAGAAAGCTATCTTCAACAGAAAAGAATTACACCACAATAGAGAGGGAAGGCTTAGCTATGGTGTACGCATTGCAGAAATTCACACACTATTTGCTAGGTTCGCACTTTTGCATGTCCACTAACCATTCAGCTTTGAAGTACTTGGTCAATAAGCCAGTGTTAGGGGGGAGAATATGCAGATGGATCTTAATTTTTCAGGAATATGATTTCGATATCATAGTGAAGCCAGGAAGATTGAACGCAGGACCCGATCATCATTCAATAATAGAGTCAGGAGAAGAACCTAATAATTTGGAGGACAATCTACCAGATGCGTAGTTGTTTTCTATTCACATAGCAGATGACTACTTCAGAGACATTGTAGAATTTATAACTACAGGGTTAGAACCTGTAGAACTTACTACACAGCAGAAGAAACTGTTAGTGGTAAGATCAATTGATTTTACCCTGATTGCAAGATAATTATACAAATTGGGACCAGATGAAGTATTGTGTAGATGCGTAATGGAACATGAGAGAACCATTATACTTGTTGAAGCACATTCAGGAGTATTTGGAGGAAATTACGCAGGGAAATCTACTGCATAGAAGATTTTAAGAGTAGGACTATGGTGGCCTACTATACACAAAGTTTGAAAGGAACATTGCAAAATTGTGATGTATGCCAGAGAACAGGAAATCCATATCATAGAGATGAGATGTCATTGATGCCACAATTGACATTACAAGCCTTTGATAAATGGGATATTGATTTTGTGGGACCTATTAACCCACAAGGGTAGAGAACTGGCTCGAGATACATTATTACAGCTATAGATTATCTAACCAGATGGGAAGAAGCAAAACTAGTGAAGGAATGTAGCACAGTTACACCAGCGCAGTTCATTTTTTAGAACATATTGACAAGGTTTGGATGTCCAAATATTCTAATGAGTAGTCAGGGAACCCATTTCCTGAACAAAAATATTGAATCCCTGACAGAAGAATTTCAAATCTACCATCAGAAGAGTACACAATATCATCCACAAGCTAATGGAACTGTAGAAGCATTTAATAAAGTGTTGGAAAATGCATTAACCAAGGTATGCAATATAAACAGGGATGATTGGGATCTCATAATACCAACAATATTCTGGGCATATAAGACAACTTGTAAAAATTTGACAGGCCATACACCTTTCAAGTTAGCATATGGATAGGAAGTTTCCATGCCCATGGAATACATAGTACCAAGCTTGAGAATTGCATCATTTACAGACATGGTTGATGCTGAGACAATGGATGAAAGACTATTACAGTTAATTGGACTGGAGGAAGACCGCTTCATTGCAGGCTTTAACCAACAAGTGCAGAAAGAAAGAGAAAAGGTATGGCATGATAGACACATCAAGCACAAGTTCTTCCAGTTATGAGACCTTGTTCTCCTTTATGATAGCAAATTTATGAAATTTCCTGGAAAATTCAGAATGCATTGGTTAGGACCATACATTGTCAAACATGTTACTAATGGTGGCGTAGTTCAGTTAGCCACATTACTAGGAAAAAAATTGCAAGGACTTGTCAATGGGAGTAGATTAAAGCCTTATAGGGATGGCCCTACTCCTATAGGTAGATTTTAAACAACGCAATAAAGTTTAAGTGTCAAGTACAGTTGAAATTGGAAACTAAAACAGAGAAGAGAGTCTGCACACAACAATTTTGTTATATGTGAAGTCGACAAAATTTGAAGATGTGCTGCAAAGCACACATAGAAAGTCAAGTTGTGAAGTTCAATCAAAAGAAGAGAAATTTGAAGTGAGCCTCACCACTCACCTAACCGTCAGCGGAGCTAGAGAAAAATATTCATTACAGTTTTGTTCAGAAACTAGCCATTACAGTTTGGCTCGGAAACTAGCCATTATACAATAATTTTGGGAAACCGGATTTTTCCACTTTAAGGCATATTTTTCCGTTGAAGACACATTTAATAAAATGAAAGGACCAAGATCTAAGCAATATTTGGCCAATGGACATAGCATTTAATGTTAACTTAGTCCTTTTTGGGTGTGTCTTAGTGAAGTTGTGGCTATAAATAGTAAAGATCGCATAGTTATCGGTTTTACCGTGACTTTTAATTTTTACCACGAGTGATTTCTGAGTTTTTACCAGTTAAGAATAGAGCATTCCAACAGTATATGTCTGAGCAAGAAAGTATATAGGAGATATTAAGAAAATTCCAGCAGTCTGGTTTAGAAGCAGTAATGATGACTCTCGTAAAGAAAGCAACTCAAGAGAAAGGTGGAACCTCTAGAGCCTCACCTCGGCATGCACCAGAACAGAAACAGAAGGATAAGCAAAAAGCTACAGAGCAAGAGAAACCGAAGCCAGCATAAATTCTGAAAGAGTATCCACCAAAGCGACCTCACGGGAGGCCGATTCTGCTAATACCCGAGTAAATCCCATCACGAAGAGACAATGCACCGATAGTCATACTAAAGAAGAATCTGCAATATGATATCTCGTTGTCGCCGATGTCAAGTCATGTTCGGGAGAAGGAGAATTTGTTAGGAAAGATTCTCGAATGCAAGTTCGCAAATCATGATTTGTTGCACGCAACTAAGTATCCACAATTTTAGACGGATCAATACATGTGTAGACACTATGATGAAGCCACTAAGCAAACAACAATTCAGGCACAGGACTGGATTGCGCCATTGCAATCCTTAGGATTGCTGAATTTACTAATAATTCTGCATTTTGACCGAAGTCCAGAGCTTATAGCAGTTGTGCATACATTGTTGTCATGCACCCGGCAGGGATACTTGTGGTTAAACAGCAATATCAATATCAACATTGACCTCATCTACATAATTACGCACTTGAGAAAATGAGGCATTGACCCTGCAACAGAATTCGTAGGAAAGAATAAAGACAAAGAACTCGCAAGGAGAATGAAGAGAATTCGGCTTGGTAAAAGGAACCCATGGCTATCAAGCGAAAAATATTAAGGATGTTGCCATGTGGTTCACAGTAAAACTGCTCGCAGGAAAACTACTAAGGAAATATAGACCGACAGAAGTGTCGGCCGATGTGATCTCCTTAGATGCTAAGGCTAAGGATGGACTACAATTCAACTGGGCAAGTTACCTTTTGAACGAATTTCTAGATGATGTAGCGGATGCGCAAGACAATGGCTATCAGTTTCACTATAGCTGGTTGATAGTCCTGATCACATTCGTGGGCTGGAAAGAGCCAAAGTACCAATAAAGTGTACCGGTGTTCGTTGGAGACTACCGTGGACCTAGATATGCGAACATGTGGAGTAATTCAAGGCCAGAAAGACAAAGAGTGAACAATGTGCAGTTGCACACATTTTATGGTAAATTATGCGAAGTAATCAGGCGTACTTTGTGTATTCCTAGGGGAATAACAACATCATATATCTGAAATATGAGATTAAAAGCGGGCCTCCACTTTATCTTCATACATCCTAGAGAACCAGCAAACCCAGAATGGTATGAGGGTCAGTGTCAGCTGGATGCGCAGAAGATTGACCCCATCATTGAAGATTGGCCGCCCAAATGGAAAACTAATGCACCAAAGGCTTTGATCATGACATCTGAGGAAAGCATCAATGAAAGCGACAACCAATAGAAAGATTAAGAACAAGAACAGCAGCAAACTGGTGAATTTCCAGAAGGAGATAAGAGGGATAACCCCGACACAGATATGTCAAAGGGACCAAAAAGAAAGAAGAAGAAAGCAAGTAAGACTCCACTCGATGTGAAATTGCATGATGATGATTATGACTGCATCGCATCCAGATTCCACGAACATATTGAAGAGACCCTCGCAATAAAAGACAGTAAGAAAGAGAAACTTCAAGCAAGCATGGTAGAGAGCATTGCAGAACTGAAAATTATGATGGCAAGAGTAGAGCAAGTCCAGAGATATCTAATAAGGGAATTAAAATCCGAAGACAGATCAGAGGAGTCAAGCCGAAGAAAAAGAAAAGTGCCTACACTAACGATGCGACCTCGGTTAGTCTTCATATAGCCGACAAACGTGATATTCCCATCTGATGAAATCACTGAAGGTGCAAAGCAGCTCGCACACTTGGATATTAATGTGGGAATGTTACCCATTGAAAGACTACATGATCTACATCTGCAGGTTGTAGAAGAAATTAAAGATAGAAATATGATCTCATACAACTAGCACCTCAAGCTAGAAGAAAGTTATAAATAGTTGGGGAATGAATGCAAAGCGAAGACCAATGAGCTAGAAAATGCTCATGAGAAGCAAAGGAAGCTGAAGAAGGCCATAGCAGAAGTCTGTGCGAATATCCCAGACTTCAAAGAAGAACTTGAAGTGAAAGAAACCATTTTTAAGATTGGTGCTACAGTAGACAATCTCAAAGTAAAAATGCAAGATATGGATATTGGTTACAAAGAAAATATTGTTGACTTAGAGTCAAGGAAAAAACCTGGCACTCCGCTAAAATTAAAGGAACCAAGGGCTAAAGAACTGAAGGCTTCAACAGAGAACATCTCCGCAGAAGTTGCGAGGTGTCAAGACTTGTTAGAAGAAGTGACTAAGTCATGGGCCATGCTGCAAGAAGACCCGGACTTACAGAAAATTCAGGATGAAGTCCAAAAAAATTAGAAGGACCTCGACAGAATGAATGTGGCTATGAAGGATTTACCACCAAGGCAAAGAATACAGAAGTTCATAGATACAAAGGAGCTTCATAAATAATTGAAAACATTAAGGGAAAAGGAAGCTGAAACTTCAGTGAAGTTACAACCTATGCAAGAAGAGGATTTGGAACTCTCTGAAGAGATCGAGATGAAGTTGTAAGAGATTCGCACGACAGAGAGCACAGTGAATGACCAAATGCAAGAACCAATATCCACGATGTTGCTCGACACGGTGAAAGAATACGAGCAAGAGACTAAGGAGTTTGTTGCGAAGCTGAGTGCAACATATCAAGAGTTTGCAGCGAAGATGAACACCCCGAGTACTGCAAAGTCAAAGAAGCCTAGTGTAAGTGGCTCGGGGACGAGCCAAAAGTAAGTCTTAGGGGCATGTTGGGCGCATCCCAAGTAAAGGAAGTTTTGAATGCAAAGTACAATTAGGCGAGGCCTAACATTGACCAATTTTGGAGATAAGCGGCTCCGCGAATCTCGGGCAGAGGGTATGGAGTGAAGTACATTCAACAAGAAATAGCATGTTTCCTTAGTAAAGACAAAGTAATAAGGACACCCAGAGGTGGTTGAACCAGTGAAAAGCCTAGCAGTGACCTGACTGCTACAAGAGCATAAAGTAAAGAAGCGGAATGGTGTAAAGGACATGCCACTACAAAATTCGGAACTACGCTGTCATAGAAAGCGTCAGATTCAGAAGAAGCGGCGTCGAAGGGACAGAGAAGTTAATGCTTAGCATGGTCTACAGGAGAACCACGCAGGGTTTTTGGGTTTTGGGTACTATGGGGGTTGGCCCATAGTTATTGTAATATGTGACCTTCAGGCACATCTATATATAAGGGTATTTTTGGATGAGGAAGGGTTACGACATTATAGGATAGTTGGTTCTGGGTTGATTGTTAGATCTAGACTGAGAGAGAACAGACTCTACAGCTAAGTGTGTAGATATATGATTATAGAGAAGATTCTATAGTTGAGTGTGGAACTGTTACCCTTCCAAGTAACAAAAGAACAGTTCATGTGGACGTAGCTCCCACCTGGGGGTTGAACCACGTAAATCTATGTGTTATGTATGATTTTATGGCATGTTTGGTGTTCCTGTTATGATATGTTTATGTATTTGCTTTCATGTGTATGAGAATGGAAATCATATGTTAAGTAACCGCAATACATGTGTATGAACGTTGCGCAATAACACTAAGTATGATGAATGCGTAGTTAACCGGTAAAGATAGCAGTGATTCAGCGTAGTTTTGTAGGTTGTTGGTAACTACGAAGTGTGAAGTCATCTGTTTATGTTGTCTCGTTAAGGATATTTTAAACAAGGAATGTGTTGTGAGTTCATTAACCACATCCACACATCGCCACGGTTGCAAAAACTTGATTTTGTAACCCCCCATACTTCGCTTCAGGTGAGACTTCATCCTGTTTACAGGTTGGTTCTGAAAGGGCCAGCAAAAGGGGTTTTTTGTGTCTACAATAACTTCGTCGAACCCAGGTCATCCCAAGCAGACCAACAAATTGTGCATGCTTTGGTGGACAGAACAACAGTGTATCTAAAAATAATGAAAATTGTTTCTCCATAGCTGGAATGCCCATTGTTTCCAAATGCAGTGTACAATCCATCCAAGCGATATTGTGTGAAACAGTTAATAATGAAAAATAAATTTTCATATTAACATGAACCTGATCAGGGATTGTATCCTAGTATTTTACTAATAAAAATAGTCAATTGGGGTGCAATGTTTGGCAGTGTCAAAAATTAGAGCTATCTTAGCAATTATTGTGTGCAGAGTATGTTTTTGCAGGAATGATTTTGATCTGTAAACCATTTGAAAAGAACATAAATTGTACAAATTCATTATCACATAAGTGCAAGCACACAAATATTGTTTCACAATTTGTGATGCATCCTACTAGTTGATGATGTTTATATGAATTAATTAGGAATATTGGCAACAACTAGAAACTTAACCTACTACTGAAATTTCCAATCAACAATGTAATTAGGATAAACAAAATCGAAGTTTTATTACTTGAGGATGATCTCCCTAGTAGATATGAAACCTATTTGATTATTGTAAGAGACATGTGGTCTTCCTAGACGGAGCAAGCTTCATTGGCTAGAACATCTGCTTTATTGCTATGATCCCTACAGGTGTGATGGAAATTGCAGGTAGTGAAACATTTCTCCATTCCATAAATTAGAGTGATTCCTTGTGAGCACAAGCTATGTTGTTGAGTTCCAACCTGAGTTTCATAAATCTATGGATTTTTCATCATAAACATCAAACACATATTTGTAATGCTAGGAGTTAATATGGGAGAGCGATTCTTAAGGAAGTAGAACATATGCATTTAGACCCACAATAGGATCCAACCTCAAAAAAAAATTTATCCATTTCATGGGTTCCATGTGAAATTCTAAATCACAGCAGATCATGGAGCTAAGTATACTTCACAGAGAAATAATGAGCAGAAAAGATGAATTACAGTGAAAATTGCAGTAAAAATGAGCAGACAATTAATCATACATGAGAACTCATATAGGAACAGAATAGTGTGTAATGATCCAATAATCAGTATAGTCAACAATGATGTTACAATGGAGATAATTCGAATCTCCTCGAATAATTCGAGTCTCAGACTATCTAGCATAGGAATTGTCACCACTAGAGTGTTTCGGAAGACCCAAACTTAGCTCAGCTGAACCTAAACTCAGTTAACTGAAGACACTGTTAGTTAACTGACCAAAAGGTGCGCATTAGTGAGTTTTTCATGAAAATCACTCAGAAAAAGGCACATGAGGCCACAAACAGTGGCAATCGGAGCATAAACCCCCCACAAGAGTTATCTAACTCAGGTGGACTGAACCGGATCACTGAGTAGGCTCCTAAAATGTAGGGAACTCACTCTGGTGGTCCTAAAATGATGCATGCAGCGTGCATTAGGTGGCTAATGGGTCCTAAATGACATTTGCACACCACTAGGGGGGGAAATGACATCATCAACTACTAGGAAAAATAAAATAATTCTAAGTACGACAAGGATGGAGTATTAATTATCCTAACACACCCCCTTAATCCAAACTTGGACATCTCGGGCCCTGGTTACTAAGACCAAAGGTCACCTATACAATCAAATAAATGATAATAATAAAAATTCATGAAACTAAGGAAATGGGGGAAAACCTCATGGGAAAAATAACCCCCCTCAAAAATGAACAGTAGGAAACTCAAACAGCCTTCACATGTGCAAAAACTTTGTGAGTGAAATAATTTGTAAAAATGTAGGCAATCTACTCCTATGTAGGATAGTAATGCAGGTGCTAGATATGGATATGGATATGGATCTGGATCTACTCCTCTGAGGTACCTCCCACTGTGTCGAAGCTGTATTTTCCAAAACAAGTCTTTCAAAAACCGTCTTTGCTACTGGAGCGAATGGTTCATTGTAGTCCAAATCATGAACCCTTGAGTACCCTTTTCAACCAACTAATATTTGAACTTGGTTGTAGATCCATCATGGCAAGTCTCTTTGAAATATTGTGGATCAGACCCCACCATCATGTAGCACCTCTCTGAGAGAAGTGAATTTGTATGACATAGTGCGAGGTTTGCATGATACTGAGATTTGTTTGTTCTATAGTCAAATTGATCCCCAACTATGTTCCCATCAGCTTCAAGGACTTCATGAGCCCATATTGGCCTTGGTTATGGATTGGGAGAAGGTACTGAATCTGGATCTAGATATGTTTGAACTTCATACTCAACATCAAGATCTTTGTCCTCGTCTTCATTAGAAGAAACATCATCCTAATTTTTATCAGATGCCAATGGAATAGGCAGATAGTATGGAAAAAAGTGAGAGAATTCATATGCCTTTGAGGCATGGTTTGCAACCCCTTTCACTATAATCTTCCCAGAAGAGATCTCTACAATCACAATTGTGTCAGGACCAAAGGAAACTTTCTTCGGTGAACCTGTGTGAGTCATCTGATAAACAGACAACAAATTTGCTGACAAAGAAGGCACAAATAGAACATTTTTTAACTTTCCATGCTCTAGTTGTATTGTGCCCTTCCCTACAGCAAAGATCTTAGAATCATCTCCCATGTGAGTACTAGGACCATCATTGAGATCCAGAGAAGAAAATGATTCTTTGGAGGAAACCATGTGGTTGGAGGCTCCAGAATCTATGAGGAAGGCTTGTGATTGTGAGAATCCAGCCTTTAGTGCATGGCATCTCTCATGATAATTTGTCTCACTTCCAGAATCAGTATCTCTTGCGCCTTCTAGGAGGTCAATGTTGTGTTGTTCAAGAATTTTGGTCATTTTATCTATCTTCTTCTTCATGCATGAACTCTCTAGATGGTTTCCTTTCTTGCAATAAGATCACTTGGCCTTCTCAAACCTCTGTTGCTTATCCTTCTTGGAGCCGGAGGCACCTTTCGATGGACTAGACTTTGCATTATGCTTGGATTCAAATTGCTTCTTCTCTTTACCTTCTTCTTCCCTTTTGCATTCACACTTTTTGACTCCCCGGCCATAAGAGCCTGATTTTTGGAGGCTTGCAAATCGCCCATTTGAATCAGTTTGTCTCATTATTGGATGAGAGATTTGGTGAATGCATCTAAGGAGGGAATTTTCCAGTTGGGGATTGACAATATCCCTGAAAAGAATGTAGAAACAAAAATGGAAAATTCTGTAATACCCCTATTTTGACCCTTGGGGTTTATTGGCTTCAATGTAAGTATTGTATAGAATGCAGTGTGTGTTTTCCCTAGTGTGGAGATCAAGGCCAAGGCCCCACTAGAGGATGTTCAGGTTTTATTTGCATAGGCAAGTATTTGACAGTTTGATTATCCATGTGTTGTTAAGCCATGAGAGAATGTAAATGATGTAATTATTAAATATTGCAATGAAATATCAAGAAAATTGGCTAAGGAGGAAACCATTGAGAAGGGTCCATGTGTATCCACTAGGGAGAGGTGATGGGGTTATGGGATTGGAACCCATGCTGCTACATGTCCAATTGTGAACCCATTTGACTCCCCATGCTGACATTAATGCTACTGTAAGAGGGTGGTTGAGAAAACCATTCCATGAATTCGATTGAGTATGGAGCGGCCTTACGAATAAGTATGGCAAGGTATGGCTCGGTTTTTCCTTCTCCCTTAAGCCACTCTACACCTGGGAATTCACTCACTCTGATCGCTATCCCATTGTTGACCAACGATCTCAGTCATTCATGCATTTTTGGAGAGCCGAGCTAAGGAGAAAACAAGAGAAAATTGGGAGTCTATGTAAGCTAAATTAGCAGAGCCGAGAACACAAAGAAACCCTGTGTAGGAAGTGAAGCCGGTTGGGGAAACCCTTAGATCAGACCCTGAGCTGAATTATAGAGTGTGTGAAGCTTAGTGAAGTTGTGAGAACACCCAGATCTGTTGCAGAAGACCAAGTTGCAGGGGAGAGCTTAGGCTGTGACCCTAAGAATAACCCAGCTTGAATAACAGATAAGGTCAAGCATAGGGTTGGATCTACTTTATATACCCAATGAAGGATGAAAGTATTAAGAAAACAGCAGTTGTACCTTCATATACCCACCCTGAAGAGCACTGGAGGGAAGGGGCCTTAAGGGACTGTGCAACAGAGAAGAGGGCCTTCCTTGTGTTGGGTGAGGTAGGTAATGTGGATGCCATGTTTGCGGAGTAAACTGAGATGCATGTAGCTTTGTGGTTGAGCGCACTGGCTTAGCAGCATCCTCCTTATTTCCCTTGTATGCTTGATAAACCCAAATGTAGGTTGGCTTAGCATTGGGATGGAACCTTGACTGTGAGAGAGCCCATTAGCCCTCCTTAGTGGATACACAACCCAGCTTGGGGGTGGTTTCTCAGCTAAAAGAGTATAGGCTGGACAGAGACCTAAGGTTGGGTGGAAAGTTTCTATCACTTAGCCAGTTGCTTGGGAAGCTTCATTCCAAAGATAATTGTTCCTTGTGGTGTTTAAATGATGATATTTCATGTGTTATGTTATGATTATTATGTTCAAGTTATTGATTGAATGATTACATGAAATTGATCATTATGGAGCTATGTATAAGCCTGAGTATGAGGATGAATTCATGTCTAAATGCTTCATCATTTTCATGAGTGTAATGTATGGATAACCTTGCAGGTCGTTGATGTGTTGAGTATCTTAGTTTCATAATATGTGTTTATTTATGCATTGCATTCACCCTTGAGAAGGACTGCTTGACCTCATCTGGACTTAGGGAAAAAAGTGAATAACCCCCTGCTATGTTTCATGACCCTCTGTGGGTCAAGTGAAGGGATAAACCATGGAAGAGGGAAAATAGAGTTCCCAACATATGGTTAAGGAAGCATTGTGGGAGTTTGAAGCAAAACTTTAGTTGGATAAATGGAAAGTTTAGAGTGCTTAGATGGGGTGGGGATCACACCAGTGGATAGAGCTCTCCAAGAGATTTCCAAAAGTACCATCCTTGTCCAATTTGGACCAAGGATGAGGGAGTTATCACCCTTAGAATTTTGCAGGTGAAGTGGATGGTGCAGGGGTATTTGGTTCCGACCTTCCACATCCGCAATGCAGATCTCGGAGGTCGGGAACTGACCATTGGGTTGCGCGGCTAGACTTCTGCCTTTCCTCATCCGCAAAGCAGATTGCGGATTGTGAAAGTCAAAATGGAAAACTCCATGGGATGGTGCATGGGATTTCTGACTTTCTACATCTGTAAAACGGATTGCAAAATGCGGAAGTCGGAAAGTCGATTTATGCGGGTCGGCGCATTGGATTTCTGCATTTCCGCATCTGCAAGTGGAGTGTGGAATACAGATTGCGGGAGGTGATTTTTCCTGGATTCGAAATAATTTTTTCCAATTTCCAACATCCACAATGCAGGTTGCGGATTGCATAATTGTGGAGGAGTAAATTCTCCGTGACGACGATTTGAGGACTCAGAATCCTGAGTTGCGCATGTGGATTGCGGAATTGCGGAAGGCGAAAGGGTAAATTTTGAGGCTGTGAATTGACTTACGAATTCTGACTTCCTCATTGTGGATTGCGGAATTCGAGAGCGCCAATTCACCAGGGAGGCGGATTTGGAAATCCGACATCTGAATCCCGACTGCGGATTGCGGGAAGGAGGTTGCAGGTTGCGGATCAGATCCCATTGTGGCTGTGTGTAAAATGGAAGAGATTTATTAAAAAAAAATATTTCAGTGGGTCTCCCATCACCTCTGAAGGGCACCAGGGAGGTTCGGGGACATGACAGAGTGGTATCAAAGCTCAATTTGCAGCACTGGGGTTGCTTGGGCTTATGCACGAATGAGTTGCAGGCAGAATGGCACCAAGGGCGTGGTTTTATTAATTAATTTATATTGTTGATTGTTTCCCGAATGAGTAATTCCATATTTGAATTTATGCTTGTGTGTTATATGCGTTCTTATGTCTAATAAATGCCTCTGTGATGCACAGTGATTGCAGTAGTGGTAAGTTGAATCGTATAGCAGGGCAACGTACAGAGAAAGCGAGAAAATGTTGATGTATATGTAACTTCGGAATGTATTTCATCAGTATATTATATGTATATTTATTGTACCCTTATAAGAGATGTGTTATTCCTCTATAAGGAAGTGTCGTCATGTGGATTGACAAGTGTCGCAAGTGTGTGTACTTGCCGATGGGTTATTAGACCACCTTATGGGGTCGGCCCTAATTAATATATAATATAATGTGGATGTACTCAAGTAGACAAGTCGGCCCCAGTAGGTCACTGGGCAAAAAGGTGAGTATAAATAGAGATAGGAGATCTCTATTTTACTCACTCGGAAAAGTATTTATCTCTCTCTCTGGAAAGTGGCGCACTAGTGAGGAGGAGGAGGATCATCTGCTAGGAGACTATCTCTGTATTATTTGGTTGTATTTTGGTTGAGCCATTGCTCTCTCTATCTCTGAGGAAGTTTGTGGGGTTTTTCACCTTAGGGTTTTCCCCACGGAAACTCTGTGTCTCTTGTCTCTATGCTTTTGATTCTTGTGATGCTTGTGATGCTTGTCATATTATGATTGCCATGCATTGATATACTGTAGATGTTATTCTCTCAGCAAAGATCCTATAGTATTGTGATTTAATACTGAAAATTTAACATGGTATCAGAGCTTAACTGAGAAGAAGACATTTTGCAGTGTCGGAAGCTTGTATTGCTTGTTTATTGGGTTTCTCTCCACAGATTTTTGAAATTCAGTATAGTAGATTGGATCTACTCATCAAGGCGCATCTATCTGTCCAATCAGAATTCAGTTCCGAGCATTTTCAGATTTGGCCCTAAAAATTAGGGTTTCCACAAAAATAGGAATTTCTGGAAACTGAAGGTACAGCTGGAAGCTCCTTGCAAAAATCGAAGGTTTGAGCTTTGGATCGAGATTTTTGGCTGGGTAGATCTCCGGGAAACTCAAACCCTAATTCAGGGCTCTCCCCAGTGAACCCGGGAGGACAAAAAGGCAATTTTGAAGGGCAAGACTTTGCTGATCTCAAATTCTGAATGTACTAGGCTGATCAGCTCTCCAAGGCGCATCTTTCTATCCTTCCGGAATTTTGAAATTCACTTTTTGAATTTTTAGGGTTTCACTGACAAACCCTAATCCGGGACCAGATCCAGTTTTCAGCACTTCAAGTGGTAAGTTCTAAATCTTTTCTATTTCCATTTGAAGTACTCTTAAAGATGTCTCTTCACACCAAGCTTGAGGATAAGCTTGAAGGGGCTGATAACTTCCGAGCCTGGAAGTATAGGATTGGGCTAATCCTGGAAGAGAATGAGTTGGACTCATATGTGAAAGAAGACATCCCTATCCCAGAGGATGAAGAGGCCAAGGCATTGCACAAGAAGAACTTGGTCAAGGCAAAGAGAATCATTGCTGATTCTATCAAAGACCATCTCATACCCCATGTGTCTTCTCTCAAGACACCCAAGGAGATGTTTGAATCCTTGACCAAGCTATTTGAAGGAAAGAACATAAATCGGAAGATGACCCTGCGGAACCAATTGAAAGCAGTAAAGTTTCAGAATGGAGAAACCATTCAATCCTATTTTTCAAGGGTCTCTCAGATCAAGGAACAATTGGAAGCAGTAGAAGAAATGGTGGAGAATGGTGAAGTGGTGATGACCACTCTAAATGGCCTACCTAGGTCATGGGATTCCTTTATCCAAGGAATTTGTGCAAGGAAGAAGTTGATCTCCTTCAGTAGACTTCGGGAAGAATGTTCTCAAGAAGAAGCTAGACTTATAGCTCGTGAGGAAAAGATGGGAGGAGAAGATCAAGCTCTTGCAGCTCACACTAAAAGAAGTAAATCCAAGAAGGAATCATCTCATAATAGAAGATTCTCTCACCATCATCATTATCAGAAAGATAAGAAAGAACTCAGATGCTTCACTTGCAATGAGAAGGGACATTTTGCTTCAGATTGTCCCAAGAAGAAGAAAGACAACAACAGTAAGAAGAAGAAGGGCAGCAAAAGAAGATTTCATGCTCATGCTGCCGAAGATGATGAACCCCCAAAGAAGAAGGCTAAGGCAGAAAGCAGTAGTGATGATGACTCATCAAGTGAAGAAGAGTATGTTTTAATCTCTGCACTCACTGGTACCATCTCCCATGGTTGTAATGATTGGTTGATTGATAGTGGGGCTTCCAAACACATGACTGGGTTCAAGGAATCTTTTATGAACCTTTTTGAACATGAATCACCTCATAAGGTGAAACTTGGGGATGATTATCAATATCCAATCAAAGGAAGTGGTGAAGCTTCTTACAACCTAGATTCTGGAAAATCTCTGAAGATGAAGGAAGTCCTCTATGTACCTGGACTCAAGAAAAACTTACTCTCCATCTCTGCTTTAGATGCAAAAGGTATGAGGGTTGCATTTGTTGATGGCCAAGTACTAATGTGGCCAAAGGGAAAGACCATGGATGATGCAGTAGTGATTGGAGAGCAAGAGGGAGGCTTGTATAAATTGAAGGGACAACCTGAACATGCCATGGTACATGAATCCATGGAGCCAAGTGAACTTTGGCACAGAAGACTTGCTCACATGCACTATAGGGCACTTCCAATTGCAAGCAAGGCAGTAGAAGGTCTTCCTGAAATCAAGACCAAACATGAAGGTGTTTGCAAAGGATGTGCAAAAGGAAAGAACACTAAGAAGGCTTTCCCAAGCAGTGAAAGCAAGGCAAAAGACATTCTGGAAATCATCCACTCAGATGTATGTGGTCCTATGTCATCTAGCTCCCTGAGTGGGTATGTTTACTATGTATCATTTATTGATGACTTCTCTAGGAAGACTTGGGTATACTTCTTGAAGGGCAAAGATGAGGTGTTTGATAAATTCAAGGAATTCAAAAACTTGATGGAGAATCAAACTGACAAGAAAATCAAAACATTCAGATCTGACAATGGTGGAGAATTCACCTCAAATGACTTCAAGAAGCTTTGCAGTGATTCAGGGATTAAGAGGGAGTTGACTGCTCCATATAATCCTCAACAGAATGGAGTTGCAGAAAGGAAGAACAGAACTATCATGGAAGCAGCAAGGGCAATGTTGCATGACCAGGATCTTCCCATGCATCTTTGGGCAGAAGCAGCTAGAACAGCTGTATATGTGCAGAATAGAACACCCCACAAGATATTGGACAACAAGACACCAGAAGAAGTCTTTTCTGGTAAGAAACCTGAAGTCAGCCATCTCAGAATATTTGGTTGTCCAGTATACACTCATGTCCCAAAGGAGAAGAGGACTAAACTAGATCCTTCAGGAAGGAAGGGCATCTTCGTGGGTTATAGTGAAAGCTCGAAGGCTTACAGAATATATTTTCCAGGGTTCAAGAAGATTGATGTCAGCAGGGATGTAACATTTGATGAGAATTCAGCATTCATCAAATCAAGAAAGGCACCTATCGAAGTATATGAAGAACCTAAGGAAACAAGATTTCAGGACACTACGATGACTGATGCAGTTCCAGAAACTGCTCGTGAGTTTGAAGATCCACAAGAACCTATAGATCCACCCCGTGAGGATAACTCTCACAAGAGGAAACCTGTATGGGCTAGAGAGCTCATTCATGATGCAGAAAGATTTGGCATTCCAGAAGAAGAACACAGAGCAAAGAAGAGAACCAGATCACACACCAGTTATGTTGCCTTACTCTGTGACATCATGAACAAAGAGCCTTCCAGTTATGAAGAGGCAGCAGAAAAGAAAGAATGGAAGGATGCTATGGTTGAGGAATACCAATCAATTATGAAGAATGATGTTTGGGATGTTGTCCCAAGACCTAAAGGGAAGTCTGTTGTGACTTCCAAGTGGATCTACAAAATCAAACATGCTGCAGATGGCAGTGTGGAAAAATATAAAGCAAGATTCGTAGCTCGTGGTTTCTCTCAGAAGGAAGGAATAGACTATGAAGAAACCTTTGCACCTGTAGCCAGATACACTTCCATCAGAACAGTACTTGCCCTGGCTGCAGCAATGAAATGGAAGATACACCAGATGGATGTCAAGACTGCTTTCCTGAACGGTGTAGTAGAAGAGGAAGTATATGTGGAACAGCCACTCGGCTTTGAAATACATGATAGGGATTCTTATGTATGCAGATTAAAGAAAGCCTTGTATGGCTTGAAGCAAGCTCCCAGAACCTGGTATGGTAGGATGGACAGTTTCCTATCTAGTTTGGGCTTTACCAAGAGTAAAGCGGATTCCAACCTTTACTACAAGGTTGAGGAAGGGAATCCTGTGATTCTACTACTATATGTGGATGACCTATTTGTGACAGGAGATGACAGAATGATTGCAGATACCAAGAGGAAGCTTGCAGCAGAATTCGATATGAAAGATTTGGGAAAGATGCACTATTTCCTAGGTATGGAGGTGTGGCAGAATGCAGGTGGGATCTTCCTTGGTCAAGGGAAGTACACAGTAGATATCCTGAAGAGATTTGGGATGATGGATTGCAAAGCCATGGCCACACCTATGGCATCGAATCTGAAGCTTCTCTGTGATGCTTCATCTGAGCCAGTTGATGTTTCTATGTATCGTCAGATGATTGGGTCCTTGATGCATCTGACGAACACGAGACCAGATATTTGCTTTGCTGTGAACACATTGAGCCAGTTCCTGACGGATCCGAGGAGTGTTCACCTGGTTGCTGTAAAGCATGTTCTGAGGTACCTGAAGGGTACAGTGGATTATGGGCTCAGATATGAGGCGAATCAAAAGTTTAACCTGCTGGGTTATGTTGATTCAGATTGGGCAGGCAGTGCTGCAGATAGGAAGAGCACATCTGGGTGTTGCTTCAGTATGGGATCAGGAGTGATCTCTTGGTTTAGCAGGAAGCAGTCCTGCGTAGCACTGAGTACAGCTGAGGCAGAGTATGTTGCAGCCTGTTCAGCTAGTTGTGAGGCAGTATGGCTACGAAAGCTACTGTCTGAGTTATTTGATCTCCCGTTGGAGGCTACTGGTATCTTCTGTGATAACCAGAGTTGTGTGAAGCTGTCCGAGAACCCAGTGTTTCATGACAGGTCGAAACACATAGAGATCAAATATCACTATATCAGGGATATGGTGCAGAGAGGAGCTGTGAATCTCCTGTATGTTGCGACGGACGAGCAGATTGCAGATGTGTTGACGAAGCCACTAGCCAGGGTGAAGTTCGAGTACTTCAGAGAGAGGCTTGGCGTTCTTCAGATCGAGGACACTTCGAGGAAGAAGTGATGGACACATTTGCTGAAGCCATTCCAAGCATGTTGGAAGGAGGATCCTTCACATGGCTGTGGATGTAAGCGCTGGATGATGAGCATCAGGATGATGTTCTAGTTTCTGCTTGATATGATCAGTTGGATCATTTTATGTATGTATGTACGCATCATGTTGGATGCTGGATATGATCAGTTGGATCATGTGTATGTATTGTTTATGCATCATGTTGGATGCTTGGACCATGTATCTGTATATGTATCAGGTAGATACATTGTATGATCAGGTGGATCATGTATGGTGATATGTATCATGTATTTGTATTTGTATCAGGTGGATACATTGATGATCAGGAGGATCATGTATGATGATATGTATCAGGTAGATACTTGGTATGCATCAGGTAGATGCATTGATGATCAGGATGATCATAGATGACATGCAGCAGGATGTTGCAGTGATGATCAGGATGATCATAGATGACGAGCTTCAGGATGTTGCTCCAGATGACATGCAGCAGGATGTTGCAGTGATGATCAGGATGATCATAGATGACGAGCTTCAGGATGTTGCTCCAGATGACATGCAGCAGGACGTTGCAGTGATGATGATCAGGATGATCATGGATACATCAGGATGATGTATGGTGAGTATCAGGATGATACTCTGTGGCCGTGGATCAGGTTGTGCAGATAAGCATGTAATTTGTGCCCTGGGAGATTTGCAGATGGTCTTTCGAGGTTTTGCCTATGGCATGTAATTTGTGCCCTGGGACATCTGGCAAATGCTCTTTCGAGGTTTTGCTTGGGAGGACATATAATTTGTGCCCTGGGAGATCTGCAGATAGTCTTTCGAGGTTTTGCCTATGGCATGTAATTTGTGCCCTGGGATATCTGGCAGATGCTCTTTCGAGGTTTTGTCCTATGGCATGTAATTTGTGCCCTGGGAGATCCGATAGGTTGAGCTGTGTGCTCGTAATCAGTCCTGGGATGCTCTTGCGAGGTTTTGCCATGACCACATGTAATTTGTGCCCTGGGAGATCCGATAGGTTGAGCTGTGTGCTCGTAATCAGTCCTGGGATGCTCTTGCGAGGTTTTGTGGTGAGGTCACATATAATTTGTGCCCTGGGAGATTTGCAGATGGTCTTTCGAGGTTTTGCCTACGGCATGTAATTTGTACCCTGGGACATCTGGCAAATGCTCTTTCGAGGTTTTGTGACGCACGTAAAAGTCCTGAGGATTCCATAGTATGGCCAGTGATGACGAAGACCTGCAGGTGGTGGGCCTACATCCAGTATGAAAAAGGACTGGCTCTGTAGAACTTCCTATGACGAGTAGAGACAGAGATTGGATGAGATAGCAGCAGCAGTGACGATGATGATGACGATGCATCGATGACGATGATCCAGAGAAGAAGACTTGTCTAGCAGATCTGTGTCGAGAAATACCTTCCTTGTTAAGAGGGAGTGTTGATGTATATGTAACTTCGGAATGTATTTCATCAGTATATTATATGTATATTTATTGTACCCTTATAAGAGATGTGTTATTCCTCTATAAGGAAGTGTCGTCATGTGGATTGACAAGTGTCGCAAGTGTGTGTACTTGCCGATGGGTTATTAGACCACCTTATGGGGTCGGCCCTAATTAATATATAATATAATGTGGATGTACTCAAGTAGACAAGTCGGCCCCAGTAGGTCACTGGGCAAAAAGGTGAGTATAAATAGAGATAGGAGATCTCTATTTTACTCACTCGGAAAAGTATTTATCTCTCTCTCTGGAAAGTGGCGCACTAGTGAGGAGGAGGAGGATCATCTGCTAGGAGACTATCTCTGTATTATTTGGTTGTATTTTGGTTGAGCCATTGCTCTCTCTATCTCTGAGGAAGTTTGTGGGGTTTTTCACCTTAGGGTTTTCCCCACGGAAACTCTGTGTCTCTTGTCTCTATGCTTTTGATTCTTGTGATGCTTGTGATGCTTGTCATATTATGATTGCCATGCATTGATATACTGTAGATGTTATTCTCTCAGCAAAGATCCTATAGTATTGTGATTTAATACTGAAAATTTAACAGAAAATGGTAACCATTAACGATGCCCGGGATCCGTTTGAGTAGGAGGACAATGTGCTAGGAAAGAATGTGCAATAAGCACACACTGAAATGGATTCTAATGGAAGAAGGGAGAAAGTAATGCCCCTGAACTTGGCCGATACCATGGTGAGCTTCAATGATATATTGATGAATGCATAGGAAGAGCGGCACCAACTCAATTTCACCATCCTGTAGAGCCTCATGGACATGCATAAGAGGATAAATCGTGGATCTAACCCAAGCAATGAGGGATAATAAGAACGAAACGTAGGTAGCCACTCTAGAGGTTGTTTTAGGAAAAGGACTCCAAGCCCTAGAGGGAATTTTGTGAGCAAAAAGCACATATCACCCTCTCCAAGATCTCCTTCCAGCAGGTTAGACGACTCCAAAGACTCTCAGGGAATCCCAAGACATACTTCCAGCAGGTCAAACGACTCCAAAGACTCTCAGGGAATCCCAAGACATACTTCCAGCAGAAGTGAGATAAGAAAGAAGCACAAAGGTATCCCATAGGGTGAGTTTAGGAGGGAAAGGCCTCCCACCTTTGATGGAGAAAGCAAAACAGGTCAAGAGGCAGAGGCATGGATTCTTGGAATGAAAAATTATTTCAGAATGCATGAGTATTCATAAAATGAAAAGGCTAGAGTCTCCATTTATAACCTAAGTGGCAGAGCTTCAATTTGGTGGGAACACCTCATGCAAGTGAAAGGAATCAGTGAAAGAAGGATCAGCTGGGAGCGGTTTAAAAGGTACTTCAAGGAAAAATACCTATCAGCTAGGTATTATGATAACAAAAGGAAAGAGTTCAATGAACTCAGATTAGGGAAGAAATCTATGGATGAGCATGTCCACAAGTTTTTAGAGTTGCTGAGGTATGTAGACTACATCAAGGATGAAAGAGTGAAAATCCAATGTTTCCTTGGTAGTCTACCCCAAAATTTCAGAGATAGGATTGATATTGTCAATCCACCAAGTTTGGATGACGCCATTAGGATGGCATTACATTGATATGAGCATAGTAAAGGTAAAACAAAGGTTCAGCCAGCATGGAAAGGAAATCCTAGAGGAAGGTTTGAACTAAGAAAAAGTGGAATCAAAACACCATTTAGAAATCATCCCAGAAATTTTCCACAGGGCCAGCAAGCACAAAGAGGATTCAAGCCAGCTGTAGCAGTAGAAAAGGAACCAAAAGGGCCACTTCAATGTTGGGGATGTGGAGGAAACCATGTGCTTAGAGAATTTCCACATCATAGGGAAAATCCCAGAAGCTTGCACAACATAGAAGGAGAAACTGCAGTGGAAGATATGGCAAGGGCATCACCTAGGATTTATGCAGTTGGATGATCACCAAGGAGACCATCAATGAGCAATGGTGGAGATTGAAGGTAATATTGCTAAGAAATCTATTTCTATTTTGATTGATCCAGAATCTACTAATAGTTATGTGTCTCCTAAGGTGGTTGAAGGTTGTTCTCTTAGTAAATTAAATCATAGTAAGGCTTGGCTAGTTCAATTAGCCACAAGGACCAAGAGAAAGGTAAGTGAGGTAGTGATGGAGTGCCCCATAGAGTTAAATGGACTCCTCACACATGCAAATTTAAATGTCCTACCATTAGGATCTTATGATGCCCTAATTGGCATGGATTGGTTGGAAATAAATAGAGCCAAATTAGACTATTATGAGAAAGCACTTGAATGTATTGATGAAGAGGGAAGGCCAAGATTGATAAGAGGAATTCCCAAGCAAGTTTCAGTAAGGCAGATTTCATCCTTACAGCTGAGAAAATTTTATAAAAAGTGTTTCCAATTATATGTTGTGCACACATCAAATTCATCAGAAGATAAGGGACCAAGGTTAGAATACTTTCAGCTGTTGCAAGAATTCCAATATGTGTTTCCAGATGAAGTGTCAGGACTGCCACCCAAGAGAGATATTGATTTTTCCATCAACCTTGTTCCAGGGGAAGCACCAATTTCCAAAGCTCCTTATAGAATGAGCACACCAGAATTGATAGAGTTGAAGATGCAGCTGTAAGAATTAATGGACAAAGAATATATCAGACCTAGTGTATCTCCTTGGGCAGCATCTGTGTTGTTTGTTAAGAAGAAGGATGGGACATTGAGGCTGTGTATTGATTACAGGCAGCTCAATAAAGTGACAGTTAGGAACAAGTATCCATTGCCAAGAATTGATGACTTGTTTGATCAAATGAAGGGAGCCAAAGTGTTTTCAAATATTGACTTGAGGTATGGATACCATCAAGTGAGGATTAAGGAAGAAGGCATTCACAAGACAACTTTCTGGACAAGGTATGGCCATTATGAATTCACAGTGGTGCCATTTGGTCTTACCAATGCACCTGCTAAATTCATGTGTCTCATGAATAGTGTATTCAGCAAATATTTGGATAAGATTGTGATTGTGTTCTTGGATGACATTCTTGTTTATTCAAAGAATGAAGAGGAGCATAATGAACATCTAAGGATGGTTTTGCAATTCCTTAGATAAAACCAGTTGTATGCAAAGTTGAGCAAGTGTGATTTCTACCAGCAGAAGGTATAGTATTTGGGTCATTTCATCTTAGAAGAAGGAATTGCAGTGGATCCATAAAATATTGAAGCCATAATGGATTGGCCTACTCCAAGAAATGTTGCATATGTTAGATATTTTATGGGTCTTGCGGGCTACTACAGAAGGTTCATTGAAGGGTTCTCCAAGATAGCTCACCCAATCACTTCATTGTAGAGAAAGAATATCAAGTTTTTATGGTCTAAAAAATGTGAGAAAAGCTTTCAGCAGCTTAGGAATTTCTTACCAGTGCTCTTGTTTTGAATATTGCAGATCCAAAGAAAGACTTTGTAGTGTGCACAGATGCTTGCATTGAAGGGCTAGGTGGAGTGCTCATGCAAGAAGGATTTTTAATTTGCTATGAGTCAAGAAAGTTAAAGGAGCATGAGAAGAATTATGCCACATGTGATTTAGAGCTAGCATCCATAGTTCATGCTCTCAAGAGATGGAGACATTATCTCTTGGGAAGAAGATTTGAGCTCAGGACAGATCATATGAGCTTAAAATATTTGTTTGACCAACAAAATTTGAATGCTAGGAAAACTAGATGGATGGAATTTCTTTGTGAATTTGATTTGGAAATTAAACATGTCAAAGGTAAGGAGAATAAGGTTGCATATGAACTCAGTAGAAAATTCCATGTTGCAACGGTAAGTATGTGTAAATCATATTTGAAGGCAAGAATTCTAGAAGCTCAAACCAGTGATGAAGCTTACCTTCAAGTTAAGGAGAAATTGCAGCAGGGAAATGTGGATGAAACATGTATAGGATATCAGTTGGGTGATGATGATGTTCTCATTTATCAGGGTACTAGACTATACATTCCAAATAGTGTAGATTTGAAGAAGCTAGTGATGGATGAGATACATCAAATGCCATATTCAAGACACCCAGGATATCAGAAAACTATAACAGCAGCAAGAAAGCAATACTTTTGGCATGGGATGAAGAAATACATAGTTGAGTACATTGATAGGTGTCAGAAGTGCCAACAAGTCAAGGCAGAACATCAACATCCAAAATGATTGTTACAGCCATTGCCCAATCCAGAATGGAAGTGGGAAGTGATTTCTGTGGATTTTATAACAGGGTTTCCAATGACAGTGAGGAAACATGATTCAATCATGGTAGTGGTGGACAAGATATCAAAGGTATCTCATTTCATTCCAGTCAAGTCCACTCATAAGACCAATGACATAGCCAATATCTTGATGAAAGAGATATTCATATTGCATGGATTGCCCAAGGAAATGATTTCATATCGTGATACAAAGTTCACATCCAATTTTTGGAAGGGGTTATTCCAAGAATTAGGGACTCAACTAAATTTTAGGATAGCATCCTCAAATAGATGGTCAGACTGGGAGAGTAAATGAGATTCTTGAAGACATGCTGAGTATTTATGTGATGGATAAACCATCCAAGTGGGAAGACTATCTACACTTGGTAGAATTTCCATACAACAATGAACATCAAGCATCATTGAGGATGAGTCCTTTTGAAGTATTGTATGGCAAAGGATGTAGAACTCCAGTGAATTAGGACAGCCCAGTGAACAGGGTAGTGCTTGGACCAGAGATGATCAGAGAGATGGAGCAAGAGATTGTTAAGATCAGGCAGAATTTGAAGGCAGCACAGGACAGGCAGAAGAGTTATGCATATCTGAAAAGAGTGCATAAGGAATTTCAAATTGGGGATCATGTTTACTTGAGAGTGAAACCAAGGAAAAGTTCCATGAAGTTGGGGAGTTGTTCCAAGTTGGCACCAAGATATTGTGGGCCATTTGAATTCCTTGATAGGATAGGACTAGTTGCATATAGGATTGCATTCCCTGCTAACATGAGAGCTCATAATGTTTTCCATGTCTCTTTGCTTAAGAAATATGCACATGATCCTAATCACATAATTGATTGGAATGTAATACAGATGGAACCAGAGGGAGAGTTCCAAGTGGATCCTATGCACATCCTAGACAAGAAGGTCACTTTGCTCTGGAACAGAGCCATCGTACAGGTGAAGGTGCAATGGAATCACCTTAGTCCTGAAGAGGCCACATGGGAGCTGGAGGATGCCATGAAAGAGGCATTCCCGTTTTTGTTCAGTTTTGAGAACATCGAGGACGGTGTTATTCTAAGGAAGAGAGAGTTGTAATATCCCTATTTTGACCCTTATGGTTTATTGGCTTCAATGTAAATATTGTATAAAATGTAGTGTGTGTTTTCCCCGGTGTGGAGCATAAGGCCAAGGCCCCACTAGAGGATTTTCAGGTTTTATTTGCATAGGAAATTATTTGACAGTTTGATTATCCATGTGTTGTTAAGCCATGAGAGAATGTAAATAATGTATTTATTAAATATTGCAATGAAATACCAAGAAAACTGGCTAAGGAGGCAACCAATGAGAAGGGGCCATGTGTATCCACTAGGGAGAGGTGAGGAGGTTATGGGATTGGAACCCATGCTTCCACATGTCCAATTGTGAACCCATTTGACTCACCATGATGACATTAATGCTACTGTAAGAAGGTGGTTGAGAAAACCTATCCATGAAGTCGATTGAGTATGGAGCGGCCTTGGGAATCTGTATGGAAGGGTATGGCTCTGTTTTGCCTTATCCCTTAAGCCACTCTACACCTAGGAATTCGCTCATCCTGATCGTTATCCCATTGTTGACCAACGATCTCAGTCATTCACACATTTTTGCAGAGTCGAGCTGAGGAGAAAACAAGATAAAATCGTGACTCTATGTAAGTCGAATTTCCAAAGCCGAGGACACAAAGAAACCCTACCTAGGAAGTGAAGTCAGTTGGGGAAACCCTTAGATCAAACCCTGAGATGAATTACATAGCGTGTGAATCTTAGTGAAGCTATGAGAACACTCAGATCTGTTGCATAAGACCGAGTTTCAGGGGAGAGCTTAGGCCTCGACCCTGAGAAGAACCCAGCTTGAATAATAGAGAAGAAGGTCAAACATAGGGTTGGATCTACTTGATAAACCCAATGAAGGCTGATTAAAGTATCAGGAAAACAGCAGATCGACCTTTCTATGCCCACCCTGAAGAGCACTGGAGGGAAGGGGCCTTGAGGGACTGTGCAGCAGAGAAGAGGGCCAATCCTTCCTTGTGTTGGGTGAGGAAGGTAATGTGGGTGCCATGTTTGTGGAGTAAACTAAGATGCATGTAGCTCTGTGGTTGATCTCACTAGATTAGCATCATCCTCCTTGTTTCCCTTGTATGCTTGATAAACCCAACTGTAGGTTGGCTTAGCAATGGGATGTAACCTTGACTATGAGAGGGCCCATTAGCCCTCCTTAGTGGATACACATCCCAACTCGGGGGTGGTCTCTCAGTTGAAAGTGTATAGGCTGGACAGAGACCTAAGGTTGGGTGGAAATTTTCTCTCACTTAGCTACTTGCTTGGGTAGCTTCATTCCAAAGATAAGTGTTCCTTCTGGTGTTTAAATGATGATATTTCATGTGTTATGTTATGCTTATTATGTTCAAGTTATTGATTGAATGATTACATGAAATTGATCATTAGGGAGCTATGTATAAGCCTGAGTATGAGGTTGAATTCATGTCTAAATGCTTCATCATTTTCATGAGTGTAATGTATGGCTAACCTTGCAGGGTGTTGAGGTGTTGACTAGCTTAGTTTCATAATATGTGTTTATTTATTAATTGCATTCACCCTTGAGAAGGACTGCTTGACCTCATCTGGACTTAGGGGAAAAAGTGAATAACCCCCTCTGTGTTTCATGACCCTTTGTGGATCAAGTGAAGGGAGAAACCATGGCAGAGGGAAAATAGAGTTCCCAGCAAATGGTTAAGGAAGCATTATGGGAGTTTGAAGCAAAACTTTAGTTGGATAAATGTGAAGGTTAGAGTGCTTAGATGGGGTAGGAATCACACCAGTGGATAGAGCTCTCCAAGAGATTTCCAACTGTACCATCCATGTCCAATTTGGACCAAGGATGAGGGAGTTATCACCCTTAGAAGTTTGTAGGTGAAGTGGTTGGTACAAGGGTATGTGGTTTCGACCTTCTGCATCCACAATGCGGATTGCGGATCGTGGAGGTCGGGGACTGACCATTGGGTTGCGAGGCTAGACTTCTTCCTTTCCGCATCCGCAAAGTGGATTACAGATTGCGGAAGTTGGAATGAAGAACTCCACAGGATGGCTCATGGGATTTCTGACTTTCTGCATTTGCAAAGCGGATTGCGGAATGTGGAAGTCGGAAGGTCGATTTCTGCGGGTTGGTGTATTTGATTTATGCATCCACAAATGGAGTGCAAATTGCGGATTGCGGGAGGTGACTTTTCCCGGGTTCAAAATAAGGTTTTTTGATTTCTGACATCCACAATGTGGGTTGTGGATTGCGGAATTGCGGAGGAGGAAATTCTCCGGGATGATGATTTGAGGACTCTGAATCCTGAGTTCTGCATGCGGATTGCAGAACTGGGGAGGGTGGACAAGTAAACTTTGAGGCCGTGAATTAAATTCCGGATTCCAACTTTCGCATTGCGGATTGCAGAAGTCGGGAGCACCAATTCGTCGAGGAGGCGGATTTGGAAAACCAATTTCAGAATCTCGACTGCGGATTGCGGGAATGAGGTTACAGGTTCGAATCAGAGTCCATTGCGATTGTGTGTAAAATGGAATAGATTTATTGAAAAAAAATGTTTCAGTGGGTCTCCCATCACCTCTGAAGGGCACCAGGGAGGTCCGGGGACATGACAAATTCTGGACCAAGCTTGCTTAGAATGGATAGCACTAGCTGCTCATCCTTCTTCTCAATGCCACATTGTTTGCATTGCATGACCAAATATTTGAATTATAAGAGAATTGTTGTATAGTTTTGAAACTGCCAGGTTGAAGAGCAATTAACTCATTTTCTATAATATGGCCTCTCAGCTCATATTGCTTGCTGAAGAGGGTCTCAAGATTCAACCAAACCTCTCTTGGAGTCTTCAATCCATTAAGGTGGAAGAGTAGATCTCTAGAAATATGAATACACATGAAACCAAATACTTCATCCAATCTATTTAGATACTTGGCCTTCTCAACAACTACTTGAGGTTCGAACTCCTTTCCCATCGTGACCCTATACAGTGAATTGTTGCGCAATACCATCTACATATCATCCCTTGAATCAAGATAATTGAAGGGTGTCAGGATCCTCAGAGAAATAGGAACATTCGAATTCTCCATATGAACTGCTGGAGCGAATACAAACTGAACTGTTGCTACTGCTGCACTGAAAAACCTTCAAAATACTACAAAAAACTCCCAATTTCTAGAGATAAACTACTACTGAGCACTACTTTACGACAATAGGAACTTTTATCTAGATTCTTCACACCTGGATAGACCTCAAAGGATTTCTTCAATGAATTCAATGCAATGGCACGAGGATTTGTTTCGGAAATCCAGAGGCTTCTGGTGCACTACTGAAAGAATTTGTTCAACCTATGCTCATTGATCTCCGATACCATGTGAAATTATAAATCATAGCAGATCATGGAGCTGAGTAAACCTCACAGAGAAAGAATGAGCAGAAAAGATGAATTACAATGAAAATTACAATAAAAATGAGCAGACAATTAATCATGCATGAGAACTCAAATAGGAACAAAATAGTGTGTAATGATCCAATAATCAATATAATCAACAATGATGTTAAAATGCAGAGAATTCGAATCTCCTAGGATAATTCGAGTCTCAGTCTATCTAGCATAGGAATTTTCACCACTGGAGTGCTCCGGAAGACCCAAACTCAGATCAACTGAACCTAAACTCAGTTAACTAAAGACACAGTCAATTAACTGACCAAAAGGGGCGCATTAGTGATTTGTCCATGCAAATCACTCAGAAAAGGGAGCATGAGGCCACAAACATTGGAAATCGGAGCATAAACCCCCCACAAGAGTCAGTTAACTCGGGTGGACTGAACCAAATCACTGAGTAGGCTCCTAAAATGTAGGGAACTAACTCGGGTGGTACTAAAATGATGCATGCAGGGTGCATTAGGTGGATAATGGGTCCTAGATGACATTTGCACACCACTAGGGGGAAATGACATCATCAACTATTAGGAAAAAGAAATTAATGCTAAGTAGGACAAGTATGAAGTATTGATTATCCTAACACCATGCAATTTCCTACCCAATAACATGGAAGATTTTAATGGCTACCCTCCTAAAATTTGCCTAGAACTATACAATTTTTTTCTAGCTTGTATCCTCTATCAAAGACATAAGAGGAATCCTTTATCTGTGGATGGGCCAAAAAATAAAGAAAAACAAAGTTTTATTACTTGAGGATTATCTCCCTAGTAGATACAAAACCTATGTAATTAGGGTGATTAAGATACATGTGGTCAACCTGATCAAAGCAGGCTTCCTTAGATAGATGGTGAACATTTTGTACTGGGGAAGATATTGCTAGGGCATATGATCAAATGGCTTATGGAAATCTTGGTGAATCTACAAAAATGAAAATTCCTCCTAATAGTTTAGAACCAATGGAAAGTGAAGACACAAAGAAGAAAATTGGCCTGCATTCTCAGCTGGAGCAGATGTCAAGTTCTCAGGGAAATGTGGCTATCGGTAGTAGCCTTAATGATTCCTCCAGATCCAAGCAAAGCCGAGTGACTTTTGAGGGAAAAACAAAGCTATTGGAAGTAAATGAAACCTCAAGTGATTGCAATAATGATTTTTCACAACAACAAAAAACTAAAAAATTGGGCAGCTCAAATGCTATGGGGACACCAAATTAACCATACACATTGTGAATAGAGCAAATTCCCCTAAGCAAATAAAAACCATGGCTTGAAATTAAAATCAAAATATTTGACAAGATGATGTCATTCAATTAGTCAACAATTCATCTTGTCAATGTGGAGAGCTGAGCTGGCACAAAGCACTTCAAAAATATGGCAATTTAATGAGACAATATCACTTACATCACTTGAACATAATAAGTCTTGTGTAAAGCATTACAAGCATTCTCTCTGTGATTTGACATTATGAATAAAAATTAGGACAGGGGTATCTCAGACTCTGGAAGCACTATGGAAGACAAGTTCAAGTTTCAAATATTTTGAGAAGGAGATTTGTTAAGACTCCATTCAGGCATGGGAACTCTGTAGCAAATAAAAAGGCACCAAAAAAGCATTTCTCTCAACCATCAATAATTGATTTCTGTTGAGAAGTGGCTAGAAGATAAGTACACTCTAAGTAAATATAAAATTTCACAATGAACATTCCACATAGAGATAAGAAGATATAACTCAATCTATACACTCTATTGATATTACAAACTAAAGCTACTAATATAGAACATTGAAGAAGCTCAATGCACCAAATCCTTAAGGATATGAGGTAGGTCACGCTAATACATATTGCTAATAGAATAATGAGAAAATGAATTAGAGTTGAGATATATTAAATAATTATAGAATGCTAGAGAAACATGACTAACACCCTAGAGTGTGTCTGGATTGCATTGTCAAAAGTGAATCCTAACCATCAACGTTAGGATTTGTGCTCAAGGATGGTAACTACCTCGTTGTATGAAACCAAGTCGGTTAAGGGAGATGTTAACTAGGTCTAGTTTAATCTCTATTACTAGCATGGAACTAATGTTGAATATGTACAAGAGTTTGGCATAGGTGGGACATAGCTGGAGATACCATTATTGAACATAATCTAGGACCCTTCAGAGGCATAGTTGAATAGATATAGTTACTAGTTGCTCACTATGGTTTCCTTTTTCTCTAGAAGGACATACTGTTTCTGTCTTGAATTTGCATTTTCAGTTCTGATATATACAATTCACAATGGCAGAAGGAAGTGTTTATGATTTTTATAATATTTTTTAAGGATGTGGTAATGATTTGACTTTGAAAAAGGAACATTACCATAATTAGTTTTGAATAGTTCTTATGTATGTTTTCTTACATGATTTCTAAAATTTGTAGTACTGTTTTTCTACTCTTTATAGAAATTAACATTATCTAGAAAATATCATATGATCTTCTGTAAAAGGTGGTTTTATTTAATATATGAAACTGTGATCTTGTTTCCATGGTAGTGACCAACACTAGTTGCTAGAACATTGAGTTCTCTTGATCATAGAATACTTGGCATAGACTCAAGTGCAAAACTTGGCATTGGTATAAGAACTAGTCTAGTGCTCGTGTAACAATTAAGTAAAATTATGTTGGCACAGTTATCAAAGGAATTGCATGGATTAGACATCATTTCCTTAGTAACAATGGTCCCAAATTATGTAAGGAAGATCGTTAATAAAATCCATTGATATAGATTCCCATGTCCTATTAGGAATAAGTAATGGTTGTGAGATACCAATCTTATGATTGATGCTTTTGGACTTGTTTGAAAGAGTGTAACTACAAGCTTATGATTGATGCTTCCTATGTTCATCAATTTCACTTGGTGAGTAAGTACAAGAAAGGAAGCAACCATAAAATTGCATATCTACTCAGTCGCCATCCTATTTGTGCACTCACCATTCTGAACATCAATGTTCCTGCCTATGAAGAGTGGAAACAACAATATAATTATAATCCTTAATTTAGCCCCATGTTGAAAGCTCTACAATCTTTCGTCGAGGTAAACCAAACACCTTTTTTAGATTTCTCCATTTGAGATGTATGGTTATGTAAATTGAATCGATTGTGTGTGCTTCCTATAGAAGATGGACTTCTCCTCATCAAAAAATCCCATGCTTCCACCTATGGAAGTCACTTTGGTGTTTGACCAAAACCTTGCATTATCCCAACTAATAGGACAATTTCCCCTCTTTGTGGAGGGACTTTACCCCATATCGAAATACACAAAGAAAAATTTGTTGATCCACTTTGGATTTTCTATGATCCTACAGTTTTCTACCATGTCCATTTTGGGCATCCTGAGAGCCATTTCTTGTTGCAAAAAATGCTTCTTGCCTGAGACAAAAGAGATAAATAGCAGGAAATCTCTCACATAGGAGTATTTGAAAGGAAAGAGAATGGGGATTGACACATGGCCTCCACACAACCAATAAAAGCTTGTTGTCCCCAATTTGTTTTCTTCAAATAGGCTACAAAACCATAGGAAAACCCTACTTCCTCTGATTTTGTCCTTGAGGACTTTGGAGAGCAGAAATTTAGAGAGAAAAACAATAATTTGGAGAGCAGATTTGGAAGGTATTTCTGTGAAGAACTGGGAGCAAGCATTAATTGTATAAAATCACTATCATTTGGCCACTTTGGAGAGCTCACTTGAAGGGCACCAGTGAAAACAACATTTTTACATACAATTATGAAAAACACTCAAAATACCCTCATTTTATTCCTCTAGTTCCTTCTTATTATCCTATATTGTCTAATGGCATCATTTTCATTAGCTCGGAGAGGCTCCGACCATGGAATTTTTTATGGCAGAAGTGGGAAAAGAGAAGAAATGAAGGGAGAAAATCAACAAAATTATACCATTGGTTCCCCTCTCTGGAATTATGTCACAAAGATAGAGAAGAAGGATGAAAACTCACGTGAAAGTTGCTTATGGAATCGTATTGAGTGCAAATAAAAGTTTACAGAGTCATATACAAGGCTTGACGTCCATTTACTTTGGGTTCATGACGATGCAATTTTTTTTGTATGCTTATCAACCAAAAGAAGGTGGTAGAATTTCAAAAGGAGCATGGTGAAGTACAATTAGACAAAAAATAAAAGAGGAGAAACATGCTTACTCTAACATCTTCAATAAAGGAACAACAAATTGCAGGCTCACATGAATTTTTTTAATTACTTTTTATTTTTTGTAACATAACCCTGTTGTTGGTACAACATCCCCCCCTTAGATTTTTGTGAAAAAATATTGGGGCCCCTCCTTTGCTTTTGAAAAGAAAGGAAAATCTACCGAAGGTTATCTGAACATCATTAATTTTTTCCTTAGCTTTCCCCTAAAAGGAAACTCAACTTGCCTTAAACTTTTGAGTCATGTTTTTGCCTAAGTAAAACTCAAAGTTTTGGGGCACAATGGCGGAAGCTTTGAGATAATCTTGTCGCCACGGCGGAAGAATTAGTTCAAGCCTTCCGAAACCGCGGAAATAAAAGGCTAATTCAAACCCACAGTGGAAAAGTTACCTTAAAGTCTCCAAAAGGGCGAAACTTATGACCAAGCGAGCCCACGGCAGAACATTTTCATCAAGTCTCTCCACAACGGTGGAAGCTTTCATCTAACTCTTCCACAAGCATCGAAAACACATCAACAAGTTTTTTGCGGAAAGGCTCATCTATCTCTTCCGCACTATCAAACGTTGGCACATTTCCGGAAGAACTTGGCTAACTTTCCCGTGAAAGCGGACGAGTTCACATAAGTTTTCCACGGCACACTATTCCTCCACTGAAGCATTCCGTCAACTCTCCCACAACGGCGGGAAAAACTCAACTTCTCTTTCCATAGGAGGCGGAAGCCTTAACCTAACCTTCCCGATTTGATGGTCATTTTTATTGAAAAGGGTTTGATTTGACCCGGTCGTACGCAGCCTTAAGTCCCGTTTTAATGACATTGCAACCACCGTATTAATGATTCGCACGTACCAAGTTGAATATATTGGGGTGAACCCCGTTAAGATTTCCTTATTTTTCGTCACCCAGAATGTTTTCTGTTCCGTTTGAACCATGAAGCATGTCCATCATCGTTTGAAGGCACAGATTCGCAGACCCTGGAACGACCGACGGCACCACGCCATCACTTCCAGGTTAGTACCTTCGCAGGCCCTGCTATGATGTGTGTTTCCTACTTAAAAGGGTATGATCCGTCGTTTCATTTTGTTCTTTTCTAGCCATGGTGTTTTTTCGTAGAACATTTACGCCTATCATCGACCCGTTGTGCACTTAACTCAAAATATCATCCTGCCTAGTCAATTCTTCTTAGTTTCATAGTCACAGGGAAGTCTAGAGCCATTTTGATGATTCAAGGTCGTTCCGTTATTGCGGTAGGTCTCTTTCTATCATTAATAACATTGGAGCTTGTTCTTCATAGTCTCGAACGATGTATTGCTCCCAACCTAAAAAATGTTTTGTTAGCAACCCTAAGCAAGGATGTAAGAGGCCTCAAGGCTCTCACATTTTAAATAATTAGAAGAATGCTGCCTCTACCTATCACTTGTTACACCTTTTCTACCCTTTCTCATTCCTAATCGTAGACATTTCCACAGCTATATAATTTATGCCTTTCGCGCTTGCTTGTCGGTCGATGTTTTGTCTCTTAAGGACTAAGGTACCTGGACCAACCCGTGTCCATTTGTTGTCATGATTCCTAATCACAATAGCAACCGGAAAGGTAACTAAATTAATGCTTTCACAAGAATATAAACCGGTATTTGAAGGAAACATTTTTTAGGAGTTTTGGTTGAAATGGAGATATTATCAAAAGGACACTAGTTTGGGTCATCAACATCATGTCATACATGCTTATTCATGTTTAAATTGTTGAACAGGATTTTCAAAATGGCTAAAGGTGGTAAGAGAAAATCGAAGGCAGTCGACGAAAGCACAAGAATAGAAACAACGTTCCAGGATACCAAGTGCACTACAGGCGTGCCTCTAGAAGTAAACTAGGGAGATGTTTACCGCATGATAAGAGATCGGGACTTCCCTGAGGCTCTTCTTGAGGAGGAATGTTTATATCAGAACATCTAGAACTCCTGTATATCCAAGGCGGCCACACGTCCAGAACTCTTCCCATGCTCAGAAGTAATTGGATGGGTGTTGCAACATGTGAACACCGAGACAAGAGTCATAGCAGATAGCACAGGAAAGGCCTTTGCTTCGTTTCACCCGTCTTATATCTCAACGGCCTACAAATTACCCAAAGCACAGTAGCGGTTTGATGATGCATGGTTGGAAGAAACCCATATGGACAATCTAGACATGGCAAGAAGGTTGTTAATTGCAGGCAGGAAATCAAAAGAAAAGACAGTGAGGAGTATGAGGTTCAGAATCTGAGGCCTCCTTTCAGACTGATCGCTCTCATGTTAAGCAGAATCTTCGGGAGACCCGATGGGACAATGTTTATGCTACAATGGGTCCCCATCATCCACTATGTAGCCTTCAAAGGGACAATCTTAACCTGGGCTGATATCATCTCAGACAGTCGGTCATCAGCTATAACAATGGCACAAGAAGGGTTAGTGGAGAGGAAGGCGGAATTCTATCTGTCTTCCTACCTCATAGATTGTATCGTGGCAAAATGTATCTTTCCCAAGTTGGGATGCATGAGGAGCTCAGCAGAGGGCCCAGTGTTCATTTCCTACAAAATCTTCTGGGCTCAAAATTACAAGAGGGATTACAAGCTCATTTGCGAGGAGTTCATCATGCCTCTTTATCAATTAATATTTAATGAACAACCCAACTTCCTGTCTAAGAACGCCATGGAAGCTTTGGATAAATATGGTGATTTCTATTTTTCTCCAGAAGGTACCTACATAAGGATGTACAGAGGTTCCGAAGCCCCGTATATTCTACCAATATATGCTACAGATTATATAGTCCACAAGGAGATGGTAAGGCAAGTATTCATTGACGGAATGGGTAATACCCTGTACAAGGCCAAGAAAGCTACTTTTTTGCCCTCACCCTTCCATATCGGGGCCTACAAGTTTTCAAGAATTACAACCATGAAAGAGTTTGTTGCAGAGTTGAGGAGCTTTCATTTTGGAGAAAGGATTTTTCACCGGAATGATCGACAAGGAAAAATTGCACAACATTGCAAAGAACTCTCCACTCCCTGTGAGTATGCCAACTTTTATGATCCACGGGAGGAAGCATATAGGGGAATCAGCAATATGACTGAGCTATAGTGGGAAAAGGAGGGGCCATCTCGAGCTTTAATGTTGTAGGGAAAATCGATTCACAAAGAGAAAAGGATACCGTAGAGACTGCCAAGGTTTTCTCGAAAGAAGAACAAAGGCTCCTCGAACAAGCAAAGAAAATTGAAGAAGATAAACGCATAGAAGAAGAGAAATTGAGAATCCAAACAGCCGAAGCTGAGGCAAGGAGGCAAGAAGAAGAAGAGAGAATTAGATTGGAAAGAATTGCGAAGCAAGAACAACATGATATATTAAGAAGGGAGCAAGAGGAAGAGGCACGAAAGAAAGAGGAGGAAGAAAAGAAGTTCCAAGAAGCTATTGATCCCAAAATCCCAAACCTGTAAAATCTAGATATGGGTTCCCCCATAAGAGATTTCCCCATTGTCCCTTTTACACCCTACAAAGGCAGTACAGTTTCTAATTGGGAAAATTTCGCTTATAACAAGAAAAGGAAAACCATTTTCAAAGAGACAGGTTCCAAATTGAAAAGACCTTTTCGGCCAGACATCATTACTACGCACGAGACTATGGTCATGCAGAACACAGAAGAGGCTGCTAAACTCCTGGCATCCATCTCCGTAACCACGGTTACAGCAACTGCGAACAATGTCAACATACTAGGGGACAAATTGAGTGAAGAAAAGGATAAAGCACGTCAGCTGCAGGAAGCTTTAGTCAAAGAGAAAAACTATACAAATTTGATGATCGAGAGGAATGATGCTCTCACATCTCAGAAGGAGGAGTTAAAAGAAATTCTTCAACAACTGGAAGCTGACAGGAGGGCCCTAGCAATACATGTAAGGATGTTAGAGAAAGAAAAGGGAGAGCTTGAAGGAAAAAATCTGAGGCTCGAATCAGAGAATTTTGACAACATTCAGGAGATCGTCAACCTGAAAGAACACATTGAAAAGTTACAAGAAGGCAACGAATTGCTAGAACAACAATTAAAGCTGGCAAGCAACAAAATGGGAGACATTAGCCCCTTCCAAGGGAAAGCCTGTGAAATACTAAGAGAGACCTATGGCATACAAGAACTTCTATCAGAGGAAATATACAAGTTAAAAGCAATAATGGCCCAGGTTAAGGAAATCAATGTTGAAGCCACTCAGGTCGGGAAGAAGCACACGCGCATCAGGGGAGAGATTAAAAAACACATTGAATGGAGGGAAGGGAGGTCAGAGTTCCCTGCAAATCTTCTCCTTAAGTATGTTGTTGAGTACAGGGCAGCCATACGCACCCTAGATTATTCTAAGGATTGCGGAGTGAAGTTGGCCACTATGACCTTAGCTACTTATGAGCGGTGCGAGAATTTGTATTCCCAAATACGAGCCACACAGGAAAGTTGTCATATAGCCATGCCTCCAAATTTAGAAGAATTCTCGAATAAAGCACAACGTTTATCTAAGCTAAGTGAAGAACTCAAGGCAAAAAATGATTATGTGCAGAAGCTAAATGTCTTGACTTCAGAAGGCCTACACCAATTTATCAGTGAAGCAACTATTCATAAGCACAACCTAGAGGAAAGTCTCAGGGCCACAATGACAGAAATAACTGTTTTAGCAGAAGAACTCGCCAAGCAGAGAGTGTCCCTCGGATTTATGATTCCCCTGGTTGGAATGAATATAGTGAAAGAAACAAATCAGTGGGGAAATTATATCGCAGAAGTAGATAAGGCATTGGCAGCCAATCAAGTTCCCACATCAGAAAGTGGCCCAGTTGTTGCAGTAGTGATGGAAGAAGCCCCAGCAGTCCCAGAAACGCTTAAGTCGCCCAAAGCACCAGCTCAAGGATAGCTTTCCTTCGTTAATGTATCTCTTGGGTTGATAGTTTATGCATATGCCTTTGTAATATTAAGATGTCTTGTGCTCTCGTTTTTTGTAAATTTATTTGAGATATTCCTATTTTTGTTATGTCAACACTACAAGACAAATTAGAGGAATAGAAATGGTTAGGGTATAGGTGGCAACTCTTGGCCCATTTTTGTAAATCTATATAAAGATGATTAGAGGAAGGTAGAAGGACTTTTGGCAGGTGAAAGGTTTTATGTCCTGTAAATGAACTATTTCTGCTACATGAATAAGAAAAATTGATTTGGCATGTGGAAGCTGGCACAGCATTTTGCTTGGAGTCTTGTTGGATAATTGTTGAACTATTTCTGCGTTTTCATACATTTCTTGTGGGATATTTCCTGGCTCTTATGAATTAATTCTTTGCTATGAATGGTTTCACTTTCTCTGCAAAATTTATGTGTTAAATGGGCGATTGAATGCTTGTATTTATCTGGGCTATCTTGGATAATATTTATTTCTGTTGTAAATGCTCCTTCCAATTTAGCAGCTATCTGTGGAATTTTTGGGTGTGTTTTTTAGTTTATTACCCATTCTTTAAATATGCTCCTTATAAGGATAGGATAATTTAGATTTAAATTAGATTAGCATAGATTTGTTTACCACATGCATTTAATTTAGGGCACATGCATATCATAATAAATACAAAAAATACATAACTGGTGGATTGGACTGCAACCGGTAAAACAAACAAATCTTTAAAACTCATGGTAGTCGGAACCGTTAATCAGACGGATTCCCCACACCAGACGGTGAGCGATATACACCAGACGGTGAGCGATATAGTTGGAATTGCTTACTGGGGAGAATCCCTTGCTGATTGATGCAGCGATATCCGAGGCATCAACAGTTTTTGGCGCTAGAAGGAGGGCCACCAGTGCATGGCTAGCAGAAGAGATTCTTTTGTTGGTAAATGTTCCACTGAAAACCCATCTGAAACAGTCATCCCAGAATTTTCAGATCTGTAATCAAGAAATCAAGAAATCAAGAAGATCCTAACCCTGAAACGGAACAGTTAGAAATAGTGTATGCTATCCCTTTTGAAGAAGTAAATCAATTCAGGAGACATACTCGCTTGTACGTGAGAAGTCTTGGAGGACTAACCACAGTTCCGTTGTTACCCAGAACCAGAGCTCCTCGAAAAAATCCTCAGTGTACAAGGGATTCCGTTCTTGGTCAAAGTCTAGAAGAATTATTAGCTTTATCTCTAGAAGAGATCACCAAACCTTTTGACGAAATTAGACCACAGACCCCTACAGACCCAGAACAGCACGCTCCAAGGGATACTCCTCTTAACTCACCACCGCATACACCACCACGCTCTCCTCCGAGAGCCATGGTCGTACCCGCATGGAGAGCCAAGGGGCATTAAATGTAGTCGAACCATTCCATGATTTTCCAAAGAACCCAGAAAAGGTTTTGCCTAAGTATGACCCTAGCAAGGGAATTTCTGCTGAAGACCACCTCAAAAGTTTTTATTTAGCCCTAAATATGCTACGAACATAAAATAAGATAATAATTAAATAATTAATAATTAGGTTAGCTAAAGTTCGGTTATGAAATGAGGCGTCTCCTCAACATCAAATGCCCAAGCCATATTTAAGGCAGGGCCATCATTATAACATATCATCTTTTATCCTATCATCTACTATATTATTCATACTTATTATTCAATATGAGAGTCGGATTCGACTATTAACGAGCCAGCCGGATACGATTGCTGCATTTGGTATCAGAGCCCACCTTCCTGGCTTCCGATTCTGGCTTTTAGCCATCTGGTAGAGTTTCTCAATAATATTTTTCTTTGACCAAGAAGTCAGGCCCTTGGCCCCTCATCCACCTCCTTCCACCATATTTCCCATCCACTCCTTCCCACCTATGTGTTCTCATCTATCCATGCTTCACTCCACCAACTCCCTCCACACTCACACCTCACCTTCCGACCTCATAATCCCCTGCCTCCCCATCGCAGACCGCCATCACCCAGCAGAAGTCATCGCCCTCTCAACCCTCTCTCCTCTTCCGCTTTTCCTCCACCAGTTTCACGCTCGCTTCCACATCCACTCGCTACCACCACCACTGTCTTCCTTGCTTGTCGGCATTCCATCCGCACTGCCCCTCCAGTGCCTGCATGCTTCTTCCCTCACCTCATTTCCCCCTCAGCTCCCATCCCCTTCGATCCTAACCTTCATTCCTCCCTTCGCGTTCCTCTTTCATACTCTCCTTGCACCACTCCACTTCCACCACGCCATCACCCCCATTACACCATTTTCCACCTCCACCCATTCCACCATTTTCCCTGCTCTGTCGTTCCTCGCTTCCATCCCCATCCTCCACCCTCCTCCTATGCATCCCCACACCTCCCACCACCTCCCGCTACCTCCCATCCGCCCTTTCCACCTTGCGCCACCTCCCAACGAGCTACCTCCCACCTGATCCCTCCACACTGCTCCTCCCCACGCCTGATCTGTCGCATCCCCACCCTCCTTCCCCCACCATCCTATTCCCTCCGCTTGTGCATCCCT
Source organism: Larix kaempferi (assembly GCA_027924585.1). Taxonomy (NCBI): domain Eukaryota; kingdom Viridiplantae; phylum Streptophyta; class Pinopsida; order Pinales; family Pinaceae; genus Larix; species Larix kaempferi. The sequence continues at coordinate 400,910 of BSBM01000211.1, forward strand.
ACACCTATTCCTACACCCGTGCCACCCGCCCTTCTCCCTCCCTGCTACCTACACCCCCGCTCCCCTCCAACTACATCATCTTCCTCCCCCGTACGCCCCTGTCCGCCACCGCCACACCTCCCCGCCAACACCATCATCGTCCACTTCCGCCCCGTCCACCTCCAGCTACGCCAGCTCCTCCTGGAATCCTCCCCACTCCCTCGCTCCCACCAACCATCGAAACCCTACAGAAAAAATTAAATTAAATAATAAACAATATAATCATAATATTATATTTGTTTAGATAATGCAATTTCTCTAGTTTTTTATAATGCACCTTATTTTTCTTCAATAAAGATTAATGAATTCACATATGAAAGGGGAATTAAGTTACATTACTTAGCCAATTACTACCCTCAGGGAAATGGTTTAGCTGAATCGACCAATAAAAACCTCATCCAAATCCTAAAAAAGACCGTGATCGAAAACCAAAGAAGTTGGCACACAACCCTCCCTCACGCCCTATGGGCAGACAGGGTAACACCCAAAAACGCCTTAGGAGCTTCTACTTTCAACCTAGTCTATGGCAAAGAAGCCATTCTCCCTCCAAATATATTACTCCCATCCTTTAAGTTGGCCCAATCCTCCCGAGGTTCTAGCAGTCAAGCCCTACAGTCTAGAATTGATACCCTGCTGAAACTAGAAGAGTCACGGGAAAAGGCCAAGGAACGGTTTCATCATCATCAAGACATATTCAAACGATGGTTTGATAAAAGAAAATCCGGGAAGAGAAATTTCGAAGTAGGAGACTTGGTCCTCAAATGGGACCACCAACATGATGGTAAGGGAATGCACACAAAGTTTCAACACCTATGGCTTGGACCTAATCAAATTTCTGAAAAAATTGGTTCATGAACCTATAACGTGAAGGATTTAAAAGGAGAGGAACTGAACCTCCCTCTCAATGGCCTCACCCTAAAACCATACTTTGCATGACATCTGAAAGGTTCTTGTACATAAATAAAACTCTGCTTCTCTGTTTTGATTTGTCTTTTCTTTTCTCTTGTTTTGATTACCTTTGGTTTGCTAGTCAATTTGATCCATTTTCTTTTATTTTTGCTTCGTTTTCCTTTTTTATTAAGTTTTTTGGTTCGTTACTTGAAATAAATCCAAACTCCAATTATGGTGTAGCTGAATGAATAAGACTCCAGAGAAATCAGAAGGATGGTCATAAGAATCCCATCAGTAAAGGTATGCATATTTGTAACTTTGTCTTCAATGATCGGTCTCCTAGAATGCAGTGATCCTCTTTCTTGTTGGTCAAAATAATCCCTATCCAATAGCTAAGATCCTGTATTTCCTTTTAACTATCTTAGGGCCCATTCACTTTAACATCAGTAGCTGTCTCAAGAAGTTAAGTATGGAAGGACCCATGGAAAGGAAACATGTCTCACAGATACATGGTATTTTAAATGATCCCATGCTACAAGTAACCCCAAAAGGCATATCTCAAAGAGTCTGGTTTCCAGAAATTCTCACCTCAATTAAAACATGGTCGAGAAAATAAAAGTAAGCTCGAGAATGATGAAGGGAGCTGTCTAATAAACCAGCCCAGCAAAAGTTCTTCTCCGTCCGTGAATCATGAAATCAAATCTTTTGTTCACACAAAAGGACATTTTGGATTGAAGAACTTATATCGAAACTATGAGAGCAGGAGCAACTCATTTCTGGAAGACTCAAAGCGGCTAAAGGTCGGAAATTAAAGAAACATCTAAAAAGGATGTAAAAGCATGGGAATGAGGAACAAACGAATGTCCTTGTGAGACTTTGTCACGATCCTGTGGAGTCCTATACTATTTAACGTCTCAAAGACAACCTTCTTTTAAAAATCCCACAATTCGGCCCTTAGAGAGTTTTAGAGAAATCTGAGTCAATGCTACCTTTCCCCTTTTATCACCATCACGATAAGAGTGATCAATGCATTCTTCAAAACTGAACTGTGGAGACATCTGGTTGCACATGAAATTAGCACTTTGAAAGTTTCCTGACTTCCAAATGAGTTTGTATCAGATATCTATGTTCGCCAGCAAATTGCCATTTGTTGTTGGTACAACATCCCGCCCTTAGATTTTTTTGAAAAAATATTGGGGCCCTCCTCTGCTTTTGAAAAGAAAGGAAAATTTTCCCAAGGTTATCCGGACATCATTAATTTTTTCCTTCGCTTTCCCCTAAAAGGAATCTCAACATGCCTTAAACTTTTGAGTTATGTTTTTGCCTAAGTAAAACTTAGAGTTTCAGGCCGCAACGACAGAAGCTTTGAGCTAATCTTGCCGCCACGACGGAAGAATTAGTCCAAGCCTTCCGAAACCGCGGAAATAAAAGGCTAAGTCAAACCTGCGGCGGAAAAGTTACCTTATAGTCTCCGAAAGGGCAAAACTTATGACCGAGCGAGCCCGCGGCGGAACATTTTCATCAAGTCTCTCCACAATGGCAAAAGCTTTCATCTAACTCTTCCGCAAGCATCGGAAACACATCAACAAGTTTTTCGCGGAAAGGCTCGTCTATCTCTTCCGCACTATCAAACGTTAGCACATTTCCGGAAGAACTTGGCTAACTTTCCCATGAAAGTGAAAGAGTTCACATAAGTTTTCCACGTCACACTATTCCTCCGCGGAAGCATTCGGTCAACTCTCCCACAACGGCGGGAAAAACTCAACTTCTCTTTCCACAGGAGGCGGAAGCCTTAACCTAACCTTCCCGATTTGACGGTCATTTTTATTGAAAAGGGTTTGATTTGACCCGACCGTACGTAGCCTTAAGTCCCATTTTAATGACATTGCAACCACCGTATTAATGATTTGCACGTAACAAGTTGAATATATTGGGGTGAACCCCGTTAACATTTCATTATTTTTCGTCACCCGAAATGTTTTTTGTTCCGTTTGAACCACAAAGCATGTCCATCATCGTTTGAAGGCGCAGATTCGCAGACCCTGCAACGACCAACGGCACCACACCATCACTTCTAAGTTAGTACCTTCTCAGGCCCTGCTATGATGTGTGTTTCCCACTTAAAATGGTATGATCCATCGTTTCATTTCATTCTTTTCTGGCCATGGCGTTTTTCCACAGAACATTTAGGCCTATCATCGACCCATTGTGCACTTAACTCAGAATATCATCCTACCTAGTCAATTCTTCTTAGTTTCAAAGTCACAGGGAAGTCTAGAGCCATTTTGATGATTCAAGGTCGTTCCGTTATTGCGGTAGGTCTCTTTCTATCATTAATAGCATTGGATCTTGTTCTTCATAGTGTCGGACGACGTATTGCTCCCAACCTAAAAAATGTTTTGTTAGCAACCCTAAGCAAGGACGTAAGAGGCCTCAAGGCTCTCACATTTTAAATAATTAGAAGAATGTTGCCTCTACCCATCACCTGTTAGACCTTTTCTACCCTTTCTCGTGCCTAATCGTAGATGTTTCTGTAGCTATAGAATTTACGCCTTTCGCGCTTGCACACCGGTCGGTGTTTTGTCTCTTAAGGGATAAGGTACCTGGACCAACCCGTGTCCATTTTTTGTCATGATTCCTAATCACAATAGCAACAGCAAAGGTAACTAAATTAATGCTTTCACAAGAATATAAACCGGTATTTGAAGGAAACATTTTTTAGGAGTTTTTGTTGAAATGGAGATATTATCAAAAGGACACTAGTTTGGGTCGTCAACATCATGTCATACATGCTTATTCATGTTTAAATTGTTGAACTGGATTTTCAAAATGGCTAAAGGTGGCAAGAGAAAATCGAAGGTAGTCGACAAAAGCACAAGAATAGAAACAACGTTCCAGGATACCAAGTGCACTACAGGCGTGCCTCCAGAAGTAAACTGGGGAGATGTTTACCGCATGATAAGAGATCAGGACTTCCCTGAGGCTCTTCTTGAGGAGGAATGTTTATATCAGAACATCCGGAACTCCTATATATCCAAGGTGGCCACACGTCCAGAACTCTTCCCGTGATCAGAAGTAATTGGATGGGTGTTGCAACATGCAAACACCGAGACAAGAGTCATAGCAGATAGCACAGGAAAGGCCTTTGCTTCGTTTCACCCATCTTATATCTCAATGGCCTACAAATTATGCAAAGCATGGCAGCGGCTTGATGATGCATGGTCTAAAGAAACCCATATGGACAATCTAGACATGGCAAGAAGGTTGTTAATTGCAGGCGGTCAAATCAGAAGAAAAGACAGTGAGGAGTATGAGGTTCAGAATCTGAGGCCTCCTTTCAGACTGATCGCTCTCATGTTAAGTAGAATCTTCGGGAGACCCAATGGGATGATGTTTATGCTACAATGGGTCCCCATCATCCACTATGTAGCCTTCAAAGGGACAATCTTCAACTGGGCTGATATCATCTCACGCAGTCTTTCATCAGCTATAACAATGGAACAAGAAGGTTTAGTGGAGAGGAAGGCAGAATTCTATCTCGCTTCCTACCTCATAGCTTGTATCGTGGAAAAATGTCTCTTTCCCAAGTTCGGATGCATGTGGAGCTCGGCAGAGGGCTCGGTGTTCATTTCCTACAAAACCTTCTGGGCTCAAAATTACAAGAGGGATTAAAAGCTCATTTGCGAGGAGTTCATCATGCCTCTTTATCAATTAATATTTAATGAACAACCCAACTACCTGTCTGAGAATGCCGTGGAAGCTTTGGAGAAATATGGTGATTTCTATTTTTCTTCAGAAGGTACCTACATAAGGATGTACGTATGTTCCAAAGCCCCGTATATTCTACCAAGATACGCTACGGATTATATAGTGCACAAGGAGATGGTAAGGCAGGTATTTATTGATGGAATGAGTAATACCTTGTACAAGGCCAAGAAAGCTACTTTTCCGCCCTTACCCTTCCATGTCGAGGCCTACAAGTTTTCAGGAATTACAACCGTGAAAGAGTTTGTTGCAGAGTTGAGGAGCTTTCATTTTGGAGAAAGGATTTTTCACCGGAATGATCGACAGGGAGAAATTGCACAACATTGCAAAGAACTCTCCACTCCCTGTGAGTATGCCAACTTTTATGATCCACAGGAGGAAGCATATAGGGGAATCAGCAATATGACTGAGCTACAGTGGGTAAAGGAGGGGCCATCTCGAGCTCTAATGTTGTAGGGAAAATAGGTTCACAGAGAGAAAAGGATACCGTAGATACTGCCAAGGTTTTCTCAAAAGTAGAGCAAAGGCTCCTCGAACAAGCAAAGAAAATTGAAGAAGATAAATGCATAGAAGAAGAGAAATTGAGAATCCAAGCAGCCGAAGCTAAGGTAAGGAGGCAAGAAGAAGAAGAGAGAATTAGATTGGAAAGAATTGTGAAGCAAGAACAACATGATATATTAAGAAGGGAGCAGGAGGAAGAGGCATGAAAGAAAGAGGAGGAAGAAAAGAAGTCCCAAGAAGATATTGATTCCAAAATCCCAGACCTGCAAAATCTAGATATGGGTTCCCCCATAAGACATTTCCCCATTGTCCCTTTTACACCCTACAAAGGCAGTACAGTTTCTAATTGGGAAAATTTCGCTTATAACAAGAAAAGGAAAACCATTGTTAAAGAGACAGGTTCCAAATTTTTCGGCCAGACATCATCACTACACACGAGACTACGGTCATGTGGAACACAGAAGAGGCTGCTAAAATCCTGGCATCCATCTCTGTAGCCATGGTTACAGCAACTGCGGACAATGTCAACATACTAGGGGATAAATTGAGTTAAGAAAAGGATAAAGCACGTCAGCTGCAGGAAGCTTTAGTCAAAGAGAAAAACTATACAAATTTGATGATCGAGAGGAATGATGCTCTCACATCTCAGAAGGATGAGTTAAAATAAATTCTTCAACAACTGGAAGCTGACAGGAGGGCCCTAACAATACAAGTAAGTATGTTAGAGAAAGAAAAGGGAGAGCTTGAAGGAAAAAAATCTGAGGCTCGAATCAGAGAAGTTTGACAACATTCAGGAGATCGTCGACCTGAAAGAACACATTGAAAACTTACAAGAAGGCAATGAATTGCTAGAACAACAATTAAAGCTGGCAAGCAACAAAATGGGAGACATTAGCCCCTTCCACGAGCAAGCCTGTGAAATACTGAGAGAGACCTATGGCATACAAGAACTTCTATCAGAGGAAATATACAAGTTAAAAGCAATAATGGCCCAGGTTAAGAAAATCAATGTTGAAGCCACTCGGGTCAGGAAGAAGCACACGCGCATCTTGTTGGATAATTGCTGAACTATTTCTGCGTTTTCATACATTTCTTGTGAGATCTTTCCTGGCTCTTATGAATTAATTCTTTGCTATGAATGGTTTCTCTTTCTCTACAAAATTTCTGTGTTAAATGGGCGATTGAATGCTTGTATTTTTCTGGGCTATCCTTGATAATCTTTATTTCTGTTGTAAATGCTCCTTCCAATTTAACAGCGATCTGTGGAATTTTTGGGTGTGTTTTTCAGTTTATTACCCATTCTTTAAATCTGCTCCTTATAAGGATAGGATAATTTAGATTTAAATTAGATTAGCATATATTTGTTTGCCACATGCATTTAATTTAGGGCACATGCATATCATAATAAATACAAAAAATACATAACCAGTGGATCGGGCCGCAACCGGTAAAACAAACAAATCTTTAAAACTCATGGTAGCTGGAACCGTTAACCAGACGGATTCCCCACACCAAACGGTGAGCGATCTAGTTGGGATCGCTTACTGGGGAGAATCCCTTATTGATTGATGCAGCGATATCCGAGGCATCAACAGTTTTTGGCGCTAGAAGGAGGGCCACCAGTGCATGGCTAGCAGAAGAGATTCTTTTGTTGGTAAATGTTCCACTGAAAACCCATCTGAAATAGTCATCCCAGAATTTCTAGATCTAGAATCAAGAAATCAAGAAGATCCTAACCCTGAAATAGAACAGTCAGAAATAGTGTATGCTATCCCTTTTGAAGAAGTAAATAAATTCAGGAGACATACTCGCTCATACGTGAGAAGTCCTGGAGGACTAACCACAGTTCTGTTGTTACCCAGAACTAGAGCTCCTCAAAAAAATCCTCAGTGTACAAGGGATTCCGTTCTTGTTCAAAGTCTAGAAGAATTATTAGAATTATCTCTAGAAGAGATCACCGAACCTTTTGACGAAATTATACCAGAGAGCCCTACAGACCCAGAACAGCACGCTCCAAGAGATACTCCTCTTAACTCACCACCGCATACACCACCACACTCTCCCTTGAGAGCCATGGCCGTACCCGCATGGAGAGCCAAGGGGGCATTAAATCTAGTCGGACCATTCCATGATTTTCCCAAGAACCCAGAAAAGGTTTTCCCTAAGTATGACCCTAGCAAGGGAATTTCTGCTGAAGACCACCTCAAAAGTTCTTATTTAGCCCTAAATATGCTACGAACATAAAATAAGATAATAATTAAATAATTAATAATTAGGTTAACAAAAGTTAGGTTATGAAATGAGGCATCTCCTCAACATCAAATGCCCGAGCCATATTTAAGGTAGGGCCATCATTGTAACATATCATCTTTTATCCTATCATCTACTATATTATTCTTACTTATTATTCAATATGAGAGTCAGATTCAACTATTAACGAGCCAACCGGATACGGTTGCTGCATTTGGTATCAGAGCCCACCTTCTTGGCTTCCGATTCCGGCTTTTAGCCATCTGGTAGAGTTTCTCAACAATATTTGTCTTTGACCAAGAAGTCAGGCCCTTGGCCCCTCGTCCACCTCCTTCCACCATATTTCCCATCCACTCCTCCCCACCTACATGTTCTCATCTATCCACGCTTCACTCCACCAACTCCCTCCAGACTCACACCTCACCTTTCGACCTCATAATCCCCTGCCTCCCCATCGCAGACCGCCATCACCCAGCAGAATTCACCGCCCTCTCGACCCTCTCTCCTCTTCTGCTTTGCCTCCACCGTTTCCACGCTCGCTTCCACATCCACTTACTACCACCACCACCGTCTTCCTTGCTCGTCGGCATTCCATCCGCACTGCCCCTCCAGTGCCTGCACGCTTCTTCCATCGCCTTGTTTCCCCCTCAACTCCCATCCCCTTCGATCCTGACCTTCATTCCTCCCTTCGCATTCCTCTTTCATACTCTCCTTGCACCACTCCACTTCCACCACGCCATCACCCCCATTCAGCCATTTTCCACCTCCACCCATTTTCCCATTCTGCCATTTTCCCTGCTCTGTCGTACCTCCCTTCCATCCCCATCCTCCACCCTCCTCCTGTGCATCTCCACACCTCCCACCACCTCTCGCTACCTCCCATCCACCCCTGCCACCTCGCGCCACCTCCCACCTAATCCCTCCACACTGCTCCTCCCCACCCCTGATCTGTCGCAACCCCACCCTCCTTCCCCCACCATCCTATCCCCACCGCTCGCACATCCCTGTGCCTATTCCTACACCGATGCCACCCGTCCTGCTCCCTCCCTGCTACATGCACCCTCGCTCCCCTCCAACTACATCATCTTCCTCCCTCGTATGCCCCTGTCCGTCACCACAACACCTCCCCGCCAACACCACCGTCGTCCACTCCCACCCCATCCATGTTGATGTATATGTAACTTTGGAATGTATTTCATCTATGTATTTCATATATATTTATTGTACCATTATAAGAGATGTGTTATTCCTCTATAAGGAAGTGTCGTCATGTCTATTGACAAGTTTCGCAAGTGTGTGAACTTGCCGATGGGTTATTAGACCACCATGTGTCGAGTCGGCCCTGAAATATATATTATATGGTTGATGTACCTAGCTAGACAAGTCGGCCCCATAAGGTCACTGGGCAAACAAACAAGTATAAATAGATATCGGGAGATCTCTATTTTGATCACTCGAAAACTCACACTTCTCTCACTCAGAAAGTGGCGCACTAGTGAGGAGGAGGATCATCTGCTACTAGGAGACTATCTCTGTGTATTTTTGTTGTACTTTGGTTGAGCCATTTCTCTCTCTATCTCTGAGGAAGTTGTGGGGTTTTTCATCTTAGGGTTTTCCCCACGGAAACTCTGTGTCTCTTGTCTCTCATGCTTTTGATTCTTTTGATGATTGACATGCTTGTTATGATTGATATGCATTGATATACTGTACATGTTATTCTCTCAGTAAAGATCCTAGAGTATTGTGAATTAATGCTCAAAATTTAACATGGTATCAGAGCTAACCTGAGAAGAAGACATTGTGCAGTGACAGAAACTAGGGTTTCTTGTTTATTGGGTTTCTCTCCATAGATTTTGGAAAAGCAGTATAGTAGATTTACTCTACTCATCAAGGAGAATCTATCTGTCCAATCAGAATTCAATTCTGAGCATTTTCAGATTTGGCCCTAAAAATTAGGGTTTCCACAAAAATAGGAATTTCGGGAATCTGAAGACATAGCTGGAAGCTCCTTGCAAAAATCGAATTTTAGAGCTTTGGATCGAGATTTTTGGCTAGGTATATCTCCGGGAAACTCAAACCCTAATTCAGGGCTCTCCTTAGTGAATCCGGGAAGACAGAAAAGCGGTTTTGAAGGGTGTAGCTTTGCAGATCTCAAATTCTGAATACACCTGGTTGATTAGCTCATCAAGGCACATCTTTCTATCCTTTCAGAAAGTTGAAATTCATATTTTGAATTTTTAGGGTTTTTTCGACAAACCCTAATCCAGGACCAGATCCAGTTTTCAGCAATTCAAGTGGTAAGACCTAAACCTTTTCTATTTCTATTTGAAGTACTCTTTTAGATGTCTCACCACACCAAGCTTGACGATAAGCTTGAAGGGGCTGATAACTTCCGAGCGTGGAAGTATAGGATTGGGTTAATCTTGGAAGAGAATGAGTTGGACTCATATGTAAAAGAAGACATCCCTATCCCAGAGGATGAAGAGGCTAAAATATTGCATAAGAAGAACTTGGTCAAGGCAAAGAGAATCATTGTTGATTCTATCAAAGACCATCTCATACCACATGTGTCATCTCTAAAGACACCCAAGGAGATGTTTGACTCTTTGACCAAGCTATTTGAAGGGAAGAACATAAATCGGAAGATGACCCTGTGGAATCAATTGAAAGGGGTCAAGATGTCGAATGGAGAAACCATTCAATCCTATTTCTCCAAGGTCTCTCAGATCAAGGAACAACTTGAAGCTGTGGATGAAATGGTGGAGAATGGTGAAATTGTTATGACCACTTTGAGTGGCCTACCTAGGTCATGGGACTCTTTTATCCAAGGGATCTGTGCAAGAAAGAAATTAATCTCCTTCAATAGACTGTGGGAGGAATGTTCCCAAGAAGAAGCAAGGCTTGTGGCAAGAGAAGAAAAGATGGGGAATGAAGATCAAGCCCTCACAGTACACACCAAGAAAGGCAAGTTCAAGAGGGAGCCATCCCATCACAAAAAGAAATCTTCTCATCCTTATCACAAAGATAAGAAAGATCTAAGGTGTTTCAATTGCAATGAGAAAGGTCACTTTGCTTCAGAATGTCCCAAGAACAAAAGGGATAACAACAACAACTCCAGTAAGAAGAAGAAGGGCAGCAAAAGAAATTTCCATGCTCATGCTGCTGAAGATGATGAACCTCCAAAGAAGAAAGCTAGGGCAGAAAGTGATGATAACTCATCAAGTGAAGAAGAGTATGTCCTAATCTCTACTCTCACAGGTACTATCTCCCATGGTTGTAATGATTGGTTAATTGACAGTGGGGCTTCAAAACACATGACTAGGTTTAAAGAATCTTTTGTTAATCTATCTGAACATGGATCACCCCATAAAGTGAAACTTGGGGATGATTATCAATACCCCATCAAAGGAAGTGGTGAAGCCTCCTACAACCTAGATTCTGGAAAATATTTGAAGATGAAAGAAGTTCTTTATGTACCTGGGCTCAAGAAGAATCTTCTCTCCATCTCTGCATTGGATGCAAAAGGCATGAGGGTTGCATTTGTAGATGGCCAAGTCCTAATGTGGCCAAAGGGTAAAACTATTAATGATGCAGTGGTGATTGGAGAGCAAGAGGGAGGATTGTACAAATTAAAGGGACAACCTGAACATGCTATGAAGACAAAGATTCATCCATAGTCATGGATCACATAGAGGTATGTATAATTTGTTTTTGCAAAGGTTAACTAATGAGTTATGCAGGTCATTAAAGAGAACAAGAACACATTGCTAGACATAACTAGCAAATATGATGACCAGGTATGTTTTTGTTATATATCGTATACTTTTGTATGATTGATAATGATTACTCTTGAAGTTACAAGTTTGAGTAATCTAGGGCTTATGCATATTATGTTTCTTACCTTAATTGATGATATGACTAACCAGAAGAGTCATAGGTTTGAGTAATCACGGGTTTAGGTATATTATGTTTATGACTAACCATAAGAATGCTTATTATTTTTGTTTGAAATGATCCTGACTATACATGCTTGAGATTATTGTGTTTTGATAATATTAAGATTATACTAATGAATGTTTGATTATGTATAAAACCTCGAGGATAACACAATGATGATACTAATAAGCATGCATAGGGATCGAGAATGAATATAAGTTCAGAACAGGTAATCCAGGAAGCAAAGATCAAGAGGGAGCACACTCCAGTGGTTTCTACAAGGATGCAGATATTCAGAGGAAGTTGGCCATCTCTCTACATTCCACAATAGAAAGGTGTAGAATAAGCTACTTCAGATTAGGACTCCAGCAGCTCCTGCAAGGAAGCAAAGACTTAGAGGGAGTCCACCCAAGAAACAAACAAAGATAAGTATTTTAATTGTCATCTCTTGCATATTTGTTTGTTTAAATAATATTGTTCAATGATGTATATGCTTATGTGCATATTAGAATGATTGCATTAATGAACAGCTTACTACTAATATGCATTTAATGGGTAAGTAGGCCTATGGCACTGTACAACATTCCATTGCTACTTATCTAGAATGAAACCTCTTTGCTGACATGTTGGGAGCTATACAAACTCTTAACAATGTTCTGGTAGAGACTGGAAGGCATCTAGAAAGTTATGGAACATGGATAAATGTTGTATTGAAGCATTGGCTAAGATAATTGCATGACTGTATGACATATTTCCTTATGTGTAAGAATTTGTTCTGAAATTATGAGATGTTTCTAATCATGCAATTTAACTTGTTTTGTAGGAAAGACCGTATACCTTCACCTACAAAAGAAGGACTACAACATTTGTTCCGGCAACAAAGATATCTATTGAAGATATTGAAGTTCCCAGGATCTGGGATGAAGAAATAGAAGAATGACATGATCTGTTGATCATGAAGAATGATGTTTGGGATGCAGTCCCAAAACCTGAAGGGGAGTCTGTAGTGACTTCCAAGAGGATCTACAAGATCAAGCATGCTGCAGGTGGTAGCATAGAGACTTTTGCTCCTGTAGCCAGATACACTTCCATTAGATCAGTACTTGCTCTGGCTGCAGTGATGAAGTGGAAGATACACCAGATGGATTTCAAGACAGCTTTCTTGAATGGTGTAGTTGAAGAAGAAGTGTATGTGGAGCAGCCACGTGGTTCTGAGACACATGACAGGGAGTTATATATGTGCAGAACTTGGTATGGTAGGATAGAAAGCCTTCTGTCCAGTTTGGGCTTTACCAAGAGTAAAGCGGATTCCAACCTTTACTACAAGGTTGAGGAAGGGAATCCTGTGATTCTACTCTTGTATGTGGATGACCTGTTTGTAACAGGTGAGGATAGATTGATTGCCGACATGCAGCGGAAGCTTGCTGCCGAGTTCGAGATGAAGAACTTGGGGATGATGCACTATTTTTTTTGGCATTGAGGTGTGGCAGAGTGCAGATGGAATCTTCCTTGGACAAGGGAAGTATGCAATAGAGATCCTGAAGAGGTTCGGGATGATGGATTGTAAGGCCATGGCCACACCTATGGCATCAAACCTTAAGATTTTGTGTGATGCTTCATCTGAGCCAGTTGATATCACTATGTATCGTCAGATGATTGGGTCCTTGATGTACCTGATGAAAACGAGACCAGATATTTGCTTTGCGGTGAACACATTGATCCAATTCCTCACGGATCCGAGGAGTGTTCACCTGGTTGATGTAAAGCATATTCTGAGGTACCTGAAGGGTACAGTTGATTATGGGCTCAAGTATGATGCGAATCAAGAGTTTAACCTACAGGGTTATGTTGATTCAGATTGGGTAGGCAGTGCTGCAGATAAGAAGAGCACTTCTAGGTGTTGCTTCAGTATGGGATCAGGTGTGATCTCTTGGTTTAGCAGGAAGCAATCCTGCATAGCACTGAGTACAGTTGAAGCAGAGTATGTTGCGATGGATGAGCATGTTGCAGATGTATTGACCAAGCCATTGGCCAGAGTGCAGTTTGAGTACTTTAGAGAGAGGCTTGGTGCACTTCAGATCGAGGTTCCTTCCAAAGGGAAGTGATGAGTCCGGAAGATGCAGATGCACATGAGCTTTTCTGACATGGTTGATGTGTTCTCCCATGGTCGTGATGTAATTGCTGAGCCATTCTCACATGGTGGTAGATGTGTTCTCCCATGGTGTAGATGTAAGGGCTGAAGCCATTTTTCACATGGTGGTAGATGTGTTCTCCCATGGTGAAAAAGTAAGGGTTGGAGCCTTCCCCGAATGGTGGTAGATGTGTTCTCTCATGTCGATGGTGTAAGTGCTGGATGATGTGCATCTGGGCTGTGCTTCGTGGATGATGAAATGATCTGAAGAGGACAATGCTATGATGATCAGGAGGATCATGGATGATGAGCATTAGGACGATGCTCCAGTTACTACTCTGTATATGTATATGCATCATGTTGGATGCTTGGACCATGTATCTGGATATGTATCAGGTGGATACTGTGTATGATCAGGTAGATCATGTATGTTGATATATATCAGTTAGATGCATTGTGTGGATCATGTATCTATGTATGTATCAGGTGGATACATTGTATGATCAGGTGGATCATGTATGATGATATGTATCAAGTAGATACTTGGTATGCATCAGGTGGATGCATTGTATGATCAGGATGATCATGATGACGAGCTTCAGGATGTTGCTCCAGATGATATGTACCAGGATGGTACAGTGATGATGATCAGTATGATCATGAGCATCGGGATGATGCTTCGTGCGATGATGATCCATTGGATCATGAGTATCAGGTTGATACTTGGAGGTCAAAGATGATATGTGGCAGGTTGTGCAAATAGCATGTAATCAGTCCTCAAATATCTGATAGGTTGAGCTGTGTGCTCGTAATCAGTCCTGGGATGAGGTATTGCTATGTAGTATGTAATCAGTCCTTAGATATTCGATAGGTTGAGCTGTGTGCTCGTAATCAATCCTGGGATGAGGTATTACTACGGAGACATGTAATCAGTTCTGGAGATCCGATAGGTTGAGTTGTGTGCTCGTAATAAGTACTGGGATGCTCTTTAGAGATCTTGTTGGTCGTGCTGCGGCACATAACTGTATCCGGTTGCTGCATTTGGTATCAGATCCCACCTTCTTGGATTTCGATCCCAGCTTTTAGCCATCTGGTAGAGTTTCTCAACAATATTGGTCTTTGACCAAGAAGTCAGGCCCTTAGCCCCTCGTCCACCTCCTTCCACCATATTTCCCATCCACTCCTCCCCACCTACATGTTCTCAACAACAGTATCATATTGAATAAAAGATGATATTAGAAGCCACATTAAAACGTTTTAAATGTAGAACACGAAGACGTGGTTTGTCGTCTCTTTCCTTATACTTTCGAGCCCAAAGTATCTTCCTGGTACTTTAGTTTGCAAGCCGGTTCGATAACAAGTTGGGAAGATTTTGAGAAATGTTTTCTTAAAAAATATGGCAATCAGAAAACTGTAGCTATGCTCATGAAAGAATTATTGTCTATGAGAATGGAAAAGAATGAGAAAGTTCAAGAATTCAACCAAAGGTTCACAACGTTGTTAAATAATTTCAATGATGCAACAAAGCCCGCTGAGGAATGCTTAGTAGAATATTATACAACAGCTCTTAAATCCCGGCTTGCAATGTTGGTCAAGAGAACAAAAAAACCTACCCTCACAGAAAATTTTGAAGAAGCCAAGAAGGTAGAAGAAGAACATGACAGCATCGCTAAGCATGCTTTAGATATTGAGGTTAATCCAGCAGCTACTAAAAAACCTTTTTTGTTAACTAGAGATAAGGAAGAACCTACACCAGTGTTGGCGGGAAAAATTACCCTATAGTAAGGAAACGAATACTATCAACTGAAAGGGGATGATAGGTAAGCGTATTAACTGCATTACAGAGATGTTCATGAAAGGAAATAGGTTATAGGACTTGAGAACATACCTTTCGAATGACGTTCGATCCTAGCTCTTATTCGATCTTGCACTCGATCCTCAAGTCAACCTCCCGTTCAATAAACCTGCAATACAAGTACCTTTCTTAGCGTATCTTGGATAATATATAATGATGAAAAAGACAAAGCAACTTAAACATCCAATATTAACCAAAACAGATCCAAACAAGTATGTCACTTCAATGAACACTTAATTTGGGACAAGAAAGACGCTTCAACCTTTTATTGTCAAATGCAAATTGATGTTACAAAATATACCTGACTTTGTGACATGCTCCTGCAACTTGATCCTGGGGTCCTACTCTTCTCTGGCTTGGATATCTTCCAGCATAAACTCCTCCAATGCAAGCTTCTCTTTAAAAGTCTCCTAATAACATTCATGTCTCTAACCCCTCTCTTTATTCTTCCTTGTATTTATAGGACAAGAGAAGCAGTTCAGGTCGAGAGATGGTTATGGAGGAATTTGGGGAAGTTGGGAAACCAACTGCAACTAATCCTCTTCGTGAAATTAATTATTTTTTAATCATCTTTTGAGATGTGCGCTACTGTTACTCAGTGAAGTAGCGCTCAGGGTGCTACTATAGTGCTTGTAAACTAGTGCTCATCACTTTTTGAATGTTGAGCGCCACTCTGATGAAGAGGAGTAGCGCTCATGAGGCTTGAGCGCTACTATTACACAATGGAGTAGGGTACAGGTGCTAGTCTATTGAAGTAGAGTAGCGCTCATGTCTCAAAATGACATTTTTAGGGTTTTTCCAGTCTTGTCAGGAGGTGGAGTAAGTCAAAGTCTCATCTGGGATCAACATGCTCCTCCATCCAAGTTGTCCTTTTGTGTGATCAACAGCTCAAGATGATCACGGACGGAGAGGTGCAGGTTTAACCTATAACAGATGCCCCCTAATGTGTGAGGTCGGAGGGAAATGATGGCCGAAATACATTATAATCCAAAGCCAGAGCAGGAGCAAAGAACCGCAGAAACAAGTCACAAGAACACCTGAAACAAAGATCAAGGTCAACAAGCAATTACATCTTTGACATCATATAGATGTGTAGTGTGATACAACATGATCTCTGATACATAACAAGGAGATGTATATATAGCATGGCCACTTGGAATACAGGTGTGGATCCATGTCAAACTGAGAGATCATAGCCATAACAAAAAACTGGATCTATGTCTCATGGAGAGCCGAATATAAGTGAGGCTCAGTCTTGCGCAACTTGGGTGATAACATAATGAAGTAATGTCATCCAAAATCCCAAGGTCTTCATCCAAAACAACTCTAGGTACAAACCCTAACCTTGTGAATAGATGAGCTGATAGTCGAACATGGGGGGTATCGTTTGATTACCGGTCATTGATGTATACCGTTAACAAACGCGAGGACTTCCACCGATAATGATAATGGGGCCCAAGGTACCAAGTACGATCCGCCAAGTGTGAATAGATGGACTTGGAGTCGAACACCTAGGGATCCTGTCGAAGAAGAGACATTGATTTATTCTCAACATTCAACAGCAAGGAAAATTGCCACTGGTGACTGCAATTTCCAAGGTACTAACTGAAACTCTAAACTTCATTCCCAAAGTAAAATGAGTTGATGTCGATGGGAAGAAGTTCGTTGGAAGGGAGGCCTTAAGGCATCCTCCATCATCCAACTCGAGGAACACTCAAGTGGTATGAGCTAATATGGAGTAATACGTAACAATACTGACCCTAGGATGGCCGACACATGAGGTCAAGGTAAACTGCAATAATGGCCGACACGGGGTATATCCTTGAATAGTGAGCACGACACAAAGTGACTCAGGCAGTTTCCGACATAATGGGGTAAATGATAAGCCTGAAATGTAAGAGACATTATCAGGCCCTCCATATGGTTGGAAGAATAACCAACTGGGGGAGTAAACAACTTGGAGATCAAGTTCACCCTGAGGTCAAAAAACTAAACCCAACTGACAAGATAGACTCAAGTAGGTGTTGTGTTCAAGGATAGAACTAACTGAACTGCCTTTGACATTAAAGATATGACACATCTTTCCCATCCCTTATTCTTTTTAGATAAAAGAATACCTTTCTTGTTGTTTTAATGAATCCAAGAAAGAATGAAAAGTCAATAGATCCAACCATGTAAAAAGTTTAATGAGCCCATGGGAGGAAGACTCAGGACCTTCTTCATTGTTTACAGAGTTCGAAGAAGAGATAGAAGATTACTCTATATTACTAATCTCTGGATTTTAATATCGAGCTGAGATCTGTTCTTGCTCGCCGGTGTTTTCAATTTTAAGGAGTCTAAAAAACTTAAACAATAACTCCATATATCTGCTCATGGATTTTAGTATCGAGCCCAAGCAAATTAATGCTCGCCGGTGTTTTCCTGTTTATAGAGTCTGAAAAACTTAAACAATCCTCTTTTCAGCTATCCGTGGATCTTATATCGAGCCCGGATTGGTCTGTGCTAGGCGGTGTTTTCTTGTTTATAGAGTTGAAAACTTAAACAGTCCTCTACTTACCCTCTCGTGGATTTCACATCGAGCCCGAGTAGGTGAATGCTCGCTTGGTATTTTCATGTTTAGAGAGCCTGAAAACCCTAAAGAAAGGCTCCAAAAGGTCCTTTTTCATGCAGTTAGTCTCCTGCCCCAAAAAAGTATAAAACAAAGGGAGAAGAACTCTTCTAGCGCATACAGAAGTATACCTAGAGTATACCTTTTCCATAGTTAATCCACCTAGGCCCGGAAAAGGGATAATTCTATACCTGAGTGGATGAGCCTTCGATTACTTTAACTAGCTCGAAGAGGACAAGCTTGCTCGGCAATCTTGTTTAGGTTTAAATAGTCCAAACAAGAGCTTAAAATGACTTAAAGGTCAGCTTCTGGGATCATAGCTTCATAATCTGCCAAAACTAGGTCTTCAACAAAATATTAGTTAATGCGACAAAAAATCTTGAATGCTATATGAATTTGAACTATTAACTAGTTGACAAGGTCTAACATCAAGAATTTTTAAACTTAGGAGATCGATCCTACAAAAATTTAAGGAAAAATGCGAGCTGGATAAGTGGACATTAGTATTACACCATATGTATGTTTCAATTGATTAATTAGGTGATTTTGATAAAATTTTGAAACTATAGAGAACTAAACAATGGTGGGTAAAAATTAAAATCCAATTCATATATATAATTTCATTTTAAAAATCAATTTCCAATTTATTTTTGTAGGGCAAAGATTTGGGGCAAACTTGGCATTTTCAAATCTCTGTGGCGATCAAATCAAGCATCCAAACACCGTTCTTCTTCCACCAAGTGAGTTAGAATCTTCCCCACTTGCATTTTTATGGTTTAGTTTTTATTTTTTGAGCCAAAAACTGCTTGCCAGGCAATGCTCACAACTTTTACTACGCGGGCGCTACTGTGTAACAAAAGCAGTAGCGTGTAAGGGAGATGAGCGCTACTATGCTCACACAGAGTAGCGCCCATACGTTACTGTGTAGTATACACAGTAGTGCTCAAGCCTGAAAACTTAAAAACAAGCGCCGATACTTTAAAAATGTCACTTTTTGTGCAGGATGGTTCTTCAATGGAGGGAGAGAGAACATGACGACATGGATAGGCTGGCCATGCAAGACCCAGCCACTCTCCACGCTCTCCAAAGATGCGGTTTATTGAAGTTTTACCGAACCGTAAACATGACGGCCCTAAACAAATTATTTCGAAGAATTATTCAGTACTGGAATGTGGATACCAATACTGTTGTCATCCGTGGGCAAACTTTGGAGCTTACAGTTGATGACATTTATTTCATTACTAGTCTCTCACGGAGGGGAGATGTAATAAATCTGAAAGGGTCTTCTCGTGTGGGCATAAGGTCTGTGCAAGAGTACTTGAATATATATTTCGTGGCTGGAGATGAGAAATCAGGAAGCCAAATCTTGATTTCTACTATTGAAGGCCTCCCCTTGAAGGTGATAGTGAGTATGATCAACCAAGTGGCAGGTAGTGCCTCACTACACCTAGCTTCCATGCACTCTATGCATGTTGGTGTACAATGCTTACACGGTCATGTATATGATTGGTGTACTAGTTTACTGGTGAGCATGAAAGCTCAATTGACAGGTTGTAAATCCGGCACAATGAAGAATTTTGGGTACGGTAGCATTTTGTGTACTTTCTTCTTTGAGAGGATGCCTGCTATTAGTTTGGGGATGTCTCTACCCCAGGTTAACCCCCGTGAGACTAGACTAGGCCGTTGGGGTGACATATTCCTCCGCCAGGGTGGTGGGAAAGTCACTACTGTTATCATACTGATGATTTCTGGGGGTGGTGGGAGAGGCAAGTGCCTGCTTTCGAGCAGTTTCCATATGCTGGATTGGATTTTCGTCATGATCCAGAACTGGTGCTTCCTCCAGGTGGAGCCTGGGGAGATATTGGTATGTTTAATTTTGAGAATTATTTAATTTTTTCAAACTTTTCAAGTATTTAATTTTTATAAATGAATTTTGAAGTGCTAAACAAGTGTCATATGCAGATCTTGGGCCTGTCCGTCCCGAGGGACATCCTACCATCTTTGTGAGGCCAGCTAATATTACTGCAGCAGATGTTATGTTGGGGACCATAGAGAGAAAAGTGAATTGGTTGACTCATGAAGTTCCTGCATGCCGTATGGATCAGATACCTATTGATATGCAGGAAGATGTAGTTGGGGTGCCCCCAGCATGGCTTAGGGTACTGCGGAAGATAGCTAGGCTAGTCATATGTTATTGCAATGCAGTAGATGATGATGAGGTCCCTCCTTCTCCATAAGAGAGGGATACATTCTATGTATATTTTTGAGGCTACTATGCCCAGTTTTGTACTTTTATGACATGACTTGATAGACTTGTGATCCAAAACTCATATATTTTTTGATACAATATCGGCTATATACAGTATCAGTTATTTACATATGTATGTGTTTGAATTTTATGTGTGCAATGTTGTTTATGAAAGTGTATGATACAAATGCCATTCTAACACATAGTTTGCTAATGAATCAGTTAATGCGTTTAAATTTCTTGGAATGTGTTCATATATAATAGAATCAAACTATCTTTCCAATAGTCTAACTCGTAGAAACTGACGTAGCAATCCAGGATCTCTAATCTGGTAGACACCTGTTAACTGAAATATAATTAGTTGTGAGTCAAGTCTTACCTCCAAATGTGAAATGCCATGACTGAGAGCATCTCGGAGAAGTTCTATAACTGCACTGTATTCAACCACATTATTCATGGTAGGACCCAAACAAACCCCCCCCCCCCCCCCGAAGAGACAAGTTGGCCAGTGGGTGAATAAATGACCCAAGCTGCTACAACCAACTGACAGGTGTGGCGACTGGCGCCATCAACAAATCCTAAGAAATGTTCGGTTGACATCTAGTACACGAAATGAAAAACACACGTAAGATTAACTAACAAGCATAACGAAAACTAGCATTACAAAAATATACAACTATATTACAAGAAAAAGTACCTCAGCCTAAGCGTAGTACTTCTTCAGGTAGAGCCCATTTCTAGGCTCGGCCAACTTATTACCTTCGTAATCTATCAATTCATAGGCACCTTTCTTCAGTACTTTGGAAATTATATAAGGTCCGAGCCACCTGGATTTGAATTTGCCGGGTCCTAGGGGTTCTTTGTCTTGATCCCAAAGGAGGACCAAGTCTCCTTCAAGGAAAACCCTAGGTTTGACGGACTTGTCATACTGTCCTTTGACTCATTTTTTATGGACCTCGTTTGTTGTGAGCGTATCACGGCGCTGTTCATCTAGATGTTCTAAGTGTAGCAAACGTTCTTCTAGTATTGAATTATCTGGTAGTAACTGAATGGCTAGTTTTAGCGAAGGAATCTCACATTCAATCGGTACGACTGCTTCTATCCCATGCACAAGTTGGAAGGGAGAGAATCCGGTAGCAGTCTTAACGTTAGCTCGGTAAGCCCAAAGAGCCGGGTACAGCATGATGTGCCAGTTATTTCGACTAGCATTAACAGTTCTTTGCAGTATAACCTTTAAAGTTTTGTTCACTGCTTCGACTTGTCCATTCGCCTGTGGATAGTATGAAGATGAATGTTCTTGTCGAAAACCAAGCATTGTATACAACTCGGTCATCATGCTATTCTGGAAATGACTGCCATGATCAGTCACTATCTCTTTAGGTATGTCGAACCGTGCAATAATCTGATTAAACACGAAATAAGCAGCTGTTTCTCCATCTGCCTTTACAGTAGGCATTGCCTCCGCCCACTTAGTAAAGTAGTCAATGGCAACGATGATGTAATGATGTCCTCCAGCCGAAACTAGATTGCAAGTCATGTAATCAACCCCCCATTTTGTGAAGGGACCTGTTGTAATCACAGGATGAAGAGGAGTTGGGTGTGCCCTCATTTTCTTAATGAAAAATTGACACGGACGACAGCGTTTCACCGCTTCCACACAATCTTTAAAGATCGTGGGCCAAAAATATCCAATACGCAGTATCTTCTGAGATGTTGCCAGCCCGGAAATATGTCCCCCACAAGCTCCACTGCGGGCATCATTTAATACTGCTTCGGCTTCTTCTCGAGTTAAGCAGCGTTGTAAAATGGAATCTACCCCACGTCGATACAAAGTATCTGAGATGATGAGGTAGTTCTTCACATGGCTTTTGAGATTGCGTCGCTCTTCTCAAGAAGAAGTAGTAGGACACCTCAAAGTCTGGAGATATACTAATATATCCCCATACCATGGGTCAGAGGAAGCAATGAGGAAGATATGTTCATCTGGGAATAATGATTCTTCCTCAACGTACTCTAGGTCACTTGGAAACTCTGAGATTAACTCAGCGAACACTAGTGATTTCTTCGACTTGGCCGATTGGAAGACCAAATCGAACTCCTGTAGGATTACAATCCATTTATTATATTTCCCACCGATGATTCGTCGGGTGAGAACGTACTGGAAAGGATTGACTTCTGCTATCACAGTAGTAGTTCGTAAAAGTATATAGTGACGAAGCCTCTGTACCGCATAGACCGCGGTAAGTGCTAACTTCTCAATGTGCGAATATTTAACTTCAGGGGCTATCAATGCACGAGAAAGATAGTAGATAACATGCTCTTGGAGCGTATCGTCTTCCTGAACTAATACTATACAAATTGTATTAAGAGATGCTTCCAGATATAAAAGAAAAGCTTTTGCGTAGTCTGGCGGGCTCAACAAGGGTGCTGAAAGAAGTGCCTTTTTTAAGGCTTCAAAGGATGCTTGAGCAGCCTCGTCCCACACAAAGTAGGAGTCTTGTTTGAGTAGCCTCATAAAACCTTTAGTAATTTTAGTATAGTTTATGATGAATCTCCGTAAGAAATTAGACATGCCTTGCAGACTTTGGAGTTGTCGCAAGGTGCGAGGAGGAGGCAGATTTACAATCGCCTCTACTTTCAGCGAGTCGACCATTATGCCACGACTGGAGACAATGAAGCCCAGTAGATGTCCCGATTCGACACAGAACACACACTTATTAGGATTCAAACGAATCTTATATTGTTTGCATCTTTCAAACACCTGTCTAAGATGAGTTGGATGATCTCGTCTCTTTCGAGATCGCGCCGAGATATCATCCAAGTAAGGTTCTACTATGTGTTTGATATCATGAAAAGCGAAATTCATCGCACGCTGGAAGGTAGCTCCAGCATTCTTCAAGCCAAATGGCATCTTCCGGTAAGCGAAGGTCCCCCTCGGGCAAATGAAAGTTGTTTTATGCTGATCCTCAAGTTTGATTTGTATTTGATTGTATCCTGAAAATCCGTCCATGAAAGAGAACATCTCATGTCCCGCACAAGCATCTATGATTTGATCGATAAACGGTGTAGGATAGTTATCTTTCGGACAAGCTTTATTCAAGTCCCGGAATTCAGTACAGACTCTAATGGTACCTTGCTTCTTATCAACCGGAACGGGGTTTGAAACCCATTCCGTCATGTCAATCGAATAGATAAAACCGGATTTAAGCAACTTTTCAACCTCCGCCTTGATGGCGGCCGCTTTTCTAGGGTTCACAGGACGGAGCTTTTGTCTCACATGTTTTGCATTAGGGTATGTCGTGATGACATGCTCCACGATGGCTAGGTCTATACCTAGCATCTCCTCATATGACCAAGCAAAAACATCGCGGAATTCTTTAAAAAGTTTTGTATACAGAGCTATCACTTTTGGAGAACAGTCTGCACCAATAAAAATGTTTTCCACGACCCTGGGTTTAGTGGAAATGTTAATCGGAATTGTTCTCGATATGTTAGCCATATTTCCCTCAGCATAAATAGCTCTCGAAGTAGAAGGAAAAGATGACAAATCAACAAATCCACCGGGTCTCACAGGGAATTCCCCTCTCTCAATCCTGTCTAGATCAGGAAGCATGTAGGACCTGTGATGCATATGTTCCCATGGTTGGTCCAGGCCCATCATGACTTCTAAGATGGCTTCATCGAACGACAAAACCGTGTCTAAACAATCGAACGAGTGATTGGAATTAAGTGACCATGCCGGAGCATAGTCCATATATGACTCAGCAAAGCCTGGCGGAGTCATGATATGTTCCATTGCAGCATGTTGTGTTTTCATATAGGCTACTTCTGCAATGGATGGAGGCACAAAAGGTTCTGATGTAGTGGGAAGGATCCAAGGATCAGTTCTTAAACCAACTGTGAATGTTTCGGTAGCAGTACCCACATGAGAACGCATAAAAAGAACAGGGGAGGGGAGGTCGAAAGTGCCTATTAACGACCCGTAAATCCCTGCTCCTAAACTCTCATTAACCGGGACGGTTTGATCAACTAAGGGAATTGTGGTCTTTGAAGAAGTCTGGTTGTTTCTCTGAGTGAAAGAAAGTTGATCGACTGTAACGACCTTACCTTCGAATGGGAACATAACAACTCAAAAAAACTGTCGATGCAATAGCTCGCATGGCATATGTCCAGCTCCTTCCTAATTATATTGTAATCAAGCGGAGCGTCCAGAACTTCTACTTCTACAGCAACTGTCTTACCAGCCAATGTGACATCAAATGATGGAAAAACCCCATGTGGACGGAAAGTCTTGCCATCAAATGTAGTAAGTAGTGTGTTAGAAGGGGCTAACTCGGGGGAACCCAAAGCTTTCCAACAGGAAATTGACATTACGCAAGTCGACGCACCCTCATCTACGACAACTCGTCTGATGGTCATTGGGCCATGGACGACTTCAATCTAAAGAACAACGTGGTAGACCAACCGTTATTTGATATCAGCCATATCAAATCGCGCAGACATGTTAGAGGATTCCATACTTCCAATAGCTGCCAGAAGTGCATTCTGTTGTAAAGGACAACTTTGCAAGATTTCTAAGGTAGACATGGCACAAGGGGTCTGGGCTAAATCTTCAACCACGTTGTAGTTGGAGGCGGCCCGAGTGTTGGGATTGTGCGATGCTCGTTTCAAGACATCTTTCGGGATCTTGGGCATTGGGTCCACATGTATGTGGAGTGGAGTGGAGGATTCTGGAATCTCTTTATACTTTTCTGTGCGTCCGGGGTATAATTCCTGGCTCTCGTTTGTAAGAGTGCATCCGAATTAACCATGTTAATAAAAGTTTGATCAACCGTAGCATGTGTAGTGCCCCCAGTGTTGGAGGTTCCAGAAGCTGAGCTCTGCCCCTTAGGGAATGGATCTTTCAGTACGACAGGCTTCTTTTCTTGTAATAGCTTATGGGCTTCTTCAAGCAGAGGGCCCTGGTGAGTAAGGTAGTCTTGCTTGCAAAGTTTACAAGGGAACTTAACCTTCTTTTTCTCTTTGTTACCCTCCTCGGCATTCTCTTTTTTGGGCTTCTGATGGTTCCCCTCTCCTTTCTTGCCCTTCTTTTTGTTATTGGGTTGCCGAGGGCCCTTTTGATTGTTTTGAACCTGGTTTACAGATTCAGAAGTAGAAGGAGAGGTTGTGACGGAAGAAACTTCTGCAGTCGATTGTTTGACAGATAAGGCATGAACCTGTTTGGTCAATGCTTCGAAAGCTGCAGAGTCAACTGAACCCACTATGCCGTCAGCATGTGGTCCAGGTTTAGGTCTACTCAGATCGGTATTTGATCGCGGTGCATCAGGTATGATCTCATACAGTAACCCAGATTGTGCATAAACGAGATCTAACTGCTGGGTCCGTAGGATGGCTTCTTCTTCGTTAGACACTCCAAACGTAGCTACTTCCTTAGAAATGTAAGGAAGGAGTGATTTCAAATACCACTCAAGAAGGAATTTTGGAGTTATGTTGACTTTAATGAGCCTCTTCCATCTTCGCCACTCCTGAATGTGATCAGATAAATGAGTGGCTTTATTTTGCCTAAATGTAGACAAAAGTTCTGTTCCAGCATCATACCGAACAGGAAGGTGGAAGTGATTCAAAAAGACAGTCCCGAGATCCCCAAAATTAAAGAATGTAGCTGCAGGTAACTCAATGTACCATTTGGCTACAGCACCAGTTAAAGTCCTTTGGAACAGTCTCAATCTAATGGAATCTTCATTTAATGAGTTCGAGGAGCACCATAAATGGAAAGTAGTGACATGGTCACCAGGGTCTTCACCTGTTTTTCCTTCAAACTTTGGAATGTCCGAAGGTAACTTGGTAGGAACTGGTGGCCATGTAGCGTTTTGATACACTGGATCGTTGGTCAGTTTGGAAAGATCTGGCAAATTTAAAGTTGCCAGAAATGGTAAATGAGGTCGGTAAGACGGTACTTGATAAGCTGGGGTCGAAAAAGGGGAACCACCCATAGCTTGACCCGTGAACTGCTGGTAGGGATTTCCCCCAGCCGTCTGCTGGTAGGGGTTACCCCCAACCATCTGTTGGCAAGGGTTGCCCCCGACCATCTGCTGATAGGGGTTTCCACCTACCATCTATTGATAGGGGTTGCCCCCTGCAATCTGTTGTTGCACGAAAGTATTATTGAAATTTTCCCACCCATATGAAAGTGGGTTAGTGCTCTGTGGATTCGTCCACTGTGGCTGGGTGTTAGCCCCGCCATATTGTTGGTTAAAAATATTACCCCCCTCCTCCTGAAAATAAGGAAAAAGGGACGTTACCTGCAGGCATAATACATTGATTCATGTTGGGACCTGCAAAGGTATTGAAACCAGTGGTAGCTGACGTGGACGGTGCAATCATGGTACTCATGATAGGCACAGTTGCAGAAGCACTTGGCCCTATAGCGGGTGTGGAAATCCAAGTACTGGGTATATGATATAACGGTTGAAACACAGGAGGTGGCACTAAATTGGTTGTACTGCTAGGTCCAACAGTAGGTGTAGAGGTAGATTCCATAGCTGTTGAACTCAGCATACCTAACGTACCAGTATTAAAACTGAAAGACGAAGTGGACACAGAGGTTGTCTGTGCCGAACTCGGTGTAGCAGTAAAAGGAGGATTTACAGTGTTAGTGTTCATACCTATGGTGGGAGTTTGTGGAACTCCCTGTTCACCTCCTAGAGTAGACATCAAATGTCCAAGCAAGAAATTATATGCACTGTAATCGGGTTACTGGAAACCAACGGGTAACAGAAGCGGATTTCTAGGATTGGTCAGAGGAGGATTAAAGGGAGTGTTGTACTTCGCAGAAGTAAGATCTTCAATCTCAACTGAGCTAAAATGTTGTTGATCTGGAGTACCTTGTTGTGGTCCCTCAGGAACCTCTATTTCAGGGTTTTCTATTGTAGTTTGTTGTTCTTCAGGAAACTCAATTTCAAGTGGTAGTTCCTCAGGAATTTTTATTTCAGGATTTTCCGTTGTAAAAATTTCCTCAGGAAGTTCTATTTTAGGAATGGTTTCCGAAGAAACACTGGGGTTTACCCACTGTCGTCTAGCTGGCGGTAATGGTTCTGTTCTAAGTGGCGGAAGGTTTTGAAGCCTTCTCGATCTATGAAGTTCTTGGTTCTCCACGATTATATATATAAATAAAACTAGAAAACCTAGTGGCCACTAAGACTAGGGGGCAAACAGCACGCCAACTAAAAAGTCCTAAGTATGCAAACCAAGCAAATGAGATGCCTTCCGGAGAAGAGTCTGGGATGATGAGGGCCCAGAACAGATCAACAAAGGATGAAGAACAGTTACCCGAGGTCCACAATACAATGACTAAGGGTGCAAGCGCTGGAATCACCCAACCGCCCTCCCAAAGACCTGCAAGGGATTTCCTCCCACGTCTATCCTAGGTATAGCAGATATACCCTCCATTGTCACCTGTGTATGAACCTATGGTCAGATACTAAGGATACCACAACACCGAAAACTCCTGGGGGAAGAGTCTCTAGTCGAATCAGAAGGCGTGGGCAGGGTAACTGAGCCCGAAACTCAAAAGAGTCCTCAAACGCGATCCAATCCTGGTATATGCTCGAAACAGAAAGTAGGAGTATTCCCAACAATCTGATCTCACAAGACCTACTGCATAGATCCCAGGCAAGCTTTGAGTGAAATGGATTTACCTGTGATAGTCGAACTACGATTTTTGCGTAATGTGTGATCTTGAGTGGTTTAAGGTAATTTAAACTCAAGATCCTAACCAAGACTAGTTGGTGTAGTGTATCCCTAACAAGAAAAATTGTTTCTATTTAATTTTATTAAATTTTTTAGGGTTGTTATTACTCAAAAGGTAGTGCGTTTGTGTGGCGTGATTGCAACAGAAAAGAAAAAGTGCATAAATTCTAACTTTCGACAACAAAACTTTTTTTTTTCATTTAAAATTCTTTCCAAACTGGAAAAAAAATTTTAAAAAAATTAAAAAAAAAAAATCTATGCTATCTTGTAACAAATATAAGCCTTATTAATCTTAAGCTACCAAATTTTTTGCTTTTTCTGTTATTATAAACGAAAAAGAACTATAACATGGAAAGCAAATAAGACTTGTGTGCAATGTGTAAGTATGGCTAAAAATGGTTCTTAAGCTTACAGCTGTCAAGGCACTAGCTCAACAAAGACTTGTCCTACAGGTTTTTTGCAAAAGAAAAAGTCTTCATACTTGGAAACAAAGTGGGGAGAAAAACAAAGGAGAAAGATACTTAACACTGGGAATCCAACACAATAGGACTGACCCAAAGCATCAAACCCTAACAAGACCACTATGCCAAGCAAAAGGTAGGCAAGCAAGCTAACAACCACCCTACTAATACAAGGACTAAGAAATGAATAAGCCTAAAAGCACTTTAAACACACTTGAAACCAGAAAAGACAAAAAGTCAAAGAAGGTTGGAAATCAACAAGTTCGGAAGACACCCTAAAGGCTCCAAAACATACCAAACCCTAAAACAAAGGATAAGATAGGTAAAGAGCAAACAAATGTTGCTACAAACAGTGAATGCAAAAGCATACAGGTTTGTAAATCAGCAACATATAGTCAGGGCAAGAATAAGTGGAAGTGTTCACCAAAGAACAAAGCCTAGTCTTCCAAAAGAGTTATAAATAGTCCAAACATTCCACAAGTAAGAAAGTGAGCTAAAGATGGTAAAAAGACTCAAAGAAAGGTTCTAAGACTTAAAGAAAAGTTATAAACCTTAAATACCGGTCAAGGAGATCTAAAAACAAAGTCAGAAGACCACCAAAAAGGCAGAAAACTCAAACAGACCCCTAACAGAAGGCTACAGGAAATATACCCTACTGTGCAGTAGGGAAACTAGCGCTCCTGAAGAGATGGGCGCTACTGTATGTATAGAAAAGTAGCGTATGGGCGCTACTGTATGTATAACAAAGTAGCGCTCAAGTCTTAAAAAGTTAAAAAACTGACTTTGAAAAGATGCAAAAAGACTGATTGAAGCAGAGAAAAACAAGCAGGGGGGTACCTACAGGGTCTCTCAGCACATAAAAGGAGTTGAAATGGTTCTGGGAAGACAAACAAGAAAAGTTTCCTAGAGAAAAAACACAATTATCCCCAGCAGAGTCGCCAGTCTGTTGGCGGGAAAAACTACCCTATAGTAAGGAAACAAATACTATCAACTGAAAGGGGATGACAGGTAAGCGTATTAACTGCGTTACAGAGATGTTCATGAAAGGAAATAGGTTATAGGACTTGAGAACATACCTTTCGAATGACGTTCGATCCTAGCTCTTATTCGATCTTGCGCTCGATCCTCAATTCAACCTCCTGTTCAATAAACTTGCAATACAAGTACCTTTCTTAGCGTATCTTGGATAATATATAATGATGAAAAAGACAAAGCAACTTAAACATCCAATATTAACCAAAACAAATCCAAACAAGTATTTCACTTCAATGAACACTTAATTTGGTACAAGAAAGATGCTTCAACCTTTTATTGTCAAATGCAAATTGATGTTAAAAAATATACCTGACTTTGTGGCATGCTCCTGCAACTTGATCCTGGGGTCCTGCTCTTCTATGGCTTGTATATCTTCCAGCATAAACTCCTCCAATGCAAGATTCTCTTTAAAAGTATCCTAATAGCATTCATGTCTCTAACCCCTCTCTTTATTCTTCCTTGTATTTATAGGACAAGAGAAGCAGTCCAGGTCGAGAGATGGTTATGGAGGAAGTTGGGGAAGTTGGGAAACCAACTGCAACTAATCCTCTTCGTGAAATTAATTATTTTTTAATCATCTTTTGAGATGTACGCTACTATTACTCAGTGAAGTGGCGCTCAGGGCGCTACTATAGTGCTTGTAAACTAGATCTCATCACTTTTTGAATGTTGAGCGC
Source organism: Larix kaempferi (assembly GCA_027924585.1). Taxonomy (NCBI): domain Eukaryota; kingdom Viridiplantae; phylum Streptophyta; class Pinopsida; order Pinales; family Pinaceae; genus Larix; species Larix kaempferi. The sequence goes on from BSBM01000211.1 coordinate 431,056, forward strand.
TACTCTGATGAAGAGGAGTAGCGTTCATGAGGCTTGAGCGCTACTATTACACACTGGAGTAGGGTACAGGCACTAGTCTATTGAAGTAGAGTAGCGCTCATGTTTCAAAATGACATTTTTAGGGTTTTTCCAGTCTTGTCAGGAGGTGGAGTAAGTCAAAGTCTCATCTGGGATCAACATGCTCCTCCATCCAAGTTGTCCTTTTGTGTGATCAACAGCTCAAGATGATCAGGGATGGAGAGGTGCAGGTTTAACCTATATCAACCAGATTTAGAAAATGTCATAAAAATGATGCAGAAACTTTCCAATAAGATTGTGGATCTAGAAAAGGATAAAGCAACGAATTCTTCGAGACCTCCTTTCAAACCTTAATATAAAAAGAAAGAAGACAACGAACAACCAACCCCACCAGTAAATAATTCTTCCATACTAAATCTGAATGAAATAGGGATGGACCACTTCTGCACTTTTCGCCAAGAACAACACTCAGAAAAGAGATGCCCATAGTGGATCAACTCGATGAGCTTAGTAATGAACCAAATGTTAGATGCACAAATACCCGAGCAAACGAGCCCCCAACAAGAACAAATTCTTGACAGTGAAGAACCAACCCCTGACACTATGATGATCCTTTGGGATTGGACCCTTGCCCAAGAACTGTCTTGTGAAGAGTTCGCAGACGAAGTACAAACAGCATCTATTAACATTACTACCAGGAGTAAAGGCCTGGTGATTGAACCAGCAATTGAATCACCTAAAGCAAGGTCTAACCAAGTACCGAGGTGGCACATAACTGTTATTCCTCCCCAACCCAAGACGAGCCCGGTGGTTGCTGCTACGGTAACTAAAGAACCAAACTCAGAAAGAAATAAACAGCTACAAGCTCCTTTGAACAAAGCAGAAAATCAATCAAAGACTCTGAAGGGATGTGACATGAGCTATGATATAATCGAGGATATAAAAAAAATGAAAGCTAATATTTCCATTTTCGATATGTGTATCTTACTGCAGCAGAGGAAGAAATTGATGGAATCCTTAGATCCGCAAATAGCTGTCCCAGTAGAAAACACTGATGAAAACCCAGAAATTAATGAAGCAAGTATTGGCGGAAAATCGAAATCTCAAACTCTTCCTTTTCTCTTAACCTTTGAGATTTTTAATCACAATGTGCACAACTATTTGGTAGACTCGGGTGTTAGTTCAAATGTCATGCCGTTGTCAATTTGCAAAAAAATCAATGGACAGCCGATCCCGTCCCCATCTCAAATTATTCAATTAGATAGGACCGATGTCAAGGTTATTGGTGAACTGAAAGATGTACTTATTAGGTTGTCATCCGATCCCAGAGTGTGTCAATTCATTGATATAATGGTGGTCGATATCCCTGAGGCATATGGTATAATTTTGAGTAGGGACTGGTCTGCGAAACTTAATGGCTATTTCGCAACAAATTGGTCTCATCTGTGGTTTCCCTATCAAAATCATCAAAATCATATTAAGATATTAAGGGAGCCACATATGAAACAAAATGTTACTCAGCTGGATGGAAAAAATGAAGCTGTGACTTTTTCCTCTTCAGTTTTAGGAAATTACTTCTTAGAAATTGAACCTGGGAACTACAAATCAGAATAAGTTAGCCATATTTCAGACAAACAGCCCAATCTCCTTCAGTTTTCACGGGCTGATGATATTGATTGTAATATAGTAGACTTAGTCACTAATTTAGACAGTAATCAAACTAACTTAGTTAGAGAAGAAAATATCTTTTGGACTCTCTATTTTGATGGCTCCAAAACTCAGGAAGGATCCGGAGCCGGTTGCATTTTAATTGATCCTGATAGAAACAAACATTTTTTATCATGTAGGTTAGAATTTGAATGTACTAATAACACCGCAGAATACGAAGCTCTCATTCAAGGTTTGAAGAAATCCATTGGTCTTAATGTTAAGTTTTTGAAAGTCTTTGGTGATTCTGAAATTGTTGTTAGGCAAATAAGAAATACAATCCATTGTCTTTCACTGCATTTAAAGGGTTATCAAGCAGAAATTTGGAATTTAATTTCATATTTTGATGCTTTTAACATCAATTCTATCCCAAGATTGCAAAACGCTACAGCTGATATGTTATCTACTTCCGCTTCCATATTAGTACCCACTAATAATAGGTGTTCCATTGAATTAATTTTCAGGCCTTCTGTTCCGGACAACATCACAAATTTCAGAGTATTTGATGACGATGATCAGATTATTAGTTTCTTAACCAATGAAGATGCCTTTCAGGAAGCCATCATAGAGGAAGAAGAGCATGACTCAAATCTACAAGATAAAGACACAATGAAAGGGAACTTCATGCCTAAGGGAGTAAGAACTCTAGAGGCGCTTTTTGATTTACAAAGCAAATTCTGAAAACCTATGAATGCCAAAACCCACAGCTCAGCCATGCAGTACAAATTAATAAACTTGGGCACAGAAGCTGAACCAAAGTATGTCAATCTTGGAAAATGTTGTTCGCCAGAAGAAAGAAGTAGATTCATTAAACTTTTCCAGCAATATAAAGACATGTTCGCTTGGACCTATGACGATCTGAGACATATGACACTCGCATCATTCAACACGTAATACCTATGAAGGAAGGTGTCAAACCCTTTCAACAACAGCTAAGGAGAATGCACCCGAAACTGGAGCCTCTAATACAAAAGGAATTAAAAAAGTTGTTGGAGGCCAAGATTATTTTTAAAGTACGACATTCTGAATGGGTGTCTAATCTAGTCTCCATGCGGAAGAAATCAGGAGAAATCAGGCTGTGTGTAGATTTCCAGAACTTGAACAGAGCTTCCGATAAAGACAACTACCCGGTGCCCCCAATGGAACAGATATTGCAGATGGTATCAGGATCATAACTCTTTTCCCTACTAGATGGTTTTTCTGGTTACAACCAAGTGCTAGTAGCGAAGGAAGACCAACTCAAAACCACTTTTCACACAAAGTAGGGGACCTTCGCGTACCGAAGAATGCCTTTTGGCTTAATTAATGCAAGAGCTACTTTTCAGCGAGCCATGGACATTGCTTTCCGGGGACTGGGCGGTCAATGTGTAGTAGTATACTTAGATGATGTAACAGTCTTTTCAAAGAAGAGAGAAGACCACGTCTCTCACCTAAAGCAAATCTTTGATCGCTGTAGGAAGTACGGCATCTCTCTAAATCCTAAGAAAAGCATTTTTGTTGTTCTCGAGGGAAAGCTTCTCAGTCATATCATTTACAAGGAAGGAATCTCAATAGATCAAGAAAGGATTCAGGTTATCAATAAGATTCCCATGCCCCATAGCAAGAAGTCTATGCAATCATTCATGGGCACCATAAACTTTTTCTGAAGTATCATACCAGACTTCGCCCAGATCGTTAAACCTTTGCAACAAATGGTTAAGCAGAATGTACAATTTAAGTGGACAGACTTGGAGAAGGTCGGATTCAAAGAAATTAAAGCTGCTATAGCCAAGGCACCCTCTTTAAGAAGTCCAGATTTTGATAAAGATTTTATAATGTATACATTCGCTTCTGATGACTCTCTCGCAGCTGTGCTTACTCAGAAGACGGAATCAGGAGATGAATACCCAATTTCTTTTTTGAGCACTGGTCTGCAAGGTGCTGAACTGAATTAGCCCGTGGTAGATAAACAAGCATATGCATTTTTCAAAGTAGTAAAGCAGTTCAGGTCGTATATTCTGAAAAATAGGACTAAATTCATAGTCCCTCATCCTGCCGTCAGGTCTCTTTTCATCCAAAAGGAATTGGGAGAAAGGAGAGGGAATTGGGTCACTGCTCTCCAGGAGTATGACTTAGAATTCAAGCCAGCTAGCATCATTAAAGGTCAAGGCCTATCCAAGATACTCACTTAAGGCCAAACTGACGAAGAGCTAGATTGGAGGAATGAAGCCGAGCTAAATGTGATAGACGTATGTCCAATTTTTACGACCCCAAAGTCTTGGTATAGAGACCTAGTACATTACTTGCAGTCGAGTTACTTACCAGAACATTGGAGTTCGAAGCAAAGGAGAGCCCTCCGTCTTAAATCAACAACTTATCAGATCATTGAAGGAGTACTCTTCAGGAAGAATTATGATGGCATTTATCTCAGGTATTTAGAAAAGGTAGATGCTATTAACGTGGTCAAAGAACTACATGACAGACCTGCTGGAGGACATTATTCTGGGGACACTACAGCCCACAAAATCCTAAGAGCAAGTTATTATTGGCCTACTCTCTTCAGGGATGCCCATGCCTATGTCAGAAATTGTGATGTATGCCAAAGAAGCACTGGAAAGCTACCTAAAGCAGTAGGTCCCTTGTAACTAGTTATCATCACTGAACCTTTTGAGCAATGGGGTTTAGATATAATCGGAGAAATAAATCCTAACTCTTCGGTGCAGCATCAGTACATTCTGACCGCTATAGATTATTTCACAAGATGGACCAAAACTATTCCCCTTTGGAAAGCTAACGAAGATACGGTCATCAACTTTTTGGAAGAGAACATCATAACCAGGTTTGGGGTTCCAATTTCTCTAGTTTTTTATAATGCACCTTATTTTTCATCAATAAAGATTAATGAATTCACATATGAAAGGGGAATTAAGTTACATTACTCACCCAATTACTACCCTCAGGGAAATGGTTTAGCTGAATCGACCAATAAAAACCTCATCCGAATCCTAAAAAAGACCGTGATCGAAAACCAAAGAAGTTGGCACACAACCCTTCCTCACGCCCTATGGGTAGACAGGGTAACGCCCAAAAATGCCTTAGGAGCTTCTCCTTTCAACCTGGTCTATGGAAAAGAAGCCATTCTCCCTCTAAATATAGTACTCCCATCCTTGAAGTTGCCCCAATCCTCCCGAGGTTCTAGAAGTCAAGCCCTACAGTCCAGAATTGATACCTTGCTGAAAGTAGAAGAGTCATGGGAAAAGGACAAGGAACGGTTTCATCATCATCAAGACATAGTCAAACGATGGTTTGATAAAAGAAAATCCAGGAAGAGAAATTTCGAAGTAGGATACTTGGTCCTCAAATGGGACCACCAACACGACGGTAAGGGAATGCACACAAAGTTTCAACACCTATGGCTTGGACCTTATCAAATTTCTGAAAAAATTGGTCCATGAACCTATAAAGTGAAGGATTTACAAGGAGAGGAACTGAACCTCCCTCTCAATGGCCTCGCCCTAAAACGATACTTTGCATGATTTCTAAAAGGTTCTTGTACATAAATAAAACTCTGCTTCTCTGTTTTCATTTGTCTTTTCTTTTCTCTTGTTTTGATTACCTTTGGTTTGCTAGTCAATTTGATCCATTTTCTTTTATTTTTGCTTCGTTTTCCTTTTTGATTAAGTTTTTTGGTTCGTTGCTTGAAATAAAGCCAAACTCCAATTATGGTGTAGCTGAATGAAGAAGACTCCAGATAACTCAGAAGGATGGTCATAAGAATCCCATCAGTAAAGGTATGCATATTTGTAACTTTGTCTTCAATGATCGATCTCCTAGAATGCAGTGATCCTCTTTCTTGTTGGTCAAAATAATCCTTGTCAAGTAGCTAAGATCCTGTATTTCCTTTTAACTATCTTAGGGCCCATTCACTTTAACATCAGTAGCTGTCTCAAGAAGTTAAGTATGGCAGGACCCATGGAAAGGAAACATGTATCACAGATACATGGTATTTTAAATGATCCCATGCTACAAGTAACGCCAAAAGGCATATCTCAAAGAGTCTGATTTCCAAAAATTCTCGCCTCAATTAAAGCATGGTCGAGAAAATAAAAGTAAGCTCGAGAATGATGAAGGGAGCTGTCTAATAAACCAGCCCAACAAAAGTTCTTCTCTGTCCGTGAATCACGAAATCAAATCTTCTATTCACACAAAAGGACATTTTGGTTTGAAGAACTTATATCAAAACTATGAAAGCAGGAGCAACTCATTTCTGGAAGACTCAAAGCGGCTAAAGGTCGAAAATTAAAGAAACGTCTAAAAAGGATGTAAAAGCATGGGAATGAGGAACAAACGAATGTCCATGTGAGACTTTGTCATGATCCTGTGGAGTCTTATACTATTTAACGTCTGAAAGACAGTCTTCTTTTAAAAATCCCACAATTCGGCCCTTAGAGAGCTTTAAAGAAATCTGAGTCAATGCTACCTTTCCCCTTTTATCACCATCACGATAAGAGTGATCAATGCATTCTTCAAAACTGAACTGCGGAGACATCTGGTTGCGCATGTAATTAGCACTTTGAAATTTTCCTGACTTCCAGATGAGTTTGTTTCAGAGATCTGTGTTCGCCAGTGAATCGCCATTTGTTGTTGGTACAACATCCCCCCCTTAGATTTTTTTGGAAAAATATTGGGGCCCCTCCTCTGCTTTTGAAAAGAAAGGAAAATCTGCCCAAGGTTATCCGGACATCATTAATTTTTTCCTTAGCTTTCCCCTAAAAGGAATCTCAACTTGCCTTAAACCTTTGAGTCATGTTTTTGCCTAATAAAACTCAGAGTTTCGGGCCGCAACGGCGGAAGCTTTGAGCTAATCTTGCCACCACAGCGGAAGAATTAGTCCAAGCCTTCCGAAACCGGGAAAATGAAAGGCTTAGTCAAACCCGCGGAGGAAAAGTTACCTTAAAGTCTCTGAAAGGGATAAACTTATGACCAAGCGAGTGTTGATGTATATGTAACTTTGGAATGTATTTCATCTGTGTATTTTATATATATTTATTGTACCCTTATAAGAGATGTGTTATTCCTCTATAAGGAAGTGTCGTCATGTGGATTGACAAGTGTCGCAAGTGTGTGTACTTGCCGATGGGTTATTAGACCACCATGTGTTGGGTCAGCCCTGAAATATATATTATAATGTGGATGTACCTAGCTAGACAAGTCGGCCCCATAAGGTCATTGGGCAAACAGGTTAGTATAAATAGAGATCATGTGATCTCTATTTAGATCACTCGGAAAAGTACATCTCTCTCACTCAGAAAGTGGCGCACTAGTGAGGAGGAGGATCATCTGCTACTAGGAGACTATCTCAGTGTATTTTGGTTGTACTTTGGTTGAGCCATTGCTCTCTCTATCTCTGAGGAAGTTGTGGGGTTTTTCACCTTAGGGTTTTCCCCACGGAAACTCTGTGTCTCTTGTCTCTTATGCTTTTGATTCTTGTGATGCTTGTCATACTTATTGTGATTGTCATGCATTGATATACTGTATATGTTATTCTCTCAGTAAAGAGCCTAGAGTATTGTGAATTAATGCTCAAAATTTAACATGGTATTAGAGTTAACCTGGGAAGAAGACATTTTGCAGTGACGAAAACTTGAGTTTCTTGTTTATTGGGTTTCTCTCCACAGATTTTGGAAAAGCAGTATAGTAGATTGACTCTACTCATCAAGGCACATCTATCTGTCCAATCAGAATTCAATTTCAAGCATTTTCAGATTTGGCCCTAAAAATTAGGGTTTCCACAAAAATAGGAATTTTTGAAATCTGAAGACATAGCTGGAAGCTCCTTACAAAAATCAAAGTTTAGAGCTTTGGGTCGAGATTTTTGGCTGGGTAGATCTCCGGGAAACTCAAACCCTAATTCAGGGCTCTCCTTAGTGAACCCAGGAGGACAAAAAGACAAATCTGAAGGGTAAATCTTTGTTGATCTCAAATTCTGAATGCACCGGGATGATCAGCTCATCAAGGCGCATCTTTCTATCCTTTCAGAAATTTGAAATTCACATTTTGAATTTTTAGGGTTTTTTCGACAAACCCTAATCCAGGACTAGATCCAGTTTTCAACATTTCAAGTGGTAAGACCTAAATATTTTCTATTTCCATTTGAAATACTCTTTAAGATGTCTCACCACACCAAGCTTGAGGATAAGCTTGAAGGGGCTGACAACTTCCGAGCTTGGAAGTATAGGATTGGGTTAATCCTGGAAGAGAATGAGTTGGACTCATATATAAAAGAAGACATCCCTATCCCATAGGATGAAGAGGCTAAAGTATTGCATAAGAAGAACTTGGTCAAGGCAAAGAGAATCATTGTTAATTCTATCAAAGACCATCTCATACCCCATGTGTCTTCTCTAAAGACAACCAAAGAGATGTTTGACTCTTTGACCAAGCTATTTGAAGGGAAGAACATAAATCGGAAGATGACCCTGCGGAACCAATTGAAAGGAGTAAAGTTTCAAAATGGAGAAACCATTCAATCTTATTTTTCAAGAGTCTCCCAGATCAAGGAACAACTAGAAGCAGTGGATGAAATGGTAGAGAATGGTGAAGTTGTCATGACCACTCTGAATGGCTTACCTAGGTCATGGGACTCCTTCATTCAAGGAATCTATGCAAGAAAGAAGTTGATTTCCTTTAGTAGACTACGGGAAGAATGCTCACAAGAAGAAGCAAGACTTGTGGCACGAGAAGAAAAGATTGGGAATGAAGATCAAGCTCTCACAGCTCACACCAAGAAAGGGAAGTCCAAGATAGAGCCATCTCACTCCAAGAAATCTTCACATCACTTCAAAGAAAGAAGAATATGCTTCTCCTGTAATGAGAAAGGACATATTGCCATAAATTGTCCCAAGAACAAGAAGGACAACAATAACTCCAACAAGAAGAAGAAGGGCAGCAAAAGAAGGCTTCATGCTCATGATGCCGAGGATGATGAACCACCCAAGAAGAAGGCTAGGGCAGAAAGTGATGATAACTCATCAAGTGAAGAAGAGTATGTTCTGATCTCTGCTCTCACAGGTACCATCTCCCATGGTTGTAATGATTGGTTGATTGATAGTGGGGCTTCCAAACACATGACTGGGTTTAAGGAATATTTTGTGAATCTATCTGAATATGAATCACCCCATAAGGTGAAACTTGGGGATGATTATCAATACCCAATCAAAGGAAGTGGTGAAGCCTCCTACAACCTAGATTCTGGAAAATATTTGAAGATGAAAGAATTTCTTTATGTACCTGGGCTCAAGAAGAACTTACTCTCCATCTCTGCATTGGATGCAAAAGGTATGAGGGTTGCATTTGTGGATGGCCAAGTCCTAATGTGGCCAAAGGGAAAGAACATAGATGATGCAGTAGTGATTGGAGAGCAAGAGAGAGGTTTGTATAAATTGAAGGGACAACCTGAACATGCCATGGTACATGAATCCATGGAGCCAAGTGAACTTTGTCATAGAATACTTGTTCATATGCACTATAGGGCACTTCCAATTGCAAGCAAGGTTGTAGAGGGTCTTCTTGAAATCAAGACCAAACATGAAGGTGTTTGAAAAGGATGTGCAAAAGGTAAGAACATTAAGAAGGCTTTCCCAAGCAGTGAAAGCAAGGCAAAAGACATCCTGGAAATCATCCACTCAGATGTATGTGGTCCTATGTCATCCAGTTCTCTAAGTGGGTATGTTTACTATGTCTCATTTATTGATGACTTCTCCAGGAAGACTTGGGTATACTTCTTGAAGAACAAAGATGAGGTGCTTGATAAGTTTAAGGAATTCAAAACCTTAATGGAGAATCAAACTGACAAGAAGATCAAAACATTCAAATCCGACAATGGTGGAGAATTCACCTCAGGTGACTTCAAGAAGCTTTACAGTGATTCAGGGATTAAGAGGGAGTTGACTGCTCCTTACAATCCACAACAGAATGGAGTTGCAGAAAGGAAGAACAGAACAATCATGGAAGCAGCAAGAGCAATGCTCCATGACCAGGATCTACCTATGCATCTATGGGAAAAAGCAGCTAGAACAGCTATATATGTGCAGAACAGAACACCCCACAAGATATTGGACAACAAGACACCAGAAGAGGTCTTTTCTGGTAAGAAACCTGAAGTCAGCCATCTCAGAATATTTGGTTGTCCAGTATTCACTCATGTCCCAAAGGAAAAGAGGACCAAACTAGATCCTTCGGGAAAGAAGGGTATCTTTGTGGGTTACAGTGAAAGCTCGAAGGCTTACAGAATATACTTTCCAGGGTTCAAGAAGATTGATGTCAGTAGGGACGTGACATTTGATGAAAACTCAGCATTCATCAAATCAAGGAAGGCACCGATCGAATTTTATGAAGAACCTAAGGAAACTAGATTTCAAGACACTACCATGACTGATGCAGTTCCAGAAGTTGTTCGTGAGTTTGAAGATCCGCAAGAACCTATAGATCCACCCCGTGAGGATAACTCTCACAAGAGGAAACCTGCATGGGCTAGAGAGCTCATTCAAGATGCAGAAAGATTTGGCATTCTAGAAGAGGAACACAGAGCAAAGAAGAGAACCAGATCACATACCAGCTATGTTGCTTTACTCTATGACATTATGAACAAAGAGCCTTCCAGTTATGAAGAAGCAGCGGAAAAGAAAGAATGGAAGGATGCCATGGTTGAGGAATATCAATCAATAATGAAGAATGATGTTTGGGATGTTGTCCCAAGACCTAAAGAGAAGTCTGTTGTGACTTCCAAATGGATTTACAAAATCAAGCATGCTGCAGATGGCAGTGTGGAGAAATACAAGGCAAGATTCGTAGCTCGTGGCTTCTCTCAGAAAGAGGGAATAGATTATGAAGAAACTTTTGCACCTATAGCCAAGTATACTTCCATCAGAACAGTACTTGCCCTGGCTGCAGCGATGAAATGGAAAATACACTAGATGGATGTCAAGACTGCTTTCTTGAATGGTGTAGTTGAAGAGGAAGTATATGTGGAGCAGCCACTCGATTTCGAAATACATGACAGGGAGTCATATGTGTGCAGATTAAAGAAAGCCTTGTATGGCTTGAAACAAGCTCCTGGAACCTGGTATGGTAGGGTGGACAGTTTCCTATCTAGTTTGGGCTTTACCAGATTCCAACCTTTACTACAAGGTTGAAGCAGGGAATCCTGTGGTTCTACTCCTGTATGTGGATGACTTATTTGTAACAGGAGATGACAGATTGATTGTAGATACTAAGAGGAAGCTTGTTGCTGAGTTCGATATGAAAGATTTGGGAATGATGCATTATTTCCTAGGTATGGAGGTGTGGAAGAGTGCAGGTGGGATCTTCCTTAGTCAAGGGAAGTACGCAGTAGATATCCTGAAGAGATTCGGGATGATGGATTGCAAGGCCATGGCCACACCTATGGCATCGAATCTGAAGCTTCTATGCGATGCTTCATTTGAGTCGGTTGATGTCTCTATGTATCGTCAGATGATTGGGTCCTTGATGTACCTGACGAACACAAGATCGGATATTTGCTTTGCTGTGAACACATTGAGCCAGTTCCTGACGGATCCGAGGAGTGTTCACCTGGTTGCTGTAAAGCATGTTCTAAGGTACTTGAAGGGTACAGTGGATTATGGGCTCAAGTATGAAGCGAATCAAAAGTTTAACCTGCAGGGTTATGTTGATTCAGATTGGGCTGGAAGTGCTGCAGATAGGAAGAGCACATCTGGGTGCTGCTTCAGTATGGGATCAGGTGTGATCTCTTGGTTTAGTAGGAAGCAGTCCTGCGTAGCACTAAGTACAGCTGAGGCAGAGTATGTTGCAACCTGTTCAGCTAGTTGTGAGGCAGTATGGCCACGAAATCTACTGTCTGAGTTATTTGATCTCCCGTTGGATGCTACTAGTATCTTCTGTGATAACCAGAGTTGTGTAAAGTTGTCCGAGAATCCAGTGTTTCATGACAGGTCGAAACACATAGAAATCAAATATCACTATATCAGGGATATGGTGCAGAGAGGAGCTGTGAAGCTCCTGTATGTTGTGATGGATGAGCAGATTGCAGATGTGCTGACGAAGCCACTAGCCAGGGTGAAGTTTGAGTACTTCAGGGAGAGGCTTGGTGTTCTTTAGATCGAGGACACTTCGAGGAAGAAGTGATGGACACATTTGCTGAAGCCATTCCAAGCATGTAGGAAGGAGGATCCTTCACATGGCTGTGGATGTAAGCGTTGGATGATGAGCATCAGGATGATGTTCTAGTTTCTGCTTTGTATGCTCAGTTGGATCATTTATATGTATATGTATGTATGCATCATGTTGGATGCTGGATATGATCAGTTGGATCATTTACATGTATATGTATGTACGCATCATGTTGGATGCTGGATATGATCAGTTGGATCATTTATATGTATGTACGCATCATGTTGGATGCTGGATATGATCGGTTGGATCATTTGTATGTATTTTGTATATGCATCATGTTGGATGCTTGGACCATGTATCTGTATATGTATCAGGTGGATACATTGTATGATCAGGTAGATCATGTATATTGATATGTATCAGGCATGATCAGGTAGATTATGTATGTTGATGGATACATTGTGTGGATCATGTATCTATGTATCAGATGGATACACTGCGTATGATGATATGTATCAGGTAGATACTTGGTGTGCATCAGATGGATGCATTGCATGATCAGGGTGATCGTGGATGACGAGCTTCTCCAGATGACATGCAGCAGGATGTTGCAGTGATGATGATCAGGATGATCATGTATACATCAGGATGATGTATGATGAGTATCAGATGATACTTTGTGGCCGTGGATCAGGTTGTGCAGATGAGCATGTCTGGGAGATCCTATAGGTCGGAGTTGCGTACCCATAACAGCCTGGGATGCTCTTTCGAGACATTGCTCTGGGAGGACATGTAATTTGTGCCCTGGGAGATCTTCAGGTCGGAGTTGTGTACCCGTAACATCCTGAGATGCTCTTGCAAGGTTTTGTCCTATGGCATGTAATTTGCTCCTGGGAGATCTGGACAGGATGAAAAAGGCCTCAGATGCTTCAGCCAGTTTTTGCCATGACCACATGTAATTTGCTCCTGAGAGATATGGACAGGATGAAAAATGCCTCAGATGCTTCAGCCAGGTTTTGTGGTGGACCACATGTAATGTGCTCCTGGGAGATCCGACAGGTAGAGCTATGTGCTCGTAACATCCTGGGATGCTTCAGCCAGGTTTTGTGGTGAGATCACATGTAATGTGCTCCTGGGAGATCCAACAGGTAGATTTGTGTGCTTATAACAGCCTGGGATGCTTCAGCCAGGTTTTGTGATGGGTCACATGTAATGTGCTCCTGGGAGATCCTACAAGTAGAGCTGTGTGCTCGTAATAGCCTGGGATGTTGCAGCCAGGTTTTGTGACGCACGTAATAAGTCCCGAGAATTCCACAGTATGGCCAGTGATGATGAAGACCTGCAGGTGGTGGGCCTACATCCAGTATGAAAAAGGAATGGCTCTGTAGAACTTCCTATGACGAGTAGATTCAGAGATTGGTTGAGATAGTAGCAGCAGTGACGATGACGATGACAATGCATTGATGACGATGATCCCGAGAAGAAGACTTGTCTAGCAGATCTGTGTCGAGAAATACCTTCCTAGTTAAGAGGGAGTGTTGATGTATATGTAACTTCAGAATGTATTTCATCTGTGTATTATATACATATTTATTGTACCCTTATAAGAGATGTGTTATTCCTCTATAAGGAAGTGTCGTCATGTGGATTGACAAGTGTCACAAGTGTGTGTACTTGTCGATGAGTTGTTAGACCACCATGTGTGGGGTCGGCCCTGAAATATATATTATAATGTGGATGTACCTAGCTAGACAAGTCGGCCCCATAAGGTCACTGGGAAAACAGGTTAGTATAAATAGAGATCAAGTGATCTCTATTTAGATCATTTGGAAAAGTACATCTCTCTCACTCAGAAAGTGGCGCACTAGTGTGGAGGAGGATCATCTACTACTAGGAGACTATCTCAGTGTATTTTGGTTGTACTTTGGTTGAGCCATTGCTCTCTCTATCTCTGAGGAATTTGTGGGGTTTTTCACCTTAGGGTTTTCCCCACGGAAACTCTATGTCTCTTGTCTCTTATGCTTTTGATTCTTGTGATGCTTGTCATACTTATTGTGATTCTCATGCATTGATATACTGTATATGTTATTCTCTTAGTAAAGATCCTAGAGTATTGTGAATTAATGCTCAAATTTTAACAGCGAACCTGCGGCGGAACATTTTCATCAAGTCTCTCTGCAACGGTGGAAGATTTCATCTAACTCTTCCGCAAGCATCAGAAACACATCAACAAGTTTTTCGCGGAAAGGCTCGTCTATCTCTTCCGCACTATCAAACATTGGCACATTTCCGAAATAACTTGGCTAACTTTCCCATGAAAGCGGACGAGTTCACATAAGTTTGCCGCGGCACACTATTCCTCCGTGGAAGCATTCGATCAACTCTCCTGCAACAGTGGGCAAAACTCAACTTCTCTTTCCGCAGGAGGTGGAAGCCTTAACCTAACCTTCCCGATTTTACGGTCATTTTTATTGAAAAGAGTTTGATTTGACCCAACCATATGCAGCCTTAAGTCCCATTTTAATGACATTGCAACCATTGTATTAATGGTTCGCACGTACCAAGTTGAATATATTGGGGTGAACCCCGTTAACATTTCATTATTTTTCGTCACCCGGAATGTTTTTCGTGCCGTTTGAACCACGAAGCACGTCCATCATCATTTGAAGGCGCAAATTCGCAGACCCTGCAACGACCGATGGCACCACGCCATCACTTCCAGGTTATTACCTTCGCAGGTCCTACTATGATGTGTGTTTCCTACTTAAAAGGGTATGATCCATCATTTCATTTCGTTATTTTCTAGCCATGGCATTTTTCCGCAGAACATTTACCCCTATCATTGACCCGTTGTGCACTTAACTTAGAATATCATCCTGCCTAGTCAATTCTTCTTAGTTTCATAGTCACAGGGAAGTCTAGATCCATTTTGATGATTCAAGGTCGTTCCGTTATTGCGGTAGGTCTCTTTCTATCATTAATAGCATTGGAGCTTGTTCTTCATAGTCTCGGACGACGTATTTCTCCCAACCTAAAAAACATTTTGTTAACAACCCTAAGCAGGGACGTAAGAGGCCTCAAGGCTCTCACATTTTAAATAATTAGAAGAATGTTGCCTCTACCCATCACCTGTTAGACCTTTTCTACCTTTTCTCATCCCTAATCGTAGACGTTTCCGCAGCTATAGAATTTACGCCTTTCACGCTTACACGCCAGTCGATGTTTTGTCTCTTAAGGACTAACGTACCTGGACCAACCCATGTCCATTTGTTGTCGTGATTCCTAATCACAATAGAAACCACAAAGGTAACTAAATTAATATTTTCACAAGAATATAAATTGGTATTTGAAGGAAACATTTTTAGGAGTTTTGGTTGAAATGGAGATATTATCAAAAGGACACTAGTTTGGGTTGTCAACATCATGTCATACATGCTTATTCATGTTTAAATTGTTGAACAGGATTTTCAAAATGGCTAAAGGGGGCAAGAGAAAATCGAAGGCAGTCGACGAAAGCACAAGAATAGAAACAACGTTCCAGGATACCAAGTGCAGTACAGGCGTGCCTCTAGAAGTAAACTGGGGAGATGTTTACTGCATGATAAGAGATCAGGACTTCCCTGAGGCTCTTCTTGAGGAGGAATGTTTATATCAAAACATCCGGAACTCCTGTATATCCAAGGTGTCCACACGTCCAGAACTCTTCCCGTGGTCAGAAGTAATTGGATGGGTGTTGCAACATGCGAACACCGAGACAAGAGTCATAGCAGATAGAACTGGAAAGGCCTTTGCTTTGATTCACCCGTCTTATATCTCAATGACCTACAAATTACCAAAAGCATAGCAGCAGCTTGATTATGCATGGTTGGAAGAAACCCATATGGACAATCTAGACATGGCAAGAAGGTTGTTAATTGCAGGAAGGCAAATCAAAAGAAAAGACAGTGAGGAGTATGAGGTTCAGAATCTGAGGCCTCCTTTCAGACTAATCGCTCTCATGTTAAGTAGAATCTTCGGGAGACCTGATGGGACAATGTTTATGCTACAATGGGTCCCCATCATCCACTATGTAGCCTTCAAAGGGACAATATTCAACTGGGCTGATATCATCTCAGACAGTCTGTCATCAGCTATAACAATGGCACAAGAAGGGTTAGTTTAGAGGAAGGCGGAATTCTATCTGGCTTCCTACCTCATAGATTGTATCGAGGCAAAATGTCTCTTTCCCAAGTTGGGATGCATTTGGAGCTCAGCAGAGGGCCCGGTGTTCATTGCCTACAAAATCTTCTGGGCTCAAAATTACAAGAGGGATTACAAGCTCATTTGCGAGGAGTTCATCATGCCTCTTTATCAATTAATATTTAATGAATAACCCAACTTCCTGTCTGAGAATGCCATGGAAGCTTTGGAGAAATATGGTGATTTCTATTTTTCTCCAAAAGGTACCTACATAAGGATGTACGGAGGTTCCAAAGCCCCGTATATTCTACCAAGATACGCTACGGATTATATAGTCCACAAGGAGATGGTAAGGCAGGTATTCATTGATGGAATGGGTAATACCCTGTACAATGCCAAGAAAGCTACTTTTCCACCCTTACCCTTCCATGTCGGGGCCTACAAGTTTTCAGGAATTACAACCATGAAAGAGTTTGTTGCAGAGTTGAGGAGCTTTCATTTTGGAGAAATGATTTTTCATCGGAATGATCAATAGGGCAAAATTGCACAACATTGCAAAGAACTCTCCACTCCCTGTGAGATGCCAACTATTATGATCCACAGGAGGAATCATATAGGGGACTCAGCAATATGACTGAGTTACAGTGGGAAAAGGAGGGGCCAGCTCGAGCTCTAATGTTGTAGGGAAAATAGGTTCACAAAGAGAAAAGGATACCGTAGAGACTGCCAAGGTTTTCTTGAAAGAAGAACAAAGGCGCCTTGAACAAGCAAAGAAAATTTAAGAAGATAAACGCATAGAGGAGGAGAACTTGAGAATCCAAGCAGCCGAAGCTGAGGCAAGGAGGCAAGAAGAAGAAGAGAGAATTAGATTGGAAAGAATTTCGAAGCAAGAACAACATGATATATTAAGAAGGGAGCAGGAGGAAGAGGCAAGAAAGAAAGAGGAGGAAGAAAAGAAGTCCCAAGAAAATATTGATCCCAAAAGCCCAGACCTGCAAAATCTAGATATGGGTTCCCCCATAAGAGATTTCCCCATTGTCCCTTTTACACCCTACAAAGGCAATACAATTTCTAATTGGGAAAATTTCGCTTATAACAAGAAAAGGAAAACCATTGTCAAAGAGACAAGTTCCAAATTGAAAAGACCTTTTCAGCCAGACATCATCACTACGCACGAGACTACGGTCATGTGGAACACAAAAGAGTCTGCTAAAATCCTGGCATCCATCTTCGTAGCCATGGTTACAGCAACTGCGGACAATGTCAACATACTAGGGGATAAATTGAGTGAAGAAAAGGATAAAGCACGTCAACTATAGGAAGCTTTAGTCAAAGAGAAAAAATATACAAATTTGATGATCGAGAGGAATGATGCTCTCACATATCAGAAGGAGGAGTTAAAAGAAATTCTTCAACAACTGGAAGCTGACAGGAGAGCCCTAGCAATACAAGTAAGGATGTTAGAGAAAGAAAAGGGAGAGCTTGAAGTAAAAAATCTGAGGCTCGAATTAGAGAAGTTTGACAACATTCAGGAGATCGTAGACCTGAAAGAACACATTGAAAAGTTACAAGAAGGCAACGAATTGCTAGAACAACAATTAAAGCTGGAAAGCAGCAAAATGGGAGACATTAGCCCCTTCCACGAGCAAGCCTATGAAATACGGAGAGAGACCTATGGCATACAAGAACTTCTATTAGAGTAAATATACAAGTTAAAAGCAATAATGGCCTAGGTTAAGGAAATCAATGTCGAAGCCACTCGGTTCAGGAAGAAGCACATGCGCATCAGGGGAGAGATTAAAAAACACATTGAATGGAGGGAAGGGAGGTCAGAGTTCCTGGCAAATATTCCCCTTAAGTCTGTTGCTGAGTACAGGGAAGACATACGCACCCTATATTATTCTAAGGATTGCAGAGTGAAGTTGGCCACTATGACCTTAGCTACTTATGAGCGGTGCAAGAATTTGTATTCCCAAATACGAGCCACACAGGAAAGTTGTCATATAGCCATGCCTCCAAATTTAGAAGAATGCTGGGATAAATCACAACGTTTATCTAAGCTTAGTGAAGAATTCAAGGCAGAAAATGATTATGTGCAGAAGCTAGATGTCTTGACTTCAGAAGGCCTGTACCAATTTATCAGCGAAGCAACTATTCATAAGCACCGCCTAGAGGAAAGTCTTAGTGCCACAATGACAGAAATAACTGTTTTAGCAGAAGAACTCGCCAAGCAGAGAGTGTCCCTCATATTTATGATTCCCCTGGTTGGAATGAATATAGTGAAAGAAGCAAATCAATGGGGAAATTATATCGCAGAAGTAGATAGGGCATTGGCAACCAGTCAATTTCCCACATCAGAAAGTCGCCCAGCTGTTGCAGTAGTGATGGAAGAAGCCCCAGCAGTCCCAGAAACACCTAAGTCGCCCAAAGCGCCAGCTCAAGGATAGCTTGCCTTCGTCAACGTATCTATTGGGTTGATAGTTTATGCATATGCCTTTGTAATATTAAGATGTCTTGTGCTCTCGTTTTTTGTAAAGTTATTTGAGATATTCCTATTTTTGTAGTGTCAACACTACAAGACAAATTAGAGGAATAGAAACGGTTAGGGTATAGTTGGCAACTCTTGGCCCATTTTTGTAAAGCTATATAAAGCTGATTAGAGGAAGGTAGAAGGACTTTTGGCAGGTGAAAGGTTTTATGTCCTGTAAATGAACTATTTATGCTACATGAATAAGAAAAATCGATTTGGCCTGTGGAAGTTGGCATAGCATTTTGCTTGGAGTCTTGTTGGATAATTGCTGAACTATTTCTGTGTTTTCATACATTTCTTATGAGATCTTTCCTGGCTCTTATGAATTAATTCTTTGCTATGAATGGTTTCACTTTCTCTGCAAAATTTCTGTGTTAAATGGGTGATTGAATGCTTGTATTTATCTGGTCTATCTTGGATAATCTTTATTTCTGTTGTAAATGCTCCTTCCAATTTAACAGCTATCTGTGGAATTTTTTGGTGTGTTTTTCAGTTTATTACCCATTCTTTAAATCTGCTCCTTATAAGGATAGTATAATTTAGATTTAAATTAGACTAGCATAGATTTGTTTACCACATGCATATCATAATAAATACAAAAAATACATAACCGGTGGATCGGGCCGCAACCGGTAAAACAAACAAATCTTTAAAACTCACGGTAGCCGGAACCGTTAACCGGACAGATTCCCCACACCAAACAGTGAGCAATCTAGTTGGGATCGCTTACTGGGGAGAATCCCTTGTTGATTGATGCAGCGATATCCAAGGCATCAACAAACCCTACATTATTTGACATCATCTCCCCCATACTAGGTTGTAAAGCACCTCCCTCCTCCCTCATCGCTCTGCAAAATGACAACATCTCCCCAACTATAAAGTGCCTCCATACTCTCGGTGCAAAAGATATTTTCAACAACATTTAAAGCAAATCCTTTGGTCAGTTTTTATCGAGAAAGATATATGAGACTAAGATACAAATAACCTAAGGATAGAGATCTAGAATTAGGTATAATCATGTAAATATAGGTGCATCATATTTCACATTAAATGCAATGTACCTAGGATATAATTCAAGAAAGAAAGGCGATGCATAAGAAAGACCTTCCATTTGAGGTCTTTTTGGAAGGAAACTTTAGCAATGCATTTTTTTAATAAGCATTGAATTATTTTTTTTAAGAAAAATTTCAGTGATGAAGATAGTTCTTATAGTGATTTAAATATTACCATAATTTTAATTTTTTTATCTATAAAATATGTTAGGAACAACTTATACCTATCCAGAAAACCACCACAATGAAAGCCCATAACGATATTAAACTCAATCAAAACACCTGAATAGACCGGTGCTTCAATAGAATCCATTCAATCTATCGGTAGAAATTTGGTTTGATGGGTTGCTATTTGTTGCAGATAACTAGGTGCATGTCAAAAATTATTTGTTTCCATAGAAAAATATGACCCAACCCAACACCCATAGTGTATATTTATTTGTGCAGTTTTGTCTTGTTTTTCCCTTTCCCTTTACTAGGTAAAATAATGAATTTGTATATACTGCAAGCTATGGTACTATAAAGTATGGCATATGTTGTGGGATACAAGAAAATGCACATAATGCATGCCTTTATCCCCGGCACACACACACACACACACACACACACGGACACGGCAAAACTACACTTTAACACTGGCATTTTAAGATAAGAAATAAGCATTCATAAATTTTGACATTTGTCACATTCACAAGAAGTTAACATAAATAATTAGTATTTATTACATTCATAGAACAAATTTAACCTAGATGACGTTCACAAAGAATTTGCATGCCCTAAAAACAAAACAGTGGCATTTGTAGATTCATTCATTTGTCTAATAAATAAAACCGGCTGACACTGAGAGGAAACATTGGCATTTTTACATTCATTCATCTATCTGATAAATAAAAACTGACTAATACTGAGCTTTATAGATATGGATTGGTTTTGAAATATTCATACACACTAACCTCATTTCCAGCAGATGGGCCCAATTCTTATATGACTATAGGAAATTGAACCTTGGTTAGATTTGGAGTGTAAGGAAATTGAAACTTGGCCAAGGATAACCTATGTGAGGGAAGGAATATTGCTAAACAAAGCCAAGACAGAATTGGAGTGTAGTGATTTTAAAATTAGAAGGAACCAATCAACCAAAACAATTAGTCAAACTATCTGAATTTATATGTTTAATGGTCAGATTTGAGGAGCAAATTTGATAACTATACTATACATATAATAAATATAAAAAGTAGAAACAGTTAGTTCAAGAATGAATCTATGAATTTATATATAAAAATCACATCACTCAACCACCAAAACTATTACATAAAAATCATTAAATTTGATAACAAAATTGTATTTATATCATTCTTATAAAGCACAGAAAGAAATTCAATTAAAATGCATATTCTGAAATGTCTCCAAGAGCAGAAATTCCATTAAATTGCAAATTTTGAAATGTGTCCAAAAACATGTATATAAGTGGTTACAATCAAATGGTGTTTTCATGAGATACATCAAATGATAAAAATAGGTTAATCAAGCAATATATGTAGACCATGTAGGCTTTTTGGGCCACTTCTATATTGATCTGGATGGTCCTACTATACCCTACCCATACCACATATTGATTGATACCATAGAGTTGGTGGTGGTTGAAATTGGATAGATTGCCATTCAGACATAATAGAAATGGTCGGAGATAAGCCAACAATCAACCTACACTAAGTTCAAACTCCACATACAACCAAGTCCAACAACTGAAAAGAAAATTTCAGTTCGAGCATAGACATATAACAAACCATAAGTGTTGCCAAACAAAAGCTATAGAAATAGGCCTACGCCAAACACGAGCCTAACAATAGATCATGTAAGTATGAACTACCTTAACGGCAGGAAACCAAACCCAACAACAAAACACTTATGTCTTGAAGTATAATCATATTTTCATTTTGGAGTCTATACGTGATTGCAAGAGCCGAAATTCCAAAGCCTGGCAACCTTTGAATAACCTTAGCAAGAGCCTAACAACTCCAGAATAACCTTTGAAACCTTATTCTCCCAAATTCAAACCCTATTAAGCTTTGAAAACCAACTCTGTCAATATATAGGGACAAAATCGGTCCCATTCTTCCCCGATGCCACTATTTATGGACGAATTTCTATAAAAAAATTCTCCAAAAGAAAAATCCAGGGGCAATTGACATTGGTATTTGGATTTACAAGCAAAATATTGGGTGAAATTTATATTTTTAACCTCCATGGCCAAAAATCGGGGGCGAATGGAGAATTTTATGGGAATTTCTCGAGGAAAAAGCCATTTTCCCCCAATTTTCTTAGTAAATACGATTGGGCTAGCCTCCTTTGAACCTTTTTTTGGTAAATAAATTGTGGGTTAAATTTTAATAATGAATAAAAAGGGTTTAATATAAAAACATTCGCCCACTAAATTTTCAAAACCCCCTAAAATTCACCCATGGGTGAAAATTTGCCCTTAAAATCATCTATGATTCATATAGTTAAACACAGTTAGACATAAACCAATGGCACATAACACATTGACACATTACAGAGAAATTACCTTGGAAACCCCTCTCTTGGGGGAAATCCAACAAACCAGTGAGCTTACCACTCATCTATTAATCAAACACTCATAAAATGTGTTTACAACCGTGATTTTCTAGACCACAAATCACACTTCATTACATGATCATCATACTTGCAATTTGCTTACATAATATTTATAGATACAATACAACCAAGTACTCATTAATGGAAATCCAAAACTTCCTAACCACTTTCAGTTATTGCACCAAGAGTAGCGAGGTGCTTACAACCCAGTATGGGGGAGATGTTGTTACGTTTGTCATGTTTGTCACATTACGTAATGTAACATTCCCATGCCGGCTCATAAATTATCAAAAATAAAAAGTAATTAAAAAATTTCATGTCAGTTCATAATAAAAAAAATAAAACCAACATATATCCAGGTTAAACCAATATATATTAAGCAACGAGAGGGATCCAATTTCTTGAGGGTAAATTTTTTTTTATGTGTAAAAAATTTAAGATTAAAAAAAAATAGACCTCAAGAAATTGGATCCCTCTCGGTGTTTAATAGATTTGGGTTTAAGATCGATCTATTTTAGTTCTATTATAGTTGACTTGATTGGGTCAACCTTGGTCGATCGCCGTTTAGCTTTTGGTCGTTGCGTCGACTTCCCGTCTACTAGTCTTTTCCTTCGACCAAACAACTATTCCGATCGTCTAGTCGACTAGATCTCCACTGTCTGTCAACCTCTGACTCCTATCAACTTATACTAGTCGACTATCGAATTTTCCAATCAATTTACATGTAGTGAATATAGCATTCCCAACAAGTTATGCCTCCCACAAGTTGACCTATTTAGTTTACCACCATGGTACTGAGTGGATTCCACAACAACTCTCATTTGTCACACATGTGAATCTAGTCACTTGTGGACTTTCAAGAATGTTCTGCTCTCATTTGTCACACATACGAAGCTAGTCACTTTTGGACTTTAAAGAACATTCTAGAAGGTCTAAAAACCTAAACGTAATCGGGAGTTGAGGCATGCAAAAACCTTAGAACTAACCCTAGATGGCTATTGGTAAATGTTAAATATTGTGCTGTTAAGAAAATAAGGGGTTCCATTCTTGTGATGTTATTGTATTGTTCCATAATTCAGCAACAACACATGAGTGGATATTATAATAGAATAGAGGAAGTAGGAGACCTTGTAGTAGCCATTATGGTTGCAAAGTAATAAGTAACTCCATAGAGAGTACCACTTTCTTTGTATTGCATTACATATTGGAGAAGAAAAGAACAAGGCATAGTCCTCATTTCTAGCTAGGTTTTTTCCCTTTAGTGAGTTTTCCCAGGGTATATCCTCTGTTATTTGTGTGGATGTGCTATTTTGCTCTAGTTATTTTTCTTTCAGTTCCAATTTATTTTAGCATTCGATAGAAATAAGCTAACGAAAAGAACTAAGTTGTAAGATCCATTGTGACGAACTGTTCTAGTGGAATATCCACAACAGTTTACAAATCAATTGATCAATCTATCATGGAAGTTTTTTGGTTTCTTGTGTTCCTATTGTATGTTGACTATGCTCACTTGTGATCAAGTGTTGAAATTGTGTCTTTAAATACCAACTATTCTTGGGAATGTATAACTCCTGCATCTATCTAATTCCTTGATTTTCCAACATGGTATTAGATTTATTGGTTTATGTAATGTCCCTAGTTCTGACCCTTGTCATAAACTATGTAAATGATGTAATATCATTGATTAATGTAAGAAACATGGTGAGGATCCCAAGGCCAAGGCCCTACCATTGATATATATATATATATATATTAGCAAGTAAATATGATTACTGGACCACGCGATGGTCAAGTGCAGTAGCATTGAAATGTGATGTACGCGTGCATAATAATAATAATAATCAACAAACCAACGACTGACTGTGTAAGGCAACAAGAGCAAGGGGCATGATTCTCCTGAGGTTAGGAAAAGGACATACTAATCCATGAAGCTAGTATATGAAATCAAAGTGTCCAAGAGAGTACTAATGAGCCATCAATTGTCAAGATTGACTCATGCTCCCCAATCATTTAATACTTCAAAGAGGTAAGTAGTTGAGACAACTATTACCCTGGGGAAAGGAACGCATGGGTCTAAGTTTCTTGTGTTAGTCGCCCCACAGAACTTGGACGGATGGATTATTGGGTAAGCCATCAGTTGAATTGAAGTCATCCTTACATTACCCGACAGTTGGGGATTGGTGCAGACCGTTGGACATTCAATCTAATAGTTAGTTGGTCAGATAATTTACTCGGTCAAGTAACTCAACCTCTCATGTTGGTGTATCTATCTCACCTTATATTGTGTGGAAATCTATCTATCATTCTCACTTAGTGGAGAAGATTCGGCCATTACCTAAGAGGAAGCCTATCCTAAAGAGTGATAGAGTGGAGAGTGGTTTTGAGTTTTGGTTCATGGCCATGAGCAAATTTTGAAGAGGAAATCTGAGAGTGAAGCTACTATGCATCCCTTACTATTTTGAGCATCATAGTGGTATCGAATTTGCCAATTGTTAACTTATACCGGTGCGCCCTGAACTTGCATATATGCCCATGTTGCAAGATTGTTTCCAAAATTGTCTAAGTATGTCTAACAAAGTGGTGAATTTTATCTATGAATGCTCAGTAGCATGCCTAGTTGTCATAAGCGAACCCTGGACTATTGCATGTTCATAGTATCAATCGGGTGCTTGAAACTCATTGTTCCTTGTTGTTAAGTAAGACTGAGTATAGTCACATGTGAGTCTTGCTATAGCTCGAGTGGTCTATTGGACAACAACCGGAGTGAATCCTGTGAAACTAATTGGTTGTGCGCAACCAAGATTTGTAAGCCTTGGGAAGATAGAACCTGTTGGAAAATGATCTGAGATTTGGGTGATCTTTCTACACACACATTGGAATAGAACCTAGAGGAAGGTGACACATGAGGGACTATTGAGCAGTGAAGGGGTACCTTCTTAATGTTGTTTGGGGTGGGTAAAGTGGACCCCAAGCTAGTCGAGTCTGCATGAGGTGTCTATGATAATGGAGTTAAACAAGATCTTATTATTTGTCCCTTGTTTGGTTTTTCCTATAACTCCGAGATGTGGACAGTGTGATATTGAGTACCAAGTGAATTGGAATCCAAGAGTGGTATGGGGTGCCACAGAATTGGATAATGAGACTAGTGGAGGTTACATCCTCCTAGTAGATGACTGGGTTTGGGTGGTATTTCTACACACACATTGAATAGCACCTAGAGGATGGTGACGCCCGAGGGATTGTTGAGCAGTGAAAGGGTACCTTCTTAGTGTTGTGCGGGACATGTATTGTGGACCCCAAGCTCATTGAATCTGATTGAGTTTCATGTGACTTTAGAAAGAGTTGACTAGCTGAGCTATGGACTTGTGCCTATTTGACAATGAGTGAGCTTTGGATAGTTCCTATTTCCTTAAGGAAATCATGCCCAAAACGAGGGTGGCCTCTTAGTAGAAATAGTATATGATATCCAAAGTGCCTACAGTTGGGTGGAACATTACTCTTGCACGGTTAGTTGCTTAGAGAAGTTGCATTCAAGATAAGTGTTTATTTAATGTCTCAATCATGTTATCTGTTTAACGTTATATGAATGTTGATCTGAATAGATGAAGATGCATGCTAAAAATAGTAGATGTGAATATGAATTGCTTAGTTAGAAGTAATCATGATTCTTGATGTGTGAGTGTTGAATATGTGTTATTTCAATTCATGAAATGCTTACATATAGATGAATGTTTATGTAAGAAATCTCGTTACGTGTGTAGCGCTAACTCTGCGGGAAGTCAACGACTTGTTATCGCAAGCTAAGTTGCCACATGATGGTTATCCTACGCGGTGGTATATGTGCAGTGGTTAAAGGTAGTTGCATAGTGTATCACATGGTGGTCTAGCTTCACATGCATAGTATATCTACACAATAAAGTATTGATAAGTGCAAGGATGCGGCAAGTTAAATTAGTGTGTGTGCAGTATTGTGTATGGGGTGAAGTATTATGTGTTGCGCGTCGCTTAGTGAATTAAGATTATGTAGCGTAGTATTATACCTCTATATTCCACAGTGTCGCATCTCCACCACAAACAGAGTTGACGACACTTCCCCTGCTGTTTGAACCACCCAGAAGATGAATGAACCTTGAAGGTAAATCTACCCTGACAAGTTCTGACCCAGCTGAGACTTTATTTACTTACACTACCGCGCCTTGCTCATTTATATGAGCGCGGTACTCCACACTACCGCGCTATGCTTTTTCCACAGAACGCGGCAGTACCGCGTTGTGCTCAAACCACAGGGCACGGTACTCTTTTATTAGCCTTTTTCCCATGGCTTGTGGGATTTTGGATTTTCAAAGATAGTGGAAGATTGGGGTCCCTGATTCGATCCCAACTCACTTTCTGTGATTAGAAATATTGATCCACTTATCTCTCCCTAGATCCACCCATCTCTCTTGTTGGTTAACCCTACCATACACTATAAAGGAGAGGCATTCCATGGGATAGAGGGAGGACTCTTGAAGTACCAAACTTATGATCTTGCAGCATTGTGGAGATAGCTAGAGGAGAAGGCACTTGGAGCTGGAGGATTGGCTTGGACATCAAGCAACCTATGTAAGCATTCTTCAAGTTGTAATAAGATAACTTGTCTTGTCTTTCCCATTTCATGTGTATTGTGCAAGTCTTTAACGTGAAATGTATCTAATCTAGATTTGAATCTAACCTTTACAGTCAAGGTATTTGGGAGTTTGCATGTTTGTTCTTTGGTTGATCTTAACAGGTTCTACATCGGAGCTTTGGATCAAGAGCTAGAAGCGGGACAAACGTCGGTTGAAAGGTGTGTCTCATCTCTCATTGTTTCTAAATACATTTAATCTTGTTGTAAAAGTGAATTCAGGAATTTCAAGGTAGCATTTGTTTTGACTTGTTTCTTGCTTTAGAGTTAGTTTAAAGTCTGCTTTAAAGTTAAGAGAGTTTTGGCTTATCCGTAGGACAAAATTCTACATAACAAGAATGGCGACTC
Organism: Larix kaempferi; assembly: GCA_027924585.1. NCBI lineage: Eukaryota > Viridiplantae > Streptophyta > Pinopsida > Pinales > Pinaceae > Larix > Larix kaempferi. The sequence goes on from BSBM01000211.1 coordinate 458,321, forward strand.
TATTCCTGTCGACACCAAATCACTATCCGGGAATTAGACTTAGGAATCAACCATTAGTACCTTGGTACCTGCATGCCTCAATGACAGGTTTCCTTGTGTTTGACAGTAGGTTCATATCATTGACCTCTGATCAAGAAATCTCTCGGATGCTCGACATCAACTCATTCATTGGCATTTCGTTGAGATGTAATATTGATACCTTGGGAATCATCGTCATCATTGGTGATCTCCCTCGCATTTGTTAATGGTCCACATCATCGACCGGTAATCAAATGGTTTCTATCATGTTCGACTTCAACACCTTGTAATCACATGGTTAGATTCGTATCTTTTGCGATCGGGTAGAAGACCCTGGGCGCACCGCTGTATCTTGATTGTGTCCAGGTTGCGATGGAGATGTCCTTTGTATTGTCACACAGATCCACTTATTGTATTGGTCGTGGCTGTGTCATTATTGACTCATGGGTCTACGCTTGTTCATAGTAGCCATGGTCTGTCCACAGTCTATATCATCTCAGTACTCATGGATCTGCAATGTATTGGTCGGCAGCCATGGTTTGAGTCATTTGTTTTCGAGCATCGGGATGCCCGCCTCGGTGGTATATCTAACACTCTATTTTTGTTTCAGCTCAGTGTCGCTCTCCTCGATGCTATCTCTGCACATTATATTCGTAAAGTCTTTCGGCCATCAGTCCCTTCTGACCTCACACTTTAGGGGGCATCTGTTATACCTCTATATTCCACAGTGTCACATCTCCACCACAAACAGAGTTGACGACACTTCCCCTGCTGTTTGAACCACCCAGAAGATGAATGAACCTTGAAGGTAAATCTACCCTGACAAGTTCTGACCCAGCTGAGACTTTATTTACTTACACTACCGCGCCTTGCTTATTTATATGAGCGCGGTACTCCACACTACCGCGCTATGCTTTTTCCACAGAACGCGGCAGTACCGCGTTGTGCTCAGACCATAGGGCGCGGTACTCTTTTATTAGCATTTTTCCCATGGCTTGTGGGATTTTGGATTTTCAAAGATAGTGGAAGATTGGGGTCCCTGATTCGATCCCAACTCACTTTCTGTGATTAGAAATCTTGATCCACTTATCTCTCCCTAGATCCACCCATCTCTCTTGTTGGTTAACCCTACCATACACTATAAAGGAGAGGCATTCCATGGGATAGAGGGAGGACTCTTGAAGTACCAAACTTATGATCTTGCAGCATTGTGGAGATAGCTAGAGGAGAAGGCACTTGGAGCTGGAGGATTGGCTTGGACATCAAGCAACCTATGTAAGCATTCTTCAAGTTGTAATAAGATAACTTGTCTTGTCTTTCCCATTTCATGTGTATTGTGCAAGTCTTTAACGTGAAATGTATCTAATCTAGATTTGAATCTAACCTTTACAGTCAAGGTATTTGGGAGTTTGCATGTTTGTTCTTTGGTTGATCTTAACAGGTTCTACATCGGAGCTTTGGATCAAGAGCTAGAAGCGGGACAAACGTCGGTTGAAAGGTGTGTCTCATCTCTCATTGTTTCTAAATACATTTAATCTTGTTGTAAAAGTTAATTCAGGAATTTCAAGGTAGCATTTGTTTTGACTTGTTTCTTGCTTTAGAGTTAGTTTAAAGTCTGCTTTAATGTTAAGAGAGTTTTGGCTTATCCGTAGGACAAAATTCTACATAACAAGAATGGCGACTCTATTCCTGTCGACACCAAATCACTATCTGGGAATTAGACTTAGGAATCAACCATTAGTACCTTGGTACCTGCATGCTTCAATGACAGGTTTCCTTGTGTTTGACAGTAGGTTCATATCATTGACCTCTGATCAAGAAATCTCTCGGATGCTCGACATCAACTCATTCATTGGCATTTCGTTGAGATGTACTATTGATACCTTGGGAATCATCGTCATCATTGGTGATCTCCCTCGCATTTGTTAACGGTCCACATCATCGACCGGTAATCAAATGGTTTCTATCATGTTCGACTTCAACACCTTGTAATCACATGGTTAGATTCATATCTTTTGCGATCGGGTAGAAGACCCTGGGCGCACCGCTGTATCTTGATTGCGTCCAGGTTGCGATGGAGATGTCCTTTGTATTGTCACACAGATCCACTTATTGTATTGGTCGTGGCTGTGTCATTATTGAATCATGGGTCTACGCTTGTTCATAGTAGCCATGGTCTGTCCACAGTCTATATCATCTCAGTACTCATGGATCTGCAATGTATTGGTCGGCAGCCATGGTTTGAGTCATTTGTTTCCGAGCATCGGGATGCCCGCCTCGGTGGTATATCTAACACTCTGTTTTTGTTTCAGCTCAGTGTCGCTCTCCTCGATGCTATCTCTGCACATTATATTCGTAAAGTCTTTCGGCCATCAGTCCCTTCTGACCTCACACTTTAGGGGGCATCTGTTATACCTCTATATTCCACAGTGTCGCATCTCCACCACAAACAGAGTTGACGACACTTCCCCTGCTGTTCGAACCACCCAGAAGATGAATGAACCTTGAAGGTAAATCTACCTTGACAAGTTCTGACCCAGCTGAGACTTTATTTACTTACACTACCGCGCCTTGCTCATTTATATGAGCGCGGTACTCCACACTACCGCGCTATGCTTTTTCCACAGAACGCAGCAGTACCGCGTTGTGCTCAGACCACAGGGCGCGGTACTCTTTTATTAGCCTTTTTCCCATGGCTTGTGGGATTTTGGATTTTCGAAGATAGTGGAAGATTGGGGTCCCTGATTCGATCCCAACTCACTTTCTGTGATTAGAAATCTTGATCCACTTATCTCTCCCTAGATCCACCCATCTCTCTTGTTGGTTAACCCTACCATACACTATAAAGGAGAGGCATTCCATGGGGTAGAGGGAGGACTCTTGAAGTACCAAACTTATGATCTTGCAGCATTGTGGAGATAGCTAGAGGAGAAGGCACTTGGAGCTGGAGGATTGGCTTGGACATCAAGCAACCTATGTAAGCATTCTTCAAGTTGTAATAAGATAACTTGTCTTGTCTTTCCCATTTCATGTGTATTGTGCAAGTCTTTAACGTGAAATGTATCTAATCTAGATTTGAATCTAACCTTTACAGTCAAGGTATTTGGGAGTTTGCATGTTTGTTCTTTGGTTGATCTTAACAGGTTCTACATCGGAGCTTTGGATCAAGAGATAGAAGCGGGACAAACGTCGGTTGAAAGATGTGTCTCATCTCTCATTGTTTCTAAATACATTTAATCTTGTTGTAAAAGTGAATTCAGGAATTTCAAGGTAGCATTTGTTTTGACTTGTTTCTTGCTTTAGAGTTAGTTTAAAGTCTGCTTTAAAGTTAAGAGAGTTTTGGCTTATCCGTAGGACAAAATTCTACATAACAAGAATGGAGACTCCGCTGGGTTTGATTTCTGTTTGATTGATTCAATTCACTGTCATCCATCTGCTGATTGTGATTTGTTTTATTGCACTTCAAACCAGTTTGAATCTTGGTCTTTTTTTACCTTTTTTCTGCACTCCTCGCTGTATTTTTCTCCCTGTCTGATCATTGAGTCCCCTGGGTTAGCAACAACCCTGAAAACTTCATTTTTTCTTCTCAAGTTGCGCTTTTTCCTTCCCTTGCCACAGTACCGCTCCCTAAGAACTGATTCCAGCGCAGTAGTACCGCGTTCTATGCATTGGTACCAGAGCAGTACTCCCACTGTGCCGCGCTCCAGTCAGACCCTGACCCGCGGTAGTGTCTGCAAATTTTTAAATTTTTTATACTTGCTTGGTTTCCTGAGTCTCTCTCTGCCTTAGGTAGTCTTTGTTGTTTCCTTTTAGCATCCTGGTCATTTTACAGTCTGTGTGATCTTATTATTTCCCTGTTGTGAGCTTGATTTAATTGAATTAGTGGCATTTTTTGACACATTGGGTCATTTTCCCAGTTTGATTGCATTGGCTTGATTTTTTTCACCCCAACCAACTCAACACCACTGTTCTCTGTTATTGAATCCTGTAGCTTTTACAGTCACATTATTTTTATCATTTTCAGTAATTCAAATATTATCATTTGAGAGCAATTTTTGTTGTTTAATTTGAAAAAGTCTAGTACCATTGTTTTGCATTAGGAAATGAACCATTGATTTTGCCACAAAAATTCTCATAGTTGAAAGCAATGTAGATTGTAGGATCAGTGCATTAAAAGGAGTGTTTATTTCAGTTTGGCTTGTTTACAAAAAGAAAAGAAAAATCTTTTACTTTGATGGCTTGTGAAAAATTTCATGCATATTTGATCGAAGAAACTCTATCTTTCCCTTAGCTAGATTTCATCGAAGACAAAGGCTTATTTTTTATTCATTCTCATTTGCATGGTTTGAGTCGTCATAACACCATCAAGTTTCACATCCACTACCTGATTGAGTAAGACAACCACTAAAATTAATCACCCTAATTAAACCAACATTAACCTCACTTGAGGAAATCAAAATAATTTGGTAGTTAGGTAGGACACCGGGGATAGGCATCAAAATAATTCCCCCTTGTCATTTTCATCTGAGACATAGTCGTTGTATTTAGGGAACTAAAATCCTCTAGTATTTATTGACACGGTCACAGCTAGTTTGTGGAGGGGCCTCCTGACTGTTTTTAACTTTCAGGGGTTAAACGGCCGCAAGATTGAGAACCGGACGGACTCTGTGGAATACCGCACTCCACTTAGCCCTAAGGCAACATCGATCGTTGTCTTCTTCGGAAGGCTGAAGTGCCCAAAACCTTTTCCGACGTGTCATGAACGAGGTGGCTTAGTATCTATTCTACTAGGGCTCTTTTACCCAGGATCCCTTTCGGTAGAGGGATATCCTTCTTATATCGGTCTCTCATGTTGTATTGTTCGACTTGGATTTCATCACCTTGCGAAGGATACAGCTTGTTGAGGTCTCCAGCTCTTAGTTAGGAGTTTGCTTGGTATCTCATCTTCATAGAGGGTCATTTTTTCTTTGTAGGGATTACTTGTTGGCATTCTGGCCATTTTTTGCATCAGCTCGCTTATTGAGACAGCGGTCTCAGTATAGATTTTAGAGCTTACTTTTTTGGCCTGCGAGCCTTGCTTTTTCTAGCTCCTCTTCTGCACACTCTGCTGCATTAGAGTTTTTGAGTTCTTTGTTTACGATACTGCCCCCGATTTTCATTTTCCTGTCATCATGTCAGAACAACCACGAAGATCACGAAGAATACAGGGCCAAAGCCCTCCACCACCACCACCGCCACGGACTTCTGGTCCGCCTGCATCACGCATTCCTGCTCCTCCTGGCCGCGGTGCTGGTCGAGGCAACATTCCACCGCCGATACGTACAACATCTTCAGTTCCGCCCATAACTGCCATACACAGCACAGTCTCAGAATCTATTGCAACTTCTGCAACCACTAGCATATCTGAGACTTCCACTATCACTTCACCCATGGTCATTCCAGATTTATCTGTCACAGTGGACACAGTTACAGCAGCTGAACCTAGCACAACCCAGAGTACTAGACCAGAGGTCATCCTTCTACCGGATGTCAACACTTCCCGTCCATCAGACACTTTTCACGATGACACAGATGGATCTGTTGATATCACCGAAGGGTCCGACCAGGACATACCCAGCTTGATTTCAGTCCCAGGCGGATACATTGAAATCGTTGAAGATACTCGACTCCCTAACACACCTTTTGAACTTGATTATGGCTTCATTACTTCCCAGGCGGAACTTCCTCCTGTTATTACTACGTCACCCAGTGTTGATCCTCAGGAGACAAGTTCTTCTAGCAACGTACCTCGTACCATAGATCTACCCAACCTCCCACCGGGACATGAATTCATGGCTTCCATCCAGTCTAGTATGGTTAGCCTAGCGAACTCTCCGTTAGCATCGGCACAATTTAGACGCAGCACAGAGCAAATGCTTTCGACAGTGTCTAGATACCCCCCGTTTCTCGTCCTTCTGACTATAGGGTTCCCAATGTCCCATCTAGCACAGAGTTTCATCACTCCTTTGCAGACGGCTCAGGACCTTCGGACTTTACTATACCTAGGTTCCCGCCGGATCCCCAAAATATTTTTCAGGATATGAACTCGGATCCAATTCTCGATGGTCCTCCTATCATTGAACACGTTATGGACGACGCCGATACCCCTGGGCTAAATTCCCCACATTTGCTGTCATCACCTATGTTTGGTGCACATTCTATGAGGGATAACCCAGTTTTTTCTCCGTCCTCACCTGTCAGATATGGACGACCTCCTCCGCAAATCGGTACTTTTGGCGCCGTTGGCCAATCCACACTATCATATTTGGCTAGCGGCGGAAGAACACCTAGTCATACTGCTAGATCTTTCGTTTCGACCGAAGGATCACCTTCAGCCACCATTTACACTATTTCAGGGGGTGGACAACCGACTGCAATGGCCCCTAACTCCAACATACAAACCCCCCCTGGTGGGCCATCAACCCAACCAGCTGGGGGGCAACTTTTTGTTGGGAACCCCATTGTTGGTCAACAACCTCCTCCCATAGGGTCATCAACCCAACCAGTTGGAGGACAACCTTTTGTTGGGAACCCCGTTCCTACTCAACAGCCTCCTCTCATAGGGCCATCCACTAGCGGACAACCCATTGGTTCTATCCAACAACTATCCCAACCAGCAGCATCTGCTCAGTACAGTATGTACAGCACACCTGGCAGTGGGCAACCTTATTCCGGTAGTCCAACCGGACCTCATTCTCAACCTCCCCCGTCAGGCATGCTTCCTTCTTGGGATACTCAAATCCCACAGAGTGGGGGGTACTCACTTTTTGGAAACTGGAACCAAGCAGGGGGGCAATCTCAGATTTCCCCCAACTTGAATTCTGGCTTCCCTTACCCTTCAGCTGCTACAACTCCATGGAACCCATCACTTCAATTCCCACTCGCTCCTCAAGCAGGAACGAGCCTTCCATGGACACCACCGTCGCAGCCACCCCCCAACCCTGCTATGGGAAACCCTCCACTTACACAGTATAGTGGTAACATCCCTATAACACAACAATTCCAAGGAACTTTTCCCCAACAAGGAACAACAACCATTCCTGGGTATCAACAACCCCAGGGTACCCTACCCACTCAGCAAAACACTTACCAACCGGTTGCCTACAATCAACCGGTTAACCAGATGGCTTACTATCCGCAGAACGTCCAGCAGTATCCCGCGGGAAACACATATGGGTATAACACACAGCAGTATGCTATGCAGGGCCCTCCAGGGTTCTCTGCACCACATGGTTATTACTCATACCCGCAGACCAACCGTCAACTTCCCTTTTTGGCCACACTTGACTTACCTGATTTGTCGAGGCTTATCAACGATCCTATATGGCATGAACCTCACTGGCCACCTATTCCAGCCAAACTACCATCGGACATTCCCAAGTTCGATGCTAAGCCCGGGGAAGACCCCAAGAACCACGTGATGACCTTCCATCTTTGGTGTTCATCCAACTCCTTGATGGATGATTCCATCCGACTTCGGCTCTTCCAACGTACGCTCACCGGAACGGCAGCAAAATGGTACATCGAGCTGCCACAACACTCTTTTCATGATTTCAACACTTTGGCTATGCAGTTTCTGACTCATTTCCAGCTCCCCATCCGGTATGAGACTGGAACAAAACTGTTAACTTCACTGCGTCAAACCACTTCTACACACATTTTGGATCACATCCATGAGTGGCGACGACGCCGTAGGCTAATAAAGGAACCTATTCCAGATCAGCTACTTGCTGATTGGTTTACAAAATCCTTTTTGCCTCCCATAGCCAGAGATATCGCTATGCGCGGACCGGTTACAGAAGAACAAGCCATCTCGGCAGCCCAGTATATGGATTTGGTATACACTCAATCCGGTACTTTACATGAACTTCTTCCACATGCCTCCCGCGTTCACACTGATCCAACGAAGCCTACCACTGAACCCCCCATTGATGGTATTGTCGGTTCAGTCAAGACGCAGCCTGCTACCAACTCGACGGGACAACAAGCCTCTGCTTCCCCCGCTTTTACCCAGGCTGTTTCAAAAACAACTACTTCTCCTGCTGTTTCCTCCGAAGTGAACGCAGTCCAATCTATGTCACAACCATCCGGGGGAAAGAAGAAAAACAATCATGGTAAACCCAAGGAAAACCAGCAGGAGAATCCCAAACCACAACCCACCCAGAATGACCAGAAACCACGTCGGAAAGCTAAGTTTCCCTGCTTGATTTGTCAAGATGATCATTATACGCGTGACTGTCCCTACAAGGACGAGGTCAACAAGTTCGTTAAAGGATCCTCTCGCCCGGTAGTGTTAACTGACCCTTTCCCCCAACAGCAACAGCAAATGGTTGCCCAAGAATCCCCACAAGGGGGCAACCCGACCAATCCCACCCGCGGAGAGACGTCCACAAACCGCGAAATCCTGATGACTAGTAACGAAGAGGTTCATATCACCACTCATTCAAAGACGTATGACAACCCTCCAAGTTCAAACAAACAATCGGAGATAGCCAAAGGCAAATCTCCCGTTGAAGATCCGATTCCTATTCCCCCCCCCCTAACGGTCATCTCCATATCGAGAGACCGCTGATGGACACAGTGCTACGCCCACCCAAGGGCACCATACGAAAGGCGACATTTAATCTGAATGCGCGAGCTGCCCAAAACTACAACATTGTTGAGGATTTGGCTCAAGCACCTTGCGCCATGTCGACTCTCGAGGTTCTCCAACACTACCCCACGCAGCGTAGAACCCTACTTTCAGCACTGGGGGCAATGGACCCAGATACTTCAAACTCCATCATGTTTAACTTGAAGCACGCCAAACCTAGGCTTTCTCATCAGTTAGCCTTCCAGGTACATACAGAAATCCATGGAAATACCATCCATCGCACTGTATTAGACGAAGGTACTTCCACGTCGATCATGTCTTTGAACTGTTGGAGAGCCTTAGGCTCACCCGAGGTCACCACTTCTCCTACTACTCTCAGGGCGTTTGATGGACATGGTTTTCAACCTTATGGACTCATTCCCTCAATTGGTGTCGAACTAGGGGGCAAAATAGTATCCGTACACGTTGAAGTCGTAGATGCACCATTGGATTACAATCTCCTCCTTGGACGGAACTGGTTTTATGCCATGACCGCCATAGCATCTACAGTCTTCCGGATTGTGCAATTTCCTCACGAAGGGAAAATTGTCACTATTGATCAATTGGATTACTGTATCCCAGACTCCCATCCAAACTCCGCCAACACCGTCCCGTTATTGGATCAACCTCAGTACCGGTTCCAAGACGTTGGTGTTGGTCTCATGAAGGATTCATCCCTTATTGGAGTTTTTCCAGAGCTGGGAACCCATGTTCAACCAATTAGCATGATTTCATCGAGTATCACCCCGTCCAACGATTCATGGGTGATTCCGAGTCCCTCTCAGATTGAAGACTACGACAACTCTATGCCTCTGAACAGAAACCTCGCAGCATATAACGCGATCCAATCAGCCACCGATTGGGTCGACTGTTCTACTGATCACACCGTGGCACAACTCTCGGCTGAAACTCATCCATACCCACCACTTTTTGATCCTCTCAATTTTATTTTTCCCACCGACGAATCAATTATGGAGGTTATGTGCGGTGATGAGCCACCATGGGGAGATTTTCATCATCGATCTTCATTCCCCACTATTCAGCCACTTGAGCCTGATACAAAACCTGGCACTTCACTTGGGATGGTTCAAACCAAGTTCCCCACTTCCCTCGATGAGGTATTTTCAGAAGGAAACTTGGCCAATCTTATGGCAACCACTCCCATCGATATTTCAGTGAAGCCTAGTATCGTGGAAAATGTACACATCGGCAAAACATGTACTCCCCTCGAAACGGAGTTCTATCGTGCCTACTTCAAAACTTTCCGCGATGTTTTTGCTTGGAGTTATGAAGAAATGCCAGGGATAGACCCCTCGATCGTGGTCCACAAAATTCCTACTTTCCCTGGCGCCCGACCTGTTCGGCAAAAGCTTCGACCCGTCCATCCTCGTAAGGCAGCCGCCATTAAAGCAGAAGTTGAAAAACTTTTGCGTGTTGGTTTTATCTATCTTGTCCCATTGACAGAATGGGTATCCAACATCGTTCCCGTAGCCAAGAAACAGGGAACGATTAGGGTCTGTGTTGATTACCGTGATTTGAACAAGGCTTGTCCAAAGGACAACTACCCAACTCCGTTTATCGACCAGATCATCCATAACTGTGTCGGGAGTGTCATCTTTTCATTTATGGATGGCTTCTCTGGCTATAATCAGATCAATATCCTCCCAGCCGACCAGCACAAAACGGCCTTTATCTGCCCTTAGGGGATCTTTGCATATCGAAAGTTACCTTTTGGCCTGAAAAATGCCGAGGCAACTTTCCAACGAGCGATGTCCTACGCATTTCATGACATCAAACATATTGTAGAACCATATCTTGATGACCTTCCCACTCACTCTCGAACTCGGGAAGACCATCCAGACCACTTAAGTGCCATTTTCGAAAGGTGTCGTTGCTACAATATACGTTTGAACCCGCATAAGTGCGTCTTCTGTGTAGAATCTGGGAAACTGTTGGGCTTCATAGTCTCCAAAGATGGGATACGTTTAGATCCCGCAAAGGTAGCAGCTATCTTAGCCCTGCCTTCACCCACCAATATTCCAGAACTTCAATGTTTGCAAGGGCATGCAAACTTTCTATGCCGTTTCATCTGCAATCTATCCGAGATAACAAAAGGCTACATGCGGCTTCTCAAGAAGAATGTTCCCTTCATTTGGGATGACGAAGCCCAACGCTCCTTTGAAAATCTAAAGGCAGCCTTAACCAAAGATCCTGTGATTCAACCCCCCAATTACACACGGGACTACATTCTTTATCTCGCAGCCTCGATTTCCACCATCGGTATGGTGCTAGTCCAGGAAGACCAAAACGGCATAGAACATGTGGTATACTATCTCAGTAAGAGTCTTCTTGACTCCGAAACCCGCTATTCACATGTTGAAAAACTGGCTCTGGCAACAGTATTTGCTATCCAGAGATTTCGCCACTACATCTTACTCCGCCGGACCACTGTTATAGCCGACTTCAACCCAATGTATTACATCCTCACACATCAGGTGCTTGGGGGCAAATACTCTCGTTGGATTGTCATCCTTCAAGAGTTTGACTTGGAGTTTGTCAAGGCTAAGTCCAAGAAATCTTTGGTCTTCGCAGAGTTAATTTGTAACTTGCCCCGTGCTACTGAGCAACCCGAGCCCATTGATTCTCTTCCTGACGAATCATTGTTCCTCATTAGCACGTCTGATCCGTGGTACGGGGATATTCTTTTATATCTCCAAACCCAACGCTTTCGTCCCGACCTCACTCGCGACGAACGACGACGCATCCGACATCACACAAAATACTACCTTATAGTCAACGATACTCTTTATCGGTGTGGTGTCGACACCGTCCTTCGACGTTGTTTGATCGTAGATGAGGCGGAACACGTTCTCAATGACTGCCACGCTGGAGCATGTGGTGGTCATCTCTCTGGGATGGCTACGGCCCAGAAAATACTGCGAGCAGGATACTTCTGGCCCTCAATTTTCAAAGACTGCATTGAAACAGTCAAGAAGTGTCCGCCATGTCAATTCTTTCATAGCAAAACACGCTTGCATCCTGCTCCACTCCATCCTGTTATTTCCGTCGGCCCCTTTTCCAAATGGGGCATCGATTTCATGCACTGTAAGCCCACTTCAGCCGGGGGGCATAGCTATGTCATAGTAGCTGTCGACTATTTTACAAAATGGGCTGAAGCGATGCCTACGTATGTTGAGGACGGCAAAATAGCAGCGCAGTTCATATTCAATCATATTATAGCCAGATTCGGTGTCCCACAGTCTATTGTGACCGATCATGGTTCCCATTTCAGGAACCATATGATCGAAGAACTAAGTGCCAAATTGGATTTTTGCCATGAAAACTCAACCCCGTATTACCCACAAGCTAATGGCCAAGTTGAAGCCATTAACAAAGTCCTGAAACGAATGATTCAGCGTATTGTGGGTACCCAGAAATCCAATTGGCACTCAGCTCTATTCTCGGCACTGTGGGCATACCGAACCTCAGTGAAAAGTGCTACTGGGTTTACACCATTCCAACTGGTGTATGGCCTAGAAGCCATTCTGCCGATTGAATGTGAAATTCCATCACTCAAGATAGCCATAGAGCTACTTCCACACACTACTTCTGAAGAGGAACGGTTTCTATACCTAGCTAAGCTAGATGAAACCCGCCGCGACGCTGCTTTGGCTAATGAAGCTCACAAAAAACGCGTCAAAGCTCAATATGACAAATCCGTTCAACCTCGGATCTTCAATGAGGGTGACCTCGTACTTACATATGATCAAATGCATGATAAGCTCGGAAAAGGTAAACTTGAATCTATGTGGTACGGCCCCTTTATTGTAAAACGTGTCTTAGAAAAAGGAGCCTATGAACTAATTGATTGTGATGGTACGCCATTGGCACGGCCCCGCAACGGGCTATACCTCAAACGTTTTTACGCATGAGGTTACCCTACGCGGGTTACTTGTTGTACATAATGTACTTAGTTTGCTTTTGCTTTCTTTTGGTGTGCGCGTGGACCTCATGTATCCACTCTTACTTTGACTCGTGACTTTATGCGCAGATGTCTGCCTACTTTCGATTCGCCGACGATGCAAGCCGACATACCCGGAATCTCGCTTCCGCGGCATGGGTAATCTATTCCCCCACTAGCGAGTTGTTTTCTTCAGGAGCCAATTGTTTAGGTCCTGCAACCAATAATATCGCGGAGTACCATGCAGTCATTGGTCTCTTGACAGAGGTTGCTTCACTCAGGATTGACTCCTTATCAGTCTTTTTAGACTCCCAACTCGTGGTTTCTCATCTAAACCGTGTTTACACAGTTCGCGATCCTACACTACTTCGTTTATTTCGGAGAGTACGCCTCTTGGAACGATCATTTAATTTTATCGCATATCAACACATACCGAGAGAATTCAATTGTATTGCTGATTCATTGGCTAATTACATTTTGGATTGGCATCTTGCCCACACATAAACACATCATAAAAAATAAAATGCACAAGTCATTGTAAATATTTAGATCATAAATAGGTCCATATAACTGTATATAAGAGTGTTTTTTCCAAAATACATAAAGTTTGTGTCAAAGACAAAATTTGGGACCAAATCCCATATACAAAATTTGGCTCTCAAAGCCTGCATATCGTGTACATGCCGCAAAAAGATCAAGAGACCATCTATGGAGATCTAGGAGACCTATCATGTCCCTCATCGGACTCCTCCCGCTGTTGGTGGTAACATACTACAGCTCGAACCACCTTACGAAGAAGTCGACTGATACGACCAGGCACACCTACAGTATGCCACTGGAGGTGGTAAGGGACGTCATCCATCCTCATAGCAAGGATACCATGAGTCAACCCTTGCAAGTTCCTCTCAATGTCCCGAATGCCTCCTGCCTCATCTTCATATTCCTCCTCGTCAGGAATAGCTTGACGATCGACACCACCACGACGTAGTGGAGAGTACCCAGCTGGTCTCTGTGGTCCACGGTCTGCAACATGCATGCGAACATACATTAGACGTCTTTTACACATTCTAAAAAAGTAATAAAAATTAAATATTCAAAAAGGAAAAAATACATATCCATGAAGGTCATACCAGAGTTGTCCCAATCATCGTCCTCTGGCAGTGCCAAGTCGATGTCCTCACGAAAATCTACCCCGGAGTAGGGATAGTCATCAATCATAACTATCTGCTCCTTGAGCCAGGAAAAGAAATCCTCACCGAAGGCTAAGCACTGAGGTCCCTCGAGACGTCCAGCATAATCACTCCATCGAGCCATCCATGGCTCAGTAGGTGGACGGGGGGGGCATCGATATCTGCGGGCGCAACAGTGGCACCCTCTCCAGAAAGAAAGTAACCAGGATGCTCCCATAGCCAAATTGGGAATTCTTTCCAACCCTACACTTGTGCACTTGTTCTTTCAGATTGGACAACACCGCCTCGCACCAGTTAAATACTGTTCCTCCCATACACTCTGCTGCGAGATTCACTTGTGTGCGAGATGCCTGATGCGGACTCACACTTCCTGCTGCACGCGTGATAGTGAATAGTATGGTTTTTACAGGAAGTTCTATAACCTCCTTTATGGCCACCTTCCCACTTTTCTTACTTGAACCCTGATGGCAATACCGAGCAATCAAGTCATATGTACTTGATTCTGAGGCTGAGTATCCAGTAAAGTTCACCCGGGTCCCTCTTTTCGAGAGGCCCGTGAGGAAATAAATATCCTCGACTTGAATTTCGAGGACATGCTCTCCCACTCGAAAAGCTCGAGTGTCAGGGTCCCACAATTGGATGAGATGAGTGAGAAGCTTGGGTTGCTGAAGAATCCCTTTGGTCTTAAAGAACTTCAACAAACCACATTCTCGCAATGCGGTCACGGTTGGTAAATCATTTTCAGCTGCAAAATCATCCACTTCGTGCTCTCTTTCTTTCCAGCTTAACATTTTGCTTCGAACAAGATGCAAACTCCTGCAAAAGGTCAAGGAAAGCAGTTAGTAACTATTTAGCAACTTAGTTCCAGCAGAAAATTGGAGAAAATTTGATTTCTTAACCACAAAAATCGCCTTCACCGCGCCTGGGGGAAACTATGCCGCGCGGTACTGCACAGTGTCGCGCCTTAGTTTGGGACTACTGCGCGGTACTGTTAGACAGTATCGCGTTTTTCGATAGAACCCCCACGCGGGTACTGTGAAGGGCGATTTTTGCCCAATAGGGCTTTCCCAAAAATCAAATTTTTCTTGGTAAAAGCAAATAATTCTTATATGAAATGAAAGAGGAGCTCAAGAGCTCTTACCTGACGCAGACGGTTGTCGAAATGGTGTCCTGGAACTCCCGATATGGATCCTTGAAGTTTTGCTCCTCAAATAGGTAAAAATCTCCTCTTTGGGTAAAAACACAAATGAAATAGTAATTTCTATTTTTAACCATTCTTTATATAGCATTTTTGCATATTTTTTTTTAATTATTATTTTAAATGGTTAAAATGAAGCCTCTTTCACATCGCTAATGTCCGATTTTTTGAGGATTTATTGGCAGGATCCCTGGTAAAAACGCGATACATTCACACTGGTGTTTATTCGTAATCTGACCTTCATTTTGAGCCCACTTTATCTTTTTCGTGCTCTAGATTTAAAACTTGAAAAAGATTCCAAGCGCTTTTACACCCATTTCGTGCTTGTCAAACTCAAGTAAATGGTGTCGAGTACGGTCAGCTTTACTCATGCTCGTTAAACGATGAGGAAAGTATTATCCTGGTTGTATTTTATTCTTTTTTCGGACCAGAATAATAAAAAATTACGAAAAAGACCATAGGAGTCCATAGTTAAGCTCTTTTCAGACTCCCTAAAATTGAAAAGATTGCCAAGTGATCTTGACTCTTTCACACTTGTAAAAGTATTTGAAAGGTCGTCTATTCGGTGATAGGTTACCCCTTTTTCGGCCCGTCTAGACTATTTACGAGAAAGGTATACCTCAGTCAATCTCGGCTGGGAGAGTTCTCTCGGGAATTGTTTTACACTTTTTCGGGATCGAGGGACTAAATTTACGAAAAAGTACATTATGGAGCTTCCTTTAAGTTTTTCAGGCTCTCTAAATGCGAAAAACTACCGAGTTTTCCTTCCTTGGACTCGTTAAGATTTTAACATCGAAGGACCCACTTTGGGACAAACCCCTCCTTTCTCAGGTTCGTAAAACATGTGAGATTGGACTCATCCATGAGATGAGCTACACCGAACATCTGTTGTCCTCTTCAAGCTCGCAAAACAACAAAGAAGCACTCGTCTATCATGTCGGGGGAATATGGGGGGATAAGTCAAGTTTATTTATGGCAGCCTGTCAGTCGTTACCTTTGAACATGGCATGTGTCCGTCTCTTGTCTATATTGGGTATCCATTTTTTACTAAGTTATGGTCATCATCATGAGTCATCTCCCTGGCCACGAGCCTACTCATCCGGTGTCTATCCTCTATTGTCAATAATCCCTGCTGCCAAGTCCTGTTACATGTCGTTATATGTTCAAAGGGTTGCATTGTTTCGAGTCGTTCATTGTGTCAGGCCTCTGCTGTGTCAGTACATACTCCATTGTTTCATCATCTTATCATTCGTGCCGATTTCGTGTCGATGATGTGGGAAACATCATGGCCCACCTTCGACGAGTCTATTCCTGTTGACACCAAATCACTATCCGGGAATTAGACTTAGGAATCAACCATTAGTACCTTGGTACCTGCATGCCTCAATGGCAGGTTTCCTCGTGTTTGACAGTAGGTTCATATCATTGACCTCTGATCAAGCAATCTCTCGGATGCTCGACATCAACTCATTCATTCGCATTTCGTTGAGATGTACTATTGATACCTTGGGAATCATCGTCATCATTGGTGATCTCCCTTGCATTTGTTAACGGTCCACATCATCGACCGGTAATCAAATGGTTTCTATCATGTTCGACTTCAACACCTTGTAATCACATGGTTAGATTCGTATCTTTTGCGATCGGGTAGAAGACCCTGGGCGCACCGCTGTATCTTGATTGCGTCCAGGTTGCGATGGAGATGTCCTTTGTATTGTCACACAGATCCACTTATTGTATTGGTCGTGGCTGTGTCATTATTGACTCATGGGTCTACGCTTGTTCATAGTAGCCATGGTCTGTCCACAGTCTATATCATCTCAGTACTCATGGATCTGCAATGTATTGGTCGGCAGCCATGCTTTGAGTCATTTGTTTCCGAGCATGGGGATGCTCGCCTCGGTGGTATATCTAACACTTTGTTTTTGTTTCAGCTCAGTGTCGCTCTCCTCGATGCTATCTCTGCACATTATATTCGTAAAGTCTTTCGGCCATCAGTCCCTTCTGACCTCACACTTTATTGGGCATCTGTTATACCTCTATATTCCACGGTGTCGCATCTCCACCACAAACAGAGTTGAAGACACTTCCCCTGCCGTTTGAACCACCCAGAAGATGAATGAACCTTGAAGGTAAATCTACCCTGACAAGTTCTGACCCAGCTGAGACTTTATTTACTTACACTACCGTGCCTTGCTCATTTATATGAGCGCGGTACTCCACACTACCGCGCTATGCTTTTTCCACAGAACGCGGGCAGTACCGCGTTGTGCTCAGACCACAGGGCGCGGTACTCTTTTATTAGCCTTTTTCCCATGGCTTGTGGGATTTTGGATTTTCGAAGATAGTGGAAGATTGGGGTCCCTGATTCGATCCCAACTCACTTTTTGTGATTAGAAATCTTGATCCACTTATCTCTCCCTAGATCCACCCATCTCTCTTGTTGGTTAACCCTACCATACACTATAAAGGAGAGGCATTCCATGGGGTAGAGGGAGGACTCTTGAAGTACCAAACTTATGATCTTGCAGCATTGTGGAAATATCTAGAGGAGAAGGCACTTGGAGCTGGAGGATTGGCTTGGACATCAAGCAACCTATGTAAGCATTCTTCAAGTTGTAATAAGATAACTTGTCTTGTCTTTCCCATTTCATGTGTATTGTGCAAGTCTTTAACGTGAAATGTATCTAATCTAGATTTGAATCTAACCTTTACAGTCAAGGTATTTGGGAGTTTGCATGTTTGTTCTTTGGTTGATCTTAACAGGTTCTACATCGGAGCTTTGGATCAAGAGCTAGAAGCGGGACAAACGTCGATTGAAAGGTGTGTCTCATCTCTCATTGTTTCTAAATACATTTAATCTTGTTGTAAAAGTTAATTCAGGAATTGCAAGGTAGCATTTGTTTTGACTTGTTTCTTGCTTTAAAGTTAGTTTAAAGTCTGCTTTAAAGTTAAGAGAGTTTTGGCTTATCCATAGGACAAAATTCTACATAACACGTAGACTGCTGCACAGTGAATGAACTCAAAAATAGACATAGAATTGTCTTGGTATCAGATGTAAGAAAGAAAGAAAAAGATCCCTCGTGGTCATGATACGCCACATAAGTCGTTAGGGACGTGACAGAGTGGTATCAGATAAATGGTTTCAACACTTGGCCTTTGAGTGAAATAAACAACCCGGCACAATAATATTAAAGTGATTATTATGGTTATTGATGTGTTCGCTAATAAATTTTCCTTTATGCACAGTGCTAGTAGCAGTAGCAGTAAGACCACTATAGCTAATGCAAGAAGGCGGTGAATAGAAGAATTAGAATATTAGTTAGTTGAATGATCATCATGGATGATGTGAAAGATCCCTATGATCATGAAGAAGATGTTATGGGAGAGTATGTGCATGGTGGTAACGCAGAAACAAAGTCCAATGGAAGGAGGGTGCAAATTACACCTCCGAATATGGTTGGAACTATGAGGAGTTTCAATGAAAGGATGACTAAGGTGCAAGAAGAGAAGCATCATATCAACGCTGCCATACTGTAGAGCATGACCGAAATCTAGTAGAAATATAATTTGGTATCGAATCATAATAATGGTAGTAAGGATGGAAAGAGCGCGAGCATGCACTCTAGTGAATTGATCTACACCTAGGAATGTGACAAATGTTTGATCTTTCTTAGGTTTAGCATGATATTACAGGAGATTCATCAAAGATTTCTCCAAAGTGGCACATCTTATCACCTCACTATTGACACAAACCCAGTTGACAGGGGTTCCCAACACTGTCAATGCCCAAGCCACCGCGATCTCCCTAAGCACCAGCCCAGACAGGTTTTACCCCGTCCAGCAACACCTACAGAGCAGATGAGGTGTCACCCAAGATGTTCAAGGGAGTTGAAGGAACCATGTGTTATTTTTTCATAATTTTCAATCTGATCTAAGATCTTAACTGAGAGAATAACATGTATAGCATATCAATCATGGACACAATAATGCAAGCACACAAGAGACACAGAGTTTCACTGGGGAAAACCAAGAAGGTGAAAACCCCGCAACTTCCTCAGAGATAGATAAAGCAATGATACAACCAAAGTACAAGAGATAGTCTTCTCCTAGCAAATGATCCTCCTCCTTACAAGTGCGCCACTTTCTGAGAGAGATAGAAGTGAGTAGTGAGTGTGATGAAATAGAGATCTCCCGATCTCTATTTATACTTGTCCTGTCCTGCCCAATAAACTAATGGGGCCGACTTGTCTAGCTTAGCCTAATAACCCATGGTTAACTTAATCTAGGCCGACCCCACACTTGGTGATCTAATAACCCATTTACCCACATGACTCATACAGGGCCGACCCCATCAAGGTCGTCTAATAACCCATCAAGTATAAGTTACGACACTTACAATATAAATGACGACACTTCCGTATAGAGGAATAATAACATCTCTATAGGAATACAAACACTTCTGTAAAGAGGAATAATAACATCTCTATAGGAATACAATTCACATGGGTAAAATACATTTCGAAGTTATATATACATTAACACTCCCTCTTAACTAGGAAGGTATTTCTCGACACAGATCTGCTAGCACAAGTCTTCTTCTCTGGATCATCATCAGCGAATCATCATCCTTGAATCATCGTTGTCGTCACTGCTGTTGCTATCTCAATCAATCTCTGAATCTACTCATCATAGGAAGTTCTACAGAGCCAGTCCTTTTTCATACTGGATGTAGGCCCACAACCTGCAGGTCTTCATCATCACTGGCCATACTGTGGAATCCTCGGGACTTATTACATGCATCACAAAACCTCAAAAGAGCATCCCAGGCTGTTACGAGCACACAGCTCTACCTGTCGAATCTCCCAGGGCTGTATTATATGTGACCCCACCACAAAACCTCGAAAGAGCATCCCAGGCTGTTACGGGCACACAGCTCCAACCTATAGGATCTCCCAGGGCTAGTATTACATGTGGTCATAGAAAAACCTCGAAAGAGCATCCCAGGACTGATTACGAGCACACAGCTCAACCTATCGGATCTCCCAGGGCGAGGATTACATGCCATATGACAAAACCTCGAAAGAGAATCTACCAGATATCCCAAGGCTAGGATTACATGCCATAGGAAAAACCTCGAAAGAGTATCTGCAAATATCCCAGGGCTAGGATTATATGTCCTCCCAAAGAAAAACCTCGAAAGAGCGTTTGCCAGATATCCCAGGGCCACATTACATGCCATAGGAAAAACCTCGAAAGACTATCTACAAACCTCCCAGGGATGGATTATATGCTTATATGCACAACCTGTTCCACAGCCACAGTGTATCAACCTAATACTCACCATACATCATCCTGATGTACATGATCATCCTGATCATCATCACTGCATCGTCCTGATGCATGTCATCTAGAGCAACATCTCGAAGCTCGTCATCCATGATCATACAATGCATCCACCTAATGCATACCAAGTATCTACCTGATACATATCATCATACATGATCCACCTAATCATACAATGTATCCACCTGACACATACACAGATACATGATCCACTTGATCATACAATGTATCCACCTGATATATATCATACATGATCTTCCTGATCATACAACATATCCACCTGATACATATACAGATACATGGTCCAAGCATCCAACATGATGCATATACATATACATGATCCAATTGATCATATCCAGCATCCAACATGATGCATACATACATACATATAAATTATCCAACTGATCATAACAAGCATCCAACATGATGTATATACAGAGAAGTAACTGGAGCATCGTCTTGATGCTCATCATCCAGTGCTTACATCCATAGCCATGTGAAGGATCCTCCTCTCACCATGCTTGGAATGGCTCCAGCAAATGTGTCCATCACTTCTTCCTCAAAGTGTTGTCAATCTGAAGAACACCAAGCCTCTCTCTAAAGTATTTGAACTTCACTCTGGCTAGTGGTTTCGTTAGCACATCTGCAATCTGCTCGTCCGTCGCAACATACAAGAGCTTCACTGCTCCTCTCTGCACCATATACCTGATATAGTGATATTTGATCTCAATGTGCTTCGACCTATCGTGGAACACCGGGTTCTCAAACAGCTTCACACAACTCTGGTTATCACAAAAGATACCAGTAGCCTCCAACGAGAGATCAAATAAGTCAGACAGTAGCTTCCGGAGCCATATTGCCTCGCAACTAGCCGAACAAGCTGCAACATACTCTGCTTCGGCTGTACTTAGTGCTACGCGGGACTGCTTCCTGCTAAACCAAGAGATCACACCTGATCCCATACTGAAGCAACACCCAGATGTGCTCTTCCTATCTGCAGCACTGCCTGCCCAATCCGAATCAACATAACCCTATAGGTTAAACTTTTGATTCACATCATACTTGAGCCCATAATCAATTGTACCCTTTAGGTACCTCATAATATGCTTTTCAGCAACCAGGTGAACACCTCTAGGATCCGTCAGGAACTGGCTCACTGTGTTCACCGCAAAGCAAATATTTGGTCTTGTATTTGTCAGGTACATCAAGGACCCGATCATCTGACGATACATCGTAGCATCAATCGACTCAGATGAAGCATCACACAGAAGCTTCAGGTTCGATGCCATAGTTGTGGCCATGGCCTTGCAGTCCATCATCCCGAACCTCTTCAGGATCTCTACTGCATACTTCCCTTGTCCAAGGAAGATTCCATCTGCACTCTGCCACACCTCCATACCAAGAAAGTAGTGCACCATTCCCAACTCCTTCATCTTCAAACTCGGTAGCAAGCTTCCGCTTTGTGTCGGAAATCAATCTATCCTTACCTGTAACAAACAGGTCATCCACATACAAAAGTAGTATCACTGGATTTCCTTCCTCAACCTTGTAGTAAAGGTTGGAATCCGCTTTACTTTGGGTAAAGCCCAAACTGGATAGAAATCCATCTATCCTGCCATACCAGGTCCAGGCTGCCTATTTCAAACCATACAGGGCTTCCTTTAGTTTGCACACATGTGACTCTCAGTCATGTGTCTCAAACCTGAGTGGTTTCTCCACATACACTTCCTCTTCGACTGCACCATTCAAGAAAGCTGTCTTGACATCCATCTGATGTATCTTCCATTTCATCACTGCAACCAGAGCAAGTACTGATCTGATGGAAGTGTGCCTGGCTATAGGTGTAGAAGTCTCTTCATACTCAATCCCTCTTTCTGGGAGAAGCCTCGAGCTACAAACCTCATTTTGTATTTCTCCATGCTACCATCTGCAAAATGCTTGATCTTATAGATCCATTTGGAAGTCACAGCAGACTTCCCTTTAGGTCTTGGGACTGCATCCCAAACATCATTCTTCATGATCGACTAGTACTCCTCGATCATGGCATTCTTCCCGAATCCTGGGAACTTCAATATATTCGATATCTTCAATAGATAACTCGGTTGTTGAAACAAATGTTGTAGTCCTTCTTTTGTAGGTGCTCGTATACGATCTTTCCTACAAAACAAGTTAAATTGCATGATTAGAAACTTCTCATAGTTTTTTAGAACAAATTCTTACACATAAAGAAATATGTCATACAGTCATGCAATTATTTTAACCAATGCTTCAATACAACATTCATCCATATCCTGTAACTTTCTAGATGCCTTCCAATCTCTACTAGAACATTGTTAAGAGTTTGCACTACTCCCAACATGTCAGCAAAGAGGTTTCATTCTAGATAAGTAGCAATGGAATGTTGTACAGTGCCATAGGCCACTTACCCATGTATATTAGTAGTATATTGTTCATCAATGCAACTATACTAATATGCATAATACACAACCTAATTCTAGGAATATCAGTATCTACATCATTGAACAATATTATTTAAACAATCAAATATGCAAGAAATGATAATTCAAATACTTATCTTTGTTTTTTTGTTGGGTTGACTCCCTCTCAGTCTTTGCTTCCTTTCTGCAACTCCATTCTGATGTGGATTGTGAGAAGTGGTCAACTCCCTATGAATATCTTCATCCTTGCTGAAACTACTGGAGTGTGCTCCCTCTTGATATTTGCTTCCTGGATTATCTGTCCTCGAACTTATGTCCATCCTCGATTACTATGCATATTTACTATTATCATCATTGTGCTATCCTCGAAGTCTCATACATACATTCATTAGCATAATCTCAATACTAATAAAACACAATAATCTTAAACATGTATAGTCATGATCATTTCAAACACAGATAATAAGCATTAGTATTCAAGGTTTCAGGGAATACTTCTTTTACTCATGCATATTCTTTATTTGACCAAAATACTTTACTGGTTAGTCATATCATCAATCAATGCAAGAGACATAATATGCATAAACCCTTGATTACTTACATTTCTAACTTCATGAATAATCATTATCAACCATACAACAGTATAAGATCCTAACACACGGTAGGATTCTAACTTGATATAGGAAAAACATACCTGGATTAGCATGTTAGGTAGCTATGTATAACATACCCACATGATGTCTTCTTGTTCTTCAATGACTTGTGCTAGTAACCTGCATATCTCATAAGTTAACCATTATAGAACCAAGTTATACATACCTCGTAAGTAGATCTTCTATGTGATCCATGATAATGGATGAATCTTTGTCTTCATGTCTCCATGGTCATATGTTCTTGAACTAGAACATGATTTGTCTTTCTTGATGTACCTTTCATGTTAGTGGACAACATCAACCTCATACAACACCATAATGCATTAGTACAATCATAAGTGTCAAAACCCTAATCAATGAATATCTTCTATCATGCATTCATAATTTTATTAAGGTGATACGACAAGTAAAAAATTAATCAAGATTGTACTAACATAATAATATAAAGACAAACATATCATAAACTTAGTCATGAACAGATTTTGAAACATGTCGAGATTGCTTGTAATCTTCTTATGTAAGGCCTTAGCCTTTTCTCCTCTGAAACAGGAACTTCTTCACTTATGCAGATGACCAATCCATTCTCTTTTAGGATTAATCCAATCCACTTGATTTGCAGGAACTGGATCTGGAGTTGGATTAGGTTTTGTCAAAGAAACCCTAAAAATTCAAACTTCTAAAAGGATAGAAAGATGCGTCTTGATGAGCTGATCAAGCCGGTATACTCAGAATTTGAAAACTGCAAAGTTTCACCCCTCAAAATTGCTTTTGAAACTTCTGGATCTTCGAGACAGGATCCTGAACTAGGGTTTGATAAATCCCACCCTTCTGCCCATCCAAAAGGTTCAATCCAAAGCTCTAAACTTCTTATTTTCTGAGGAGCTTCCAACCGTGGTCACAGACTTCAAAAATTCCAACTTTTGCAGAAGCCCTAATTTTCCACTTTTTTTTATCAAAGTCTCGAACTACGGTTTGATCAAGCCCGGCCTTCTACCCAACCAAAAAATTTGATCTTGGTCTCTAAATTTTGATTTTGATGAGTACCATTCAGCCGTGGTCTTCGATTACAAAAATACCAAATTTCCCCGAAACCCTAATTCCTGGAGCCATGAATGAAGGTGCTCAAAATCCAATTCTGTTTTGACAGAAATATGTACCTGATTGTTTCTAGTGTAACTCCGAAATTATGAATCCATGGGGTCTGACACATCTACCTGTGGTATCCTGACCTGTCATCTTTCCAACCCCATAGGTCTGACCTCAATTGGATTCTCTGAGAGAGAGTTATGCCAAGTGTCGCAACATGACATGTTTATGGGATAAAACAAGAGAGCGAACTTGTACGGAGTGCCACGTGCCACTGGTTCACTTTCAGCCTCTGAACCGTTGGCCTGTGAAAGTACAGTCCATGCCCTAACTGTCACTTTTTATGAAATTTCATTTGGAGCTTCCTAGCCCATGCTATGACCTTTTTTCCTAGGTCACCTGTTTATGACTCAGATCTGGAAGAGGCAGAAACCCTAGATTGTACATATCATAAAACACAAAGTACAACGAATTAGAAGTTTCCCTTTGGAAACAAGGTACATGGGGATCTAATATTTGACCTGCAAAAGTTTCATATCCGAAAACTTCTCCAAAATGGATTTATAGCGAAAGTAATACGATGACTGGTTTTTGCTATATCAAGCCCTAGCATCGCAAGTGCAACAAGTGTCATACATGCCATACCATGCCTTCTTTCAGGCTAGCTCTGATACCATGTTAGTTTTTCAGAATTTTCAATCTGATCTAAGATATTAACTGAGATAATAACATGTACAACATATCAAGCATGGACACAATAATGCAATCACACAAGAGACACAGAGTTTCACCGAGCAAAACCAAGAAGGTGAAAAACCCCGCAACTTCCTCAGAGATAGATAGAGCAATTGTACAACCAAAGTACAAGAGATCGTCTTCTCCTAGCAGATGATCCTCCTCCTCACAAGTGCGCCACTTTCTAAGAGAGATAGAAGTGAGTAGTGAGTGTTATGAAATAGAGATCTCCCGATCTCTATTTATACTTGTCCTGTCCTGCCCAATAAACTAATGGGGCCGACTTGTCTAGCTTATCCTAATAACCCATGATTAACTTAATCCGGGCCAACCCCACACTTGGTGGTCTAATAACGCATTTACCCACATGACTCATACAGGGCCGACCCCATCAAGGTGGTCTAATAACCCATCAAGTATAAGTTATGACACTTACAATATAAATGACGACACTTCCGTATAGAGGAATAATAACATCTCTATAGGAATACAAACACTTCCATAAAGAGGAATAATAACATCTCTATAGGAATACAATACAGATGGGTAAAATACATTCTGAAGTTATATATACATCAACACCATGTTTCCGGCGAATGAAGGAGGATGTTGTCCATCAATTGACTAACTTATTGCAACATGTCAGAAATAGATCTAAGCATTCAACTCAAGCATTAATCATAATCGCGACATCATTCAATAGGAATATACTCATTATTGCAACAGATAAAACAGTAACACATTAATTGTAGCAAGGAAGCATCACATCATTCATATATTCATATCGCAAAATGCATTACCACAGGAAAACAGGAAAGACACGGGGATTCTGCTCAAAATCTCTTCCATGTCATATTATCTTCGCACAAACCTAGATTGCATTCAAGTTCTTCACCAAGATGATCTCTTTACGATCTCTCGTAGATCTCCCCTAATACTTACAAACCTACATCTATTTACAGGATTGCGCCTTTACATTTGTGGTCCACTTAGGCAACCACCTAACTACTTCTTAACAAACTTCTACAACAACTAACCCCAAAATCCCACAAAATGCGGTCTACATTACCCAAAAACCCCCATAGTGCAGTCTACATGACCCAAAATATACATGACACGGTCCAAATGACCCAAAACTACCAAAAATACTTGTCGTCTTCCTCGCTGCTTTCCTCCTTTCGCGGTATCCTTGGCCTTGCACAACATCCACGATGCTGCGATGCTGACTCACCAAACCGCCTGCCAACAGGCCCCCAACACAATCTTGTGGCTCGCCCTCAAGCCACGTCAAGCGGACATGGTGTACTCAAGCTCGTCTATCCTTGGACTATATCTCTGCAACTGTTCTTGCTATCTGGATTTTGTTGTGATGTACTGCTCCCTCTACTGTGATGATCGTCAGCTTGCTGCCATGTACTTCTCGCCCAGAAATGGTCATCCTTCGGCTTGCTATCATATACCTCTCAAACTCATCCTCCAATCTCTAGGAATCGGGTGCCGACTGAGGAGAAGTTTACGAACAACGCCGAGGTGCGAAACAGGCCAACGGCTCTGGCACATCTATTTCACATCGGTAAACACGTTCTACCGGGACCACGGGCTGCCACCCCCATCATCTTTGTGGTCGCAGGGACCACGAGGCTTCGAACTACCACCATATCCCTAGACATCTCAGATGAGACTTCATGTATGTGACACCCGAGTGTCCACGGCGCTTCCTGCTCCAGGCGCTCATGCACACTTGTCGTTCGGACTCTCAATGCACCTGGTGTGCCACCCTACGAAATGAAATGGATCATTTCCACAGCCTCCTTGGAATTCCTAACTCGATTAAATGCCTGCCCCTCGTGTAGCATGAATTCCTCTTTTCTGGTGAATACCACATTGTTTGGCTATCCTTCAGGACCTGTATTTATGCATCGCCCCTGTCCGGACATCTACCTCAAAGGTCAGTCGTAAAACCGGTTCATGTAAGGTGCTCATCATACCATCCCGCTAGTTCCTGCATGTGTAGACCAGGCTGCTGACGGCCGGAGTGGTGACCATACTTCCTTCAGTTGTCATACGTCCCACATCATGCGAACCATCACCCTTGGTATCCTTGGCCATACTACCACGGCATGCTCCATGTTCCAAGCGTGCGTTACTCCAACGCCAATCTGGGCCAGCGAACAAGCATACCCGTCAAACCGAAAAAGTCTCCTTTTCTCATGATTCAGAATGATTGCTAATTGGATCCGGTCGTGACCCTGCCGCTGTCATGATCCTGTGCTCAAATTGCGACACAAGCACTTCTTCTTACACATTCTATCCCTGCTAGTGCGCCATCCTTCCACCAACCAACTTGCATTTTTTTTCTTTGCCCGATGTGACTCAAGCATCGTGTTACTCCAAGCCTGTCCTATAGGGATTCAACCTGCTAACATTGATCAACTTTGGGAGCATCTCTCCATCTAACTGCTGTAACTATACTCCGCCTCCTGAAGTTATGCGACTGATGCAATATGGACCAAGCCAATGCATCTGCAATTTCCCTTGGTGCTTCATAAACTTGTTGTCATACAACAGCACCAAGTCACCCTACTGAAACTGTTTGTTTTTTATATGGCGATCATGCCAAGCCTTTTTCCGATCCTTCTCCACACTCTGATGGAAGCCTGCGATAAAGCGGTCTTCCTCAAGCTACACTAGCTACGCCAAACGTTCTCCTAATGCTGCTGCATCGTCCAACCCTATTGTTGCCACAATGCGCAAACTCAAAATGATGTACGCCATAGGCATAATTGCTTCTTTCCCATAGACCAACTTAAATGGTGTCTGTCCCATCAATCTTTTACAAGTGGTGTGATATGCCCACAAAATGGCTGGAATTTTCAGGTCCCAGTCATCGTGGTTCACATTACAAACTTTGTTCAATGCGTGCTCCAAGACCTTGTTGAAAGCTTCTACTGTCCCATTTGCTTGCGGATGATATGGCATGCTCTTCTTATGTTGTATCTACAGCTCCGCTGTCAATGCGCTAATGGTGTGATTAATGAAATGACTGCCCTGATTGCTCATCAACACCTTCTGGCAGCCAAACCGAGTGACAATGTTGTCGAATAAGAAGCGTGCTACTGTCACATCGGTGCAATCTATGACTGGTGCAGCCTTCACCCATCTTGTCAAATAATATGTCACCGTAATGATGTATCTTACTCCAGTGCGCTTCCCAAGTGGGTTGATAGGGCCCACGAAATCCACTACCCATTTATCAAATGGCTGATGTGTCACTTGAGGTTTCAGAGGCATCTCATCCCTCCTAGAGGGTTTCCCAGTCCTTTGACAAACATCACAGGTCCATGCATAATCTGTTGCATCATTGTGAAGCGTGGGCCACCAAATCCCTGCGCGAAGCACCTTCCTGGCAGTCGCACGACCACCATAGTTCCCACCAGCCACCCCTGCCGGTGCCTCCAATAGGATCTACCCTTGCTCATGAGGTAGGACACAGCACCTCAAGATCTCATCTAATCCCAGTTTGTACAACTGCCCCCGCAATTAGTTGGAAATCTGCAGCCTTGACCACCAGCTGCTTCTTCTGAATAGTGGTAAACCCCTCTGGTGCGGTACCTGTCGCCAGAAATTGAAGGATATATTCATAGTAGTCATCAACTATTTCAACCTTAAATAGTTGTGCATCAGGAAACACGTCTTCAATGTTGGCGGGTTCCTCTCCTGTATCAATCCGAGAGAGATGATCTGGTCCTGGATTCAAACGTCCTGGCTTCACAATCACTTCAAAATCGAACTCCTGAAAAAGAAGTATCCAGCGACATATCTTCCCCCCCAACACAGGCTTATTGACTAGATATTTTAATGCAGAGTGGTCTGTGAACATCTTAAAGTGTCCTCCCAACAAGTAGTGCCGAAACTTCTGCAGTGCATAGACCATCGCCAGACCTTCCCTCTCTGTAGTGTTGTAGTTCCTCTCTGCGGATGACAACTTGCGACTTGCGAACGCAATGGGGTGATCCAGATCCCCTTCCCTAGGTTACGCAAGCACCACTCCCAACGCAATCGATGATGCATCAACGTGGACATGGAATTCCTTACTCCAGTCTGGAAATACCAGTATTGGCGCTGAAGCCATCTTAGCCTTCAACGTTTCAAAACTAAATTGACATTCAGGACTCCACTGAAATACCGCATCTTTCTTCAACAACTTCTCCATAGGGACCGTGATCGCTGCCTACCCCATATGAACTTGCGATAATACCCAGTTTGTCCCAACGTTGCTCTCAATTGTTTGACATTCGTCGGTGGTGTTCAGCTTAGAATGAGTGCAATCTTTGCTGGGTCGACTAACAATCCCTGCTTGCACACAATGTGACCCAATAATATCCCAAATGGTGCACAGAAGATGCACTTCTTCAAGTTTAGTGATATCTGATGCTGTCGACAGCACTCCAACATCAACCGCAGATTTTCCAGATGATCGTTGATCAAGCCATAGACTGTCCAGTCATCCATGTACACCTGCAAAAACTTCTGAATGAAATCCTTGAAGGCAACAACAACTACTCGAGAGAATATCACCGGTGCATTCTTCAACCCAAACGGCATCACTGTATACTGAAAACAGCCCCATTCTGTCACAAAGGTTGTCTTATGGAGGTCTTCTTTCGTAATTCTGATCTGATGATAGCTAGAGAACCCATCCGTGAAAGAATACATCTCTTGGCCACCCACACTTTCGAGCACCTAGTCAGTAAATGGGGTTGGAAAGGGATCATGCAAGCAGGCATCATTCAACTTCCGCAAGTCAACACTAATGCGTACTTCACTGGTTTTCTTGTCCTGCACCACCATAGGATTGATCCAGTCTGACTCCTCAACCAGTTCAATAATTCCAGCATCCAACATGCGATCAAGTTCAACTTTGACCCTCTCCTTATGGCACGGATTCAGTCAGTAGGGTCGCTGCCTAATTGGTTTGGCATCCGGTTTCAATGGGACCTTCATCTCCCCCAAATCGCCTAAGATTCCCTTCATTTCAGAAAACTGGAATTCATGCAACAATTCTATGACCTTCCCCATCATCTCATCATCCCAATAGTCCCCAACATTCACGAACTTTGGACTGTCCTCTGTCCTAATGTTTACCTTCCGGAGCTTCAGCGGTTGACTGATTGGATCAGTTGGTGCATCAGGTGCTACAACATCGCGACTTCCTTCGGATTCCAGAATATTGACATTCCACGGATCATCACCATCTTCTGGCCCACCAGTGATATTATAACATTCCATCATGGACTGCATCTTGCAGTGTGTATGTGGATCCGCAGGAAATGCCACTGGAACAACCTTCAGAACAACGTCGCGGATGAGCTGCAAAGCGTTATGGACATCCGGGTTGGCATCTGCGAAGCTGAACATATGAGTAAAACAAACTGTCAACTCCAACCAAGTGGTAATTTCTCCTTGCAATTCAGCTGCAGTATACCATGATCGGGACATCTCATCCAGCGTATGAACAAAGGAATGGACCCACTCATCCTTGGGTCGCAACGCCCACAACATCTAACATTCCATCAAATGACTGCCAGGGTCATTCCGTCCATCATATTTTCCTGTATGGTAAAATTCGGTGTTGCCAAAGTGAACCGACAACAATCTCCGGCACTGCAACCATCCAGCCATTGATTTCTTATGTGTCGCCCACTAGCGTGCTGGAGCAGCCTTCAGTGCTTCCTCCAATGCCAGCAATCGTTGTGGTTCTGAGACCTTTTCCTTGAATGCCACAAGAAAATCAGACAAACCAGGCAACCCTTTGTATACTAGCAGTGCAACAGTCTCAGTCACAACACGACATAATGACTGCGTGACTAAACCACATTTGCGGACTGACACCTCATGCAGACGGTTCTTCCAATTCTCTAACGTGTCATTAGAGTCGAAAGACGCAGAGCTGAAGCTGCGCCACCTAAGCTCACCGTTGGCAGTCGGATGAATATAATCTTCTAAAATATTATATGCATGGTCCCATCCACTGGGATATTCATCTTTTACTGGTTCAATATACCTGCATCCTTCAGCCAGATCCAACGGAGCTATGACTCTGAGACCGTGGTTTTCAAATGTCATCATCCGCTTCTTAAAGTTGATTAATGTGGCACTTTCGTTAGCCCATCCAATCTCGAGCAACGTGGTATAGGAGCTTCCCCCTTCAACTACTTCGATGACATCAAAGTTAGCATATGTCTTCATTCCCTCAATGTCCACAACCAGGCGTGGAATTCTCCCAATCGGTGTCACCCTGGCCTAATTAGCCAGCCAGAGCTATACGGGAGACCATCTCAACGTGGGACTCCCCATTCTCTACCAGGCCTACTTGGTTAAGATGTTGACATCCGAACCAAGATCTAGAATAACTGAATCAACTTCATAGTCTCCAATTTGAATGTTCATATGCATCTCCTTACCTGTCTTCCGCCTCTGTAAGGAATTTACTGCGGACTCTTATCGTCCCCTGGCTGGTCACTGCAACATCCCTTCGAGCTCAACAAGGGCATTTGGATCCCTGGCTAGTGATAAACAACTCTCAAAATATACCTACAAGGCCCCAGACTATCGCTGATGGACCTACCTCTGAAGTGGCATAAAAAATAGGAGGCATATCACAAATAATGGCCTTACCGCGATCTTTGTCCATCGCACGACATGCTTGAAAGAATGCATCACTCTCAGAATCAATGTCAAATGACACCTTCTTCTGTCCTGCTAATCGGATAAGTGGATGTGGGCTATCCTCTCCTATTGTCGCACCTCCCCGAGTGATAACTGCGACAGTAGCATCTTGCATCCTTGGTTCTGTAGAAATTGTCGCAATAGTCACGCCTTGAGTCTGATTCAGTGGCGGATTCCTAGGTTGGTTCATATTCTGGTTGGCATTCTGATTCGGATGTTGGTTCTAATTCTATGCCGGTTGCTGCACTTGATTCTACACTGGTTGTTGTACTTGATTTTGGTTCTGCAGTTGCGAAACTTTACCCACTTGCCATCGCGCAATCAACTGCGGACAGTTTTCCACAATGTGATCAGTAACAAAACAAAACATACATTGTGTCTGCAATTGTGGGAAATCTCGTTGGTACTGTCCCCACACCCCGTAGTGATAACACTGAACAGGTCCTCTACCTCCTCGTCCTTCTCTGCGATCAAATCCTCCACCACGTCCTCCCTGGAATCCTCCCTGTTGCTGGTAAAGCGGTTGATTGAACTGTTGTTGCATAGGATTCAGTTGCAGTGGCACGCCTTTACCTTGCTGCATGTACTGTGGTTGTTGAACGTATTGTGGTTGTTGTGGAGCCATTTGCATCGGAGCATATTGTGGCATGAACTGTTGTGGTTGTTGCTGGGGTACAAACTGTACCTACGGTTGAGGTAGCGGCTGCGGTTGAGGTGGCGACTGAGCTACCTACGGCTGTAGTTGAGGTAGCGGCTGAGCTACCTATGGCTGCAGTTGAGGTAGCTGCTAAGCTACCTGTGGCTGTGGTTGCGGTTGTTATACGGCACGTTAGTCGTCCTTCACATATAATGCATCGTACATTCGTTCATGAAGTAACCCATACGCCCGGCAGTCTTTATCTTCTTGTCCCACGGACTTGCAGAATGTACAATACAGATTCATCAATTTTGTGACCATCTTTTGCATGTATTGACATTCCTCGTGGTGGTTCCCATATACTTGACAGATGCGACACCACGGCATACCGCCGCCATTCAATGGATTCGGTGCTCCTGAAACCAGATAATTGCAGAAGTCTGGGCAATTATCCTTAGTATGCCCCTCTCCGCGACACCACGTACACCAGACTTCCTCACGTTGTTCTTTACCCTTCTTCAGGTCTTGCAATTGTATGGTCAAGTTAGCCAACTGGGTATGAATCTGCGACATACCAGCTGCGTTCTCACCAATTGGCGAAGCTTCCAACCGCATCGCAATTTCCAGGGCTTCACTTGGCATCGTAATGTTATGTTGCATCAATGGTAGTCGAATGTGCGGGAGCAATGCCGCAATGAACCATTCTTTGTGTTGGACAATGCTCATGTCGAAACTGACCCTCGCCATCAGTGTTTTGAATCGTTGGTCAAAACCCCGCACAGTTTCATTTGGATACTGATTAATCTCTTTTAGCTCTATAATATACTGTGCTTCAGACTTGGATTTTTTGAACTCGGCAATCAATCCAGCTCGAACTTCATTCAACGTCTTGTCTGGAGCGCCTACAGGAACCTACACAAACTTCATGAACCAGTCTAATGTGCGACCTCGAAGAGTTGTCGCCAGTTGTCCTTTCTTGGCATTATCATCAGTAATTTGCTTCACATCCCATACTGCCTCGCATAAGAACTAGTAGTGCTCAGGGTTATCTGTTACATTTCCATGGAACAGCGGTAACTTTGCATCTTCGC
The DNA here is from genome assembly GCA_027924585.1 of Larix kaempferi. Taxonomy (NCBI): domain Eukaryota; kingdom Viridiplantae; phylum Streptophyta; class Pinopsida; order Pinales; family Pinaceae; genus Larix; species Larix kaempferi. The sequence goes on from BSBM01000211.1 coordinate 492,074, forward strand.
CCGCCATCCTAGGCTTCCTTCCTACAGTCGTTGAGCTATTAGTAATCAAGTTCTGTGGACCTGATGAGCACGGTGGTGTCAAAGTGGTATTTCTCACTGGTTGAGAGATAGTGAGCGGAGGCATGGGTATGTTGTTGTTGGGGTTAGGTCCTGCCTCTATCCTGGGTGTCCTTCTCCAAACTATGAGGTCGCTTCGTCCCGTGTGGTCTTCCTTCACAGCCTTACGTTTCGATCGCAGCAGGACCTTCTCCTATCCTCTGCCTCTTGTCCTGTCGAAACCTTGCTCCTCCTCTTGTAAGACCACTCTCTTCCTCGGCTTCCTTCACAGTCTCATCATGACCTGCACCCATCTACCCCTTATCATTCCATGTACCGCCTCCCCTGCCGTCATGGTATCCATGGCCTCCTCCCACCAGGGTTCTTACTGATCTAGGTGCATCTTCAGTATGCCCTTCTCACAAATGAGTATTTTAATGAACAATTGTAGCGACAATAGAAACCATCCCCTTGGCCCGTTGAAGAACTCCCTCTCATCCTCACTGTAAGACTTGTTCGTAGCAACCACAAATTCAGTGATATACCCTTCCAGTATGCTGTTGACCCAAACCTCAACAACCCACGATGCTTTGTTGTCAACTTCCTGCAGCTCCTGGATCAGTTCTGCGGGCCAGGATGCTAGCTCACCACCTTGGAAGTTCCTCTTCTGAAAGGTCAATTTTGCCAACCACTCATACAGGATGATTGGGAACTCGCAGAAAAATATTCGTGCGAACCGTCGTGAATGTATTTCGCCAACCACCAATCTGTCAACAACCCAAGGTTCTTGTTTTCTTTTTCAGCGAACTCTCGCAGCTTTAGATCGAACCAATCTTGTATCTCCGGTCTTGTCGGATGCCACAACATATCCTCCTTTCACTTCGCACTACGGTCCCTACAACGGAACCATTTGTTGATACAAACCCAGTCGACAGGGGTTCCCAACACTGTCAACGCCCAAGCCACCGTGATCTCCCTAAGCACCGGCCCAGACAGGTTTTACCCCGTCCAGCAACACCTGCGGAGAAGATGAGGTCTCACCCGAGATGTTCAAGGGAGAGTTGTTGGAACCATGTTTTCGTCGAATGAAGGAGGATGTTTTGCATCAATTGACTAACTTATTACAACATGTCAGAAATAGATCTAAGCATTCAACTCAAGCATTAATCATAATCGCAACATCATTCAACAGGAATAGACTCATTATTGCAACAGATAAAACAATAACGCATTAATTGCAGCAAGGAAGCATCGCATCATTCATATATTCATATTGCAAAATGCATTACCACAGGAAAACAAGAAAGACACAAGGATTATGCTCAAAATATCTTCCACATCATATTATCTTCGCACAAACCCAGATTACATTCAAGTTCTTCACCAAGATGATCTCTTCGCGATCTCTCGCAGATCTCCCCTAATACTTACAAACCTACATCTATTTATAGGCTTACGCATTTACATTTATGGTCCATTTAGGCAACTGCCTAACTACTTCTTAACAAACTTCTACAACAACTAACCCCAAAATCCCACAAAATGCGGTCAAATGACCCAAAAACCCCCATAGTGCGGTCTACATGACCCAAAATATACATGGCGTGGTCCAAATGACCCAAAACTACCAAAATACTTATCGCCTTGCTCGCTGCTTTCCTCCTTTCGTGGTATCTTTGGCCTTGCGTAGCATCCGCGATACTGTGATGCTAACTCACCAAACCGCCTGCCAACAGTCACTACAGAGAAAGAATGTGAAATTTGCATCGTCTGAAGAATGTGAGGAAAGTTTCCAGTGCCTGAAGGAACTACTCACCAGTGCCCCTATTTTGGAGATCCCAGACCTAGATCAATATTTTGTGGTATGCACAAATATTTGCATTGAAGGACTGGGAGGAGTACTTATGCAAGAAGGGCATGTGATATTTTATGAGTCTAGAAAGTTAAAGGATCGTGAGAAAAATTATGTGATGCATAATTTAAAACTAGCATCCATAGTGCTTGCATTGAATATGTGGAGACATTACCTGCCTAGAGAAAAAATTTGAATTGCAGACAGATCATATGAGCTTTTGAAGTATTTGTTTCATCAATCGAATATGAATGCCTAGTAGGCTAACTGGTTAGAATTTCTAAGTGAATTTGATCTTGAGATCAAGCATCTCAAAGGTAAAGAGAACAAATTTGTTGACACGCTTAGCAAAAATTTTAATGTCATAGCCATGATCTTGTGCAACTCTGACCTTAGAGAACGATTCAGCAAGGTCTCAACTGAAGATGAGAAATACACGCAAGTGAGCGTAGGACTTAGGCAAGAAGATCCAAACAAGAAGTATGAGGGATACTAGTTGGAAGAAGATGGAATTCTTTTGTTCCAGGGAAGCTTGTACATTCCAAACACTGTAGAATTGAAGAAGCTAGTGATGGATGAAATTCATCAGATTCCCTACTCAAGTCACCCAGGTTACCATAAAACCGTCCACAGCAGCCAAAAAGCAATATTTTTGGCCACGGGTGAAAAAGGATCTTGAGTAATACATAGCTATATGTCAAAAGTGCCAACAAGTGAAATTTGAGCACTAGCACACATAAGGATTATTACAGCCAGTACCCATCCCTAAGTGGAAGTGGGAAGAAATATCTATGGATTTTATTACAGTGCTTGCAATGACAACGAAGCAGCATGACTCGATTGTGGTGGTGGTGGAAAAGCTGACAAAAGCAACACATTTCATTCTTGTTAAGTCAACGCATAAGATTGCTGACATTGCACATATTTTCATGAAGGAAATTTTCAATTTTAATGGATTTCCTAAGGAAATAATCTTAGTTAGAGATATAGAATTCACATCAATTTTTTGGAAAGGATTGTTCAAGGATCTAGGAACTCAACTCAATTTCAACAGATACTACCATCCTCAGACAGACAGTCAGACAAGGAGGGTAAATCACGTGTTAGAAGATATGCTAAGGATGTATGTGATGGATAAGCCATCCAAGTGGGAAGATTACATACTTCTTGTTGTATTTGATTATAACAATGGTCGTCAGGAATCATTGGGAATGAGTCCATTTGAAGCAATGTATGGAAGGAAATGCAAGACTCTAGTAAGTTGGGAAAATTTGGTGAACAGAGTGGTGCTTGGGATATAAATGCTTAAGGAAATGGAGCATCAAATAATTAAGATCGGGCATAATTTGAATTCAGCATGGGACAAGAATAAGAGCTATGGAAAACTGAAAAGAATGCATAGGGAATTTAGAGTCGGAGACCATGTTTAATTGAGATTAAAGCCAAAGAAGAGATCTCTAAAGCTTGTAAGTTGTGCCAAGTTGGCATCGAGATATTATGGGCCTTTTGAAGACTTTGATATAATTGTTGGGTATGTGTTATATTCTTTGCATGTATGTGGAGGGGAGAGTGTGCCTGTCAACGATGCGCCTTTCAAATTTTTTTGGTTTTTTTTCGGTTATATTGGGGGAATTTTCTAAAAATATGTAATTTAATCCCAGTTAAGGGACTGGGGTCTATTTAATAATCCAGGTTAACGGATTAGGGTATTGTATGCTATGGAATACCTATATTGTATTGTGTGTGATTCATAATGATAATGAGAAAAATAGGAGTGGTGGCTCCAAGGTTTGTTGGTTTTCCCGATTAAGGGTTTCCAGGGTAAATCTTTGTATACTATGTGTGAATGTTGTGGTGTAATCTCTGTTTTGCTTAAAAGAATATGTTTGCTTTGCTTCTATGCACAGGTTTAAAACTTATATGTGGTATTAGAGCTCGATTATTTGGTTTCAGGGGGACGCCTCTATTGCTAAGGGTTCAACGTAGTTGATAGATATTGGGTCTGTGATAAACCTGGGTTCAGTGGGAGATTTGGAGCTTTGATTTGTGCATTGAAAGAGAATGGAGAGCAGTTCAAGAATTGAGATCGAGAAATTTAATGGCCAGAACTTTGAGCTATGGAAGCTCAAAATGGAGGATCTTCTTGTAGATCAGGAACCGTGGATTGCTGTGGATCCAGGTACACCACCCACCGGAACGTCGAAATAAGATTGGGATAAATTAGATAGAAGAGTGAGGAGTACAGTCCAACTAAGCTTATCAGACTCTGTGTTGTTGAACGTATCTGAAGAAGAGACTGCGGTAAATATTTAGGCGAAATTAGGGAGTTTGCATCAATCAAAATCCCTTGTAAACAAATTGTTTCTACAAAAGAAACTGTTTCACCTCAGAATGGATGATAATGACACAGTGACAAAGCATCTGAATGTCTACAATACTCCGGTAAGTCAAATAACCTTTGTTGGCATTAAAATGGTTGAATAATATAATTGTATTACATTATTGTGTTCTTTTCCAGATTCATGGGACAACCTAATTGTAGCAATTGGGAGTGCTAACCAAGCGACTTTAAAATTTGATGAAATACTATCATCCCTGCTATCAGAAGAGATGAGGCGGAAAACCATGGATACTCATAACATGGATGCCTTGTCTGTGAGAGTTCGCCCCCAGGAGAGAAACAAAAATAAGGGATCTTGGGGGAGATATAAATCTAAGGGTAGATCTAAATCCCCAGGAAAATTTATAAGGAAGTATTGGAAATGCGGTAAAGCTTGACACTATAAAAAGGATTGTAGTTCTAAGAATGTTGATAAAGGAGGGAATCAGAGGATACCTCTACCACATAGGTAAAGACTTACATAGAAGAAGGAGGGGATGTGTACCTAGATTCCACTAGTAATCCTTCAGAATGTGATATATGGTTGATTGACTCAGGTGCATCATGTCATATGACCCCTCATGGGGAGTGGTTATGTGAATATGAAAAGTACAATGGAGGCGATTTGTTATTGGGAGATGATTCACCAACCAATATCATTGGGTGTGGTAGAATCAAGTTGAAACTAAAGGATGGAAGGATTAGAACTCTCCCTGGAGTACTACACATTCCAAATCTAGCGAGAAACTTGATATTTGTTGGAAAGTGGATATTGCAGGTGTAAAAACTGTGTAGGGAGATGGTGGTTGCAAAATGGTTCGAGGATCAGTGGCATTGATGAGGGGAGTTCGGTATGGAACTCTGTATAAACTATTGGGAATAACCATCATTGGTGAATGTAACAGCTTTGTTTTTCCTGAGGAGGGAGATACATAAGACAAAACCCAGACTACATCAAGAGGAAAGACAATGCTATGGCATCAAAGATTGGGGCATATCAGAGAAAAGGGCCTTAGAGCATTACAAGGTAAAAGTATGGTTGAAGGTATGACTGATTTCACTCTAGATTTGATTTATGTGAACATTTCATATATGGAAAACATAATCAAGTAAGATTTGCATCTGGTGCTACAAGAGCGAAGGGAATTTTAGAGTTAATACATAGTGATGTGTTTGGACCTGTGCATGTTCCATCACTAGGTAGATATGTGTACTATGTTTCATTTATAGATGATTTCTCAAGGAAAACATGGATTTATTTCCTTCGAAATAAATCTGAAGTATTTGCAAAGTTTAAAGAATTTAAGGCTCTTGTAGAGAATCAAACAGAAAAGAAAATAAAGGTGTTGAGGTCAGATAATGGTGGAGAGTTCTGTGGAATGAATTCGAGGAATTATGTAAGAAGTGGGGTATAGCAAGGCAGAAGACTACTCCATACACACCTCAACAAAATGGAGTTGCTGAAAGGATGAATAGGATGTTGATGGAAAAGGTAAGAAGCATGCTAAGCAGTGCTGGGATAGGACAAGAATTCTGGGCAGAGGCAGTGGAGATAGCATGTTACTTGGTAAATCGGTCACCCACATCAGCATTGGTTGACAAAACTCCACAAGAGGTATGGACTGGTAATAAACCCTCTATTAAACATCTGAAATTTTTTGGTTGTGAAGATTATGTACATGTTCCAAAGGAGAAAACGAGTAAGTTGGACAATAAAGCTGAAAAATGTATCTTTATTGGTTATAAAGATGGTATGAAATGTTATAAGCTTTGGAATCATGTAACTAAGAATACTGTATACAGTCGAGATGTTGTGTTTAGAGAGGTCAAAGAACTTCTCAGATAGGAAGTGAATCCAATGGAAAAGAAACCAGAGAAGATGGAGTTTGAGTTAGAAGATGAAGAATCTAACTCAACGGAAGAAGTTGAATAAGAAGAAGAAGAACCTCATACCCCAGTTTTGAGGAGATCATATCGAGAAAGAAAGCAACCAAAAAGGTATTCCCCTCCTTATTTTCGGTCTAGTTTTGCTTTATCTATTACTAATGATTATCCTAGAAATGTGAAGGAAGTTGTTGATTTAGAGGATAGAGATCTATGGAAGAAGGCCATGCTTGAAAAAATGGAATCCTTGGACAAAAATGAAGCAGATATATGCCAAAACCAGGGAAGGAGCACTGGACAGTTGTAAAGAGAGTCTTCAGATATTTGCATGGCACTACAGATTATGCAATCTGCTACCAAGGAAGGCCTGGACCATAAAGAGTAATAAATGTACATGGATTTGTTGATGCAGACTGGGCTAGAGATATTGGTCGTAGAAGATCTACAAGTGGGTATGTGTTTAACCTATTTGAAGGAGATATTAGTTGGATGAGCAAGAGACAGACTGTAGTTTCACTCTCAACTACTGAAGTTGAATATATGGTAGCCACTCATGCAAGTAAAGAAGTTGTATGGTTGCAGAGATTATGTTCAGGTGTTGGGTTTCTACAGAAAGTTGTAAGGTTAGACTATGACAGACAAAGTGCAATATTCCTAGCAAAGAACCCTACTTATCATGCTAATACAAAGCATATTGATGTGCAATATCACTTTGTAAGAGATATGGTTGAAGACCAGAAGGTGTTGCTGGAGAAGGTTGACACCTTGAAGAATGTTGCAGACTTATTAACAAATTATGTCAGTACAGAGAAGTTCTCTTGGTGTAGAGAATCTATGGGCATTGATGCCCTAAACCTGTAACTGTATGAGTACATGACTCATTGTTATGCAGATAAAAAAAAAGTGGGAGAATGTTGGGTATGTGTTATATTCTTTGCATGCATGTGGAGGGGAGAGTGTACCTGTCAACGATGCGCCTTTCAAAAAAAATTGAGTGTTTTCGGTTATTTTTGGGGAATTTTCTAAAAATATGTAATTTAATCCCGGTTAATGGATTGGGGTCTATTTACTAATCTGGGTTAACGGATTAGGGTATTGGATGCTGTAGAATACCTATATTGTTTTGTGAGTGATTCATAATGATAATGAGAAAAATAGGAGTGGTGGCTCCAAGGTTTGTTAGTTTTCCCAGTTAAGGGTTTCCAGAGTAAATCTCTGTGTACTATGTGTGAATGTTGTGGTGTAATATTTGTTTTTCTTAAAATAATCTGTATGCTTTGCTTCTCTGCACAGGTTTAAAACTTACAAGAACAGGACTAGTTGCATATAGTATTGCATTGCTTGCGCATATGAAAGCTCACATTGTTTTCCATGTCTCATTGTTTAAAAGGTATATACATTATCCTAATCACATTATTGATTGGAATGTGATTTAGGTGGAACACGAGGGAGAGTTCTGAGTGGAACCTATGCGCATCATAGGCAGGAATGAGACTGTACTCTGGAACCAACCCATTGGTCATGTAAAGGTGCAGTGGAAGTGCTCTGGTCCATATGAGGCTATGTGGGAGCTGGAGGATTCCATGAGGCATGCCCACCCATTCTTGTTTAGTTTTGAAGAACATCGAGGACAATGCTATTTCAGGGGGGAGGGTACTATAATGTCCCTAGTTTTGACCCTTTACATAAACTATGTAAATGATGTAATATCGTTAATTATTGTAATAAAAATGGTGAGGGGCCGTGACCATGGATATCCCAAATATATATATATATATATATATGAGAAAGTAAATATGGTTAGTGGACCATCTGTTGGTCAAGTGCAATAGCATTGTAATGTGATGTACTTGTGCATAATAATAATAATAATAAATAAACCAACGACTGGCTGTGCAAGGAAATAAGATCAAGGGGCATGATTCTCCTAAGGTTTGGAAAAGGATATACTAATCCATGAAACCGGTAGATGGAATCCAAGTGTCCAAGAGAGGACCGATGAGCCATCAATTGTCAAGATTGAATCATTTGCCCCAATCATTTAATGCTTCCAAGGGGTAGGCAGTTGAGGGAGTTATTACCTTGGGGGAAGGAAGGCGTGTGTCTAAGTTTCTTGTGTCAATCGCCCTGCATAAATGGGAATGGGTATGGCTTATTGGGTAATTCATCAGTCGAATTGAAGTCATCCTTAAATTACCTGTCAGTTGGGGGTTGGCGCATCCCATCAAACAATAAATCTGACAATCAATTGGTTAGACAGTTTACTTGGTCAAGTAACTTGAACTCTCATGTCGGTCTATCTATCTCACCCTATCTTGTGTGGAAATCTATCTATCATTCTCACTTGGTGGAGAAGAGTCGATTATTACCTGAGAGGAAGCCAATCTTGAATAGTGACAGAGTGGAGAGTGGTTTTGAGTTATGGTTCGTGGCCATGAATTAAATTTGAAGAGGAAATATAAGAGCGCAGCTTCTATGCATCGCTTGTTGTTATGAGTATCAGAGTGGTATCAAAGTTGCTCGATTGTTAACTTATACCAATGAGCTCTAAAATTTCATGTATGCCTATGTTGCAAGATTGTTTCCAGAATTATCCAAGTATGTATAACATAGTGGTGAAGCTTATCTGTGAACCCTCAATAGTGCGCCCAGTTTCATTAGAGCACCCTAAACTGTTGCATGTCCCTAGCATCATTCACGTGCATGAAACTCACGGTTCCTTGTTGTTGATTCAAATGGAGTATAGTCACATATGAGTCTTGGTATAGCTTGAGTGGTCTATTGGACAACGACTGTAGTGAATCCTATGAATTAATTGTTTGTGCCCAACCAAGATTTGTAATCCCTAGGAAGACGGAACCTATTGGGAGATGATCTGGGGTTTGGGTGATCTTTCTACACACACACTGGAATAACACTTGGAGAAAGGTGACACCTGAGGGACTATTGAGCGGTGAAGGGGTAACTTCTTGGTGTTGTGTGGGGCAAGTAATATGGAGCTCAAGCTAGCCGAGTCTGTGTGAGGTGTATGTGATTCTGGAGGTAAACCATATTTGTTTGTTTGTCCCTTGTTTGGTTTTTTCCTGTAACGCTAAGATGTGGGTAGTGTGATATTGAGTGCCAAGTGGATTGGAATCCAAGAGTGGTATTGAGCACGCAACTGGATGATGATACTGGTGTAGGTTGTGTCCTCCTAGAAGATGACTAGTTTTGGGTGGTGTTTCTACACAAACACTGAATAGCACTTGGAGGAAGGTGATGCCTGAGGGACTATTGAGAAGTGAAAGGGTACATTCTTGGTGTTGTGTGGGGCAGGTATTATGGACCTGAATCTCGCTAAATCTGATTGAGCTACCTGTGAATCTAGGGAGAGTTTACTAGCTTAACATTTACCTCCATTACCCACGTAACCTATTAACCCAGCTGAGGATGGCTTGGCTTGAGAATTGAGTCTATGTGACTGTGGACATCCTGTTAACCCAACAAAGGATGGCTTGGTTGTTTCCTTGAGCCTATTTAATTGCAAGTGGGATTTGGATAGTCTTATGAATATAAAATATGTCAATATATAAATAATAATCAGTTGATAATTAATAATAATGCTTATTAAAGGTTGCAACTGTTTATGAAGAGTCATTATGTGCCCTTTAGAGATTATATATATGGGCCTTTTTATATTTGTAAATCATCCCATTCATCTTACTCATTAAATATTTATTTTTATCCATTATGGATTATTTTTCCTATTCTTAAGGATAACTTGTGTGTGAATCGGGTTGGTTAACAAAATTGGTATTAGAGCTCTTTTCTTGGGCACTTCTGTTGATCCCAGCTTTTGGCCATTACCCTCTTAGAGATTCTCTGAACTTTGGATTTTAGCTAATCATAAAAATAGAGTTTTTCTAAGTTACTTGGTCTTTGACCAAAACTTCGGCCTTTTGCCATTTTAATTCTAAAGGGAAAAAGGCAGAGCGTTGAAAAATAATTAGTCGATTATGTTGTTAGTTGAACATTTTCCCTAGTCACATATCAATTAAAGCCACCAAAATATTCACTGAGTCGTATGCCGTAGTGCTGAGTATTGGATTCGGGTGAGTAGGGAAACATAAAATAGCATTACGATCATACTTCTGATGGGCCAGTCCCACAACAGGAAGTAGTCATCAGGAACGAAAATTGTTTGGCCATGTTACTAGATTTTGGGAACACAAGGTATAAATCTATGAAATCCATCCATACAACAGGAATTAGTCACCATCAAACTGAGCCATCGAAACAATATACGTATGTGAAATCCATCAGGGTAATCTACGTGATAGTTGCCATTACTTTTTCTAGGCATTTTTCATTACGTTTTATGTGTATTGTCATCATGGTCTGTAGTATATTCGCTACTAATTGTTGTTGCATGAAGCTTCGACTATTAATTAAAATCCAACAAGGAATGGTCGTGAGTATCCATGTAAATTTGTGACCAAAAAAACAAAATTAGGTAAACGACAAAGTTTACAATATAAAAGCACATATTATAAAATAAATAAAAATTGGACGTCGTAAATAAAGCATTGCTCTTACAACGGTAAGATATCAAAGGTTTGATATTATATATAAGAGGGTACACTTTTCCTTAATGTGGTGCAAATATGTGTGTGTGTGTGTGTGTGTGTGCAGTTCATGCCTCTCAAGAGGTCACTATATCCACAGTACTTCCCCATTATCCCGTTATTCCGTGAGTTATGTGGGGAGGTTGAACATAGTCTGAATATTAGGGGCTCAACACAAGAGCATCATATGTCACTTACAAAGATTTGAACCCAGGTGGAGAGGTTATCAATCAGTACTCCCAACCACCTAAGCTACATCCAATGGACACACACACACACACACACACACACACACATACAAAAAATATTTATAAAAGAAAGGGTGTTAAAAAGAGAAGGGTTAAAAAGGAGAGGACAAACGACAACACATTTACTTAGAAATTTGAAAAAGGTGACATGACTATTATAGAATATATTAAGTTGCTTTATAAAGTCGGTTTCCAAGTTATAAAATTATTTCCCAACTCTTAATTTGTTGGTCCTGAATTTATTCAAGAGAGAATTGAAAGAGGACTTGAAGGTTTTCATTAAAAAGAATAAAGAGAGTTTTTTTTTTTCCTTGGAAAAAGTCTGTAATTTTATTTCAAAAAGATGAACAAAATTACATTCTGCACATGTAATAGGATCACATAGATCCCTACATTGTCACATATTTACATTCCCATGGCTCGGGAACAAACCCTCAAACGCCCAAAAAAAAGATAAAAAACCAGTGAATAAAACAGGCTTCAAACCCACCAAAAACCAGAACCACATAAGAGATCCACAGCTCCCAGGATCTGCCTCCACTCCTCAGGCTCCACTCCCGTACGCATCCGCCTACCTCCCAGCAGCAAAGGCAGTCTAGCCTCAATAAAGAGGGATATGACAGAGCTCCCTGCAGCGAGCAGGAAGGCAACGACTATAAAGTGAGCAGCACCCAGAAAGGGCAGCAAACCCTGTAAACAATGAGCAGGAAACCGATCCTATCCACGAAATCCACAAACCAGAAAAATGAAAAACACAGTTCATCCAAGCCGACCGCAGCCCTCAAGATCTGGAGATGGGTACCTCGGCTAGCCTCCTCGACTGGTGCCAAGAACAACATCCGCCGGCCTCCAAGAATTTGGATTTCAGTTCTTGCTCGGCTTTCGAGGGTTCACAGGTTTCGAACGCAGAATCGACCTCGGTGAGGCCAATGTCATTGTCAACATTTTCACGGGAAACAGGGCGGCCGGCCTTGAAGCCTTTCCTAAACCAGGGGACCTCCATGAGCCTAGGGATCGTGATTCTTGTCCTAGGGTTAGGATCCAAGAGTCTCGAAACGAGCTTCACAACCAAAGGCGAAAACTATGGCGGATACTTAAAGTCGCCTTTATAGATCTTTCTATATAGCCATCAGATTGGAATCCTGGAATGGCAGGTAGCCCGCCATGAGAACGAACAGTATGACGCCGCACGACCAGATGTCGGCCTTGGCCCCGTCGTAGCCCTTCTTGGCAATGATCTTCGGAGCGACGTAGGCCGGCGTGCCGCATGTAACCACGGAAGCCCACGATCCGTCGTCTGAGACCAGCCACAACAGCCTGTGCACAGTGCCCTCCACTAACGTAGATCCTTCAAAGCCGACCCTCAACAGAGGTACAGGAGATCCGCTTCTGTGGACACCGCAGCAGACTCAGTGGCCTCCTAAACCGGCGAAAAAGATCAGCCATCCAGAAACCCTCGTTTATACCTGGAGGAGAACGCCATAGCAAAGAGCCCTTGTCAAAAAGAATAAAGAGAGTTATCAAAACAAAACAAAAATTAAAAAAATGGGAAAAAAAGGGTCAAAATGGAAGAGACGGATTTTACTAATGAGAAAAAAATAAATCCAAGGTTCCGTTGAAAGTGTTATTGCGATGCTAAAAGTTAATGGCATATTTTATGAAATTCCTATTGTCATCGCTATTTTTCCAACTAATAAAGAAAAATTTATTGATATTGATGTTACTAATCAACTACAAGCTCCATAATCAATTACAGAGAAAAATGAGTGGAGCGAAGATCAAATAAACGAATTAGACCTACAGATTGGTAATTATAATCTTACAACTCAAATCACCATTGCAGCTAGAGACGGTAGTATTATTGAAATAATGTTGGGTTCTAACTAGTTGGAAACATTGGGTACATTCACATTCACTGCAAAACAAAAAACTCATAACCTTCTTCTGCGGCAGAAAACTAGGACGCGAGATCCATATTGAATAAGATATATATATTTGAATTGATAAGATGCTTAACGCTTTACAAGAGCTCGCCTTTTATAAGGTTTGAGCATTTCTTAAGAAGGGTTACGTCCCTTCAATTAAACTAACTAATAATTTAATGATTAATTTAATACAATATTTAATATTCATAGCATTTCCACTCCCTTTTAAAGAGCTTTGTCCCCAAAGCAATGGTAATGAGGGATGTAACTGTCGAAATTGTTCTGATTCCCATGTTGCATCTTCTTCGGGAATATTTTTCCATTTTATGAGGTATTCTTTAATGACTCGTGTTCTTAATCTCTTCTCTCTATTAGCAATGATAGATTCTGGCTCGAATATGATTCTTCCTTCTTCATCTAACAAGGGAAGTATTGTTTGTGCCTTCTGGTGTTGACCTATCATCTTTTTCAAACATGAAACATGAAAGACATTGTGGATGCAACTTGTAGTTGGCAATTCCAATGCATATGCCACCTGACTAATCTTCTTATTGATTTGATATGGGCCATAAAAACGTGGAGCCAATTTATTTTTTCCACCTTGTTTAAGTGATAATTGTTTATAGGGTTGTAGTCTTACATATACCCAATCTCCAATTTCAAATTCTCGTTCTGTTCGATGTCGATCTTCTTGTTGTCTCATTCTATTCCTGGCAGTATTCAAATTCTCTTTAAGTACTTGGACAACCTTTTGGTTTTCTTCTAAATGGTCATTTACTGATGCGACCCTTGCTTGGTTGGTGATGAAATCCTTCCATTTTGGGGGTTCATATCCATATAGGGCTTGAAATGGTGTCATTCTTGCAGATGTATGATAAGTAGAATTATACCACCATTCCGCAAGATGTAGCCATTGGAACCATTTATTTTGCTTATCAGTTACAAAACAACGGAGGTAGGTTTCTAAGCATTTATTGACAACTTCTGTCTGTCCATCTGTTTAGGGATGATAAGCTGAGCTCATGTTAAGAGACGTTCCAATTTGCTTGCAAAACTCTCTCCAAAAGTTCCCTTTAAACTTGGCATCCCTATCACTTACTATAATCTTCGGAAAACCATGTAATTTGTAGACATTTTTACAAAAAGCTTCGGCTGTTTCTTTTGCCGAATCAGTTTTCTTCACTCCAACAAAATGTGCATATTTGGTTAGCCTGTCTACCACAACTAGTATTTTGTCTTTTCCATCTGATATGGGTAGACCTTCAATGAAATCCATTGAAATTTCCTCCCATTTCTTATTTGGAATATGTAATGGATGGAGTAACCCCGGACTTGAGATATTCTCAGTTTTATTCCGCTGACAAATGTCACAATCTGCAACATACTTGTGAATGTCAGCATACATACCCTTCCAAAAGAATGATTGCCTTGCATTATAGTAGGTTTTAAAAATTCCTACATGACCAACGGCTGGGCAATCATGTGACTCTTTAAGCACCTTGGTCTTAAAACTTGAATTGGAACTTAAGTAAATACGTCCTTTGTACCATAAGAGTTCATTCTTCCATTCAAACTTCGGATACTGATTTATGTTGTTAATTATGGAGCAAACCTTTGAATTCTTGGCATATTCCTTACGAATTTCGTCCAAAAATTCTGGGATCACCATGGATACGGCGTAGACTTGTATCTCTTCATCTTTCCTTGATAAAGCATCAGCTACTACATTGTCCTTCCCTCTTTTATGTAGGATCTCCATATCGAAGGTAGAGATTTTCTCTATCCACTTTTGTTGCTCGGTTGTTAATGTCTTCTGCTGTAACAAGTGTTGTAGACTATTATGATTTGTTCGGATTAGGAATTTACTTCCCAAAAGGTATTGTCGCCATTTAGTTAATGCATGCATGATGGCAAGCATTTCCTTGTTGTATGTAGACTGTAGGTATTCTCTTTTGTTCAACTTCCTGCTTTCAAAAGCGATTGGATGACCTTCTTGCATTAGCACAGCTCCTATCCCAAACCCTGAAGCATCACATTCGATTACGAATGGTTTTGCAAAATCAGGTGTTGCCAAAACGGGAGTTGAATACATAATTTGTTTCAACGTTTCAAAGCATCTTCTTGCTTCATCATCCCATTGAAAAGAATTTCTTTTTAGGAGATTTGTTAGTGGGGCAGTGACATGTGCATAGTTCCTGATGAACCTTCGATAGTAACCTGTTAATCCCAAAAATCCTTGCAATTTTGAGACATTCTTTGGTTCGGGCCACTCCTTCATTGCTTGGATCTTCTTTGGGTCCACCTTAACTCCTTCCTTTGAGATTATATGACCGAGATACTCCACTTCTTGCTTCCCAAAGGTGCATTTTGACTTTTTTGCATAGAACTGGTTTTCCTTCATAAGAGATAGAACCTCTTCTAGATGCGTCAAATGTTCTTTCCATGTCTTGCTATATATAAGGATGTCATCAAAGAATACTAACACAAATTTCCTTAGGTATGGCTGAAATAGTTCATTCATAGTTGCCTGGAATGTGGCAGGGGCATTAGTTAACCCAAAAGGCATTACTTTGAATTCATAATGTGCTTCATGAGTTTGGAAAGCAGTCTTTGCGATATCCTCTAATCTGACCCTGATTTGATAGTACCCTGACCTTAAATCGAGTTTCGAAAAATATTTTGCGTCATGAAGTTCATCCAGCATGTCATCGATGAAGGGGATTGGAAACTTGTTCTTAATTGTTATTTTGTTTAATCCTCTATAATCTATACATAATCTAAACGATCCATCCTTCTTCCGTACTAGTACGACTGGAGCTGCATAAGGGCTTCTACTCTTTGTGATGACACCACAATTCAATAGATCTTGAACCAACCTTTCTATTTCTGTTTTTTGGTGGTGGGGATACCTATATGGTTTAACCTTAACAGGATTTGACCCTGGTTTAATCTCGATTATGTGTTCTATACTCCTTTCTGGTGGTAGCTGCATGGGTAAGTCTTGAAATATGTGTTCATGTTTCTGGAGTAATTTTTGGATTTCCTTTTTGAACTCATTTGGTTCCTCCTCTTTTCCTTCCAGTTGATGACATTGTATTACGTATGCAGATGCCCCTTTTCGAATGAGTTTTTCCATTTGCTGAGATGAAACTACTTGTGTGTTTGGTGGATGAAAACCATATAGCTTAAAATTTTGCCCTTGCCACTTAAACTTGATGAAATGCTTTTGATGATTGGCAGAATATGTTCCCAATGTTTGTAACCATTGGACTCCCAAAACGATGTCTACTCCTCCCAACGGTAAGGTGTAGAGTTCTGATTCCAGTTCAAAGTCTTGTATTTGAAGTCTCACCTTGTGGCACTTTCCAACTTTTTCGATCTTTTTTCCATCTGCAACCATCACCTTCATGTCTGGAACTGGATGTACGAACAACTTGAGTTTTCGTGCCATTCTTATATCAAGAAAGTTGTGAGTGCTTCCAGTGTCTACTAGCACTGTAACATTCTCATTTTTTATATGCCCTTTTAACTTGAGAGTCTATGGTTGACTAATGCCTGTCATGGCTGCCAGGGAGATTTTGGGGTTCTCGTCGTTCCCGGTTGCCATATTTGCGGTTTCCTCCTCTTCATCTTCTGGCTCTTCTTCTTCTTCTTCTTCTGATTCACTATTCTCCTCTGCTTCACAAGTATATAATTTCTTTGAGTTGTCCTCGGGGCGACACCTATGTTTAGGGTTCCATTTGTCTCCACATCGTCGACATTTTCCTTCCCTCATACGTTGATTCTCGAGGCTCTTCCTATCGTCCCTTCTAGGCGGAGGGATGTATTTGTTTGTATCATCCTCTGGAGTCGATTGGATGTTTCTTTGTGAGTATGAATTCCCTTTATTTGATTGAAAACTATCAAATTTGGCCTCGGCTGCTTTTGCTTTTCGTCTTGCTGCCTCGACATTTGTTATGTCATGCATTTTTAACTCTTTTTGTATGTATGGTTTTAGTCCTCCTAAGTAGGTTTCCAACCGTTGTTTGTCGGATATCCCAAATACTCTGGTAGCGAGGGATTCCCATTGATGCGTGAATTCTTCGACGCTTCCCTTTTGTTGTAATCTGGTAAGTTTTGAGAAGAATTCATCTTCTGTGATTCCTTGAAACCTTTTTAAGAAATCATTCTTGAATAAGTTCCAAGTGTATGCGAAGTTGTCTCCCTTCCACCACATATACCAGTTGTAGGCATATCCTTCAAGGTGCATTGAAGCATACTTGACCTTTTCTTCATCCATTGTAATGTTATATATGTCGAAATACTCTTCTGCTTTATTCAACCAAGCGACGCATTGGTCTTCTCCTCCATTATATTTCTTCATCTCTATTTTTGCTCTCGGCGGGTACATTATGAATGGTTGGTATTGAGTACCTTTCATCCTGTTGTGTTCTGGTGACTCAGAATTGGAAGATGGGGTAACCGACATATCCGAGCTAGGTTGTTTATGATTTTTTTCCTCATCCTTCATTTTTTGTAATATCTCCTCGATACCTTTTTGGCTCTCAGTCACTTTTTGATCTAACATTTTTTGTTCCTTGCTTATAATGTCGAACTTGTCGTCTATTTTCTGCTCCATTACCTGAATGACTTCATCCTTAATTTCTTTCTTAAGTGCTTCCTGGCTCTTGGTGATCATTTCCTTGAAGGTTCGGAAATCCTTCTCTATTTTCTCCATTTGGGCTTTTAACTCTGTCGTCATGCTTCTTAGGTGTGGTGGTGAATAATTGGACGCAATTTTGGCTTATGGGATATTGAGAACAATTAAAAGATCTTTGGAAAAATGGTGATCAATAATAATTACTATAATAAAAATAATAAAATAATAAATATTATATTTAAATATTTATTATAAGTGGAAATTTTTAATAAAATTAAAATATTATATAATAATATTATATTATTATAATAATATTTGTTTTGTTAATTTGGTTTGAATTTTTTTTTTTGGCAGGATTTACGTGGAGGGTGTGGAAGGGCGCACGCACAGGTGCAGCGTTGATGGTTAGGCGCGGGATTGAGTGCGCAGGAGATGGCGGAATGGAGGGGAGGGGCGGCTACGTATGCAGCGATGGAGAAGGGTGGGCGTGGGGGAATGGAGCAGGGATGGAGTGGAGCAGATGGACGTGGGGTTTGGGAGCTACGCAGATGGTATTGACGAGTGTGTAGGTGGGAGAGTTGTGTGATGGAGAGATGGAGGGCGGCGTGGGTGCAGAAGGGAGGCGGCGTGGGTGCAGAAGGGGGCGGGAAGAAGAGGCGACGGGAGTGTTGGAGCAAGGGAAGGATTACGCGGGATGTAGCGAGGTGGGGAGGACAAGCATGGAAGGGTGGACGGGGAAGCAGGCGTAGGTGGGCGCGGGAGTCCCAGCAGGGGAGCGGTGGATGTGAGTGTGGCGTGAGCGTGGAGGCTGCAGGAGGGGAAAGGAGCACAGGGGGAAGGACGTGGATGGAGCTGCTCAATGAAGAACACCGAGAAGATCGCTAAGCTCTGATACTAAATGCGGCACAAAAAACTAGGATGCGAGATCCATATTGAATAAGATATATATATTTGAATTGATAAGATGCTTAACGCTTTACAAGAGCTCGCCTTTTATAAGGTTTGAGCATTTCTTAAGAAGGGTTACGTCCCTTCAATTAAACTAACTAATAATTTAATGATTAATTTAATACAATATTTAATATTCATAGCATCTTCCATGAGAAAAAGAAAATAGAAATACATGACTCATCAGTGAGAGTTCCCTCATCTCAAAATACAGATGAAGAATCACCATATGAAAGCTATGAATATTTATAAGAGGAAGTAAAGTGTTTAAACAAACTCCTCGTGGACAAGGAAACTGTGCAAACCCGAAAGAAATTAGAATGCAAAGAGTCAGATTTCTACTAGCTTCAACAACAAGTTAAAGAGATACAACAACAAAATGGAAATATTACAAATGCTCACAAATTAGAGATTGCAAAGACTAATAAAATGGTATCGAACAATAATTATGAGATCTTCCGGTTGAGAAATCATAGTAAAATTATAGTCACAAAAATCAAGAAATTAAAGAATAAGAAGCAAGAAGATCGGAAGTCAGAACAAGCTGATGAAGATATTGAGGAAAAATTATTAGAAAAGGATGAAGAAATTTTCCACCTTAAAAATCATAATCAATATTTGATGGAACATATTAAGAAGTTAAATGATGACGCGAAGTCGCAAGAAGAAACGTTCAAGAAGCTTAAGAATGATAAAAAGTTGTTGGAAAACAAGATAGAGCAAATCCAGAAGGAGGCATCAAAGTCCTTAGGATTAAATATCCAAGTTGTGGAAAAAAGCACAAATACATATCCAAACCACATCACAACTCAAGAAGATTCCAATCCAACCGAAGAACAAATATATAGGGATGTTGGAGTACAAACGATGGAAACTCCAGGTGTACACAATAATAGAAGTTTATCAATTAACCAAACAACATTAAGGCATGAAGAAATCCATATACCAAAGTTAAACCTAGAAAACACTATAAGCATGATAAGGGAAAATAACGTTATATGAACTCCCTATCGATATCCAAATCATAAAAGCGGATATCTTAAATAATCAGAGTATCGGTATCCCTTAGGTCGAGAGCAACTAAATTACGATCCGAAAAAAATTGATACCAATGCAATTAAGCATGGCATTGGCATGCAAGCATAGCTCATCACATACATTCATGTTTCCTTTAAATACTAGACCATAAAACTACAAGTAAGCAAAAACATCATCAGAAACTTCATAAACAAAACATAAAATATCAGTTGGAATATTACAGTGGTATTAGAGCATGTTCCTCGCCAGCTATGGGAGCATACAGTTATAAACATATAGATGAATACATAGAAATGTCAATGGATGACAGTACATACAAATTTTGGTGAGGTGCATGCATGAAAGCACATTGTTTTTCCATCTAGTGAGATCATGAAGACGCTGGGAAGGATCTTGGCTGGAAATTTTGGGAGCTTAGCAGCACTTCGAAAATTGCCTCGATATCCTCAATATATAGCCTTGGGGAATGAGGTATGTGCAACATTGTCCTTGCAAGACTATTACTCCATCCAGTTTGGGAGCCGACCCAAGGATTTGGACGAGGATCTCCTTAAAAGCATAGCTAGGGGAGTAGAGAAAGCTGAGCACGATGTACAGGTTGATGGTGAACTTAATATGAAGTTGACAATACACGAGGAGGATAGTACATATGATGCAGTTATCGTATCATCGAACATCGAGGATCCATCATCTCACCTTAGTAGTGATGCTTGTGAGGATCAGGGGGTGTTAGCACCTAGATGTGACATGGGTTCTATATTGAGTGATTTGGGCATACGAGACTTTGAAGAGGAAGAGGATCCCACCTATGAGTCTATGGTTACTAGAGATTCAATTGAACAACACTCAAATGGCTCTTTAGGAATCCAATATGCATGTTGACAGGCTGTGTGACGAGTTGGAGTTGGTACACTCTTCATCATCTACAACAAGAGTTGGTACATTCATGATAGGTGAGATCCATGAGGAGAGACATGTCAGATTGGGATATGGTTGACTCTATACATACGGGGCAATATGGATGTTATGAGTCACTTATTGTAGAGGGGCCATTAATGGTTCCAGTTGTAGTTGCAGATGCGTTGACAAGAGACACGCTCCAATATAGTACAAATGTGTGGGATCCAGGTTTTGGTGACACTAGTAGAGTGAGTGCACAGGAGTATACCGCAACACACACGGGATACAAGATAACTGTAAAATATGAGGGCGTGAGTGGCACCCATGGTTTGAGGGGAGAGCATCCGATGATGATTTTGCATGAGGAGCACTCATATTTGCAAGTGACTGAGAAGAGAACTGACACAGAGGGTTTGGATAGGGCAGGGGATCATAAGCCATCTTTGTTAGAGAGAGGTTTAGCCATGGAATAGATACTTGAGCACGTTCCCCATGGATCATCCAACAGGGAAGTATATGCATACAGAGGTTGGATGGATAGATAAATGGAAAATATAGAGACACACTGGATCACATACTTCGTTGATATCTGTGGAGTATTGGCTACAGTAGTGCATACAAGATACTTAATGGCTCAAGAGGATACAAGAGTATGCAACAGTCTACAAGGGTACATAGGGGCACACGATGAGATCCCATGGAATCTCGGAGCGTTTCCCCCTGGGAGACCACCTGACAGAGATCATGAGCATACCCTTGTAGTGGTTTTCCCCAGGATCGATGAGGGGAAGGACATGCTTCATAGGGTAGTAGAACCCTAGATAGCCTATCTTTGTCAGGGATATCATCCGATGATGATCAGAGAGCATTATGCTCATAGGTCTACTTCTATACCTAATTTTGGGATTGTGGTCATGCCCGTGGGGTTGACCAACACACTAGTTACTTCCCAGCTGCACCTGCTAGAGCAGAGCTATCTATTGCTATTACATAGAAAGACTTGGGAGGTTTACATGAGACAGATAGATGAGGTGAATGGCATATTGGCCACAAGGGCGATATTTCAATTGGACCATGGGATTGGTATGTTGAGTACACATGGGAGATTAGATTGGTTCGCAGTGATTGCAATTGACAGAGTAGGGAATGACATCATATCCTATAGAGATTGCCCATGTACAGACCCTAAGTCCTCATTTAGGGAGAGGATCATGAGGGCTATGCGAGATTTGCAGTTGGTAGATTATTCTTGGTATCTGCATGAGTATGAGGCACTGCAAGTGGTGGATCTATTCTCCAGATAGAGGCTTAGACTCCATGGATTATTTGAGCATATAGACGATGAGTGGGTTAGAAAATGTATAGATGCAGTTTGGAGGGAGTTGATTAGATTAGCATGAGAGGAGTCAGTTATTAGTAATTGGTTTCTACCAGAGGATTGCATGGAGACTTCGATGAGTATCAACATGATACAACAGCAGTTCGTTGGAGTTGGGTTTGGTGGACCCCTTAGTTGGTGGTGGGATCCAGGTATTCATCTGCACGATGGATTGTTTCGGATAGTAGAGGTGATAAACAAAGTTATGAGGGTGATCGATCCACTATATTTATGGGATGACAATGGAGGAGAGGTTAAGACTTATTTATGGCAGAACCGACTTTCTTTCTTGGTATTCAAGATTGAAATTGAAAATGGAATCGCTACAGAGGAGATGGCCAATTTCCGCTTTTAGGTGTTTATTCGTGGGATGCTCAGGTTTGGATGCATGACAGAGCAGCCTTCTGAGGAGTTTGTGCAACTTATGATTGCTTGGCTCTTCAGGGGAAGTCGGATGGATTTTGGTGTTAGCACTAGGTAGACCAGTGCTCGGGGTAGAGAGCGCTTCACATCACACAGGCTAGTGAGGGAATTAGATGACTTCACCTTTTACAAGTAGATGCGAGGTAGGTTTGCATGGAGAAACTGGGTGGATATTATGGCGGGTCAATAGGGAAATTCGAGACATGCATTGATGCAGCCTTCGACAAATTTTGAGCAGCCACGTGGGACCCTGTTGTTAGATTGCATCAAAGGTATACTAAGGATGCATGGTGCAGAGTATATATGTGCAAAGACTCGCTAGTTATCAGAGTACTTGCAAATTCCAATGATTTCCTCAGAGTATAGGGAAGCACGAGTGATAGAGTTGTCTCTTGAGGAGATGATTAGAGTTCATTAGCAACCCAGAGTCATCGCCAGTGACTGGAGCAAACTTCCTTTTTCGGTATTTGAGGTCAATTATGACAACAGAATTGCAGACTTCACCTGGTTATATATGCACTACACCATTCATAGTGAGGGGGCCAGCTCTTATAGACATTTCTGCTTGGAGTTCCAGGAGAGGTGGATGTTGATAGAGCTTGACAGACAACTGATGATGTTCAGAGTGGCTCAATGACTGCATAGTGGTTTCTTTTTTTGGGTAGTAGGGGACCCTAAGATTGCAGTAGTGGACGGTACAACAATTAGCATGAGGATGAGAGTCAACTATTACTTTCAGGAGCCTATCCATATGGAGCAGTGGATTAGCTTCCTATGTGGGGGACCTTATGAGGGATGGATACAATGTTTACTAGCTTGGATGCTTAGGAATCTACAGGATGCTCCTTGTGTTGATACTGCACGGGGATGTGGTGGATGCAGTAGGTACTCCGCAGTTCTCAGACTGATTTGGGACCCCAAAATTTCAGTGTCGAACAATTTAGTGGTTATTAGAGGATGATTTTAGGAGGTCTCATGTCATGGTACCTCATAGGATAATACTTTGAGTAGAAGGTGCTACAGATCTCCTAGGATGATTTGGGACCCTGGGATTTTCCTTGGATTCAGTTGGTTCAGTTTGATTGATTATGGAGTTGTGTTGGTATTGCTTGAGGACAAGCAATCTTGGCGAGGGAGGATTGTAATGTTCCATTTTTAACATAAAGTGGAATTGACTGAGGATTTATACCATTCAGACCAAAAGAAGATCTTAATCATGGTTATTACATCATCAGTAGATAAAATAGGGCCATGGGAACTAGGGTCCACCTACATGCATTACATGCGGGCCATATTTCATGATGCATGCACAAAAATACCTTTATTAATCCTTCATGCACACAGAAAGCAATGCATGCAAGTCAAATGAGAATTAGAAGAGAAAAGAAACCTAGGCATACAAAAGTTTATTCATGCACTGTCAAAGTTATAAAAGAAGGATAAAGTGAATGAATAGGTCTACTTATTGATTATTGATTTGAGAAGTCGACTTGGAGAGCTCCAAGAGCTAGTTTAGGGTTGAAGGCACACCACTCAACCATCAAATGTATTTCGACAGTGAAATATATCTACCCTAGTCACTATCAAGGTTGGATCATCTAGATTCAACATTACTACTATAATCAGACAACATTCTTCGGCATTTTTCAGGGTTCAAGCCATAAACTGGAGCAGGAGGACTCACCCTCTTTGCATGGGCGAATTGGACAAGTAGGGTCTCTTCATATCTCAACATATAATGGTCTTTTTGTCTGCATGCATCCTCCATCCTTTCTAGAACACAACTATTATCCTAGTTACTGAATACAGTCTGCTCATTCACCTTCTGGATCAAGTTATCATCAAAATCATTAATTGAGGGGCGCCCTTTCATGCATGGGCGACTTTCCTTGAGGATCTCCATGTTTTGTGCCTTAGAGTTATTGCATGGCTTGCATACCAATTCCATATTGATCAGAGAGGATTCTAACCCTAGTACCTTCATCCGGGAGCATTCTGACATCAATTGATCTCTCATGCATCCATTCCTATACTGAAGAGTGCGCATTTATCACGAGGGCACATTATTGGGGGAATATCACCTCATATCTTACCCGATACCTGGCACATATCTCGCATGCTGGTTCCATACTGATCTACATCTACTACTACTGCTATTGGTATGTACATGCATTATTTCTATCCCTACTTTATAGCATTTATGATTATTTGGGTTATTTAGGGGTTGGCAAACCCATACATTGGCATTCATGCTCATGCAAGCATAACTCATCACATGCATTCATGTTTCCTTTAAGTATTGGACCATAAAACTACAAGTAAGCAAAAACATCATCAAAGACTTCATAAACAGAACTTAAAATATCAGTTGGAATATTACAATGAATGAGTTAAAAGTTCAACAAATACTTCTTCACGTTATCATTTTCAAATACATTTTTTCGACCAATTGAATTAGAGTTGTGGTATAATAAGACTTTCTTGGTTAGTTGGATCCGAAGAAAATATCCAGGTTGGAATTGATTCTATTATTGGTTGTGATGAAGGCTTACATCTATCCCATGACACGGTGGAATACTTACAGGAAATTGGTTACAATACACTTGCCAAGATTAAGAAACTTGAATTGATGGTTGTTGAAGAGTCTTACTGGTTTTCTGCCTCCGATCTCGACATTGCAGGTGTCAGACAAATTGAATGGGACAATTACATTTCCAAGCTTCTTGCTGTGGGTATTAGGCTTTCGGGATATGAGGATAAGATTTTATGGACTGGAAATTGTAAAGACGAATAGGTGACAGCTAAAGATGCTTATATTTATATTGCAAATCAAAATAATTACTATGTTCCTAACTGGTGGTTTGATACTCTCTGGAAATGAAAAATCCCACAAAAAATAAAATGCTTTATACGGTTGATCCTGGAGGAAGTTGTTCTCACTTGGGACAATCTGAAGAAGCGTGGATGGATGGGCCCAAGTAGATGTCCCCTGTGTAAATATGAGGAAGAAACAATTAAACATATTTTTATTTTCTATTCTTTCACAAAAAAATATGGAATACTGTTTGCAATCATCTGAATATTTGCTTGGCCTGGGAGGATACCTCTTTAGACAATTTTTTTTTTTTATGTTTGGTACAAAAACAGGAAAGAACATAAGATGCTACCAGCGATCATACGCTGGATAATTTGGTACATAAGAAATGTTTCCATCTTCAAAGATAGACTTGTTTCTTTATAGATCGGGTTGGATAAAATTATGAGATTATACAGGGAACTATGTCATGAAGACATAAAAACGATAAAAACCATGAACATTGTACCGCTTCCTTTTATTAATGACGCCCATGGATTCTTTGATGATGTTGTTGGAGAAGGTGGATGTGCTGCGGATGCCTTTTTTGTTCTTAATCATGCTTATTCCTTTAAATTGAAACTATATTGTGGGAAGGGAACAAATACTAAGGATGAACTTCTGGCCTTATGGTGCCTTATTTGTTTTGTATACATTCTTGGTATTGACTCTCTCAAGATTTTTGGGGATTCCATGGCAGTGGTAAATTGGGAAAAAACCTGTGCAGGTTTGCAATCTATTTCACTTACTCACTGGTGCCACAGGATTATGGAAATCTTCAGCAAGTTCCATTGCTAGTCCATCCAACATGTTTTAAGAGAACTAAATGAAGTTGCATATTCTCTTTCTAAGGATGCTATGCTTTAGGAAGAAGGCATTTTATTTTGGGAAGAATATATTAAAGACAATCTAGAAAATGATGGACATATTCCTTTTTTTGATGTTTAATTCTTCAGGACGATGTTGGATAGTTTAGTTGACTCTATGTATCTGGTTTTAGTTTTCCAATCTTTGGTAGTTTGCTCTCCTTTGATAAAACTTGTTGATATTTGGCCATTATTTGTTTTGGTTGGCCTGTGATGGACAACATTGGATATTTTGTATACTTTTTTATTCGAAAGAATAGCAAAAGTATGTTTTTTCTTCTTGAAAATAATAAGACGCATTCCTCTAATAAGTTTGGTTTCTATTAATAAAAGTTGTTGATTTAGGAAGGTCATCTTTCACTTAGTTTAACTTTTAATTTATCACGTAAAGGTATGTCATATACTAAATTTTCAATGAGATGGGGTGTTTGGGAGGGGATGTGACTTAGTTGTCACACCACTTATTGCCATTCATGGAAAACAATCAACGACAAATCGTGGTACGAGTCAGGGAGGGTACATAGAAGAGACAAAGCATGTGGCTCAAGGAGAAACCCATCAATCTACTCAAGAGGGACTTGAAGAAGATGGAGGTAATGGTTAAGGCAAATAGTTTGAAGGTTCTAGAGACAGCTCGACAAAATTTAGACCCTCGCTTATCCATAATGTTGTTTGTATACACCATGAGCTTGGATTTCAAAAACATATTGATACAAAATGGTTTCATTGTGCCCTTACTTATCCTCACAACTGATAATAGCAGCCATGCAATGGCTTCATCCATTGCCTCCAGACTTTGAAATAGACAAGAGACTCAATGGAGAAAAACCATACTATAGCAAGGACGCCATGGAAAGAGGAAGGTATGGAGTATAGGGCTCCCATTCTGACTTATGGATCCAACCAGTGCAAAGAAAAATTAGGATATTTGAAGGTGAAGGACATGTTGGAGAATTAAGGAAGTAGATAAATCAAGGATTTATAACTTCCAAGAAGAGGCGACATCTAAATACAATATTACAACACTTAAGCACAAGTGAACATATCTCAACACACATTATAAAACACAAGGAACCAAAGAAAAATCCATAATGGATCAATCCATAAGACCATATATATATAGCTCCAAAGTGTAACTAACTCCCTTGAATCAAGGAAGACATGGTCCGCTTCGACTGGCTAAGTTGCATCGCCACAAATTCAGCTTTGATCTATACAACAGTTGATTGACCTGGTTGACCTAATTGACCAATCAAATGTTTAATTGACTGCTCAATTGAATATCAACTATCAAATAATTGTATCTAGAAGATCCAAACGTGTCATAAACATGCTTAGCACGATATTCCAACCCCCACCCCACTAGAACAACTTTATGAATATTGATCAAAAGGAGAAATTATTTTCAATTTACACCCCCTTATAATTGTAGCTAAATTGAAGCCATAACATCACCTATACTTTCACGAACCTAGATTTTGGTAGAGGATTCATAAAGTTATCAACATCCTAACATCAACCCTATAATAGATCAGAAACAAAATAACATCTTGCTCCCACTGTATTTAATAATGAGCATGAAGCTCCACATGCTTCATCTTATGTGAGGAACTAGATTTGCAACCACCTGGATGGTACTTTGATTATCATACTATACTACAATTGACTCCTTGATTATAAATTTGAGCTCGCTCAAAATATTAGGAATCCACACTGCCTCTATGCCAGCATTAACTACACCATTATATTATTTTTATGTGGTTGAAAGAGAGACCACCTTCTACTTTTTACAAGACCAAGTTATGGGTCCAAAGCCAAGATGAAACACATAACTTTGTGTAGAATCCCTATCTCCGTTTTCAACCCAATATGTCGTTATTGCTGACTAAATAGTTCTTAGCATTGCAATATTGTATACTGAGCTATTAAGTGCCGTTGATATAACAAACAATCCTCTTTGCAATCTTCAAGTGACTCTCGTGCACATCTTGCATGAACTAGTAAGGTGTAGCGCACAATTTACATTCTTCCATTTTGAACCTTTATAATAGATTCAATATATATTTAGGTTGAGTATAAAGATACCATCATCCATTTGCAAAACTTGGATGCCAAAAAAAGAAATGCAACATACCAAGTTCAATCATCTCAAATGTATTTGCTAAATATTTCTTCAAACCCAAAATTAAATTAACATTGCTTCCAATATTGATAAGGTCATCAACATATAATGTAACAATTAAAATTTCGTTATTTACATGAACTATCATGATTAGACTCACACGTGCATTTGAAACCAAGATTGAGAAAAAAATTATCAATCTCCTCATACCACACATCGGGGCTTGTTTCAAACCGTACAATGATTTATTCAACTGACAAACACGTATTAAATCTCTTTAGTGATACTATCATGTATTAAAGTACTTTTGACATCCATCCGATGTACCTTTCATCCAAACTGGACAGTGAAGGAAACAATAAGTTGAACATAATCCATCTTTGCAATTGGGGCAAAGGTTTAAGTGTAGTCAACGCCTTCTTGATGAGAAAAACCCTTTTCTACCAAATAAACCTTATACCTATCTGGCATCATATTTAGATGTGAACTTGGTCTTGTAGACCTAATGACACTTCACCATGTTCTTTATTTTCACATGAGAAACTATGTCCCATGTTCGTTTTTTCTTCAAGGAATGACACTCATTAATGATAAGATTCTCCTATCGAGGTTGACCATGTGTATCTCCATATATATTAGTGTCACATGCCTCTAGCACACATGCCATTAGAGCACCGCTACCATGTTGTTTATAATTTCTTGTTTTCCTTGAGTCATTTACATCACCTAATCAATACGACCGACTTCAATGGCCAAATTTATTCATGTGGGAAGACAAATGTCTCTTGTTGAAGGTGTTCTTTTACCAAACTCTTCAACAATGGACTAAATAGGGGTCCCAAAAATTGTGGATGACTTTGTTGCGGAAGGTCGATTGCAATTCAATTATAGTAAAAGAATCAACGATCTCATGTAGTAGTCATTGATCCAAATTTCTACAAAATTTCTAATGTATCATTTCCTCGCAAGATAGAAGAGGAACTCAACATAGTAGTACTTGAGTTCTTCTCATCAAATATAACATCTCTCTTGCAATAAGCTCCTATTTCACAATATCAAACAACTTGTAGGACTTATATTTAAAGTAGCCATTGCAATAAAAGCATTACTTCTTGCATCCTTTCTTTCTCTTACCACCTAGAATACAAGTGCACATTATGCATCCAAACATTATTAGGTTTTCAATTGAGGGATTTTTCTCATTCCATTTCTAAAGAGTATTCATGTCCTATACTAGTTCGGTCAAAATCAAATTAAGAATATAGTCTCATTAGTAGACAACTCCTAACCAAAACCTACTCGGCCACAAGCAAACACTATTCCATTTTGATTAAGGCATAATTCTTCCTTTCGATAATGCCATTCTGCTAAGGTGAGTAGGTACTAATCTCTCTTAAGAGATATCGTGTTGTGATTAGTAGCATTCAAATGCATTGCCCACGTATTATCCTCCATTATTCAATCTCAAACATTTCACAAGCCAATTGCATGAATTTCTAGGCAATGCTCTAAATTCCTTGAATTTTTCAAATATATGATCCTTATTCATTAGGAAATTAAGTATAGTTGGAAAAATTATTAATGAAAGCCAAAACATACCTTGCACTTGCTAGTGATGTGTTGTTCAGGGAACCTAGGTCAATATGGACAAGTTCTAGTCAAGTCTTTGCTCTCTAAGAATTCCCCATTTAAAATGTACCTCGATGATGCTTTCACCCTTCACATACACTATAAAGGGGAATAACCCTAGGTAGTCCAAAAACCATTTCATGTTTCTCCATCAACTTCATACTTCACGAATTCAAATGTTTGAGTTTTTCATGTCAAATTATGCTCTAGTTGTCAGTATTTACATGAATGCGGTTAGTTTTGGATCTTTTACAGGAAAATCACAAACCTTATACAATTTGTCCTTCAGATAAAGAATACTCTCAACAACAACAATGGAATTATTATGCATATCTTTCACCACAAACCAATCTAGCAATTTTTTTACCTTCTTGCAAGTCATAGTTAATTGGGGTACATACAACAAACTAACACTCAAACTAGGTACATGAAACATATTGGGATCCTACCATTATAGCATTCAATTTTACCACAATCAACAATAGTAAGATCATAATAATTGACAACAAAGATTTATGTTTTTTCATACCTTTGCTTAGTGTCAAAAAGAGAGAAGCATCTTTAGCCATATGATGGATACAACTAAAGTCGACTATCATCTCACTTTTGGAAGTGAGCATGCAAGGACTAGGAAGCACTAACAAAGAACATAGAGTAATTTGGCTTGCCTTTCGAAGTTTGGGGTTGTAGGCCAGACAATAATATTGACATGTCTCCTTTAAGCTTCTTGAATTTTTGTTCTAGGTCTTTAGTCTTTCACCAGCAATTCTTCACATGTCTTGATTTCTTGAAATAATGACATGTCTTCTTCTTCCTACCTTTATTTATTTATTGGCTAGTTGTCATGCTTCTTCTTAACAACTTGTTTGATGTAGTCCCATTCTTTCTCTTGATTTCTTGCTCAACCTCTTTCTAGATAGATCTTGTTATCTCCTCAATAAGCATAGACTAGTCATGGTGTCTAGGTGATAGGAAGTCTTTCATTTTTGTTTTTTGCGTGTGTTTAAGTTCCGGTCTGATAGGTTGAAGAAGGTAACGAAGTCTGAAATAACTGTTCAAAGCTAGATCTCCTTCAAAAGGCAAATTTCAGGTTTCGGTATCTTAGGCGGGCCTGGCAATGGTTCATTAGCTACCAAAAACCTTGTTTTCGGTGGTTTATTGTGTGAAAGAAAATATGCTCTAGCTATCGAAAGGGAAAAATTACAGCGTGAGTTGTGGGGCAGTTTCCGGTGGTTTGGGTGAACACGATGGTGTTCATTAGCCACCAAAAGGGTGGATACTTTTCGTAGCTTACCATCTAAAGGTTGGGTCGCTTACAACCACCAAAAGCAAAGAGCACTGGTTAAGACCATTTCCCGGTGGCATACGGTGTCAACGGTGGATTATAAGCTACCTAAAGGAGAGGCATTTTCACCACTTTTTCGGCAGCGCTCGTGTTCGAATGCAAATTCGTTCCAGCTACCAAAAGAGCAAGAGAACTTCACTTGTCATCAAGAAGCTGAGACAAATACATTTTTTGCCATTTTGTAAGATTAGTTTCAAAACAGAGCTTTCGGTGGTTCAGGCAGGCTTTCACAGCTGTTCTTAGCCACCGAAAGCAGAGCTTTCGGTGGTTTACAGGTTTGAATTTTGGCTCTTTAGCCACCGAAAGTGCAAAACAGGGCAGAGAGGCATTATTTTTGCCCAGATCACGGTTTTTGCTTCCAAATGGCAAGAGGATGGTTTTTAAGTGAAGGTTTTAATTAATAGGATCTGTTTCAATGGTTGTTCCAGTTTTGAAGGTGCCAGCAAGATGGAAATAATGAAGAAATGTGGTGTTTTTTGAACTGTCCCGAGTCATCATTTTCAACTGATGATTCTGAGCGTCTAGAGAATATTTTTGCAAAACGCTCAGAGGTTTTTGTTCCTAACATGTCAGAGAACAATAACCTCTCCCCATTTTCCCATAGGTGTTGCATGTTGAGAGAATCGAATCCGTCACTGAGAACAAATTTTCGGATTCCAGAACCTACCTGTTTGACACACGTTTTTGAAATGCAGACCTCGGGAAAAGAAAATGATTTTCGAAGATCTGAGAGAGGTTTTTTCTCACAACAGGTCAATGCACAATAACCTCTTTCAGTTTATACACAGGTGTCACATAGCTGGATAACTGAACCCATCTCTGAGCCTCTTTTTCAGCAGTTTCAGCATAAATGGCGTTTTTACTGTGCAGAGTCATCATTTTCAAATGATGATTTTGAGCGACTCGAGAGTCATTCTAAAAAACGCTCAGATTTTTTTCTTCCTAACACGTCATAGAACAAAAACCTCTCTCAGTTTTCCTACAGGTGTCATAGATTGGGAGAATCGAACCCATCTCTGAGCCCCATTTTTCAGCAGTTTCGCCAGTTAAAAAAAATGATTTTCCCGGTTTTAAAAAAAAAAACGGTTGGATCTTCTATCTGAGGATTTCGACCCAGCTTCTGGGGATCTGGGGGGAAGAGCTTTGTAATGGCTATAAATCCCAGAACTGATAGAAGAGAAAGGTTCAACTTTGGAGAGACTAATCGACTTTTGTATTCTCAGACTTCTGTGACCTTCTAGATAATACAAGCTTCTTTTATTATTGGCTGTCAGATTTCTTCTTCTCATGTTTCTGCACTTATTGTGAATGATCTATTTCCTGTATGTTCACTTTTATTGCTGAGATAGCTGTTATCTTGTCATGGTGTTTAAGAACTGAACATATATGTTATTATTTTGTTGTGCTTAGCCATTGATATACATTCTTCTATGTATGAATCTGCTGAATGCAATAAGGATTCACCCTCTTCATTTTAAACCAACCCTCTGAACAGCCGTAGCCAAAGCCTTTTATGTCTGGGCGTCCTCATGTATGTTGTGAGCATGTAAATTTCGTTCCCTATCATCCAACTTGATCCAAAATAAACACTTTCTTTCAAGACAAGTTTAAGTTACCAAGCATCTCTGAAATACAACCTAGGAGAGCTTCCTGGAGTGATAACATATCTATTGGCCTTTTATCTTCAGTAAATGGGCTTGTTTCTTAACTTCATGTTTACCTTCATTAATCAATTTTTCCTATGCAATAATTAGAAAACCATGGAAAAGGAATAATGCTAACCATGTTCTTTTCTAGATGTTCAACTCACAAAAAATGTGAAACAAAATACATCATAGAGTGTCTCCATATTCATCAAGATCAATTCTACCAGCTATCCATTCTTCTTTGGAAACCCCATTCCACATTCACCCAATTTTAACTAAGGCTCATCCACACAATCCAAATGATCTTCAATTCTTTCAAAGGAGAGAGGATTGAGAGAGATCAACTCTTTCTTAATATACATAGCTCGGATTGTGTAGACCTTATCAAAGAGAGTCTTTAATTTCTCATAGAATTTATTTGGACAAATCAATTATGCTTGTATGAAAGCAAATCTCCCTAGAGTTGTAGGATGTTATGATTCTTAAGCCTCATCCTTCTTTTGATTGATGATAAACTTATGTTGATAATACTTTAGATATGGAACAACAGTCTTTGCAAATTCCTAAAGCACCTTGCTATTCAATAATGTTTCCATGCCTCATGCCAACATACTCTAATTATTGGTCATTTAGAACCATAGGTTCTTGTTTGGAACTCATGATATTGATCTATAGATTTAAACCTCGATATAATATTGACGTCAAAACCCCAAATCAAACTATCAAAGACATTTGACTCGTTGGGAATGCATACAACACGATAGGTCCTAAATTGTCACGTACCCAATGGACTTTGTGGCTTACTGTGACCATGGGGGATCTTTTTCTTTATTCCTTACATCTGATACCGAGACAATTCTATGTCTATTGTTGAGTTAATTCACTGTGCAGGATTTTGCACCACATAATCTTAATTCATTAAGCGATACACTGCACATAATAATTTACTCCATACACAATACTACGCACACTAATTTAACCTAGTGCACTTTTGCACTTATCAATACTTTATCGTGTAGATATACTGTGCACGCGAAGCTAGATCATCATGCAATCCACTGCGTGACAACCTTTAACACTACATGCCTACCGCCATGCAGGATAACCACCATGTGGAAAATTAGCTTGCAATGACAAGTCACTAACTTCCTATAGAGTTAGTGCTACATGCGTAAAATGACTTCTTACACAAACATTCATATCTATGCAAGCATTTCATGAAGTGCAATAACACATACTCAACACTTAGATATCAAGAATAATGGTTACTTTTAACTAAGCAATTCATATTCACATCTACTCTTTTCAACATGCATCTTCATTGATTTGGATCAACATTAATATAATGGAATCAACATAACATAATCATAGACATTAAATAAACACTTATATTGAATTCAACTTCTCCAAGCAACTGATTGCACAAGATAAACATTCCACCCAACCGTAGGCACTCTATCTAACATATATTATTTCTGCTAAGAGGCCACCCCCACATTGGGCATGATTTCCTTTAGGAAATCGGAACTATCTATTGTGAATCAGCCTAGTTCACACACAAGCTATCCTTAAGAACAGGAAAAATACTCCATCATGGATAAAAATAAATATTTAATGAGTAATATGAATGACATGATTTACAAATATAAAAAGGCCCGTATTTATAATCTCTAAAGGGCAATAGTGACTCTTCATAAAGAGTTGCAACCTTTAATAAGTATTATTATTTTTATTTATTATTATTTATAAACTAATTATTATTTATTTATTGACATATTTTAAATTCATAACATTGCCCTCATCTTTAGAAATGCTTTGTCCTCAAAGAATATTGATGACAAGGCTTCGTCTTTATTTTTGCTTGTAATGTCGTCGCATCATTCTTTGTTTTGTCGTAGTTGATGGCACGAGACGTTATGAACCTCTGAGTGCTGTGCAAAAATTTTGAACCATAAATACACGCAAAAAACAAAAATGAAAGTCCCTCAAGGAAAAGTCGCCCGTGCATGAAAGGGCGCCCCTCAATTACTGATTTTGATGATAACTTGATCCAGAAGGTGAATGAGCAGCCTGTATTCAGTAACTAGGCTAATAGTGGTGCTCTCAAAAGGATGGAGGCTGCATGCAGACAAAAAGGCCATTGTATGCTGAGAGATGAAGATACCCTACTTGTCTAATTTGCCCATGCAAAGAGGACAAGTCCTCCTGCTCCAGTATATGGTGTTGACGCAGCATCTATCGATAGGGGTTCACTTCGTGTTGTCGCCAACAACTATCAACCCAAACTCCCTTATACACCGGCCCGGAAAGGTGTAACCCTTCCCAACAACACTTGCGGAGCAAGTGCAGTCTCACCCGAGATGGATAAGGGGGCTGCTGGAACCAAGTTTCTGCAGTGATGTAGAGGATATGCACACATTACCTTTGCACTAACTAGAGATTATAATATTCACAACATACCATTAACGTATCATTCGCATCTTAAGTCATTCACAGAGCTCAACAAACATTTGGAACATATTTGACATACTTATTCAAATTAACAGCACTTCTACAGCATATTCGCATCAACCAATGTAAAGCATTCACATAACATACTTCACATTCATCATTGCATAATATTAAAGACAGAGAATTCACCAACCCTGCGGAATAAACCTCGCAGAAACTATCAATACATCATATCGCGGATACAAGGCGAACCCAAAAGATAGGATCATCATCCAAAACTTCGATTCCCTTAGGCTTACAATCCTACTCTATTTATATGCTTCTATTCTATTACAAAATGGTCCACATGACAGAGTTAACTAATCTAACAATTCTTGTGCTCCCGTGAATACCGCGAATGATCCTTCTTTCGCAGAATGACCCTTTTGTACCTATCGGCTTCCGCACTTCTCGCGGATCTATCCCATGCCAACAAGCCCCCAACACAATCTTGTGGCCTGTCCCGAGCCACCTCGACTGGACATTGCTGGTTTGTACCCATCCTTCTCTGTGTTCTGTTTTTGAAACCGTTCTTGCCGTCTGGAGCTCGTTGTTGTGTACTTCTCAACTCTGGTCATCAATCGTGGGCTCGTTGTCATGTACTTCTCAAACTCTTATGAGGATCGGACGACTTGCTGTCATGTACCTCTCAAACTCATCCTCCAGTCTCTGGGAACCTAATGCAGATGGAGGAAAAGTTGACAGACAACACCGAGGTGCGAACCAGGCCAACTGCTCTAGCACATCTGTTTCGCACCTAGGATCACTTCCTATTGGGACCAGGGGGCCACCGCCCCTGTCAACCCTGTGGTCACTAGGACCACGAAGATTCGAACTACCCCTACATACCTAGACATATCGGATGATACTTCGCCTCTGTGACACCCGAGTGCCCACGCCTTTTCCTGCTCAAGGTGCTCATGCACACTCGTCGTTCGGGCTCGCAAGGCACCTGGTATGCTACCGCACGAAATGAAATGGATCATTTCCACCACCGCCTCCTTGGAATTCCAAGCTTATCCAATTACTTGACCTACTTGCAGCATGTATTTCTCTCGTCTAGTAAATCCCTCTTAGCTCCCCTTAGCCTCTGGTGTCTGTATTTATGCATTTCATCTTCCGAGACTCCTGCTTCAGAAATCATTCACAAATCCGTTCACCTGATGTGTTGATTCTGTCATCATTTGTTTCCTACGTGTTGAGACCAGACTTCTTACGTGCATGACTGGCGACCATACTTCCCTTCATTGCAAAACCGTGTGAACCATCACCCGTGGTGCCACCGGCCATTCTTCCCCAGTGTGTTGCCATGTGCCAAACGTGTCTGACCGCGGTGCCAATCCGGGCCAGTTAACGATCATACCTGCCAAAAAGACCGATCATCTGAAAGAGTCCCATCCGCTGACAGTCGGGAATGATTGTTGATTTGATAGGGTAGCGACCCTGCAGCTATCGCAACCCGAACTGCGATACAACCACTCTCGCTTGCACACTCTCTTCCTGCTGGTGCGTCATCTTGCCACCTAGCATCCTACAATTTTTATTTTATTTTATTTTCCAGTCCTCATCCGCTCTGTATCGGATCATGGTGATAGGGCTTCAACCTATTCCCATTGACTAATTTAGGTAACAGTACTCCATCCAGACTCTGTAACTGTACTGCACCTCCGTTGGTGACAAAAGTGATAACATATGGTCCCAACCTGTGCATTTGCAACTTACCGGGGTGTTTCGTGAACTTACTGTCATACAACAGAACTGTATCCCCATTATGAAAGTGCGACTTAACATGGCGGTTGTGCCACGCCTTCTGGCGGTCTTTTTCTACTTTCTGATGGAACCCTGCGATGAATCAATCTTCGTCAAGCTGTATTAGTTGTGCCAATCGTTCCTCCAACGCACTATCGTCGCTCATCCCTGTTGTTGCGGCGATGCGCAAGCTCGGTACTATGTATTCCATCGACATAACTGCTTCCTGGCCATAAATGAGCTTTAAATGGGGTCTGGCCAGTCAGTCACTTGCATGTGGTGCGATATGCCCAAAGGACCGCTGGGATTTTTTGGTCCCAGTCGTCGTGGTTCACATTGCACACCTTGGTGAGAGCATGCTCCAATATCTTATTGAACGCCTCAACTGTCCCATTTTCCTAAGGGTGGTAAGGCGTACTCTTCTTGTGCTAGATTTGAAACTCTTCAGTCATTGCGGTAATTGTTTGGTTGACAAAGTGTGTCCCTTGGTCGCTTAACAATACTTTTGGGCATCCAAACTTGGTGACCACGTTGTCAAATAGGAATCATGTTGCCGTCGCAGCAAAACAATCTCTTACTGGTACAGCTTCCTCTCAACGCGTCAGGTAGTCTGTCGCAGTCCATTGGAGTGTCATTGGTTGTCCAGTCGGTGCTACTTCAAATATTTTTTCACGGATTTCCTCTAGCGCGGTGTGGATCAAGGGATTTTCATTTGAGAATGAGAACGATTGGTTGAAGCAAATGGTAAGTTGTTCCCAAGATGTCGTCCCACATCGCAGTTCTGTTGCGACATACCAGCTCCACGGTACCTCATCCAACGTGTGTACAAATGCATGTACCCACTCCTGTTGTGCACTCGATCCCCATTGATGTTGACAAGCATTCAGATGCACCTTCGGGTCTCCTCGTTCGTCATATTGCATATGGTTGTCCTTCGCGGCTTCACCGAACCGAACCTCCATGAGGCGTCGACATAGTGGCCAAGATGTGATGTTTGATTTATGCCCTGCCCACCATCGCGTAGGAGTAGCCTTCAGGGCTTCCTCCAGGGCCAGTAGACGCTGTGGTTCTACCACTTTTTCCTCAAATTATGTGAGAAACGTTCCCAAGTCGGGCAATCCCTCATAGGTAGGTAACACATACTCCTCCGTGGCTACCCTTCGTAGGGACTGTGTTATCCGTGCACATCTTCGAAAGGACACCTCATGCAACCGGTTCTTCCAATTCTCAAGGGCCTCATCTAAATCGGAGGATGCCAAGTTGTCACTACGCCATCCTAATTCTCCATTCGTGGTAGGATTAACATAATCCTCAGAAATGTTATACAAATTGTCCCACCCTTCCGCAAACTCGTCTCTGGTTGGCTCCGTATAGCACAGCCCTTCCGCAGGATCCAGTGGTGCGACGACTCTCATTTCCTGATTCTCGAATGACATTATTCTTTTCTTAAAATTGATAATTGCTTGATTCTCCATAGCCCAGTCTATCCCCAGTAGTACCGGATAGGGGCTAGTGTTATCCACAATTTCAATGACATCGAAATCCGGATACGTTCTGAGCCCTTCAATTTCAATCGAAAGTTGACATACCCGATCAAGCGGGGTGACCTTGCTCTGGTTCTCCAGTCGCAGCTGTACTACTGACTAGGTCATCCGTGGCTTTCCCATTGTCTCCCACATCTGTTTAGTCAAGATATTCACGTCCAAACCCAAATCCAAAATGATGGAGTCGACATCAAATTCTTTGATCTGTGCCGACATCCGCATCTCCCTGCCCGTCTTTCTTTTATGTATGCAATTAACTCTCTGTTCTAGTCGTGCACCTCCTAGTCGTTGCAGTAGACTAGCTATCTCTTCCAGTGCATCTGGGTCCTTTTCCAAATCCAGGAAACTCCCTAAGAAGGCTTTTAGAGTGTTTGCATTCCTTCGCAACTTCATCGAGTCGAACGTCGGTGGCGTGTCATAGATTTCTTCTTCAAGAGGTATCCACCTCCTATGCCTTCAAAAATATGTCCCTTTCCGCTTCTACGTCAACGATGACCTGCTTTCGCTATGTTTGTGTTAGTCTAACATTGGTGTGTGGCCTATCGCCACCTGTCACCGCCCCTCCTCGTGTCACTATCTTGACCATTGTGTGGTTACCTATGGCTTCTGTCGAAATCATCTATACAACAGGTGGCGCATTCAGATTATTTTGGTTCTGGTTCTGGGGTGGATGCTTCGTTTTCCATTTCGCAATAAGCTAAGGGCAGTCTTCTATACTATGGTCTACAGCACTGTAGTATGTACACTGCAACGTTGGATTTGGACAATCTCTTTGGTAGTGCCCCTATTGTTCGCAATTGTAACAGATGATTGGACCTCTTCCCCATCCAGCAGCTCCTCCACGTCCCATACCGGCACCTCGGCCTCCGCAGAATCCTCCCTTGAAGCCTCCGCGTGGCGGTCCATATTTTTGATACTACGGTTGCCCGTACTGCGGTTGCTGATAATGTTGCTTCCCATACTGCGGGTGCCCATACTGTGGCTGCCCGTATTGTCCCTGGTCGTATTGGTGTGGTTGGTTAAACTACGACTGACTATACTGCGATTGCTGCTGCACCACCGGTGGTTCTTCCCCCTTCATAAAATATTTGTCAGCTGTCCGATCTTGCATCAGGTCATAGGCCCTGCAGTCCTTCTCATCATGGCCAACCGATCGGCAAAACTTACAGTATAAGTTTGCTGGCTTTGATACCATATTTTGCAGATATAAACATTCCTTCGATCGATGCCCTCTGGTCTGGAAAACAGTACACCATGGCATGCCTCCTTGACGAAGGGGGTTTGGTGCCCCCAACTGCAAATACTCATGGAATTCTGGGCAATTGTCCTTATGGTGCCCCTCACTCCTGCATCTGGTGCACCATATGTCTCCACGGGTTTCCTTTCCCTTCTTAATATCCTCCAATTGAAGTGTTAAGTTGGCCAACTGTGCTTGGACTCTGTCCATTCCCATCCATGCTTCACCGATTGGTGAAGCCTCCAGCTTCATCGCAATTTCTAACGCTTCTGCCGGTGTCGCAACCTTTTGTTGCATCAGTGGTCCTCGGATATGCGGGTACCAGGCCTGCGATGAACCATTCTTTATGTTGCAGTTGATTTATCGGGAAACTCACTTTTGCTATCAGCGTCTTGTACCGCTGATCGAATTCCCACACTGACTCATTCAGGAATTGCTTAATCTCCTTAAGCTCAGTGACATATTATGACTCAGATTTTGGTTTTTTAAATTCATCAATCATCGTCGTTCTGACCTGCGCCAATGTTTTAGCTATTGTTCCCACTGGAACCCTTACAAATTTCATGTACCATTCTAACGCCCGACCCCTAAGGGTCGTCACTAACTTTCCCATCTTTATAGCATCGTCTGAACCTTCTTCATGGTCCAGACTGCTTCACATATAAACCAATACTGTTCGGGATCCTCGGTCTCATTCCCCTGGAAGGTAGGCATCTTTACCTCGTCTGCCATCCTAAAGATGCTACTATTGTTGTTTACTGAAGCGCTACTCTTGCCGCTGCACGTAGGGAAACTCTGCGAGTAGTTTGGATTTCTTCCTATCTAATTTGGAGTAGTGTGCGGGGTAGAAGGTACGTGGTAACTTACGATCTGACCTCCTTCTGCCCCTGGGGTAGCCTGGTCGACGTCTCCTTCGCAATAAGGTCACTTCCTCCCTTGTGGTCCTGTTTCGTAGTTCTTTGTTCTGGTCCTCTCAAGAGACTCTCTCTCAATCCTCCTCTTCTTCTCAGGACGCCGAAATATTGCTCCACTCCTCAAGGTACCACACTCTTCATCAGCTTCCCTTAGAAACTCATCGTCGCTCATGTCCATCTACCACATCTTTTCGTCAGACTCGCATTTACACGATACCTTCGCCCTCTGCACACCGATTCTTCTACTCATAAGAAGACATCCTCAATATTCCTTTTTCGCAGACAAGCATTTTAATCCACAGTTTTAATGATGAAAAAAATCTTCCTCTTGGCCCCCTGAAGAAGTTCCTTTCGACGTCGTTGTACGACTTGATGGTATCTACTGCGAACTCAGTTATGTACCCTTCGAGGATACTGTCTACCTAAAATCAACAGCTCGCGATACTTTGCTATCGACTTGCTTCAGCTGTCACACTAACTCTGGGGTCCAACAGTCAGGTGCAGTGATTATTTCGGAATGTCAGTTGTGCTAGCCACTCATGCAACAACACCAGGAATTCACAGAAGAATATTTCGTGGATGTCTGAGTAGATGTATCTTTCTAACCAACTGGTTGTTGTCTGTTTAGGATCTCGCTTCTCGCTTTCTACGAATTCCTCTACCTTCTTGTCAAACCACTCTTGGATCTTTGGTTTTGTCGAATGCCACAGCATATCCTCTTTTCTTCTTCCTTAGTGTCCCGGCAACAGAACCATTTGTTGACGCAGCGTCTATTGACAGGGGTTCACTTCGTGTTGTCGCCAATAACTATCAACCCAAACTCCCTTATACACTGGCTCGGAAAGGTGTAACCCTTCCCAGCAACAGTTGCGAAGCAAGTGCAGTCTCACCCGAGATGGATAAGGGGGCTGCTGGAACCAAGTTTCCGCAGTGATGTAGAGGATATGCACACATTACCTTCACACTAACCAGAGATTATAATATTCACAACATACCATTAACTTATCATTCGCATCTTAAGTCATTCACAGAGCTCATCAAACATTTGGAACAGATTTGACATACTTATTCAAATTAATAGCACTTCTACAGCATATTCGCATCAACCAATGTAAAGCATTCACATAACATACTTCACATTCATCATTGCATAAGATTAAAGATGGAGATTACACCATAACCGAACATCTCCATTCATTCACCAACCCTACGGAATAAACCTCGCAAAAACTATCAATACATCATATCGTGGATACAAGACGAACCCAAAAGATAGGATCATCATCCAAAACTTCGATGCCCTTAGGCTTACAATCCTACTCTATTTATATGCTTCTATTCTATTACAAAATGGTCCACATGACCGACTTAACTAATCTAACAATTATTGTGCTCCCATGAATACCGTGAATGATCCTTCTTTCTCAGAATGACCCTTTCGCACCTGTTGGCTTCCGCACTTCCCGCAGATCTATCCTGTGCCAACATATGACTTGAACCCTGCAAAATGTTGAAGAATGATGTATGATGATAGTAGTAATGTTGAATCTGGATGATCCAACCCTGATAGTGACTAGGACAGATATATTTCATTGTCGAAATACACTTGATGGTTGAGTGGTGTGCCCTCAACCCTAAACTAGCTCTCTAAGCTCGCCAAGTCAACCTCTCAAATCAATAATCAATAAGAAGACCTATTCATTCACTTTATCCTTCTTTTATAACTTTGACAGTGCATGACCTAACTTGTGCATGCCTAGGTCGCTTTTCTCTTCTAATTCTCAGTTGACTTGCATGCATTGCTTTTTGTGTGCATGAAGGCTTAATAAAGGTATTTATGTGCATGCATCATGAAATATGGCCTGCATGT
The DNA here is from genome assembly GCA_027924585.1 of Larix kaempferi. Lineage (NCBI taxonomy): Eukaryota > Viridiplantae > Streptophyta > Pinopsida > Pinales > Pinaceae > Larix > Larix kaempferi. The sequence continues at coordinate 534,595 of BSBM01000211.1, forward strand.
AATGCATGCACGTGGCCCCTAGTTCCCGTGGCCCTATTTTATCTACTGATGATCTAATAACCATGTTTAAGATCTTCTTTTGGTCTGAATGGTATCAATCCTCAGTCAATTCCATTATATGTTAAAAAGGGAACATTACATTCATGTTAGTTTTCACAAAGATGTAAAGATTTTAAGTTAAAGTAAAAGGAAACTTTATTAGTCCCTGCTTCGTAGGGACTATAGCGATTAGTAGGTCATCGTTTTGGTTGACCTTCCTTTTTCCAATATTTGTAACTTAATGTTTTTTAAAGTTTTTAATTTTTTTTTTATAAAAATGAATTTTTTTTAATAAATTACATTTTTTTATGATTGGTGCAATGTATAGATTGACTAATTTTCTCTGTTGTGCAAAATAATCATCAAATTATAAAAATAATAATATTTTTAAAAAATTAAAAAATAACATTAACCTGCCACGTAGAAATAATCATTAACCACTACTTAATTATTTGTCCTTCAACATTAAATGCAAGGAATCCTAATATGATATTAATGCATACGACTCCAATTTCAAAAAACATGTCATTCCAATTTCCTATCTAAGTTTCGCCACCAGATATTAATGCATACGACTCTTTTGAGAAAATATGGAAGCGCCCAGTATTCAACAGATTATCACGTAAAAGCTTGCCCTTGTCAGTGTAGTTCTCCACAATTCTATTGTATCCCTGCATGCAAAAACTCAAATATCATGTTACTAGACTATGTACATATATTTTTATTAACACAAAATTACCTTGTTCCCACCTTTGCGTCCCACCATCAATTTCACTCTAAGTTTGAGTCTCATTCCCCTTCATTTAAATCAGAACTCTGAACATTTGGGTAAGTTTTATTTGGTGTAAATTAAAATAGAAGTCTTGACTATTCAAAATATTTTAACATCTAAAAATGAAAAACTAATATTTCTCAACACATCGTCGATATGTTCTAAAAATTGCCGATATATGTAATGACGCACGAGATATAAAAAATGAAACCTGCAGATGGCATCTTCAACATACAAATAAATCCTTTCTTCGCATCTATGTGTTTTGTTTAGGTTTTCTTCTGGCCTAACTTATTCGCTTAGAATCCATATTTCTTCTTCCAAGGTTTGAAGGCTTGTTATGGCGGTTTTGGGGCCCTGTTTTCGTAAAGAATTTGAGGAGAAATCTTGGCGGAAACTGGCGAAGTTGAAACGTTTGTCTTCCAGGCTGAGATCAATCAGCTCTTGAGTCTTGAGTCTTGATATTTTTCTTAGAGAGTTTATCAGCAATTCCTCAGATGCCTTGGACAAGATCCAGTTTGAGAGTCTTATTGACAAGAATCTTATTATGGTCTTCTCCTCACCCACCTCGACCTAATCTACCCACTCCATTCCTCAATTCTATTGTTGTCAATATTTTCAACAACAAAACATTAAATAACTTTTCTACAACTATGAAGGTGTTGGAATATATTAATTATATTCCTTGGAAGGTAATAATGTATTTCTATTATGTCGGAAGTTATCCACAATCTTATGTAAAAGAGTAATACATTATATCTCATATTCATTATGGTAAAGTATACTCTTGATATCCATCATTATATAAAGAGATGTTATTATGGAGAATTATATTATCCCACATGCAATATGTGAGGGTAATTCCTCCACATCTCTTGGTATATAATAGTGTCAAGGGAGTCACATCATAACAACATGATGGTATAGTGGTATATGCTCATAGATAGTATCAACACATGGTATTGTGATCACAAGCTCTGTTATATTGTATCTGGGTTATTTGTAGTTGCTCTCTTGTAAGATTGAAGGAGATTTCTAGAGATAATAGAAGACAACCTTCCCGTGGACGTAGCCCAATTGGGTGAACCACGTATATCTGGTGTATTCTTTTCCTTGTTCTCTTTCTGTTCTTATTTCCTTTGATATGTTATTGATTGCTAAGATAGGTAAGCTAGTTTAGCTAGATCTATAGTTCTGACATGGTATCAGAGTTCGTTGCTATGATCTAGCACTTTCTATAGCTTTCAATCAATAACTATTATCATCTGGACATTGTTTATTCTTGTAGATTTGCTTTCTATCTGGTAGCCATTAGGCTTCTCTTAAGATCTGGGCATGTTTCTGCAATTTTTTATTTCTAACCCTAACCTTGTTGTGTAGATTTTTGCAAAAAAATTTCAAGGGTTTCTTGAATGTTTTTTTGTAGATCTATATGATTTTTGGATTCTCCTCAAGGAGATCTATCTTTCGGTTGTTAGATCGGTAGTTTTCGTCCAAGTTTGGTAGATTTTTTGCAAGTTTCCGTCTTCGGCATAATCGGCATTGTTTTCGGTCTAAAACTGGGCATTCGCGACTTTCTCTTTGCAGACAGCGCGGGTAACCGCGACTTGAACTACTGCAAACTCGCGAGTATATTGTAGACCCACGTGTGCTACAACATACTCGTGTCTGCTCTAACTGTAAACTCGTGCTTACTTCAAGATACTCGCTACCCTCCTGTGCAGAGACCCGCGAGTGCTTCAGCATAACTGCAACTTTATTGTACAACAACCCGCGAATATCCAATCAGAACCGCGACCTTCACCTTTATAGACCTGCAAGTAACCACGACCTTTGTCATGCAGAACCCGCGAGTATCAGTTTTACTCACGAATTCACTGTTGGTAGACCCACGAGTGACTTTTCTTGGCACTGTTTTTTAAGGGTTGTAAGTAAAAGTTTATTTTTCCTTTACTGTGTTTCTGCAGATCAATACAGTAAAGTGTATCAGTTTTATGTTATTCACTTTTTTCTCTTATCATTTCTAGCATTTGGGTTTCTTGTCAATATTTCTATCATTATGACTTCAGAAGTAACTTTTGTTCCTAAACTTGTTGGTCCTAACTATCTTGCATGGAAAAGAAAGATGATTGATGTTCTCAGGAGTAAGAATCTATGGAGGATTGTTAATGGTGAACACCTGCTGATGCTAAAGATGTGGTTATATGGGAAGATAAATGTGATCAATCAAGAGAGCTCATTGGTCAAACGGTTGCAGAAAGTATTAGGTAAGTATTGAGGCAAAAGACAGCCCAGTTGAGGTATGGAAAAATTTTGCTTCTTTATTTGATAAATCTGATGATGTTTCTGCTTATTACCTTGAAAAGAATATTTCTGAGCTAGATCCTACTAACTTTGAAATAGTAGAATTATATCTTGCCGAAGTGAAAACTTTAAATGAAAAATTAAATAATTGTGGTAAAGATTATAAGAAAACGAACACTGCTCTTATAATTCTTGTAGACCAAAAATTGCCATCTTATTTTGATATGTTCATCCAAACTAGGAATAGGGCTCTTGAATTTTCTTCAAACACCACGAAACCTATTTTTGATGATTTTTGTAAAGGGTTGATAAATGAGCAAGAAAGGTTGACTGTTCCAGGACAAGTCTCGCTTAATGAGGCTCTTATGGCAGATAATAAGAATCCTAAGAATTTTTTTAATAATGTTAAAGGTTCTAGTTCACACACTTCAAATCATACTAATAAATGTGGTAATGCTTCTAATGCACATCATGAACATAGTAAGAAAAAGAATGTGTATGATCCTTGTAAACATTGTGGTAAAACTAACCATCCTGAAAAGAATTGCTTTAAAGCGAAAAATTTAATGGCTAAGGCTAAAAAGAAAGGTTCTGATGAATCACAAGTAGCTTTATGTGCATCTGTTGTTTCGTCTAGTAGTTCTTCTTCTAATGTGGAATGGATAATGGATTCTGGTGCTTCTAAACATATGACTGGTAATGCTCCTTTATTTACATCTTATGACAATAATAAAAACACATCTTAGAAAGTATCTATAGGTGATGGTAAACAACTTTCCGTAATTGGTTCTGGTATTGTTAATATTGCTAATGGTCAATTGGAAGATGTTTTTCATGTTGAACACATGCCCATCAACTTGCTTTCTATTTATCGTGCAAGTCAAAAAGGATATAAATTTGAAGCTTGGCCCGATAAATATTTTCTTAAAGATATCAATCAAAATTTTAAAGTAGTTTCTTCTGGTCCTGTTGATCATATTGCTGGTTTATATAGATTTGTTGGTTTTAATTCAACTAAAAGACAACATTTTTATTCCTATGTTGCTCATGCTGATGAACTAAGTAAATTATGGCATGAAAGATTGGGTCATTTGAATTATGGTAAACTGCAAATGTTAACTAAAATGGTACTTGGCTTGCCTAGTATTTCGTCTACTAACGATGTTTGTGAAGGTTGTGTACTTGGTAAACATCATAGAGAAATGTTTGATAAAGGTAAAGCTTGGCGTGCTAAAGAACCTTTGCAATTAATCCATAGTGACATTTGTGGTCCTCTTGAAGTTCCTTCTATATCTCATGCAGTCTATTTTCTTACTTTTATTGATGACTTTAGTAGAAAATCGTGGGTTTATTTTTTGAAAAATAAAAGTGACACTTTTTCTAAATTTCAAGTATTTAAATCCTTGGTTGAGAATGAATCTGGTAAAAGAATTAAGACTTTGAGCACTGATAATGGGGGGGAATTTGTTAAGAAATAATTTGAAGTATTTTTATCTAAACATGGAATTCAACATCAAAATATTGTTCCTTACACACCTCAACAAAATGGTGTTGTTGAAAGGAAAAACATAACTTTAGTTGAAATGGCTAGATGTGTTCTTTATTCTAAAGGATTACACAAGAAATTTTGGGCCGAAGCCATAAGTTGTGCTAACTTTATTTTAAATAGAGTTCCTACAAATGATGTTAAGCATGTTACCCCTGAGGAAAAATGGAATGGTAGAAATCCAGATATTAGTAACTTTAAGGTGTTTAGTTGTGAATGTTGGGCTCATATTCTTGATGAAAAACTAAAAAAGTTAGAACCCAAGTCTCACAAGTGTATATTCATTGGTTATGCTAAGGATTCCAAGGCTTACAGGTTATTTGATCCTTCTAATCTGAGTGTCATAGTCCGAAGAGATGTTCAATTTACTAAAGTATCTCGACCACCTGAGTCCGTAGAACCTCATGTTATCGTGAATATTCCATTGTCTCCTGTTACTCCTATATTTGTTACTCCTTCCAGTACTGTGCTTGTTGTGTATATTAGTTCACCCTCTTCTTCAAGTGTTCCACCTGAAAGTCTCGAAGCTCCTAAAGTGACTTATGTTCCTTCTAACCTTACTGTTTGGGCCTGGAAAACTCTTGAATCTGCAGGTAGTGAGATCGGTAACCCTTTCGATATTCATAGAACTAGATCTAACTTTGCTCTTATGATCAAAGTTTTGGCCATAGACGATCCTACTTCTTATGCTCAAGCTAAGGGTAAGCCTCATTGGGAACAAGCTATGTCTACTGGGTATGATTCTCTTATGAAGAACTATTGGGTATGATTCTCTTATGAAGAACAAGACTTGGTCTCTTGTTCCTCTTACTTCGGGAAAGAATTTAGTTGGTTGTAAATGGATTTATAAAACTAAGTTTACTGCAGAAGGACAGATTGAAAAATATAAAGCTAGATTAGTTGCAAAAGGTTTTAATCAACTTAAAGGTATTGATTATAATGAAACTTTTGCTCCTGTTGCTAAAATGAATACAACAAGAACCATCTTATCTCTTGCTGCATCTTATAAATAGGAAATACACCAAATGGATGTTAAAAGTGCTTTTTAAAATAGTAATCTTAATGAAGACATTTATATGCAATAACATCTTGGTTTTATTAATGTTGAATCATCAAGTTTTGTATGCAAATTACACAAGTCTTTATATGGTCTCAAACGAGCACCTAGGGCTTCGTATGAAAAAATTGATACATATTTCTTGAATAATGGTTTTAAGCGTTGTATATCTGATCCAAATCTGTATGTTAAGAACTTTGGTGATCATGTCCTCATTATTGTGTTATATGTGGATGATATTATTATCACTGGAAGCCAACTTGTTTTAATTCAAAGTATGACAAGTGATCTTCAAAAGCAGTCTGAAAGGACCGATCTCAGTATATTGCACTATTTTTTGGGTCTTCAAATATGGCATATGGTATTTTTCTCTCTCAGCCGAAGTATGCTACAGACTTATTGGCTCGTTTCCATATGAGTGATTGTAAACCTGGTCCTATGCCATTCCAGTCCAGTGTAAAGTTAATTGTTGAGTGTACTACTCATCTTGTTGATGCTACTCTTTATCGTCAACTCGTGGGTAGTTTGATATATTTAACTCACAGCAGACCAGATCTCTCTTTTGCCGTAAGTATGGTTTCTTGGTTCATGGAGAAACCTCATGAAAGTCATTGGCAAGCAACAAAAAGAATTGTGAGATATTTACAGGGGACATTGCACTATGGTGTCTTTTATTCTAGCAGTGCTACAATTTCACTTTCTGAATAAACAAATTCTGACTGGGCAGGTGACAGTTATGATCGACGGTCAACTCCTGCTTATATATTTCAACTTGGTTCAGGTCTGATTTCTTGGTCCAACAAGAAGGTGAAGACTCTTTCTTTATCGTCATGTGAAGCGGAGTATAGAGAAACCAAAGAAGCAACTACAGAAGCAGTTTGGTTACAGCATGTTCTCACTGAGCTTGGTTTGGTTCCGAAATCGTCCACTATGTTGAAATGTGATAATCAGGGTGCAATTCAGCTTGTTTATAATCCGGTATATCACACCAAGATAAAGCATATTGACCTTGATGCTCATTACATTCGAGGTCTCGTTGCAGATGGCATTCTTTCTCTTGAGTATTGTCCTACCGAGCAGCAGGCAGTCGATATCTTCACCAAATCCTTAGCAACAACGAAGTATGTGCATCTTCGTTCTTTACTTGGGATGAGGGAAGTTGTCATCAAGGGGGAGCAATAATGAATCCTTCCTTCCTTAGTGTTAGTGAGGGCTTTTCTCCTAGCCATTATTAAGGGGGAGTGTTGGAATATATTAATTATATTCCTTGGAAGGTAATAATGTCTTTCTATTATGTCGGAAGTTATCCACAATCTTATGTAAAAGAGTAATACATTATATCACATATTCATTATGGCAAAGTATACTCTTGATATCCATCATTATATAAATAGATGTTATTATGGATAATTATATTATCCCACATGCAATATGTGAGATTAATTCCTCCACATCTCTTGGTATATAATAGGGTCAAGGGAGTCACATCATAACAACATGATGGTATAGTGGTATCCACTCATAGATAGTATCAACACATGGTATTGTGATCACAAGCTATATTATATTGTATTGGGGTTATTTGTAGTTGCTCTCTTGTAAGATTGAAGGAGATTTATGAAGATAATAGAAGACAACCTTCCCGTGGATATATCCCAATTGGGTGAACCACGTATATCTGGTGTTATGTTCTTATTTACTTTGATATGTTATTGATTGCTAAGATAGGTAAGCTAGTTTAGCTAAATCTATAGTTCTGACAAAAGGGTGGTTGTGTTGTCGTGTAAGATGCTAACTAGTGTGAGAATGACTAAGTTGAGGAATGAACATTTAACAAGCCACCAATGGTCGTTGAAAACATCTCAATGACTATTAGTGCACTAACTGCCACATCAATACACAAGATTGTTACACCTAAATCTCGTCATCAAGAGCCCCTTGTTAACTCAATGCCTCAATCCCTGAAGTTCCCATGATAAAGTAAGTCATGTAGAGCAAGTTGATGCCCTTTGTCCACATTTCTAGTTAGGCATGTTGTCTTTGAGCAAGGAGCACCCAACTAGGGCCGGCGTAGAGTTTATTCTACTAGACTGCGCTGGCGGCGCAGTTTATCTTGGTTAGTCCTGCATTTTCCTTCTCATGCGCTGGTTGTCTTCATGCAACCTACACCAAAGTTGGTTAAATGGGATAAAGGGAGCTTTCGAGCGATTTCTAGAAGTTGGTTGAGGTGGATCCCTATCCCTAACTCCTAGTTGAGCTATCCTACGGTTCCCTAACCTCAAGGGAGGATCCCTTAGCCCTCTCCCCATGATCCTCAACCTATTCTATCCACTTGGTCCTATAAATACAAGGCCCCTCTCTATTCCAAAGGGAGGAAGTCTATAGCACTTGCATGCTGGTGAAATTGGCTTAGGAGATCCCTATCCATCTATTGGGAGACCCTCACTTCCTTTGGAGGCATTGGCTTGGCTTGTTGGAGGAGGATTTGTTGCACGAAATTGCAAGTAGTTAGCGCTCCTCGGTGTATCGTGACAAGGGACTAATCGCCTCTCGTGGATCCTTGAAATTTGGCGGTGGTGAGTTTACCAATCACCTGCAAGTTTTGGTGTAACGACAGTCATACTACCAACAATTGGTATCAGAGCTAGAGGTCACGAGTTCGATACACACTCAGCTCGTGCTGAGGGGGATCAGCTCGTGCTGAGGGGGAGATTGTTGCACGAAATTGCAAGTAGTCAGCGCTCCCCGGTGTATCGTGACAAGGGACTAATCGCCTCTCGTGGATCCTTGAAATCTGGAGGTGGTGAGTTTACCAATCACTTGTGGGTTTTGGTGTAACGACAGCCGTACTACCAACAGGATTGCAGCGTTAAGGCTTGGGTTGTGATCATCTCTCTACTTTGTATTTCCCTCTTTTATACAGTAATATAAACTTTTTTCCGCAAATGTTATTGCGTTGATAATGTTTGTAGTTCACTTCCTTAACCGTTTACTTAGATCAGTTATTGTTTAGACATGTTTTACTGCTTGCATTGTTTCCATATGTCTTGACAGGTCTTGCAGCTGAAGATCTGACGACCGCGGGACAACAAGGAAGAAGATCTACAATCTGAAGGTAAGATGTCTAAGTACTCGATCTCTAACTAGATATAGGAAAGTAGCTTTGTATTCTATCTCTATTTGTTCTAGATTCACATTGAACTAGGGAGATCTGGCTCGCATCCGCTCGAGTAGATTGTCCAATAACAAAGATTCCCTCTAAGGCCTAGCTATGGATAAATTTCCTCTGAGAATGACTACCAACACATCATGGCGAACCACAAATTTCATTGACGGAGCAAATAGAAATAATCCATTATGAGAATCCATGAGAAAAAAATATATGACCTTTTTCAATGGATTGTCTAACCCTAATTTCATCAACCCAAAAGCCCTTGCATTTGAGGCTATATGCATCTGTCATGGCTTGTGACCACCCATCTCAAGGATCCCAAACACCTTCTTTGGCCATGACGATTCTGTTTGTAGTCTTCCAAGACAATTTTTTTACTATTTTTCCGCAACCATTTGTTCAAACACCTTACCAGAAAATCATGTGACACAATTTGACGGCATTATTGGATGGTGGAGAGGCCCTGGATGGTTGTCTGACAAGAATAGATGGTTGTCATCCAATAAGGGAAAAATGCCTTACAATGTAAAAATAGAGGCTATTATCGATTGAAGTCTCAAATCCCAAATAACTCAAGCTTATTACTTTGTCACATTGACAAAGTGAACCTCCCTCCATACTTCACTTCTTTGAATACTTTTTTTTTGTCTGAAATGTTGAGCCCTGCTATTCAACATTGGAATCAAGGGTCGGATGGAATCGATCTCTAGTGGACAATGAAACATTGTCATGCTCAACCATTACGATGTGGGCCCATGGCCCTCACTTCTTTGAATACATCCTAGCACACATTTCCTATAGCTTGAAAAATAAAAAAATAAAAAGAGTATCGAACCACCATGGCCCATGTCTTTTAAATATATAATCACCATATTAAAAAAAAGTCATATTTTCATATAATTGTTGTGAAAATCATAAAAATTTAAAAAATATAAAGGAATGTGTCAAGTCTACTTTATTCTTTTTTCCTTGAAAAAAAAGCGTAATTTTATTTCATCTTGCGAGTACAAAATTACATTGGATCTTTTGCACCCTTGAAGAGTGTATATGCTGCTAAGCAGTACCAATAAATGCAGGAAGTCTGCTACAAGCTTTTCAGCTTCATACAAATAAAAAGCAGGAATTAAGGCACCTAAAAAAACTAATCTGAAAAACCTAAATCCAGACAGCCATGAATGGCTCACATGCAAGGTAAATCCAGTAGGAAAATGCCGTAGAAAATAGGTGAAAGAAACAGGGTAAAAAAAACATTTTCCAGAAACCCAGAGAAAGTAACAGAACCACTGGCATCTACAAAGATTAAAACCCCAGTCCGTCGAATGGATGCCCCTTGACAGCCCACAGATGCGGCTCCCGTTCCTGAGTGCAGCCGCAAAGGTAATGTGTGAGTCTGTCGACATTGCTTCCATCCTCGACCCAAGGAGATGCGGCTCCCCAGCAAGGAAGCCGCCGTCGCCACCATGAAGGGCACTGTCGTTAGTGCAAAATGATCTACCGCCATCCTCATCGATCCAAGGACAAGAAGCCCCAACACGCAGCCCCCTCAACCGATCCGCCGTTAACAAAGAAGGAACTGGAGCCCTTACTCTACAGTCTTATGTTGCCACCGTCGACACCCGACCAAAAATTCCCAGCCTCGGATCAGCTCCCCTCTTTACAAAGACCACCGCCGCCACCACTGGGAAGCAAAAGAAACCCGCTACCCAATGGGTCGCTGTGCCAAGGCGCCGTCAACATTCCATAGCGGAAAGAAAACACCTTCAGTCAGCCAAAACAGGAAGCAAACTCAAGGGAGAAGGAGGAGGGCGGCCATGGATCATCTTTGAAGCCGACCCTATGAATGAAAATTATAATATTCTTTCGTCAAGTCTACTTTATATTTTTTGAAAGATGCAATATAAAAGATAAACCTCAAAAGTGATAATTATGAAGTAAAGGGAAAGTTTCAATTCCTTTATATGTCTTCGAAGATGCTTGAGCTAGTAGTATACTATAAATTATATCATTGGTGATTGTCCAAAAAGATGAAGCTTGTGGATCCATTGAAATGAATCATTCGTAATACTTTGACAATGGTTTCGTTCGATTCATTCATCATTCCTATCTTTCCTTTGGTATATAGAATCATTGTCATAGAAATGGGAACAATATGGATTAGATGTTGGTTGTAGTAAAATGGTGTAGTGTTAGAAAAGACAAGAAAGAAAAACTTGATTAATAGAATAGATGTATAAGTTGATAAGAGTTCAAGTTAGTAATTGATTTTTTTTAATATTATTTCATAAATTATGTGAATTTAAAATAAAAATTAGAATAACAAATATTTGTTTAAATTTATGAAATAGGATATTTGTTTTGTAATGTATTATTATTAATTTTTAAAATTTATTAAAGAGAACTTATAAACAATCTTGTAACATGAAAATTAGATACTCAAGAGTAATGTTATTATGTGTCAAAGCTTTTATTGTAGATTTAAATCTCATATTGTCATTGAAAAATAATAAGTAGACAAAATTTTGATTTTGGAACTAAAAAATGAACAATAACACTTTGAAACTTATACATGCATGAGCAAAACTTGAGAACCCAAAACTAGAATGCTAGAGTTTATACAATACTCCAATCCGCAATAAGTACATAAAAATGGAGCATGTGCTTGTCAAAGCACAAAGATTTGAAGTTATCTTGGTGAGAACGATTATCCTAAAATCTATTTCATGGAAGGTGATTGATATGACCGAGTTCGAGGATGAGAAAGCGTTGATGAGGGCACCCTGACTCTGGAGATTAAAAAACTTGTTCTTTCACATGAACTAGAATGCATGATCAAACCTTTGGAGTGTGCAGGCTAGTTGATAGGGGAACTCAAGAAACATAATCATTTGGTCGTGTGCAGGGAATGGAATGGGCAATACACATGGATATTTTGTTGTAGTAGTAGAGGGAATTGATATCTTTGCCATAGTTCGATGATTATAAATACACACTCAACACTAAAGATACGTCTTATGGATTACAAACTATCAGACATTCATTTCGAATATACTCATATGAAACACCCCACTTTTGACCCTTGATGTAATGATGTAATCGTTTATGATAAAAATGCCTAAAGGTTGAACAATTTGTATTATGCAAATTATTAATATAAAAATACAGTTGGTTGTGGCTCAAGCAAACGCTGAAGAGAATGGGGTACTATGAATTCACCAGTGAGAAGGTAAGGGGGTTGTAGACAGCCTAAGGAGGGGGTTATAACATGACCTTGGCCTTTACTTGATCCTTAACCCTTAAAAGTATTTTAATTGTACTTTAATAGTATTAACCTTTGTAAACTTTAAATTGAATTCATATACCAAATGAAAGTTTGTGGCAAGCAAAACAAAATTTTAATAACTTATGGGGCATGAGTCTTTGGGGGAAAAGATCACGTGGGCAATGATTGCCATGCGAAAAAAAAAGGCATGCATGAAGGAAGAAGGAGGACACGGACTGTTTGACCCTTTGGTTGGTTCAAACGTAGGAAAATCCCAATTATGAACTCCCTTTGTCTCTCTCTCTCTCTCACTAGTACGAACGTAGGAGACAGTAAATTGTTCTGTCTTTTTGTCATTGAATCTATCTTCCGACCTGGATTAGGAAACTGATGTTTCGATATTTACTCGTCAAGGTTTGCTATATCGTACCATATCATGCTACCTAGTGTAAGGTAGTTCACTAATTATGAGCTGCCTAGTGTAAGGTAGTTTACCGTTTTGTTGTGGAATAGATACTGATGTTACCGGTAAATGAACAAACTATATATGAACCTTCCTTGGAGATAATTATGGGCATTGTGTGACAGTGGCTGCCTAGTGTAAGGTAGTTCATTGTTTTTCTCTGGAGTAGATACCGAGGAAGGAACTTCACTGTTTGGTTTAGAACTAGTTGAAGACAACTTCTTGGAATTGGGAAGAAGAACCATGCTATTGGTGTGAAAATTTGGTGAGCACCAAGCTATGTGAGATATCCTGGTTTGGAATTATTCTGTGCACCTATCCATTTTATTTTCTTAACAAACTTGAGATTTCTACTAGTGAATTCAAATTCCCAGCTCGGGGGTGGCATCTTGTTGAGAGATTGATGAACAAGGCAGCCTACGATTGGGTGGATGTAGTGTCCCCAACCCCAAAATAAGGCCAAAGGCACCAAAGATCTAGAAAAAAAGGCTAAAAAAATAGCACACAGCGGAATGAAGTGCTCTAAGGTTAGGCCAACGGGACATACATTCAGAGATTAAAACTTATAACTTTATAAAAATGATGTGCATGTAAACCAAGCTGAACATTCTACTAATATGTATACTACTGAAGGTAATTATAAACATTGAAGATGCACAAGCCATTGATTTCTCTAGTATCACAGTGAATTATTGGTATACTAGTGAATTATTGCTATATTCATTGTTACTAGTGAATTATTGCTATACTAGTGAATTGTGTGTGCAGATCCGAGTGTTTAGATGGTGAGATGTAACGACATTGGCCACATAAACCATAGCACTAAGAAACATAAGCTGCCAACCATGTAATCCATAGTCAAAACCCATGGTAGTCCCCTGCAACCATCTTTCACTAGTAAGATTTAGATTGTATGGTCGCCTTCCCTCTAGCCATCAATCGTCCACACAAATCAGATCTCCACTAATACAATCAGACCTGTAATGACATGATTAGGTATACTACAATATATTCAGATTTGTAGCAACATGGTCAGATCTGCAGCAATAGAATAGATTCACATACAAAGGTTCTCTCAGTCAAAGACATGGTGCATTCCTATCAGCACCATAAACAATACCAACCAAAACAGTCATAACTCGGTCATATAGAGAGCTTTTCCAGTGAAACAAAAGGTGTTCCTTACTAGAAATGTCGCTCCAGATGCAACAAAATAGGTTTCAAAACACATAAATGAGCAAAAATGGGTGAACCAGAACATATGGTTGCGCCCCTCTCATCACTGTGAGAGTTTACAATTGTAAGACGAGAAGGAATAGATGGTAGAGAGCTTTCATAGAAATTTAGAGTACAAGAGCCATCCATCCTGCATACAAATCCTGGCACATAATCCATAAACAAATCCATAAAATAATTCAACCTTCATGACACATAAACATGTTAAAATAACATAAATACGCATATGAACAAATACTTATCTTCAGTGGGCAACTGGCTTCAACGGGACAACTTTCCTTCCAGCTATGACACAGTCAAGTCTAACTAACTTGAACAGGTCACCCGCGAGCTAAGACCACGGATCCACAAGAAGAGACACACTCAGTATGGCAACTCTCGAAAGCACCTCTTCTAAGAACCACAATGCTTCCCACTACTAATTTATTGTCTGTCTCCACTGCCTATGGGGTCATTGTCCCATTTACTAGCTTCCTATGTGAGAACCTGGACTAGTAGAGTGATATGGAGGCAAAGGGTGGTGATAATTCACCATACTAACTCTTTGGAATGGACAACATACTACTCCTCTCGATGATCCTTCAACAAACACCCAGTCTCAATACAATCCCCACACAGTCTCAAGACTGTCAACACTCACAACACAGTGAGATAACACAAGGCAAGTGATCCAAAGCTCAGGATTAGCTTCAACAAGGAGAGGAAATATGAATTTATAACACAAGGAGGCCAACTCTAACCCAAGGGGATCAACTGGAATTAGAGGAAGAGGTGAGGTTAAGCTTCATCATGGAGACTTAACTCGAATTAGTGGAGTGGTGGCTTAGTTGGGAGATTCCCTTTCTTGGATCAACATCATGAGGAAGAGTTACCAAAACCCAAGGAGTGGAGCCATGAAGAGCACAAAGAAGTGCACTAATGCATAAGGGGGTTACAAAACATGAATGAGGGCGCATTAGGTGAGAGAGAGGATCCAATAGGGTCATAAATGACCTGTACTCACAAAAATAGGGAGCATCTCCATAAATTATAGCTCGTGGAAGCTAAAATCTAGCTTACAACTCCTGGAATCCAAGGAGAGGGCTCATAAATGACAAAAACACATAAATAGGAGGGAATCTCTCCCAAGGAGAGTGCACTAGGCAAGATGGGCCCACTAAGGTATGCATAAGGTGCAATAGTAACTCCATAGTCCATAAAAGCAAAAAATAGGGTCTGTTGTACAATGTTTGGGTGACCAACACTACTAATGTCACCATGGTGCAAAATGAACTAGGATGGACAACTCCCATCCAACAACAAGCTCTAAGGTGCTAGGGATGTCCCCCATTCCCCCTCACACTGTGAGATCTGTGGTCTCCCTTGCTCTTTTAGTTTCCTTTGCTAAGTCATTTGTTGAATTAATCAATAGCAACAACATTCAAAGATAGCAACTTTGTTTGTGTTGGGTGTGAAATCACACTGGTATAATATGGTTCAAATTATGTGCATTTGTTTATTTTTTGTATCAGAATGAGCTATTTTTTATTGCCCGGATAATAAGTGGAATGAATAGTCAATGGATGGAGTTATGTATTGTGCATAGTTATGTATGTATGAAATTTGGATGTTATTATCTGAAAATCGTGTGCTTGAAAATACTTTTTATGAAAATATATAGAAGGGAATTGGAATGTTTTCATTTTTTTGTTGTTGGAGTTCAAAATGTTTGGGAACATGTTGCCTTTAAGTGGACTTGGCGTAATTGGGTTTTGTACATATGGAGTTCTTGGAGTGCTTTTGAGCTCCATAGTGGCAGTTGATAAGTAATTATGTTTAAATACAGGGTTGAATGGTATAGAACATAAGAATATCATAGTATTTAATGTTGGAATTGTATTCATGAATAATTATATCTTCATGAACATCGAATAATTAGAAGATGTCAACGATAAGAGTGATGCATTGACTGTGTGATGTGAACTGTTCATGTTCGAAATGTTCATTTATCAAGTAGATTGTCTTTGAGATACTATTTAATTGTTATTCCCTTTACTTGCATGAATGCTGGATGAATCATGTGGTCATAAACCTTATCAAGGCTATCTGTGGAAGCTAAACTTAGGTCAGTGAGTTTTAATTTTAATGTTAAAATCCTTAGATGGTTTAAGTTATAGCTTCCAATTTGAAGACAAGTATTTGTTTAATTTTATTATTAGTTCATTTTCCATGCCTTAGCTTGTAAATGCCTTCCATATTTATATATAAAAAATTTAGAACCATGTGGGTGCTAGTATGTGAGTTAGTGTAGTAAAGAAATATGTTACATCAAGTGTATCAACTTCCATATCCTTTATGCTCAACATGTTGTGTGTTTATGTAATGTTGTGGGATGGATTTTATGATAACTTGGTTCGCTCGCTATCACTACCATCGTAGACATGTTCAACAATGGTGTTGTGTGCCACCCTACCCTCTCTCTAGTCTTTTAGTCTTTCCATTCCATGGTTCGTACGATGTATCAATGTAATATCTAATATATAGTAGGAATCAAAACTTTGCATTAATCAAATCTGTCAATATCAATTTTTAAATGATTTTTTTTTACTTACACTCTCAGAGTGAGATGGTTGTATGATATAATCAAACAAATAACAACATTGCTCAATTATCAATACCAATCGACTACACTATTCTTTGCAATGTAGAAAATAATAAAATATTCGTTGCAACGTAGAAAATAATAAAACAAGCATGGTCGATTAAAGTATTCTTTACAATGTGAAAAATAATAAAACAAGCATGGAACATGTTGGAGAGTAAGTGATCCACCCTGATCCTTTATGACAATAGAGAATAATAAAATAAACATGAGAATTCCCTCCTTAAATAGAGTGGAGATGTTCGTGCATAAACTCAAACTCCTATATGAGAGCAGACAAAAACCTTAAAACCAAAGCCATATCAAATAAAAAAACTGTCAAGACACATCATATTAAAAATTAATTTTTGGAAGAATTAACGTACACTTCGAAACAATGTAAAAGGTAAAAAGGCAAAACATATATAGTTGCATATGTCTAATCAAGAAATGACAAAATTGGATACTTTTATTTTGACCTTATGTACGATAACACTTTCCACTCACATGTTCACTCATTTTGCTTTTTAAAGCATAGGTACACAAAGTTCTTGGACATTACAACGTGAACTACACATGTTTTAGGTGGATTGGAAAGAGTTAGTTAATAAAAAGTAAAAAAGTCTTTTTAAAGAAATTGAGAATAAGTTAACTAAGTGAAGAAAGAATTATAGGTATCAAGAGTTGTATTATTAGCAATTAATCATTTTGAGTTGAAAGTGAGTTAAAGAAAGAGTTAACAATTTAGCAAGGTTATTGATAATTATTTATCTATTTGTTTTCATTCCCTTGTTATCCAAAACATCCACATGTCCTTGTCCACTTGTTACTTTTAATATTGATCCTTGCTCACTTGTTATTCTAAATATCGATCCTTTCCCTCCAATATCTTTGAATGATTCAAATTGTTTATACCACTCACATTTTCAAATAAAGGTAATCACCATTCCTCTCGTCTCTATGAATTCCTAGCCATGGGTGACAAACAAACCTTGACATTTTAATTTTTAGTTGTAGAGTGATAGGTAGAAAAGCATTGTCGATTAAGATCTTTTGTTAACTAGGAAAAGGATTTCTTTATAATGGATATGCATCAATCATGGTAAGCACCATAGGTGCCTCACAAAATGGGTAACTCAATGATCATTGAGGGCTTTGTAGATGATGTAAGCATTGACTTTCTTTAAGCATATATATGTGCTACTGAGAGTAGTTATACCCCAGGGGACTTAACTCTAGTCGTTGGCATGAACATGGGTAGTGTTCACAGAAAAATCAGTTGTGACTTCACGTTTCGTGTTAAAACATGAGCAATCTATAACCATAGTGAAGATGCCCCCATAATTGTTAACTACTCTCTTTCAGGAATAAAGGTTGTACTCAAATATATATAATTACAATAGTGATTTTAACATTCATTCTTCATTCACCAACATTGTTATCTAACAAGAACTCTCCAAAACTTTTAATATTTTAAAAATCATATTCAATATTTATTTTTATAATTACTTTAGAAAATAATTCTCTATTACCATTAAAGTTAGCTTGTAAAGGTGATACTGAATGTATAACAATGAGGATCTTAACACTCGTCCTTCAACCACCAACGTTGTTAACTACTTAACAAAAACCCTTCAAAACTTTTAATATTTTAAAAATCATATTTGATATTTGTTCTTATCTTTATTTTAGAAAGGAGTACTCCATTACTACTAAAGTTAACTCATAAATATGGTTTTAGAAAGTAGTACTCCATTACTACTAAAGTTAACTCATAAATATGGTTTTTTATAAAGCTTTGGGATTAACAAGAACCCTTCAAAACTTTTAATATTTTAAAAATCATATTTGATATTTGTTCTTATCTTTATTTTAGAAAGTAGTACTCCATTACTACTAAAGTTAACTCATAAATATGGTTTTTTATAAAGCTTTGATCCCAAACACAAACAAAAACAAATATAATTCACTATGGTTTTTTTTATAAAGCTTTGATCCAAAAACAAAACAAAAAAACTTGAGTCAATAATAATTGAATTGAAAAATCATTGATGTAGCATCAAAATGTATATTCATGGTGTCGAGAATAGTACGATCATAACTAGCAATAAAAAAAAACGACACTTGTACAATTATGTTATATATTGAGTTTCTTTATTAAAATAAATTTTTTCCTTCCCAAAAAAGCATATATGTATTTCTAAAACAAAAACAAAACACTGTGTTTATAAGTTATTTAAACGCTTTATTAAAATTATATATGACATCAAAGACTAAATTAGAGTTCTATCTAAATAAATATCAAACTACATTCATGTAAAGACAAAATGTGATTTCATTCAGTGA
The DNA here is from genome assembly GCA_027924585.1 of Larix kaempferi. Classification (NCBI taxonomy): domain Eukaryota; kingdom Viridiplantae; phylum Streptophyta; class Pinopsida; order Pinales; family Pinaceae; genus Larix; species Larix kaempferi. The sequence continues at coordinate 553,409 of BSBM01000211.1, forward strand.
AGTTGAGTGGTTAATTCTATCTTTGTATTTATTGATGGGTTCTTATGCTCTCAATATTTACTAGTACAATCACTTAACTTATGGTCAGTGAATACCAAGAGGTTACAAGTTAAGTGCCATGAACAAGTTATGTGTTACTTATTCTCCATGCTTTGTTGTAATCACCTATCATCTATGCCTCAACTACTTGTTACCTTTTTTAGTTAAATGGGTTGTTTGTCACTACCTGTTATCCATGCACGAGATACAAGTTTTTTTTTTTAATAGAAACCTATATTGTATAAAAAAAAAGCCGTGGTCTTGGACCAAATCGGTAGAGTACAATAGGTAGCCCAATTGGCTTTGGACATTTTCAGCTTTGCTTAGCAGAGAGCCAAAGTAAACCATTATTGAATGAAGTTGTTATTGGGAGTCATCTTGCCTTTCAACTCTTACTGAAAGAGCTTATTTTAATTAAAACAAATGGATAGGTCTTTCAGATTGCTTCTGATGATGCTAACAAGTATGTAGCTGTCTGGAAACAAATGAGTTCAATATACTCAAGATTCAATTTTCTTTTTCTGATGTTGAATTAAATATAAACCTTATGCGTTGTTGGATTTGTTGGGGTCATTCTGCACTCAAGGAATTGAAGAAAGACCTGAACTTGAATTGAAAATGTCGAGAGAATGCTGATAATTATGCTGAGATGAGAGAACCAGTCTACAAGAGAGATGAGTTCAGAAAACACTAAGTTCAGTAGTCTTATGGAGATCCGAACTACAGCTTCATCTATACGAGATTCTGAAAGATGTTAAGCTTCAATTAAAGTCTGAAAGTTCCTAGAGTTGGGCATAATTGTTGAAGACTGCTTCCCCTGTTACGAGTTGGGTATTGATGAATTCTGCTATACCATTGATGGGTGCTTTCTACCTGAATTCACTTTGAAATAATCTATTAGTCTGAAGACTATGTTGTAACCGAGAAAGAAACTCAGAATCTCCATTCAGAGAGCATCCGACTCTCTGCATGTCGATTATAACTCTGAACATTTGATAATTTCCTTAAATATAGTCAGATTGTAGTGTTGATTCTAGTCAATCAATCGATTCGAGCAGTATGGTGGAAGATTGCTTATAAATATAGTGCCTTTCTCATGGAATATGATGAGCATCTATTTCCATATTGGAGAGCTTGAGAATGCCTTGATGTTGACTGGTTGCAGCATTGGCTTCAAAATCTGCCTCATTGTTTAAGGTTCTTAAAATATGATAAGCCTTGAACAGAGTGAATGTGCTCAAAATTTGCCGAATGCGCTGTATGATGCGACTTAGAGGAAGATTATTGCTATTAGTGTTAGTATTGAGGGCGCGGATTATGATCAAAGAATCTCCAAACACTTGGATCTTTTCAATATTATGCTCTCTAGCAATCTGGCATTCGTTCATCAAGGCTAATGCTTCTGCAATATTATTTGAGCATATGCCCAGTCCCCACTTGTACTTCAGTCTTATATTTCCATCTCTATTCCACAATACTCCTACTGCTCCTGCTGTGCCAGGATTGTTCTTGGAGGCACCATCAAAATGGGGGCTGTCCTTATCTTGATTTGTTCTCCACTCTTGGAAGTCTTTGTTAGTGAGTCTAATTTGCCAGGTTGGAATGTGTCTCTGTTGGGGCTCATTGTTGGGTTGCGGCCGAATTGCTTCTATCCAGCTCAATTCAATCTTGCTAAGGGTTGCATCGGACCTATACTTAGAGTTATTGAGGCATTCAAGTAATAAGCCTTTGGCCTGGCTTGTAGTTTGAATGGGATTACAGAGCTTTTCATGGAAGATTGCCTGATTTCTTGTGATCCAGATTTTCCAGCATGCAAATTTTGGGATGGACATCCAAAGATGATACCAGAGATTATCCTTGGAGAGGGGCGCAGGATAGATAGATTTCCATTCATTAAAGAGCTGAGTGGTGGAAGTAAAAATGGGCATGATGATGTTGAGATCCCGAAGCAGATGATTCCAGACATGCTTGGAATAAAGACATTCCAGAAATAGATGATTCAGTGTTTCGAGATTTCTCTGGCAGAGTGCGAACCAGAAAGGCCCGTGGAATCCTCTCTTGCTGAGATTATCCCCCGTGAGAATTTTACAGTGAATTAAGGTCCAGGTAAAGAAATTGATTTTCGGGAGTCCAATAGGATCCCAAACCTTTTTCCAAATTTCCTTTCTTACATCTTCTTTCGATTGTAGAGCTTTGTACCCCAGGACAGATGTATACGAGCCAGTAGGTCCCCATCCCCGTTGATCCCTTGCCATTAAATGTAAGGGGGCGCACCCTTTCAGATTCTCAATTAGTGTGGCTTTGGCTGCCTCAAGATGAGCAGGAACATCTATCTTTTTCTAGCTTTTCCAGTTGCCATGACTGTCCCAGGAACTGAAATCTTTTAGAGTTGTGATCCCATGATGGGCGAGCCAGTCTGCAATATTGCTTAGCTCGCGACAATTCTGCAATGCCTCTTTTTCCATTATTTTGTCGTTAAAGATATCAATTTTCTTGCCGTTACCTGGTACCCAATATAATTCCTTTGCAAAAAATTCCCAGGCCTCTTTGCATAGAGTCCAAGTGCTTGTGCCTTTGGAAGTAGGCTTTTGATCTAAACATCTTAGGTTGGCTCCCTGTAAATATTTCTTCCTGAACACTTGACTGATTCGATGCCGCTTCTTGTGAAGAATTTGCCATAATAGCTTACCATCCAATGCCAAATTTGCATGGCAAGGATCGCGAATTTGTAGGCCTCCCACAATTTTTGGCTTCTTAATTATCTCCCAATTCACTAAGTGGATTTTTTTTTCATTGTTTTTCCTTCCAGACCATAGGAAATATCTCATTGTTTTACTTATCTGATTTGCTGTTCCTTTTGGAGCTAGGAGAGTTGAGAACTGGTAGATAGGAGAAGCGGAGATTACCAATTTCACAAGGATCAGCTTTCCAGCCTTACTGAGCCAATGTCCTCCCCATCTTTTAATTCTTCTTTTGATTTTGTTGATCGTATCGTCCCAAGTTCCAACCTTTGAGTTGCCATAAGTGATAGGAAGCCCTAGGTATGTGAATTTGTCCCAGTCATTAGGCACCTCGATGCCAAGAATTCTGTTGATTTTTGCAACAACACTGTTGTTTATATTCCAGCTATAGACTGCACTTTTCTAGAGGTTAATCTTGCCTCCTGAGACATTGCAATACATGTCCATATTATGCTTGAATTTACGGGCTATGATTGGTGAAGCTCCTCCCAGGAATAAGGAATCATCAGCAAACAAAGTGTGGTTGAGAGGATGGGAGTCCTGGGTCAAATGGAGGCCGGGGAGGGTGCCAATGAGAAGTTCGTGGTTTAATTTCCAGCTAATAGAATCTGCCAATATAATGTACAAGAATGGGGAGAGAGGGCAGCCTTGCCTAATGCCACGGGTTGCTTGGAAGAAATTGGAAGGACGACCATTAATTAAGGGGGCGATCCAGGGCTTGCTAATGCAAGCAACAATCCAACTGATGAAGGTTTCATTGAAGCCAAAACGGGACATAATTTTGAAGAGGAAGGAGTGCTTAACCCAGTCAAATGCATTGGCCATGTCAAGCTTGATTAACATACCTTTTTCCTTTCTAGATTTGTTGGAGTGTATAGCTTCTTGTACGAGAATAACATTGTCCAGAATTTGTCTCCATTCCAGAAAGCCACCTTGGTTCTCCGAAATGATGTTTTTGAGTAAGGGCTTCATCCGATTCGCCAGCATCTTGGATATGATCTTGTAGGAGGAGTTACATAAGGAAATCAGTCTAAATCTGTTGAAGGAGCTAGGATTTGTATCTTTAGGTAAGAGGGCCAGAAAGGTGTTATTTGTGCCTCCCCCGATCTTAGCCTTTGAATGAAATTTTTTTACCATTCTCATGAAATCTTTTTTTATATAATCCCAACAAGCTTTATAAAAATGAATGGAGAGGCCGTCGGGGCCCGGGGCTTTATTAGAATCGAATGAGTTGATAGTATTTACCACTTCCTGCTCGGTGAAAGGTTCCAGGATACTCTGATTCTCTTCAAGCGTAATACTGTTCGTGATATGTTCCAGCAAAACGTGCTCCTCGTCTCCTACATCCCTGTCTTCATCAGTGAAAAGCGTGGAGTAATGTGAATGTGCAACGTTTTTGATATTTTCATTTCCTATACAAATTGAGCCATCCTCTAATTTGATCTAACCAATATGATTGATTGTTTGTCTTATCTTGAATTGATTATGAAAATATCTCGTATTTTTGTCCCCTGACTTTAGCCATGTGCTCCTTGATTTCATACGCCAATATTCCTCCTCCTTTCGAAAGGCGTGATACATTCTTAATTGTTGATTAGTTTCTTCATGCAGCGTTTTTGTTTCAATGATCTGCTCGTCCATGGCGAATTGAATGTCTTCTAAAACGCCCACGACATTTTTTCTGGGTGTTGCAGGGGCAGGACAATTGGATTTTGCCCAAATCTTTAGAGCGATCTTGGTATTTTTTAAGTTCTGTTCCCATACGTGACAGGGTGAGCCCGTGATGGGGATTCTCCACGCCTTTTCCAGAATGGGCCAGAAACTTGAATGCTCCAGCCATTAGGGACTGAACCTAAATGGAATAGGACCGAGCTCCTCTATATCCTTAAATTGAAGATGGATTGGTTTATGGTCTAAGGCTAGATTAGCTAGAATGCTGGAGGAGATAATTTGAGTGTCGAATAGGAGGCTACTGTGGACGAGAAATCTGTCCAACCTGGCCATGATATTCCCCTTACCAAGGCGCTTGTTGGACCATGTATACTTCCCTTTCTTAGGCTTGATATCGATGAGATCCCACTTATGAATAATAGCTCCCTCCTGTAGTTTGAAGAAGTCATTTCCACTTAGGCCTCCTCTCTTTTCAGCTTTGGAGAGGGTGATGTTCATATCGCCTGCTAAGATTATGTTTTGTGGGTTATACACTTCCAAGAAGTCTTCTAGTGGACTCCAACACTCTTTTTTTTCCAAGTAAAGATTTGGCACATAAATGCTGAACAGGGCGATCTGCTTTTTGCTCTGCAAATGGGTTAGATTCGTATAAATCCAGTGCTGCGTAGCGAATTGATTGTGGAGCTGGAATTTTTCAGAGGACCATATGGTTGCCAAACCTCCAGAAGCTCCTCTGGCGCTTATTGCATATCCTGTATTATGCTTCCATTGTTCTTTTCCGATGGTTAATACTGTCTTGTCATCGAGTTTGGTCTCCTGTAGTAGTAGAAGATCAGGCATGTCGATTCTTTGTAGATCTTTGATTGCTTTTGTCTTGCAGGGATTACCCAACCCTCTGCAGTTCCAAGAGACCAACTTCATCATTTAGGGGTGTAGATGGAGGAGGGAGTTCCTCCTGGTAGGTCTCCATATTTCTTTCCTGCTGTCCTGGTTCTAGTACTTCTACTGAAGACCATATCTATCATTGCTTGGGATCCTTGAACTTTCTCTCGCTCTGCTTCTTCTTCCCTCAGCTCTTTGGTGGATTTTCGACCCAGTTTTTTGGTAGATTTATCGAAGGGTTCTTCTGGAGAGGAGGGGGAGTTTGGGGTTCTAGCTTTTACGATCTCAGCATAGGATGGAGTCTCTTTAATCAGGGTAGAACTAGTGGGGCTGGGAGTACTCTGGGCCGGGGAGATCAAAGGATTAACGGGGTTGCTCTGAGTTGCATGAGTATCTTATTGTTCATGTATTTCTCCTTCTTCTTCAACCTCATGATTTTCCTGGATCTCAACAGATTCCAGTGCTTTGAAGCTGTTCCTGTTGTTCGAGGCTGACGGTTCTTGATGTTGCTGGTCTGTTTTCTACAGATTTAGGCTTTTTGAGTGAGATTTCGCACCTGCTTTGTTGTTTTTTTGGATGGTTGTCCATTGTTCTTTTTTCCCATTTGTTTCTGTTTCCGCAAGCTTCTTTTTGCATGATCGTGCAAAATGATCGTATTCGTGACATAACTTGCATTTGAAGGGGATTTGCTCGTAGTCGAGTTCTTGGATATGTGACCAGTCTGCTACTGTGAGGTTTATTGCTTCCGGAAGTCCGTGTTCCAGATCCACTTCAACGCAAATTCTCGCGCATGAATATTGATCTTTCCGCTCAGCTTTGTCAATGTATTTACCTAGGGCATTTCCGATTGCTTCCAGAGATTTTGTGTTCCAACAATGGAGAGGAATGTGGGGGAGCATCACCCACACAGGAACAACATAAGGAATATCCAAAGTTGGATCGAAATTCAGATTCCATCTATTCATATAAAGGCCTTGCGACCCCATGAAGTAGGGTCCGTTCCCGAAGATAAGCTCGCAATCCTGTTTGCATTCGAAGACGAAAGCAAAGTAACCTTTACCCAGGAATAAATATTTTACATCCTCAGCGATCAGGGGTCTCCAATTTTTTTGAACCCATCTTTCAGTGGACTTAAGGGAAGGCCATAAGCCCATGAACTGTCCGATTAGAGCCCGTTCTGACAGATTAAGGGCTGTTTTGCAGGGTAGCTCCACCGACAGAGCTACAGTGGGTATCTCATTTAACTTCTTCACGAATTTTTGCTGAGAAGAAGAGATCGGCTTCTTGCCTTGAGCAGAAAGGAGCTTTAAGAAGCTAGTTAGGTCAGGAGGGGGTTTCTCAGTTCTCGAGGCCATGGAAGGCAGAGGGAGCACACCCTAGGAGAGGGACAGCAGGGCACACTGGGCGAGACAGAAGAGATCCCGTGCACATAGGATGAGGAAGGTGTGGCTAGAGGCCGGCCTCAAAGAGGCCAGAGGGATGAACAACTCGATCAGCTCGTTTCTATCGCTCGGCTTCAGGCTGCGTTCCCTACTCTACCATTCCCTATCCGATCCAAACCATCATTGATGTGAATTCTGATTGAGTAAACGTTATTATGCACGAGATATAAGTTATCCATTCATCAATTACTAGTTATTTTATATATATATATATATATATATTTTTTTTGTGTAATTGTTACATCGATAGGTGTTTATATTTTAGAATTTGGGGTGGACTAGCCCCTATGCTTTTCCTAGATTACACAAGGACGAGACAAGTGTATTGTCGAGACTAATTTTACGGTAGTCGTTTCAAATTCGAAATAAACAATTATAAAAAATATATATATAAAAAATAACTAGTAGCTGATGCATGGATAACTAATAGATCCCGTTGACAAACCTGTCTCTCCTCAAGCATTGTTGGAGTTGGGTCCCGAAAATAATGTGCTGGATCATATGGTTGGAAAGAAACGGCAGAATATTCAGAGAAATCGATGTTCCACCGGCCCGGCTAGCCTCAAAAGTAAAGGTACTTGTTAGTGATCTTGTGTCCTCCAAACCTCTGCTACAGAATGAGTCCCTGCCAGATAAGGACACCTATGTCTGGTTTAATGATCTTGATCCGCTTCTGCTCTCGAGAACCAAACCTCTGCCTTCGCACCACTCATCGTGGGAAATTAGGATCGGTGAGCAAGATTTCCTTATGTGGAGATCGTCACTTAAGAAGCACGTCCTGATGGTGGATGGGGCTTCGAAGGGGAACCCCGGGAAGGCAGGTGGAGGGGGGATCATACTCAGCCCGGATGGAAATTTAATTATGTCCTTCTCCTGGGGGCTAGGCATCCTCTCTAACAACAGAGCTGAATATCTAGCTCTCTGGCAAGGTCTTACCCAGGCAAGGCATATGAATATCTCAGATATGGTGGTAATTGGAGACTCCAGAATAGTTATCCAGTCTATGATTCGAAAGCGGCGTCCGACTCATCTCTCTTTGTCTCAGATGTACTCCAGGATACAAATTCGAGTTGCTGACTTTGGCAGGATCCGATTCTTCCACGTGCTCAGGGGACTGAATCATCTGGCGGATCTTGAGGCAAATTCGGGTTCTGATCTGTGCAGAGGAGAGCTTAAGATCAACGGGAAGATCTCTCACTTCCCGATCCCTTAATTGCCCCTTACTGGTCTGCTTCAATAGTCTCAGTGAATAACGAGTCTCAGAAGCCTTGGTTCCCGATGGTCATGACTCCACAGAACTCCCCCGCTCTTCTAAGTTGTCCCGTGGAATAAGCAGGTTGATAGTTCCCTTCTGTCTGTTAAGATTGTTTCTGCAAGCTAGTGGAGGCCCCTGGTTGGCTCCACATTTCCGAGAGTCTGTCTATTGATGCTGAATCGGAGGTTCATGTCCAGATAAGGTCGATCACTGTTGTCTCTCAATGTTGCTTTCTGAACCTCTCGTCTTCCCTGGAGCACTGGAATGATCGTGAAGAGTCAGGAGGCTGAGGAGTAGATAGTTGACGACCTGCTTTGTGTTGGGCATGCCCACTGGCAGCGTATGAGCCAAGGTCGTTGGATGTTCCTGGCCCCACCGGCGTTTGTCCTGAAGCTAGTCGACTGGTCTCGGTTCTAATTTCAAGAGTCTGCCTTTTTTGCTGTTATAGGTCAGGATGTAATTCATTCTGTATCTGGAAGTGACTTTGTAATACATTCTTTATAGGACAGGATGTAATTCAATCATTCATTTTGTAATTCAATCTGTATTCTGTTATAGGTCAGGATGTTAGAATTTCCTTTGAATTTAGATACTGGAAGTGACTTTGTGATCTTCAGTATTCCTGAACACTCTAGATTAATTAGCGGTGATTGGATTGTAAGCCACAGGCAGGCTATTTGCCAATAAATAATTTGAAAGCCTCATAACCGTTATAGTTAAAAAAAAAACTAATCTAGATGATGCGTGAATAACTTTTAGTTGATGCATGGATAATGGACACTTCATGGCACAATGGGTGATTACAACTACACATGGAGAACAAGTAAGAGATAACTTGTTTGTGACACTTAAACTTGTGACCTATTGGTGTTCATCGGCCACAAGTTAAGTGGTTGTGCTAGTTTATTTTGAATTTTGAACAACGACCATAAAATCGATCTGGATAGTACACATGTCCCATCCTCCTTCAATCTAGGAAAAACATAGATGGTAGTCCACCCCAAATTCTAAGATATAAACACCTATTGGTGCAAATATTTTAAGTTACACATATGTTGTTTTAAAATATTGAAATTGTAAGGTTGGGAAGGTTAGGATTTACCTTTCCAAAATCTCGTGGACAATGGTGAATCATCTTATTAGCAATGTAATTGATTGTCCCTGATCCAATGTCGGGGGCAATTTTTATTTTTTTCCTTGTGTAATGTATCCATCCTCAATTTTATTATTATTTTCGATGTTATTTTTCTGCAACTTTGAAAGTAGATTAATTTAGTAAATTTAACAATTGGTTTTTTAGAATGTGTATTTTTCAAGTTTGGTTTTCTAAAATTATTAATGTAGGTGTAGACTTAAGAGGTCACGGGTTCAAATCTAGAAGGGAGTAGGGTATGTACACCTACATGGACTTTATTAGTCAAATCATTGTGCGGAGGGGGACCCTTATCTCACAAACAAGTGGATCTCGTACACAAAATTGATGTCTGGCTAAGCTGCGATCTTAAAAACAAATTATTATTATTATTATATAAAAATTAGGTACATTTATGTTTACACCGATATGTGTTTATATCTTAGAATTTGGGGTGGACTACCATCTATGGTTTTCCTATATTGAAGGAGGATGGGACAAGTGTACTGTCCAGATTGATTTTATGGGCGTTGTTCAAAATTCGAAATAAATAATTATACAAAAATAAATATAAAAAATAACTAGTAGTTGATGCATGGATAATTCGTAGCTCATTCATGGTTAATAGGTAGTGTCAGACAACCCATTTAACTAAAGAAGGTAACATGTAGTTGAGACAGAGACAACTCGTGATTACAACTAAGCACGAAGAACAAGTAACATATAACTTGTTCATGACACTTAACTTGTGAACTCTCAGTGTTCATCGGCCACAAGTTAAGTGGTTGTGCTAGTATATATTTTGAATTTATTCGAATGAATATAAAATATCTTCTTCTTTTATATTTTTTATCGTGTTATTAAGAATATTAAAATCAATATAAGTTCATCTCAACTTCAAATATGTTAAGCACAAAGATGGATAAAAAATAATCAAGGTGTAAACTTCTTAGTGATTAAAATAGTAAGATTAAGGTGGTTCTACACTAGCACAACCACTTAACTTGGCCGATGAACACCAAGAGGTTACAAGTTAAGTGCCATGAAAAAGTTATATGTTACTTGTTCTCCATGCTTAGTTGTAATCACTTGTTGTCTATGCCTCAACTACTTGTCACATTCTTTAGTTGAATGGGTTGTTTGTCACTACACGTTATCCATGCATGAGTTACGAGTTATCGTCGCATCAACTACCAATTATGTATATCTATATCTATCTATCTATATATATATATATGTATTTTTTTTTAATTGTTTATTTCAAATTTTGAACAATACCAATAAAATCAATCTGAACAATATACTTGTCCTATCCTCCTTGAATCTAGGAAAATCATAGATAGTAATCCACCCCAAATTCTAAGATATAAAAACTTATCAATATAATTACTTCATTTTATTTTCATATTATTTTAAAAATAATACAATGTTTGTTTATTTTTTTTTTAAAATTAAAAATCTATTTTTGTAAATTACGTGATGTAGCTCCATACTCGGCTGGACTGGAACAAGTTTTTAAGGAAGAGTTACCACATTACTAATGTATAGAACATATTTTTTTTCATTGAGTCTTCGTAAGAATGAGTGTACCCATTGTCACAAATGGGTATATCCATAGGAAACCTTCGTTAGCATTATTGTGCCCTATTACAAGGAAAACATCTTAAGGTGAATTGGATATAACTACGTATTTATGAAAAGTGTATAAGTAGGTGCAACTTGCATTCCAATAACATGAAGTGGTTAATCTACAAAGGACTCCCATGTCGACATTTTGGCTCATTGAATTATACTTTAGACTTCTCATTTAAATCTCCATTGACAAAGGAGACATCATAAAAGCATTTATAATATGTCGACATTTTGGCTCATTGAATTATACTTTAGACTTCTAATTTAAATCTCCATTGATAAAGGAGACATCATAAAAGCATTTATAATATGAAGGTTGTTGCTCAACATATAACAATCAAAAGGCATTCAAGTAGATATTGATCATTCCATTCTATGAGCTTTGATAAGCCTTGTACTTATTGGAGATATTGTCCTCAATTCATGGATAATGATTGAATTGAAAGCTATGAGATAATTAGACTAGATGAAGAATATAACTTCTTATATAGAAAATGAATAAATGGAAAAAAAAACTTATAATATTTTTTAATAAATGAATGAGATGTTTATTTAATCAAGTAAAAAATGTTGCATATCTAAAGGCTCACTAACTTTAGAATCCATATATGACTTTTTTACATATTTCCAAATTATATTTGAAATATGTTACACAAATTGTCTTTGTTTTTTTGGAAATATGTTATACAAATTGTCTTCGAAAAACAAAAACAACAAATGATTACTCCCTTTAGCACTTGAGCAATTCCTTTGGCTAGCATGTATCAACATTGTTTGCTTTAAATCAATGTAGATTTTTAACTTTAGTGTTTAGAACATCAACTTTCAACTCACAACTCTTCTTTGTAATGTTGCCTCTTACAATAACTCCATTTTTTTTTCACCGGAAGAAAGCCAGGGGGCCCATCCGAAGGAGCCCCACTCTGCCGGCACCTATACCCTAAGGAATTTACTACCCCAGCGGAGGAACCTGACCCAACAGATCCAGGAATTGAACCCCTAACCTCTGGCCTGGCAATGGCTTGTCAAGTGGGGCCCAACCAACTGAGCTAACTGTTGGGGCTTACAATTACCCCATTTTATCAACACACCTTTTCATTGTATACATATGTTGATATAAGAAAGAATTAGCAAATTTTTCAATACTAAGAAAGTGAAAGATAAAAACAATTTATTTTGGAGTGCTTCACATAAATACTAACTAGGTCTAGTATCTTCATTTGAGAAAAAATTGTAAATGTTTATTTAAGAGAAAATAAAATAATGTCTAGTATTACTTTATAGGCATTGTCAAAATTGCATCTTTCAACCACTCAAACAAGGTCACATAAGTGCCTTCTATCCTCTTTAGATATTCCCAAATTTAAAGCATAAACATACTAAATAATTTTCTTTACATTTTCATAAAAAAAACATAACTTCAAAACCATCTTCAAATTTATTCTATAAAAAGTTACACAAAGATAAAGAAATCATGCAAAAGAATCATAAATTACCAACACATACCGTTAGTAGGCTTACCATGTCAAGTGATTTGAATTAATCATAAAATGATATTGTCACTGCTTGTAGCCTTGTTCCCTTTCTCTCTTCTTCAATAATGACGAGGCCACCAACAACCTCTAATCCCTTGTATATTTGCTTATTGCTTTAATTACCTATATACACGTGCGAAGGAGCAATGGTTGAACATTTGAATTGGATTTGCAACTTGATTAAACACGGGTTTCAACAACAAGGGTTGAATTTGTATTTTTTCATTTACGTAATCCATCACTAATTGAGAATCCTCAATATAAATTTGTAAGTTGGATGTCTCTTTCAAAAGCTAACCTCAATAAAATCAAGAATAACTTTAGTTTTATCTAATTGTTTAATAAAGTTGTACTCCACAAAATATCTATATGAATAAATATAATTCCTCAATATCACATATCTCTAATCCCCTTGATTGCTCCATGAAAGAAATCAATGATTCTAAAAGTTTCCATTTTACTTACATTTTTTTAAGTTATATTTCACAAAATATTTATATGAATAAATATAATTCATCAACACCACATATCTCTACATCCCCTTAATTGCTCCATCAAATAAGTAAATGATTAGCAATTCCAAGGGTGGTTTCCATTTTGAGTACATTTTATCGAGAGAAAAATAAACACGCATTTCATTTATATTGAAAAAGACCACCTTGTTCTTGATTATTAAAAAATTATAATAATATATTGAAAACATAAATTTAGTAAATATTTAAATTATGAATTTCGTTTTCTTAAAAAAACTTATGGTTATAATTCTTTATTTTTAATTATATATATGTTAAATATTATTTTATAAAATTTATAATTTTTATAAAATGGATGATGTAATCATTACATCAATATGTGATTATATTCTATTTTTTTTAATAAACAATTATAAAAAAGAATATAAAAAATAACTCTTAAGTGATGTATGGATAACTAGTTGATGCATTGATAACTCTTAGGTGATGCATGAAGAACTCGTTGATGCATTGATAACTCTTAGATGATGTATGAATAACTCTCAGCAGATGTATGGATAACTAGTTGATATATTGATAACTAGTTGATATATTGATAACTCTTAGGTGATGCATGGATAATTGGTAGATACATGGATAACTCTATAATTAACTTGTGGCACCACAAGTTAAGTGGCCGTGCTAGTATAAAAATATAGTCAAAAAACAGATTTTGATTCATTAAGAGCTAGTCTTCTTCGTACTTAGGAAGTATGTTAATGGTCCAAGACATATAATTGAAATGGACTTATGCCCAACAAGAATGGAAGAATGCCCTCTTAGAAACCATATAAATTATTTTAAGAGGCATGGTTTTACTTAAATAAAAGTGATAAGTAACCTTACATTAAGTTGTGATAAATTTGATCATTTTCTAAACTAATTAAAAATAATTTACAATCTATATAACATACCATTAAAACAATTTATAAACTATATGTATATAGAAATGTATTTTAATTTATATTTTGTATATATATATAAAATTGTTTACATAATAATATTAATTTTAACAAATATAGTTTACATAATAATATTAATATTAACAAATATAGTTTACATAATAATATTAATATTAAAAATATATATTATATCATTGACATGCTCAAATTTAATTTAATTTATTTTTGAAATGGTAAACTTATATAACTCAGTTGTTAAATGGATAATAAGTATATTAAAAATTTAATTTAATTTATTTTTAAATGATAAAACTTATATAACGAAGTTGTTAAGTGGATAATAAGTATATTAGGAATTGACTTATTAAAAAATCCACATCACCTAAAATACTTTACTCATTTTGGAAGTAAATATTTATTATTTATACAGTAATATATATTCAAAATATTGACATCCTCAAATTTAATCTCATTTGTGGAATTTGATAAGTAAAAATTGAAGAATTTAACCATTACTGTACCATCAAATCGGAATTACCAGAAGGAAAATCTAACCTTTGACTAGAGTTATGGGTGGATTTGAAAATATGAGAATTTACGCGTGGAATTAAAATGAGTGAGGAACTGCTTGAATACCTAGATGGTTGAATTAGATAATACCTAGGTGACCTAATTTGTGAGGACTGAGATTGTGAAACTTGCTCAAAATTCAGACGTGGAACGACAGATCGGACTATAAATGGAAAATATGAAAACTATCGTGAGGAGTCCATGCAGGCTTCACGTCCCACAAAACCGCGGGCACATGCGCATTCAAATCTAGGGCGCGAATTCGAAACTCAAATCAAGATAAGCACGCTATCTCTAGACGACGGCGCTGTATCGCGGCATGCTCGAGAAGTTTCCGGTGAACAGGGCCAGTCTCACGGAGCCCGAGCAGGCAGACATACGAAAACCGGCCCACGCCGTCGTTTTGGCAAACAGCGGACCAGACTTGCCGGGAAATTGAAATCGGGGGGTTTATTTTTAGCGGGAAGTTTCAAAGCAGAACCCTTGACGAGAATTTACGGCTGCTGTGATTTAAAAAGGATTTTGCAGAGCTGCGGAGAGCAGGCGAATCGGGTGAGGGAAGTGGAAGCGGATTGAGGTTTGCGACGGATATGAATGAGGAGAATTTAGAAAAATTGTCAGAGTCTCGTTCGGGTCAGGCAGGCGGTCACATGGCAAAGGGGGGCAGGGCTGCATCAGTGCCAGAGACAGAACCCATCCCGGACGAGTTACGCTGCAGGCGGAATGACGGGAAGCAATGGCGATGCAGCGGCCGTGCATTGCCCGAGCGTTGTCTTTGCCAGAAGCACCATTTACAGCAGCTCGTGCGGGCGCAGCAGGGGTTGGCGAGCACCAAGAGCACCAAGAGAGCTAAGAAACCGGAGGTCGTGGTCAAAGAGAAGAAGAAGAGGGGCAGGAAGCCCAGGGCGCAGTTAAATGAGGGTCAGGAGGGTTCCGAGAGTGCTAAGAATTTGAAGCCGCCAGGGAAGAAAAGAGGGCGGAAACCGAAGATACGCAAGCCGGAGGACGAGGGACAAGAATTCGCTGTGTCGGAACCTGAAAAGCGTGTTAAGAAGAGGAGAAGGAGGGCGAAGAATGGTGATCTTGATCACGAGCTTGTGAGGAAAAAAAAGAGAGCCAAGAGGACTGATGATGACATTGTACGAGATTCGACCGCAGAGCCTCCGCGTAGTGGGCGCCCGGGTTTGGCGGAGGCTCCTTTGCATTTCTCGAAGGTGTTCGATAATGTAGAAGCTAAAGTGGAGGCCGGTGAACAGGTCGAGTTTAGTTTGCCAGAATTCGGTGCTCGGACTAAGAGAAAATACGTCAAGAAAGCACAGAATAAGCCGGTTCTGGTGAGTGTATTCGAATTGTCAAAAGTTCTTTTATTTAAAATCAGTTTTCGAATTGTCAAAAGTTCTTTAATTTGAAATCTGTTAGTCGCAGGTCGAGATTTGGATTCCCAGTTGGATTATTGATCTTGTAGATCGAAATTAGTCTGAATGGAATGGTTATTAAGTTTAATTTGCTTGCATTTCGTGTCGTTGCTAGGTAGGTGTAATAGTCATATACTTGTCCGGAGTTTGATTTTCCTTAGCCTTTTTAGCTTCTGCCCACAGATTAAACTTCATGTGGTGTTAATGAGTCCTCGATTTACGTTTTTTGTAGTTTTTGAGCTTCCGGTAACTGGGCATAACTTAGGCCCTAAACAATTTAGACCCTGAATGCTGCTGTTGTGTGATTCGCGCAACAATGTATCTGCCATTTCTTTAGTGTAATGGTTAACTAGTTGATCGGAATTGCTAGCCTCTGGTGATGATTGCCATTTCTGCTTCCACTCTGAAATTAGTGCAATGTTCTTTTGTTACTGATCAGAAGTTATTCCCCAGTGCATCTTCCAGAGTTCTATGAGTACGCTTGCTTGGTCAGCCTCCCCCTCTGCCTATGTGGGATGTGTTGTGTGGTTGCTTGTGTGAAACAACTGTCAGTCTTAGAATTGCATGCTTTTATGACTGTAAAATCTCCTCCTCCGCTTACTACATAATTAAACCTGTAGGTTCAGGTGAGTAATACTTTAGTGAATTTCTTCGCAGTTGTTGCTGCTATGGATGTAGTGCATCAATTAATTGCAATTTGCAATTGAAAGCTTCAAGTGATGAGATTGACCCAGTGTTTGGTCGTTGTTATTTATCAGTCTATAGTCATGATTCATGAGTTTGATTCTCTCTCTTGCAACTCACATTCCATGGTTTATTTCACTCTGATCGTACGGCTCAGCTGCTGCTGATAATTTGTATTCTATGAATTTAATATGACCTACAGTTAAACTATTTTCAATTCCTCGTCATTATTTTTGCTTCTGTGTGTTTAATTTCCAGATGCTACTAATGAGTATTTGATTTACATCTTTCTAGCCTGTAAACATTCTGTAGTTGGGTTCAACTTCCACACACAATTTAGACTGTAAACATTGCTGCTGTATGATCCAGACATTTTTTAATCTGCCATTTCTTGTGTGTAATGGTTAATAACTAGTTGAGGTGACTTGCTAGTAACTGGTGATGATTTCTATTTCCACTCTGAATTTAATTCCCACTTGTAAGTTCCAGTAAGTTATCTTTTAATGTGATGTTCCCTTGTGATTGATCAGGAGTTTTATGAATATCCTTACTCAGCCTTCCCCTTGTCTTCTGTAGGGCATGCTTGTGTGTTGGGGGGGGGGGCATGCCTTGGAATTGTTTGTTTCTACGACTATGAAATCTCCATCCATCACTAAATAAATAAACTGCCGAATTCAGCTGGTGACTCATGAGTAATACTTTGACTGCTTTTCTTGGCAGTTGTTGCTGCTATGGGTGTTGTTCATCAATTATTTTCAATTTGCAATTGCTTGGTTATGAAATTGCCCGTCTTTGGTTGTGTTGTCATTTGTTTGTCTTTAGTCACAACTCAATAGTTCGATTCTTTCACTTGCAATTCACATTCCATGGTTTATTTCACCCTGATCACACGCCTCATCTGCCACTGGTCACTTGTATTACATGATTTTAATGTAACCTGCATTTATACAATATTCAGTTCCCTGTTGTTATTTTTACTTTTGTCTTCAGATTAAACTCCAGATGCTGTTCATGAGTATTTGATTAACTCTTTTTGTAGCTTGTCAACTTCCTGTAGCTGGGTTTAACTTCCATACACAGTTTAGACCCTAAACACAGTTGCTTTGCTATTCAGGCATTTATTTGTTTGCCATTTTTATTGTGTAATGGTTAACTAGTTGATTGGAATTGCTAACAGCTGGTGGTGATTGTGATTCCTTTTTTATTTTTATTTTAGTTTTTGAAATGTTGGAAAAAGAATCGTAACCTTTATTAAGATATAAGAAGTGAACATTCTGCAGCTGTATCTTTTGGTATTTCAAAAGTTAATCATACAAGCCCAAAGGCCTTCAACAAAAATGAACTTGCCTTCAACCAAATAGAACTTCCTATCTGTCTTTTATATGCCAAGGCTTACAAAAAGGTTTCAGTTAAGAAAACCAATTTCTTCAACATAAAGATGCCAGAACCAAAATTCAAGAAATTTCAATATACATAGCATTCAACAGCCTCTGGTATCTCACAGGCTTTCACCTGGTGAATTCATAAAAAATATAGCTCACTGTTAAAAAACCAAGACTGCCGTCTTAAACTATTCTGAGCTTATGAAATGAAAAGTATATAACCTTAAATCTGAACTGTGCTGTTAATTAGAATGAGAAATGCTTTAATTGCCCATTGACTGACCATGGATACCCAGGCAGAGATGATTTCCATTCCTACTTCCATTTGCAATTTAATTTCCACATGCAACTTCTAGTAAGTTGCTTTTGGTGTAATGATACTTTGTGCCTGGCCAGGAGGTTTATTCACCTATTGTATTTTTAACTTCATTATAATTAAACCCCTAAACACATATGGTGTTCATGTCGGATTATATTCTCCAATATGATCCAGAAAAGTGTTGTTTTCCAACACTCTTCTATGGCAGATGCCATAGAAATTTTTCTGATGAGTGTCAGAGAAACTATGTCCGACATTTCTCCAATTCTAGCATTGGTCATTTTTCCCCAATGCTGGAAAATTGAATATCAAATACAAAACAAAACAGTGAGATAAAAAATAGAACCATTTGCAGCAATGTTCGGATTTGCAATAAAAACTAAGGCTACTTTCTGATTATTGCTGGGAAAAGAAAAATCCAACAATGGTCACAAAGTGATTTGCTATCTGAACACAACATTAGCTGGTGGGTAATACTTTAACTGCTTTTCTTGGCAGTTGCTATTATGGATGCTTTTGTTGATAATTTAATTACAATCTGCAATTGTCAGCTTTTGGTCATGAAATTGACCCAGTCTGTGGTTATGTTGTCATTTATTGGTCTTTAGTTTGGACTCATGAATTTGGTTCTCACACTTGCACTTCACATTCCATCACACGACATACCTGCTACTGGTCACTTGTATTCAATGAATTTAATGACAACTGCAATTAAACATTTTTCATATCCTAAAGTGAGTGGAGAATATTGTCATTTGCCCCTGCCAGTGTAGCTTCACTTTTGTGCTTTGCTTATCAAACACTTGGTCTGTTTTTTTCATGCATAAGTACATTGCATAACAGAACTTATGCAACTATTGAGAACTTTATATTCCATTGAATTAATGTAGCCAATGATATGTGAGAAACCTCTGACATTAATTTTATGCCCCCCAAGGCCTTTGATCTCATGGGCATTAATACAAAGTGATTTTAGTTCCATTTCCTGTCTGGAAGACAAGTGTGTGGAACTCCTTATAAATCCTTTGGGTTGCACAGACAAGATAACACTGGCAACATTGTTTGATGCTCAACTCTGATGTGATGCCTTTTTTTCTTATGCAGTCAAAGAAAGAGGATCCTGATTATAAACCTGTAAGAAGGGGGAGGAAACCAAATGGGAAAGTCCGTGCACGGGATTTGACTATGGAACCTATCCACAGTGGGTGTCTTGATGTACCGAATGGATTGATGGAGGTTCCTGCACGTGCAGACGATGATTTTTCTAAGGTGTTTAGTAAGGTGGACACTTCGGGGCAGGTTGAGTTTAGTTTGTCGGATCTTGAGACAGTTCGGACCAAGAGAAAATATGTCAAGAAAATGAAGGACAAGACAGATCCGGTGAGTCTTTTGGGATTCTTTTTCAGTTTTTTTACAGTCACTTGTTAGCTGCAGGTCTGGAGTCTGATACTCTGTTGTGCTGATTATTAGTCTGAAACACAGCTTGCCTGTGATGAAATTGTTTTTTAATTTGAAGTTACCAGCATTTGGTGTTATAGCTAGCCATGTAGATGTCAGTATCGTCATGCTTGTTAGGAATTTGATTTCCTAGTTATTTTTATTTCCATGTGCATTTTAAATTTCTGAAACTGTCTATGAGTATTTGATATGCATTTGTAGATGCTTTGCATTCTTAAGGGTTACTTGTCAGCTACTGGTGAACTTCCTGTATCTGCATTTAACTTCCATGTACAACCAGACCCTAAACATTGCTGCCAAGTTTATCTGCAATTTCTTCTGTGGAGTGCTTAACTAGTTTTATAGGAATTAAGCAGCAACTGGCGATAATTTCCCTTTATGCATTTGTTCTCAATTCAATGCCTGTATGCAACTTGCTTTTACTTGTTTAATAATCCTTTGCATCTGTCAGTAGTCGACCAGGAGTTATCTTCCCTTTCATGGCCTTTACTTTCTTGCATAAATTAAATTCCTAAGTGCAGCTGGTGAGTAATTCTTAGATAACTTTTGTTGACAGTTGTTGGTTTAATTTGATTCATCTGCTCTCTCTTCAAATGACATTTCTTGTGATGATTGATCCTGGTTTTGATTCGAAATGTTGGTGAAAAATGGCTACTGTGGGTTCTCTGGACAATCTGGTTAACAATACAACTTATCACAGAAATCTCAGAACTCAGATATGGGTGTGGTTCATCAATTGATTGTAATATGCAATTTTCAGCTTTTGGTCACAAGTTTTACTCAGTCTTTGGCTGTGGTGTTATTTATCAGACTTTAGTCACAGGTTCAGTCTTACTTTCACTTGTGATTCACGTTTCATGGTTTATTTGACTATGATTATACAACTGACTGGCCACTGGTGAATCATAATCAATGGGTTTAATTTACCTTGCATTTAAAAGATTCTCATGCCAGTCATGCCCTAAAATGATTGGAGAATATCGCCACTTCCCTGCACCTATTTACTGTCAGTTGTGTGCATTGCTCATCAGCCACTTGCCTGGTTTGTTCATGTGCATTCACATGCTATAGAGTTTTTTTTGCTTTTCTTAACAGAACTCATCTGCAACCATTCAGGACTTCATATTCCATGGAATTCATGAAATCAAGGCTATGTTAGAAACATTTATGGTAGTTTTATCCTCCTCATCATGTCACACCAATGTGTTAGACCATAAATAAACCACATTGAACGCAATTTTGTATGCATATGGATGGTGTGTCACATGGACATTCTCTTCTCTTTGATCAGCATCAAACATCTTTACTGATGGGCCCTCTAATTTTTTTCTCTTTGCTCCAATTTCAATTCTTGGATCTTGACACTTGTTTATATTTGCAAAGGAATACTTGGTTGTGATGGTCTTTGCTTTATCCTCCTTGCTATGGTTTAATACTTTCTTATTGCTTTTTTTTCACACAAAAAAAATTACTATACTTGTTATTCATTATGAGAATCAAAGTATACATTACCAAACTGCCCATAGTAACTGAACATGTCAAAATTCACTGTTCTCCCACCCAAATATCTAACAAAATATCTCCCATACATATCATCCAATCTTCAGTAATTCCTATTGTCTTAAGTTGACCACCCACTTACTAAAAACTCTATTAACTACAGTTCACCAGCACTATAGCTGAACAAACCACTATAAAGACATATAAAGTCTTCCAGTAGTGACAAAAAAACAAAAACTACAGCCAGAAAAGACCATAATTTTTATCCACCTACAACCCCAGCAAGATAAGCAATGTGACAACCACAAGATAATTACAGATATCTAAATCAAAAGCTCTATCAAACCATGATCAGAATGTAGGAAGTGTGCCTTGAGACACCATTCTAGTATCCTTCAATTCTTCAAAGTGGATTGATCCTTGTACCAAATTCAGGTCTTGTTTTGAGAGAGCATCTGTTTCAGTGTTGAACTCTCTATAAACATGTTGAAAATGGAGATATATAAATGCTTACTATAGTCTTCGAATTTTTGCTTACTATAAATGCTTACTATTGTCTTCGAATTTTTGCTTTCTAGCCATCCAGTAAAATCACCTGCAATTGACATTTCTCTAATATCCAATCTATAATCACTTTACCCAATCTTAATATAGTCTTCGAATTTTTGCTTTCTAGCCATCCAGTAAAATCACAGGCAATTGACATTTCTCTAATACCCAATCTATAATCACTTTACCCAATCTTATTGCTTTATTGTAAAATACCTCTTTTGGTATTGCATTCAATCTTCTTATTGCTTTTCCTGTTGTATGGCCTTATAAGAAACTTGGTAAATATTACTAAATTCACTGCACATCCATTCATGGGGTTTTGCCCTCTTCTGAAATCATCAGTTTTGTGACATGCCTCCAAATAGGGGAAGTGATTATCTGTTGAGTTGAGGTTTATAAGTGGAAGCCATGGAGAAATTGTGAGATTCAAGAAAACTACGAAGATAAATGGCCCACCTTTTCTTTTAACTATAATACAATGCTCAATGCTCGCTGTAGTGCACACCATTACTTGTTGCTCACTGCTGCTGACTACTCAGACCTCACCATTCTGCTCCTTGCTGCTCTGCTGCTCACTGAAAATGTAAGTGGAGTTCTAATAAGGATTTTAGAGGCATTTCTTTCTATTCTGTTGTATCCATTATTCATTTTGTTAGTTTTGTGTTTTCCGGGTTTTTACTTTTTATTTTAATGTTTTCTTGTGGGTCATTATGGGTTCATATGTAGCCTACAGTTTCTAGGCTGGAAGTTGTTAGTTTCAGGCCGGAAATGGTTGATTTTCTGGCCATTTCCCGGGAAACTAATATTGATTTTAACCATCATTGTAACAATATTTTTCCCCTTTACATCTATTACATAATATTCCCCATAGTTTAATGGGGACATATCCCTTGAGTTCCTGTCCCTGAGGCTGTGGGGGGATTGAATGGGGAAGTCCTTGTGTCTCAGGGGATGGGGTTGAGAAGCCCCCTTTCCAACAGGGGACGTGTCTGTGACCCCCTGCCTGTGTTCAAGTTAAAAGAATGTATGGAGCAGAGGGGCACTGGATAGGATCACAGTTTATTTTGTTATTTAATTAAATAATTTACTTTAATTCTAAAATTTGGAGATTTATTTATTTTTTAATATATTTTTGCTCTAACCTGGAAAACTTGGGGGCACTGGTCATCACTGAAACTTGTTTCCTTGTCTCCTCTGTCTTGGATGGTTTTGAGCTTGCAAGACTTGGGGTTTGAAACTTTGAATGCTACTTTCCTCTCTTTGGGTGCCTGTGTTTGAGTATGACCTTAAAGGTGTGTGCTAGTGTAAGAATCTCATGAATGATTAAACACCTACAGACCCAAGATACCTAGGCCATTTTTGAAATTGCTTCCAAATACTCAGGCCTGACCTTCATTGTTTGGTTAATTATACCCTGTTTGTAAGTACTGAATTGTTTGGCAATAAAAGATATTGGAATGCTGTTGAGTTTTTATTTGTTGGATTGCTCTACATACTTAATGCCTTTTAAGCAAGATACTCTTCAATTAGTATTTGCAGAATAATTGCAATTGTCCAGCTTTCTGGCAGTACGATAGTGGATTGATCATTGATGAAAATGTACTTCGTTTTTTTTGGCATAAGAATTACGAGAATTATTTATCTTTGTATACTTCTTGCTTTTGAAATTGCTATATATTTTGATTCATATAACAGTGAGCTTTACATGGGAGCTAAATACTTTAGCAATATGAGAATTTGAGTTTCGTTGCTATTGAGATTTTTTACTGCTTTTTTTGCACTAGGGTGTATCTTGTTTGCTAGTTAGTGATTGCAGTTCATGAACAGGCTCTATCTTAATAGAGCTATTATTTTTACCTGCCTGTTATGTCTAGCAGACTAGTTTTTTTATCTGTTTGATTTATGTTAGGTTCTCTCTCTTCTGATGGATTTCAGTGGTGTGATATTTGAGCTTGTAGCTTTAAAAGTGCTCCTGAGTTGAATTACATTTTCCTGTTTTTGACAGGAGCTTCAAGTATGTTCTTTGTCTCAGGATATTGCTGAGGAAGAGAAAGCAAAGAATTCATCATCAGAGAGATTAAGTTTGATGTGCCACCAGTGTCAGCGAAATGACAAAGGAAAGGTGGTTTGGTGCTCCAAATGTAACAAACGTTACTGTATCTTCTGCACTAAAAGATGGTATGCATGCTAAATAACCCATTGGCTTGCAGATAAATGTAGCCATATGCTATTATTCTTATGGTGTGCTTCTTTGCTGCCTTTTTTGATAAACTAGATTTGAAACACTATAGAAGTTTGTTCAGCCTTTTTCTACAACGAGAAATAGGCTGTCTTAATCTGGCCTAATCAGAAGTTTAAATCAAATCTTAAGGAAGGAATTTTATGCAACTTAACATAGTTGAATTAGAAGTATCAAGTAACCTGAAAATGATTGAAATAATAAGGGATTTTAGCATACAATTATCAGTCTATTGAAATCACCTTAAAAGTTAAAAGTGGTATAAGATGTTAGACTTGGGGTTATTTTCACCAGTTTTTTTATTTTTATTTTTATTTTTATGAGTGCAAATTCTTTTTCCTACAAGTTCTATCTACTAAAGGCACCTTAATGATGTATTGGACATTAGATTTGGACCCATGTTTACCATTTGTTTTGTAAATATAAATGCTTCCTATCATGACGTTCATTGCCCTTGGCTTTTTTGCTGCTTTTTTACTTGAAGAAACTTAACTGCAGCAGTATAACACTAAAATTGCGAGTCATGAACATTATAAATTTATAACCTAAGTGCTTTGTGCTGGTAAGAAAGTTTTGTTTACTCCTTGGGATTATGATAGGTTTTAAATTTTAATACTTTTATACCCTTCTAATTTTCTCTATACACAGAATTTTTAGGATGAACCATGGGGAGCCTGAACTGAACTCTTTTCTATGAACTTCTTTAAACTCATTTTATTTTGTGTACATTCTTTTATTACTCCACTATATCTTGTTGTCAGAGGCTGAGAGACTGGTTGCAGGATATAATATTATAAGTACATAAGATGCTTTTTTCTCCTTTAATTCGAAGCTTCAAGAAAAACACAGTGAATGGGAGTGGGCTTTGATACATAAGAACCTTTTCTCTCTTGCATGAAGCTCAACACTCAAGTGCTCGAGCTAGCTGATTGGGTTGAAGGACATGGGAGTGGGATTTGATCCACTTATGTGTGCATGGGCCATGAGACCATTGAATACAATCTCTCTAGGTGGAATCACATATCTGGCTACCACCTCAAGGTGACCCCATTGTCCTAGGAATAGCCCACCCAGGAATTGAACATTACCCTTTGGTGAAAACTCAAGTGTGACCATTTACGACAATGATGTGTCTTTCTCTTCACATGTGATATGGTGATTCAATCTCAACAGCCACCTGTACAATTTTTCTTGTGTTAAACCTATATTTCCAGCTTGTTGAAGGTTGCTTCCATGGATATTTTCTTTGATTTCCACTTATCACTAGACAGCAGCATGAAGGATAGGTACCGGGTCTTGATTTTACTCTAGTAAACATCTCTGTGGGAATTGGGGAAAATGCCTGTTAGATTGTTCTTTGTGGCAGCTATGTTTTGGTCTTTTGAACTGCAAAACTGCACCTCAATTAGGAGCTACAGCAGTTAAGATGTTCACGGCTTTAACTAGAGCAATTGTTAGACTAGTAATCTTTAGCAGATGTTTGTGGAATTGCTATTTGCTGTAGTTTATTATGTTTTTTTTCTTTCTGGCCGCAATTATGCTATTCCTCCATTTCTGCCCAATCTCCTGCCAGCTGTATGCAGTTTTAACCTATCTTGATGAAGTAACCCTCTTCACAATTTTTGATGATGTGTTCTGTAGTTTTCGAAGAATTGAATGTTGTTTTTTCTCAGCAGATAGACACTGATGTATACGGATGATGGTATGTTTAAATGCCTCACTAATTTAATTTCTCCAGAACCTTGCTGTGCAGTGAAAATTGGTAGCAGAAAAGAAAATAGTTTATTCTAGATCACCAGTGCTGCAGTGACTAATGTGGAGACTGGTGGCTATTGTTATGGGGACTGATCACTGATACTCTTCTGGAATGATGTCTTTTCCCTTTGATTTCACTTGGTGTTTCTTCAATTTACAGCAGAATAATCTTTCTTAAGTGAAGTTTCAGAACTTAAAATAGCCACAAGCCAGCTTGTGGTCAAAGAATCAGAGTCGGAGAAACTCTGATAAATGTGTGGTCAAAGGCTAGATCAGTGAGTGCCGTTAGATGGGCTTTGATACCAATGCAATGAACAATATCTCAATTATGGGAAAACATCCAACATAAGAAGGATAAAATAGAAGAGTCCACATATATATACATGATTGATAATGAATAAGTGAGTTGTACAATGATCCTTGTGACGGTATACTTTATAAGCAGACTGGTCATGAAAGTGAGGAGTCGAGGACATGTCCCTTAGTTTGTTTACTTTACATTATTATTATTATTATATAATGTTCTATACATATTATATTCATTACACATAAACTTGCCATTTTGCACCAAAGGAGGCTAGTTGTGTTCATGTTTCTGTTTTTCATGAACCAGCTGGTTGGGCTTTTGGTGAGGCCTATCGTTGCTGCACAGTGATCATGTGGTGATTGGGAAGGTGAAGTTCTAGGTGGCTCCCTACTCATGTTGCAGAGGGCTTGCCAATTGATTTTGAAAATCAACATGGATCACAATGAATCAAATAACATTGGAGGTGCCTCGTATATGTTTGGGTGAGTTCATAGTGGGTTCTCATTGTCTTAGGGTGGAGATAGATCACTAGAATTCCCAATCAGACAAGATCTGTCAGCCTATCAGGTATGCCACTTTTGAGAGGTTGAGGTCGAGGACCACTTCATCTGTTGTTGTTCTATCTACTACAAGATTTGTGGGTGGTTACTATTCAGTGGATTACTTTATTTTTTCCAATGCTCCCTTCTTTTAGGGGCTCTAAGAGATAGATGAATGGCGTTACTACTCTTGACCCCAAATTTGTGATGTCCTTTTGCAAGTGATCATTCAAGGTGGTTATTTGATGTTAGGTAGGCTTAAAATTGTTATATTATTGAAGTGACATTTAATTATAAGGGGTTGTTTCAATAGATGGTATTGCCATGGTATGGAGCTCCAAAGAGGAAGATAAGAGGGAGGGGCAATGCTTCATTTGATCATCATGTATTTTGGATTTGATCTCTTGTGGAGTAGCTTGGTGAACTAGGGTTTTCATTAGGGTTTGGAAAAACCCTTCCATCTTAGTTTGGTTTCGATGGTGCGAGATTCAACTTAGCTAATCCATAGGGAATCCACTTGAGGTTCCATTGAACCATTGATCGTCCATCTTGAGGATTTTTGCACTTGATTGGAGGTTGATTTCATGGAGGATTGATTTCAATTGATTGGGCATCATCACTTGTGGAGGTCGATATCTTGAGGGTGATTTCATTTACTTGGGTGTTATCATTTGTGGAGGTTGGGTTCTTCTTTGGTCAAATTGCATTGGGCCATCAGGGTCGAGCTCTTTGAGTCGTGACCACCATTGCAGTTCACTGCAGGTTTAGGAGAAGTGCGGAGGCACTCTTAGATAAGGTCAAGAGCGTTGGAGGTAGACCATAACGTGTGAAGGCTCCCTTGGGGTTTAAACCTCCTTCATTATAGATCCGCAGGTTTTTGGAAGGGTCGTGAGGCCATTGTTGGACAATTGGAGGATTGATCCTCTATCTTATGACTTATAGGTTCATAGGGCATCTTGTGAGCTCATTCACCCATTCAGTAGGTCCATAGGCTTTGTGGGAGGAGGATATAAGCTATTGAGGAGTCCGTCGGTTTGGTAGGAGCTGTGAGGCCATTTTGAGGGCCATTCCAGCAATCGCTAGGGCCGCAAGGATTGTGTGTGGAAATCAAAGGCTTTGGCAGCAAGTTGAGTCTCTTTTCCAAGGTCGAGTCACCCAGTTACAGTGAGGAGGATGTTGTGAACTGTGGGGAAGATGTAGGAGAGACCAAGAGTTGTTTTCTTGCCACTAGGGAGGGTAGCTACCACTAGAAAGTTGAACAACATCACTTGGATGAATTTTGAAGGCAAGTATAGTCTTTTGGAGGAACACAACAATTGGTAAGGGAGTTGAGGCCATATTCTCGATTTTGGTTAGTTCATCATGTTTTCTAGTTGCCACAGTAGCCATTGTACTATTGTGATTAGAAGTTCCCTTCATAATAAAATGCCAATGATTCATGTGTATTCAAATTGTTTACAACGTGTTTGACGAAATGTCTCTATGGGAATGAATGATTGCAAAGTGCTTGATGAAATGATTTATTAGAATATAAGTTTGTTGAAGGAAGTTATAAATCAATGTAATGAAAATTGATTGTCAAAAGCACATAACAACACTTAGGCATACTATTTAGAGTGGGGACATTACAAGATTAGTTAGGATATGTAGGACCACCTCCACTTCTGCTAGACACTAGCGGCGTGACCAATCTTGGCCCCATTTTAGCAGTCGAACAATCTCATCCAGGTTATTACAGTAACAAGGTCCCCACTCTAGGCAGCGACACATTGCCCATTATAGCTCCTTGTCTAGTTCTCTCTCTAAAGAGAGCACTAGTTTGAGATTCCTTCATTCGGTCTCGGATGTTAGGAAAAATGCTTCCAATGAATCATGAAAGATTTACAATTTTGTTATCATAGATTCTAAACCTATTCTCTTTGTACATTTATCGCTTGAATTGGTGCTCCATCGTTGGAGTTTGCTCTTTTTGGTTTTGTTGTCACACAACTTGTAGTTGCCCCTGTTGTCCGCCAATCTGCACACCAGCAGCAGAAACCTTTTGAAAGCTGTCTCCCTCACTGGAAAGTGGGGAGAGGTGTGGCCTTAGGGGCAAGCAATGAGCCAGGTACTGTCACCTGAATCCCAGCTCCTCCGTTTAGGCAAAACTCTTAACGAAGCCAAGGGGGGTAGTCCCTATGAAAGAGTTGTCTAAGGCTCTTTGTGTATTTAAGTGTTTTTGATGTAGTGATGCGGATGGGTGTTGTTTAGGAGTTTTTTGAGATGAAAGACAATATAAAATTAAAATAAAGAACAAGATAGCGCAATCCACGTTGCAAATACAAGATGAAAGATACACTTGGGCAATAAATAAATCACTTCACGTAAATATAGCAAATACTCCAATGTTGATACTTAAGCAAACAAAATATAAGATGAAGAACTAGTGCCTTATGTAGTCATAAAATAAAAGTGATTGTAAACTTGACACAAGTGCTTGAAATGGAAAGTTTGTGAGAACGTTGTGCAGCTTATCTTGGTAAATTCAAAGTTTTAATTGTCTTGATTATTAGGGCTAAAACCAAAGGCATTCAAAGAGTGTCCGGAAAGTAGTTTTAAGCAGCCCCTTTAAGAGACCTGTCGGGGCCTGTTTGGAATCACGGCGAGGCGCGCAATGCTAACCAGCCACCGTGTCGCAGATTGGGCGGTCCGGTGCCTCCCCTGAGAACTGATTAAAATACTTTATGACAACGTCGGTTCGTTGGTTATGGGGGTGAAAGTTTTAATTATATTTTCGCTTGTAGATTAACAAGTCTTCCACCTTTCTGAGTACTAGCCCAACCGTTTCCGGTTGGCAGAGCATACAGGTGTAGGACAGAAACCAAGGTAAATTAATTAAAGCGTGTATGAGTGGAAAATTTTATTATTAGAAAAACCTTGTTCAACTCTCCAACAGAGAGCGCTCTTGACTTGATCTTATGACCACAGTTCAAGAGACTTGCTAAGCTTAAAATGCCTAATGCAGGGACAATGCAAAAGCTAAAATGCCCTTCGACAGAGGGTGCTCTTGACTTGGATTATGGCCAAGTTCAAGAGACTTTGGTTTATTTTAAAGAAGCAGAAAGATTGTAGTAGCAGTATACTTAACTTGAAACAGATTTAAACAATAATGTTGATCGACAAGATATGAATTACTACTAACAATACTACTTGCGAAATAAAATGAAACTGAGTAAATCTAGTGTTCTACCACACAAACTTTAATCTACTATGTGGGATTGATCTCCGAACAAGATCAACCACTAGAAGCCACCAATCCTGGAAACCTTCCAGTTAGCTGGATGTCCACAAGAAGTTGATGGGGGAGCGAGAAGCTACCACAAGACTATGTGGCCTTTGGGATACGATCCCAAAGTTAGCTATTCTTTGGTCAAGGATTGGAAGAGAAACAAGATAATAATAAATGCAAGAAATAAAACTGAACTACCCAAGAATCTCTTTCAGGTCAAAGACCCTACTTGGGAGAGCATGTGGGTAAGTAAATATGGAAGATAACTTTAAATGTCTTATTGAAGTGAATTTAAACTAAGAGCATGAAACCATAATCTAAGCTAAATCAAACCACAAGACCCAACACTCTTCCCCAAATGGGGAAGAAGACCCAAAAAAGTGGAGGCCTCCTCCACTTGAAAATTTTATTAAACGATTACAAATGCCTTGGGTTTAAAACCTTGCAAGGTCTTTTGAGATGATAAGACTTGGAAAACAAAGCTAACTCCTATAAGCTATTACAAAGGATAATACAAGATAATGTCATGTTTTAGATCATCCTTATGGTTTGTTTAGGCTTTGCTTTGTTTGGACCTCTTCACTTTGAGATTTTCTCAAGCCCTTTTCCTCTTCAAAAGCACCTACAACAACATTCAACTCAAAACACCCTTTAGCATTAGATTAATAATCAAAATTTGAAACTAATCCTAGAATGCAATAGATCAATACTTTTTTGGATATGAAATTTTCACTTTAAAAGAGATCTAGATTGGCAATAAACTAGATACAAAAATGACAAACTTAGAAGTTTAACTAGGATCTAAAGTATTAAAACAAAATGCTCGCTTTTTTCCTTTTGTAATGAGGAATCTAAATGCCAAGATATGAAAATGAACTATAAAATTGACAAACAATGCAAGTCAAAACTCAAAAATTGAGATCTACAATGTAATTGAAACTAACAATAAGATGCAAACAAGAATAGCTCCTAATTATGCAAATGCAATATGAAGACTAAAAACTAACTTTTTCAAAGAAAATGCCACTAACTAGGGCTAACACTTAACAAGTTTTGTTGTTTATTGTGATTTTTTAGGGCCTTCAAGGATGGACGAAAGGGATGGAGAAGCAAAGAAGGCTAGGAGATGGCAAAAAACGAGAGCAAAGAAGGCTAGGAGATGGGGAGACGAGGGCACAAGAAGGGAGAAAAACGAGAGGAGAGGGAGTTGGACGAATGGGAGAAGTGGAGACTTAGGAGAATGAAAAGTAGGAAGAAGAGAAGGTGGGGAAAACTAGGAGAAGGGGATACTAAGGGAGAAGAACGAAAGGAGGATATGGGTGAAGATGGCTATAAGAGGAGGGTTTAGCAAGGCAAAGAAAAATGTTTCAAGGAGAAAAAGAGAGCTGGAAGATAGAAGCTCATGAACCACGGTTTCCAATAGTTTGAATGAAGTTTTTATTGGAGAAGGCAAGAGGTACTTTGGAGAAGCTCGAACCCTGCAAAACAAAGTATTAAGATAAATGGAACACTTGATCGGTGAAGGTATTAGATGCCAATAGCTCTCAATGATTGAATTCCCTAAAGACACAAAAACTCAATGCAAGAGATTAGAAGCCTAAGTACTAGATTGTTAGTCCTCAATAAGCATCATAATCAAATTTGCATAATAAGAATAGGGTGAAAGAGATATTACTTCACATGAGATGAAGACACAATGCCAAGAGCCCAATCAAATGACCTCCAAAGTCTCAAAATATTTTATTAAACAAGAGCTTACAATTTTCACCAGAGTTTCTTTGCACAAAATCCCTTAGATAATAACCCAAAATGGGCCTCTCTTTATAGTAAAACATACTAGAAACCTAAGCCTAAACCCTAGGTCGAATTAGTAATGAGCAAGTAGTTTGAATCCAATCAATCCAAGGCTTGGAGAGGTGAACAATAGTCAAAGTCGAGTTTATGGTAGGTGGAATGGCATGAGGTGGCAAGACTCGACTTGGAGGAGTAAGAACCAATGAATAGGCATGCCACAACAAGGAAGTGCGAGCTAGTAAGAGGTTTGACGTGGGCTAGGGTATGAAGGGCGTGAGCTTGTGGTAGGTTGAGTGCTAGTTTATTGGATGACAAGTGGAAAAGGTAGGTACTAACTCGAGTTTTGGATGAGAGCCAAGTCAATCAAAGATTTCATTAACCAATGAACACACCCTAACTAAGATCCACGTGAGGGCAAGAGAGGATTGACGTGAGCACTTGTAGATATGCGAGTTGGTGTAGGTAGATATGGTAGGTGTAACTCGAATTACAAAGGGAGCCAAGTTTTTAGGATAAGATGAGTCATGAGGGCGCCCACCTGTACATAAATACAAAACCACCAACCCAAACATCAAGTGACACATCAACAAATTGATTTTTTGCATGGAGAGGGCGAATTGCTTTGAAAGGATAATGATTTGGTGACTGGATGGGTGACTGGATAGGCTTGGAGTTGATTGGAATCTTCCTAGATGCTCATTTCCATGTCATTTAGCCCTTTATTTTAAACAAATTGATTAATTTTGGAGAGATTTGGATTATCTCCAAAATATTCAATTTTATTATTTTAATTAATAATTTCTCTGTAAATGACTTTTCAGAGAAAATATTAATTACGGGGCTGAATTGACATCCGAAAGTTGGGTTTAGCTGCTCCATAGGTCATGTGTGATTTTTGGCTTATCAAACGAGCCATTAATCACTGAATTCGGACCCCGGATGACTGACATATTACAAATAATTATTTCTCTATTTAAACTATAGAGAAATTTATTAAATTTAAAAATAATTAAAACCCAAATTTCGATGGACTCGGTAAAATTTTTTCGAAATTTTTTCTGAGGGTTTTATGGACCTAGGACATGACCGACACCTATTCTAACAGTGTCTAGTAGGCTTATATACATTAGTTGGCCTCTAATAACCCCCCATGGCCAAATTTTCAAAATCGAGCATTCCAGCTTTGGGGGAGCGGGAGAAAACCTCATCGATTATACCTCGCCTTAAGCAAAGTATAATTGACAAGGGAAAAAACTCCTTGGAATACCTTAGTTGCTTAATCCAGTCATGAGAAATCGAGGCACTCAGATCCTACTAGCACACTTTTATTACAAACCCCCATGGGGCCATGGTCATGTCGACTCAAAAAACAAAACAAGCTAACCACAACTGGCTAGCTACAAAATGTTGGATCATCTGATGCACTGGAATCAAACATTCATCATGTTTGTCAAATGGCGGCTCTCCAGAAAATCCAACTATGGTACAAAAAAGTTGGTAACAGCCCCTAAAGGTGATCCCATCCAAGATGGTAGAGGTGCTAGGAAACTGAAGAGGTGACCCAAGAGGGCCTCGATTCCCAAGATGGATTGGTTGTCACACCAATCGAGGCACTCTTTGCTTCTTGCTATCCAAGCCCTAGATAACAAAGGGGGAGAACTTGATCTACTCTCAAAGAGAGGGATCCAAATCAAACATTAGATCAAGATATTCAATGATAAAAAGGGATGAACCTTAGATTTAAGGAAAAGAGCTACCGTAGAGGCTTAGGGAAGATGAGATATAAGCGTTAATTTTATCAATTAAAGGAACTTGAGATTAAAGATGAATCTAGGACAGATGTTAGGGTAAATGATAAAAAACTAGCTGCCTTGGGAAACATGTACTTAAAAGATGGAAAAGTGGTCCCAAGGAGTAGATTTGACAAGATTAGGGCTTTCTAGCACAACTTGATAGTAGATTTGACAATATCACAACACACAAGCTTAGGAAAGATGGATTAACCACTCAGAAGAGCAACAAACCAAGGAGGGTGCAAGCATGGAGAGATCAATGCCTAGGGGATCGAGTAGATGGAGTCCTCAGAGCTAGACGCCCTTGAGAACCCACTTGGGGCTAGACCTAAGGATGAAAACCCAAAAATGGTTTGCCAGTAAACCAAGTAACTGACCCTAGAGAATTTTTAGAAATTTTCGGAGTTAGGGTTTTGGAGTAAATGACAGATGGGTAAGTTAAAGGAACCAAATACGTACCTTGTGAGCGTACTTGGATGATGAGAATGAATGTCGGTATGACGAGGACTACTCCTGCAAAGATCAAATGAAAGCTTGGTCTTTTCTCTTTCTCCAATGATTTGCCCAAGTCCACTAGTGCTCCCCTCTCTTCTTGCACAACCAAGGAGACAAAGCTCAATCCGTAAACAACAATGAGGGTAGTTGCAAATAAGAAGTAAAAGATGGAGAATAATTGGTACAAAGACACAATTACTCCCTGTGTAAACCAAGATCTGACAGAAGGTAGCAGGGTTAGCCTCCCCAACCAATGCACCCCTCTCCAAATCACCTCCTTCACCTGCAAATCGAAATAGTGGAGCAAAATATGCAAGAAAGCTACCAAAATCCTTCAGTGCAATGGAACAGTAGTTTCAATCATCATAGCCAAGCATTCAACCCAAGATCACAAGCATTTCTCACAAAATATTTCTTTTTATTCCAATAGCCAAGAGCCAAAACTCCCTTTACAATGACGAGGGTCTCTTCCTTAAATAGGAATGAGAGAGACCAAAACCCTAACCACTTTTTAAATGAGTGGTGGAGATCAAAAGATATAACAATAATAATCAACGGCGAAGATGAGTCGGAAATACAATACATGGATCAACTCACAAATAGATGGGGATGCACTCATTAATATGCCCTAGGGGGATGTACCACATGACAAGTGACTAAGACACATGATAAAAGCACATGGTGGGGCTAGGAGGTAGTCATATCCTTCATTATCATGGCCCCATGGCACAATAATAAATAATGTGACCTTATAACAATCATAAAGTGACCATACGACCAAATCGTGCCCCCCTCAAAAACACAATAAAATATCCAAATAATTGCCCAAGTGTGTGTGGACCCCACTGAATTCTGCAAGCTGTGCTGGAAGGTGTGGGATGCATCAAAAAAATCCTTTGAACAAACTTCATGCCAATTCCTTGCATGAATTGCCCAAATCAATTTCCTCAGTGACCATTTATTCCATTTTTTATCCTCGGAAAATCACTTGTAAAATGATAAAATGCTTGTACCTCTCTACTTGGTGCCTTGGGCACACATTTCACTGCATCAAAATGTCTGGGTGCATGGTAATATGGTAATAACAAGTGGTTGGACACCATACTGCCTTTGTAGTGTCCTAGGAGAACCAAATAAATCACAAAATGTGCTGACATGCCATTTTATAATGGCAATTATGCAATAAAGTGATAATCTGACTGCAATTTTGTTTGAAAGTCCTTGAAACTGATATCTGAGTGTGCCAATGGACTCAAAAAGCCCAAATGTAGTAGAGATGAATACTCATACACCATGTGATCACTTGGATAATCATCTATAAGCTCAACCAATGTTGAAAAAGTCGGCATCGACAAAAAGTCGGCAAGGGTCCCGAATACAACTTCTCGGCAACATCGGCGAAAAAATCGAGAAAAATCGGCAAAAGTCAGCAAACATTAAAAAATACAAAATACATTCATTTTTTTTTAGAATTTTAAACATATAATGCAACAATAACATCAGATAAACACATTGGAACATAAATATGAAGAAATCGCTAATATATAGATGTAGTGGATGTAAATAACTCGGAATGGTTTGATTTCAATGACTCGGACTGTTAAAAAATACATAAAATTTTACAATTTTAATGAAAAAAATATATATTAAAGATTCCAAGCTAATGATTCCAAACCATTAGAGACAAAATGTTATCAAAATGGCACCAAGCGCAATACATATCTAAATCAAAATTGAAAAAACATAATCATCAAAATCATTGTCTATGTTGATATCATATTCATCAATAGCACCATGTTCCCCCACCTCTAGGCTCTAGACCTTGCCTCTACCTCCAATCTCGAAGTTGATCCTCCAAGGACATCAATTAACACCCTACAATTTTGTTCAAACTTCTTAATCCAAGCGTTAAAATAAGGTAGAAAGAGCTTTCGATGCTTAATAAGTGATTTTGCTTGACTGAAGGGTACATTTTTTATTAAGGTCATGACTGTCGAATTCAAAGAACTTTAACAATCAGGCATCGACACCACCAACATCAAGGTACATAGAGAGTTTGATGTGCTTCATTAAATTCCAATCCCTTACCCACATACATGATAGAATCCACTGGAAACGTTGGAATCCTGAAATCCTGAAAACCATTAAGTCTGTTGAATTCTAAATGAGATCTAAAATCCTACTTTTTGCATATGAAGTCTGATGAGGTTGGAACCACTCTCAAACATCCTTGAACAATTAATGGTAATGTTAAAAATTCTTAAACATTACCATTTAGTATTGTTGACATCAATGTCACATGTACAAAACTCATCAAATTTATTAAAAAAACTCGAGTTTTTAAAACTGTGAAAAAGCCTCAGCGGTTTTTTCTGTCGACCCGTGCTTTTTTCGCAAAACTTGTCGACTTTTGGAAAAAGTCGCGACTCGTTAAGGTTTTAAAAAATCGCGATTTTTATAGGTCGATTTTTCGGCAGAGGGTAAAATGCGCGACTTTTTGAAAAAGTTGTGATTTTTCGACGATTTTTGCAACTTTGAGCTCAACCATGCCTAGACAAATAAAAATAATGGTTTGTGAATAATAATAATAATAAAAATCCATCAAACCATCATATGAAACCTGTGTTTGATGCATTGAACCATCAAGTGGGCAACATACGACCACAAATAATCAATCTTGGACATCATTGGTCCAACTCATCTCAGATCTTGTGGTTGACTTGGTCAAGCTGGGTTGACTTGGTCAAAACTGATAAAAATAATGACCCAGGTTCAAACTGATTGATTCTACAAGTGCAAATGGATAAGATATGCTCCATTAATTATTCCATTGGCAAGACTAAAGTATGAAGTAGCATTTCACTAGCGATTAAGCAATTAATATATCAAATATAAGTCCAGAATCAAAACAATCAATTACTAAGAGAAAGACCCTCAAGTGTATACTCATTTCATGGACGTGACCATTTTTGCTAGGAATGGGTGAAGGTGAAAAATGCAAGGCTAGGACAAGGGAATGACTTTACTATCTTCAACACTGTGACACTTTGGATAAGGGAAAAAGGGAGAATCACCTAAGCATATGTTGGACAAAAAATACACAAGGAATGGTGGTGTCTCACAAATGGAATGAGTTGATTTGAGGAGTGTCTATTTCATCTTTTAACAAATGTCTACAACTCACATCCAAGTTTGAACCAGCTTTGTGAGGATCTTTTCTAGAGCCACCGTGATTGGGTGAACAACTAATCGTAACTTGAGGTTCTAGGGGACACTTAGAATTAGCTGTCCCTTGTTGCATCTCACATCCTAACCCGTAGGCTCTGTGAGGAATTAATCATTACATTTTAATAATGGCCAACAATCTTTAGATCTAGCATATATTTAACTATTGCTTTTTAGGCATTATAACCCTTTGGATTTAACTACTAATTATGGCCAACTAATTGCAGCTTTTATCTAGGGTGCTTTACATTTCATTTCATAGCCCTCTTTCATTGTGTTAAGAAGGATAGTTTTAATTTATAACCATGGGCTTGCATATAAGATATAATAATGGGTTACATATGCATGTAATGATGGTAGTACATTTTGCTTCAAGTCTAGTTGACACAACTCAGGCAACTAGGGGGATCATCCACAATCAGGACCAAACATTGGGGGCAACCTACCAGAGAGGTCAAGGCTTCAAATCCAACTCACTTAAGCTCAGGAACCAACACCAGTGGGTTCTCCTGGCCTAGAAGGATCAAGGCTTTGGTAAGTTCTGTTGCACAACTCAGAGTCGAGACACAAAACAACAAGGAATCTATCCAACATAGAGGCAAAAGTGGGGAGGTCCTCCATATCATAGGTTGAGGTGTAAGTCAAGGTAAAACCAGATATGGAAGAGAACTGATGGATGGGGAAAGTGATAGGTGATGCCATAACTGGCAAGCCATAAATGGTGAGAATGATCACGTCCATACTACTTAAGAGGGTAAAACCAACGAGTATAAACAAGAAATTCTTATTCCGAGTAATTAGAATACTTTGATTTCAGACAGTCAACCAATAACCATATCCATATATATATATATATATATATATATATATATATATATTGCTACATCATGACCACTAAATACCTAGTCAAGCTACCAAGATAAGCAAAAGAGCAAGGTAAACATATCAATGCATAGTCGTATCCTTGCTGGGTCATACACCTGTATCCATCATCTGGACCATCAACTGTCACTAGAACACTGCTGCTGTACAACTCTGGGCACTATCACATTGCTGCTGTACAACTCTGGGCACCATCACACTGCTTTGTATGGAAGAAAAATGGTCACCTCAGTCATCAAATCTGAGGTCACGAGGCTCAGTCATGGCACAAGGTTGTCATGTCTGTTTTGGGGCTGCTCAAAACATGAGTGATCATCAAAAGTATTGCTCATCATAGGCTGATCTCATAAAAAATGTGTAAAAGATTGGCTCAAAAATATTCAGAAAACTGCTCTGCAATCATGCTAGCCCGACTACTATGGATGTGATAACAGTTTTTAGATTAAAATCATATTTCTTGCTTTTTATAGGAGCCACTAGTGCTCCTACTTTGTATTGACATCATGGTACCACACATTCCCATTGACCTACTCTTGTGGTTATTTGTTTGACAATAATAAATTTATCTTTATCTTTATCATGTTTTGTCTACTTGCCAAATTATTTAGAAAACCAAGTTGGGATATAGAGACATATTGCTACTAAGTTGCTTATATGTCCTCCTTTTGTTAGATTAACCATGTAGCATTGGTACCCTTACCCTAGGGTAGGATATGTGTACTCGTATCGTATACTTGTTGTTAAGATTAACATAAAATTCACAACAAGAGCATAATAAGGATCACTGAAAGAAACACAATCATAAGATAGACACAGATTTATCCTGGGAAACCCTCATGGGGTAGAAAACCCAACAAAGCTTTCCTCAATATAGATGACCAACAAATACAATGATGTAATCCCCAAACAAGAGCTCCTTCTCCTCCTTCGCAGATCTCTCTCTCTCCTATGTGTAATTCACAAGTGAGTGAATGAGTGAGTGTGTGTGTTCAAATGAGGAACACACCTCCTCTATTTATACTTTATTTCACTTGACTTTTATCCCTAATTGGGCCGACTTCTCCTAGGAGAGTCTAATAACCCCTAAACACTTAACTCAGGGCCGACCCCACTAGGGAAGTCTAATAACCCTAGTTACAACATCCCTACGGAGGAATAAACATCTAAACACTTAACTCAGGGCCGACCCCACTAGGGAAGTCTAATGACCCTAGTTACAACATCCCTACGGAGGAATAAACATCTCCAGATATATAATAATGTCTCAACGAAGGAATAAACATCTCCGGATATATAATAATGTCTCGACGGAGGAATGAAACATCTCTGGATAATAAAGTACAAATAGAATATTCTTAAAAGTTACAATATTTCAACACTTGTACCCATGTATCAGATACCTTGTACCCATGTACCCTGTCGTACCCAAAACTTGGTTGAAGTACTCGAGGCTTTTGTCATGGATTCAGGGGATGTTTATTGTAGAGGGGATGGGGTACCCTTGTTTTGGGGATGCTTGGGGATGCCTAGGGACCAGTTTTTTATGGGGTACCTTTGATTTGGGGACGACTTGGGATGCCTAGGGACCAATGTGGTATGAGCCCAACCAGTTTTGTACAAGTGACATTAAGGTCAATAATATTAAATGGTAATATTAAATTCTTAAAGTAAAAGTGATTTTAATGTCACTTTTACTTAAATTTTTAACATTACCATTAATAGTTTCAAGCTGTTTGAAATTGGTTCTAACCTCATTGGACTTCATATGCAAAATGTAAAATTTTAGATTCCATTCAGAATTCAACATACTTAACAGGTTTCAGGATTTTAGGATTGCAACGTTTCCACTGGATTCTATCATGTATGAGGGTATTGGATTGGTATTTAATCAAGCACATCAACCTCTTTATGTATCTTGATGTTGGTGGTGCTTATCGTTGGATTCCTCTCTCATGACCTTAAGAAAAATGTACCCTTCACTCTAGCAAAATCACTTATTAAGCATGGGAAGCTTTTTCTACCTTATTTTAACACTTGGATTCGGAAGTTTAATCAAAACTGTAGGGTGTTGACTAATGTCTTCGGAGGACCAACTTTGAGATTCAAGGTAGAGGCAAGGGCTAGAGCCTAGAGG
This sequence comes from Larix kaempferi, assembly GCA_027924585.1. Lineage (NCBI taxonomy): Eukaryota > Viridiplantae > Streptophyta > Pinopsida > Pinales > Pinaceae > Larix > Larix kaempferi. The sequence continues at coordinate 593,463 of BSBM01000211.1, forward strand.
AGGGGGCACAGGGTGCTATGGATGAATAGTATCTCAATATAGGCAAGGATTTTGATATGTAATTATTTGTTGTGGCATGAAGTTTCTAACTTTTTTGGACTCTATAGGCCATTTAGCCTCTTTGTTTATGTGTTTTGGATCAGATATGGATTGCTCTTGATGTTTTTTTAGTTGTATGCACCCTTGCTATATACATGAGAAACTTTGCATATTTGTGTATAATGGTTTGGATTCATATAGATGCACATGAATATATATGCACAGTGAATGATTTAAATTTCATATGTATTACAATTTATAAATTTATAATTATATTATATACCCTTGATGTACCCAGGTCCTCTGGTTCAAAAAGTTGCGTCCCTGTCCTTGCACCTGTCTCTGTACCCATCCATGTACACAAGTTTCTCGGCAACTTAGTAGATTAGTTATTGGATATTTATTTTTAAATGGCTGTTTATATCCATCATGCTATATTTCTTGTAGTGCTTACTGGTTATTTAGCTTTTGAGATACCTGACCTTGAGAGGCATTATACTTGATAGCCTTCACACTCAGTTCCAAGAGTTTGTTTGTCTGCAAAAGCATATTGGTTGTCAGGAATCAGCTATGCACCATGCCACTAGGAATCAGAAGATAGGCTAGTTATGTACGTTCCTCATGGTAATGGTTATTTTTAATATATTAAATTGGAGATCGTGATGCATTTTTTCTGGAGATTTTTTTGTTGGCAAAGATAATGCAATGCAGTATTTAGTACCATAGTGTCTGCTAGAGATAATGTTATGTATCAGTGGTTTAGCAATAGCAACACTGTTATGACAGAAAAAATAGATCACATTATAATTTATAACAGAAGATGTTGAAGGAACTGACATCCAAATGTCTTGGTTTATGTGATATTATTGAGCTTGAATGTATACTATTATTTTGTCAGCTAAGGAAAGCACCCTTCTCTTTCCCTTTTTCAGAAAAGAAAAAGAAGAGAAGAACTTTAATAGTGATTATGCTTGCCTTGAGACATTTTGGGCTGGCAAAGAGTTTGATATTTTGTTTTCATTTAGATCAGCCCAAAGCATATTAGCTCCAAATTTATGGTTGATAACTTTTAATTTGCAAAGTATAATTAATTATGTTCAATGATTCTGGTGGAAAATTGCATCCATCAGTTTTAATACTAGTTCCTATTGCCAGTGAATTCTAAGATTCTGCATGTCTGTAAAGCCTTATTTTGTTTTGTAATTGGTTACTTGATATCTAGGTACCCCTTGCAAACTCATCAGGAGATTGCCAAGGCATGTCCGTTTTGTCGGGGGAACTGCAACTGTAAGGCTTGTTTGCGGCGAGGAAGTCGTCTCAAGGTAGTAAATTGTAATTACATGCATCCTGCTAAGCCCAAGTGAATATTTCTTTGAATTTTGGAATCTCTTTTGTACTTCTGTCCCAATATATGCTCTCTACTGTTGACTAGGAAAGTAATTTCTCTTGTGGTTTCTGATTTTGTTTGGAGTATCTACTGCAGGTCCGCACAAAGCAGACAACCACAGCTGATATGGTTCATTACTCCCAGTACTCAATTTGCATGCTTCTTCCTATGCTGACTAAATTTCAAGAGGAGCAAATCAGGGAGCAAGTAGTGGAGGCTAGGATCCAGGGTAGGTCCCAGTCATAGTTTTACAGATTAGATAATCAATAGAATCCAGAAGAACCTTTAGATAAAGTTTTCTTTCAATGAAATCTCAATTTTGGCTATTGATCCCTTGGCGTTATGTCAACTAGGAAGGTTATATCCTATAATCCAATTCTTCCACTATTATGGACATCAATAATTCATTTGATTATATGCAGGAATGCGTGTAATCTGTTGTTGTGTTTTGAAGTTCATTGTCAAGAAGCTTAATTTCCTTTTTCATACTTTAAACAGGAAAATCAACAGAAAACCTGGAGATTCCCAGGGCAAAAATCTCTTCAGATGAGCGCCTTTACTGGTACTGTGTTCTGTTTCTATTTTTCTCAACTCAAATGTCCAAGTCTGCTATGGAAACAGGGTTATGATTTCTTAAGATACTGATCATGTTGATAGTGTGATGGAAATACTTTATCTGATAAAATTTTCTCATTTTTGCCACAGTGACAACTGCAATACCTCTATTGTAGATTTTCACAGAAGCTGTCCAGATTGTTCGTATGATCTTTGTATTAGTTGTTGTAGAGAGCTTCGAGAAGGCTGTCAGCCTGGGGGTGATTCAGCAGAGTCATCCCAACAGCAGTACACAAAAAGAGTTTATGCCCAGTCAGAGAATATGAAACAAAAAAAAAAAGCAAGGGAAAGCACAGGCCGGGAAGGTCGGGACGGTCACAATGCACAACCACTTAAACCATTGCCTGATTGGAAAGTTAACTGTGATGGTTCTATCCCATGCCCACCCAAAGAACGTGGTGGTTGTGGAAATAACTTGTTACAGTTAACGAGCATGTTTGAGTCAAATTGGGTTGCAGAACTTAGGGAAAAAGCACAAAAAATTGCCGGTAGCTGTGAATTGCCAGAGGCATTAAGGGATTCCCAGCCATGTTCTTTGTGCTTCAAGGCTGATTCTCAGGACACGATTGAGCTTTCTGATAAGTTACGAAGATCATCCAACAGAAAGGATAGCAGTGACAACTATGTATATTCTCCAACTGTTCAGGATATCAAATGTGAGAATCTTCAGCATTTTCAGAAACACTGGATTAGAGGTGAGCCTGTGATTGTACGGAATGTTTTAGATGATACATCAGGGTTGAGTTGGGAGCCAATGGTCATGTGGCGGGCTTTCAGGGAGACTACCAAGGGAAAATTTAGGGAAGAGACAAAAACAGTGAATGCTATTGATTGCCTGGATTGGTTTACGGTTAGTATTTACTTTCAGTTCTTTTCAGATCAATACTTTCAAATACAATCAAAGAATGATATTCCAAATCATATCATGTCTGTACTGAACTTTAGTGATTTGTATGTTTTCTTGAGGTGCTCACTTTTGTTTGGCGATTTCTTACCCTCCCATATAGAGTTCATTGCATGTTAGCCACATTTAGATCAAAATTTTGAATTGACCTACAAGAATGTGCATGATATTTATAGTACTATCATAAATAAACAATGCAAAAGTAAGTTTGTTATTTAAAATGTTGTCATGCGAGGAACAATTTTCATGTCTCCAATCCATTGCTTACCAGCAGGGTCCACCTTCTGCTCACTCTTGGGCCCCACCAGCTACTTGTGGACTCCATTTGTCTATCCATTTGAGTACTTGTTGCAAATCCATGTGTTTTAATGTGAAACAAAAGTTCTCTTTTTTTTCTTTTAGGGAATAACCTTTTCGAAAACCCTCCCATGTACTTCCCCATGATTCATAGATGGTAAAGTAGGTAAACATGGTAAACTGTTGGCCTTGATTACGAAACCTAATTGCAAGGGGATCAAGAGAGTAAAAAACATCACCTCCCAAACTTTAGGGGAGAGATCCCATGTCTGGCTCATGATTGCTTGATCTAACCCTCTAGGCTAAGTGAAGCTAAAGTTCTTCCTGTTCTATCTGGAAATCATTGGAGATCCAATGTAGAGAATGTAAATTCATCCTGATGATAAGGACATATTTCTTTTAGCTAGTAATTTATTTTGAATATGTGGATCCTAAAGTTAGATATACTCCCAAAGGTATTGAAGGCTTTGATAATGTTATTAGCGAAGGTGCCGGAAACACCCCCCCATGTTTCCAGCTTGTTTCCTGCTCGAAATGTGGAAACGCGTGGTGTATGGTGTGGAAACACGTTTCATTATGGACAAAACACGTTCCCGAGATGGAAACGTGTTTCGTCAATACGGAAACGTGTTTTTGGTACGGATGTGGCCCGTAAGGTCGTGTTTCCAAAAAATTATCGTCGTAGCAGAGTAGTATTTGGTGATATTAAATGGTAATGTTGAATTCTTAAAGTAAAAGAATGGAAAATAAAAGATAAAGAGAATGCCACATTTACAAAAATAAAAGATAAAGAGAATGTCACTTTTACTTAAATTTTTAATATTACCATTAATTGTTTCAGGATGTTTGAGAGTGGTTCCAACCTCATAGGACTTCATATGCAAAAAGTAGAATTTTAGATCCCATTCATAATTCAACAGACTTAATAGTTTTCAGGATATCAGGTTTGCAAAGTTTCCACTAGAATCTATCATGTATGAGGGTATGGAATTGGCATTTAATCAAGCACATCAACCCCTATATGTACCTTGATGTTGGTGGTGTTGATTGTTGAACTCCTGTGTCATGACCTTAATAATAATGTACTCTTCACTCAAGCAAAATCACTTATTAAGCATGGGCATTGGGAAGCCTTTTCTACCTTATTTTAACAATTGGATTAGGAAGTTTCATCAAAATTGTAGGGTGTTGGGCCATTGACTAATGTCCTTGGAGGATCAACTTTGAGATTCGAGTTAGAGGCAAGGGCTAGAGCCCAGAGGAGGGAGGCATAGGGTGCTATTGATGAATAGGATTCCAACATAGGCAATGATTCGCCGACATGTATGATTTATGATTTATGTTTCACATTCATTTTTTTAAATGTCCTTGCTCATTTATTAATTTAATACATACATACATACATACATACATAGGGTGCTATTGATGAATATGATTCCAATATAGGCAATGATTCGCCGACATGTATGATTTATGATTTATGTTTCACATTCATTTTTTTAAATGTCCTTGCTCATTTATTAATTTAATACATACATACATACATACATACATACATATATATATATCGCGTTTCCCCATTTCCAAAATTTTGTTGGGTCACTTTTCTCCTGTTTCCCCATTTCATGCAACTTGGGTTATTAGGTAGCTTGAATTTGAGTTAGTTTTCTCTCATGCTATAGGTAATATGTATGTACTATTAACTGTTTAATATTCCTTGGTGGAATTTGCGAGAGGAAATTTGTAACGAAATACAGTGATTACCACTCTGTCCTTGACAAAAAATGTTGTGAAACTCATTCAAAACAACTCACTTATTAATGGCTGGGTTGCTTTATCAACTCCAACATGAAGGGCTTAAAGAATGATTGGAAGTATGTGGTAGTATACCATTTATCTTAGGTGATACGAATGAATATATTTTTTGGAAAGAAATGAACATGATGAAAGATAATGGAAAAGCATGATGAGACTGAATTATGGATTTGGAAATGGACGAGAATACTCCTAAAGAGAAGATAATATCATGCATTACTGTATTGCTGATGGATTAATGGAGGCAAATGGAATGTTATTAAGAACCTCCACAGATTTATAATTCCATAATAGAGCCCCCTAGGATCCCTCTTGGAAATATATAAGCAGAAGATGAATATACAGGCGACATGCTGTACTTACAGGTAAAGGCCATCGAGTTGGAGACATTGATTTTTTTTAAAGTAAGCAACCAATATGTACTCAGCAGTACAAAAGGAAAAAAGCAGATGGGCTGATTGCTTATGAAAATTTTGAGGAGCTTGTCATTTCTGGAAGGAGACTGCTCCAAGGATCAAAGGAATTGAGGAAATATTTGTTCATATGTCTAGCCAATGAAGTTCTGTACAAAAGGTAACAAGATTCCTCAGAGAGGAAAGATGTAAACTTTTAAGAATGTTTTTGAAATCAAGCCATTGCAAGCAGACCTAAAATATCTGATGTGTAGTTTTCAGTTTCTCTGGGACTCAAATATAACATCAGAAAATTAGTTACCACTTGGTAGTTTGAAAAGTAAGCAAAGGGTAAATTTAGCATTGACTGAAAAAAGTAAGCATTAGTGCACCAATAAAAATCAACATCCTGTTTATGAAGTTGTTACATTAAATATAGGCAAAAGAGGTTAACCAGTAATAGCTAAACAGTGAGAAATTTATGATGAATTGAATTGAAGATATCTGTTTGTCTAATCCTGGTTTCTATGTTGGTTTTGGAGTGGCTAGAATTGATATTTAAACGCAAAATGGTCTTAAAGTCAGTAATGGGTATTGCAGAAGGTATTCAATGTAGAAAACTGTGGTTACTGGTTTATGGTTTCTTGCTTGCGTTTTCATTTTAGCTACCAGTTGGTAGGGTTTTTAACTTTCAATCATAATTAGGTGGGTTATCTTGTATCGATTTCTGTAATTACAGATTCATTCTATAGTACACACAACATTATTCCATTCTTTCCAACTTAATGGGTTATATTTTCCCAAAATGTTAACTTCAGCTCCCCCATTCTATACTTACCTTTTGGTTTCAAAGGGTTCAGTTAGAGAGATTAATGCTATTTTCTAATATGAGGAGCCTCAAAATATATTCACAAGTGACCATATCCTTGGCATATGAGGATATATAATTTTAAGATACTGATCTTAAACTTGCATCCCTTGACATGCATAATTGCATGCTTTGAGAGGCAAGCAATGCTCAATGTTTCTCATCTCCTAACACATGGTTGTTGCCTTGGATGGAGTTGTAAGAGTGTGCCTCTCTGGTCACATTTTGGTTGGACTCTTTGGGTGGTATTTTCTTTGAGAGTTGTAACATTCGAGTTTAATTGTTTTGCTTTAAACATTATTCTTTTTAAGTACAATACTCTATCCTTCTATTATATAACAATTAAGATATTGTACAGCTTATGAGGTTGTATAATGTGAAGAGTTGTTTTAAAGCCTTGCATCACATGGCATTCCTATTGCATGTTTTGAGAGGCTTATAATGTTCAAATTTTCCTCATCCCCAAGATGTGGATGTTGTCTTGAATGGAGGTTGTAAGAGTAAAACTTTATGGCAAAATTTTATTTGGACTCTTTGGGTGGTATCCCCTTTGATAGTTTAATTATCTTAACTATAAATATTACTCTTTCCACATCAAATTTTCAATCCCTGATATTATGATTATTCTTGGAGTCTTTGCATCAACTCAACTTGTTTGGATCCGATTTGAAGAAGTTAGACATGCATATAGTTTCCTAGATTTTTGTAGGTTTACTTGAGTCACTTTCCTGTCTGATTGGATTTTAAATAAATATGTTCCTTGAATCTTTTGTTGGACCTATTTGTGTTGTGTCTGACGAGACCTATTATTGTTGACCTTGTGGGGATTTTCAAGGTTCATTAAAGCAGCCTCAGCGATAGAGCGTGAAAAGAATGTTTCTTGACAATGTTAGGGCTGTTGGAAGGGTTACTTCTATGCAAGAAATTCAAGTATTACGAGGATGATAAGCTATTAAATTAACATGCTTGTGAAATGGACAATTTTGTTGGGAGAGAGACTACAATAGCTCAATTGCAATTGATTTGAATAATTACAAGTTCCTAAAATTCCAGGTAACTTGGTTTGCTTTTAACAATTTCTCATCAATTGCTGGTTCTTCCTAATAAATTTTGGTCATTTGAAAAAATGTACATGTTATTTTTTAAAATTTTGAATTGTTTCAAACCCTATCCTCAACTTTTAGTGATATCACAATGAATGATAAATATACATGAAATGTTTTAATGAAAGACATTTCTATTATTCTAGGAAGATATTGTTCATAGCGTATATATCACTAGGGGAGAAAACTTCGATCAAGATCTATGATAGTTTAAATGTCTAATTTTATATCCTTAATCATTCTCCTTCCTTCGAATATCCTATGATCTTCTTGCAAAATAGATTGAGTTGATGAACTATTTTTATCATGTTAGGAACTTGAAGTATCTAAATGTCAAATGAGTGTTGAATAATTGATAGTATGCAAACAAGGAAATAAGCGAGTCAAGATACAATAGTGTGATTGACATACTTTGATCTCTGTTGAAATTGAAGGATTGATACTTAAAAGAGGTGTGACAAGAAAATAAGATAACATGGAAGAAGTCATTGGATCTAGGATTCCAAGGTTGTAGACAATGCTTCTTGAGTAAATCAACAAATTCAACTTCCTTGTAAGTGTTTAATTGGTTTCACCAAGACACTTTATTATTACAATGTGACTTTGCATGTTTGACACCAAGAAATATTGCTTCATAAGCATCCTTGAAACTCAGTGCTTTTGAAGTTGGAGTCTTACATGAAGGACAAGATCACATTTATTTTAGATGGCATGGGAAAAAGGAAGTTGCAAATGCCAACTACAAGTCACAAGATCATCAAGTTCAAGCCTCAAACCTACTAAATTTTAAATGCTTGTGACAAATACGCATTTGTGTCAAACTAGAGCAATCTAGCAATAATTGCTTCATTGAAAAGACTACAACATAAAAACTAAGAATATCCATTGGTAGAATTCTTAGCCCTTTCATTGTCAATGTCTTTGGTTATTGATATGCCTCATCACTAACATAAAATGACCATTCGAAGAGATAAAAAATCAACAACATATCCATGAAAGGGGAATAAAACAATTGTATTGTTAGACACATGATTCACTAGCTATTTTTAGTAAATTAAGTTAAGTCTTTCAAAAGATTTGTTTTTTTTTTGTGCAAGGATGTTTCACAAGAAATATTTTAAAAATAAAGGCACAGTGAGTTGAAACATTTTTGGTGTTTCTTTAAAAAAATGTAGTTTCTTCAAGGTTAGATGTTTTTAATTGTTGTCTCTTAGATCGATTAAGGAGTTGCAAGTTGTTAAAACCTTCGCATTAGACACCTTTGCTTATCTATAGAGCTCCTTGGTGTGAAGCGTCGGAGACTTTAAGAGGAAAAAGTGGACTTTGAGCTCCCTTTTATTGAAAACATTTATTTATTTGAGATAGAGAAGGCCTTGATAATTATTTTCCTTGTATATAAGCTTAGTCACTCACTCATAAGAGAAATAACCACATTTGTGCAATCTTTAAAACACGTTATAGAAAGAGATACATAACGACATTACATCAGTAAAATACATGAATAATAGCCATTATATTTTCAATTTTGAAAAAAATTGTAATCTCATAAGGGAGTATTGTTAGAGGTAATTGTTATAATGGTTGTGCCATGGTTAATGCCAATTGTAATGCTTAATAGATTGTTAAGGTTGGTAGTTGGAAATATCACAACTAACCTTGCATTATTTAACCCAATCATAGAACACATACTGTAACAATTTATGTTATTAGAAACTCTAGTTTAACCTATCTTCTTGGTTGGAAATGATTTAAATTGAATATTAAGAAATTTTCTTGGGTATTATTCTTTACAAGGAAGTTTATCTTGGTTGGTACCTTTTTCTTTTCTTTTCATGGAAAAGTTGCTTGGTTCTATATAGTTAGGAAGAGGAAATTTGTGTGAAATGCTTAATTAGCAAGCATTTATCACTTATGCTCTCAATCATAAGCCTTTGAAACATTTTCAAAGGGGTTGATATGGCATGACAAAGGGGTTGTCATGTATTTTTAGAAGAAAAAATATCTATGTTGTATGGGGGACATGTTCCTAACATTTCCATGACCCCAAGGGATCGAGGGATAGCAGGGAACAACCTCTTTTTTATTCTAGTAGCCTAAATGTGCTATGACTAGTGAGAGGGGATATTGGCATTTTGTCCTAAAATTTGGTAGAAATAGTTTTGGATTGATGGAATTGCAGATATCAAATATTAACATTGCACAATCCGGTTGTAGTAGGGGTATTTGATGGTGCTGAATCCATTTCTGCACTCAAAGCAATGATTTTATCATTCCAAAATTGCAATTTCAACAAATAATGCTAGGCTAGATTTTGGTGATGGCAAACTAGAAAGGGTCGAAATTGGAATGTTTAAACTTCCTTTTTATTGGGGGCATTTTGGGAGATCCTTGGGGATGTTCCTTTGTTTCCTTAGAGGAGGAATTAGCTTGTTCTCATATGAAAGGTGCATTGGCCTCATTTTTGGCATTTGTTTGTTTCACATTGCACTTTTACCAATCAGGGAAAACTTGGAATGAAATATTATAACTAAACATAGTATTCTAGGCAAATATTTTGGTTTGATAAATGCATACTTGTTGATAATGTAGGTGGATATTCAATAACAAGACAAGATAATTTGTGGATCCTTGATACGGGGCACCCTTGCCCTAGCCCTCTTGTTGCCTTGGAAAAAGGGGCTGTAGAACCATTGATGTAAATTTTGGCGAATATTATCAATTTAAGCTTGTTTTATGTAAAAAGGCAAATTTTAAACGATAAAATTATTGATTAGTGAAATTTTTTGTTGAAAAAAGGCCAAAAAGTAGCCAATTGGTGAAAATTTGCCACCAAAAAATACCTTGTTTTAAATTTACCAATCCATCATTAACTCACTCATCAGGAGTTTTTGCAATTTAGGGTCACAATCTACTAAAAATACCTAAAAAATTTTAGTTGCACCAAGAGTAGCGAGGTGCTCTATAGCCCATGGGGAGATGTTGTCATGTTACACTACGTAATGTAACATTCCAAAAAATAAAAAGTAATTAAAAAAATTTGTGTTGTCTCATGAAATACAAAATAATTAAATAAATCCACATCGGCTCATAAAATTAAAAAATTAAAATCAACATAGATCCATCTTAATTCCGGATCTGTCAAGGATCAAGAGGGATCAAATTTCTCGAGGTGTAAATTTTTTTTGGACATGTAAAAAGTTTAAGATAAAAAAAATTATACCTCAAAAAATTGGATCCCTCTCAGTGCTCTCTAGATCTGGGTTTAAGATGGATCGATGTTGGTCTAAACTACCCATATTGTAATGAACCTTGGTACAGTTAGGTGCTGATTTTTGCCAAAATATGTGGCTTGTTGCCCTTGTATCTATGTTACTGGATCTGCCACTCCAATGTGTAGGATTTGTGGATCCGTGGATTTGCTAGAATTCACCTTATGATATATCATGGAAACAGATCCCTTGGAGAAGGAAACAAATCATGAGCCCAAGAAATGGATCCCATCTAAAATCATAGAGATAATAAAATTTTGAAACTTTCAGTGCTTTTGTGACTCAAGAATCCCTCCAAAAATCAATTTTTTAATGAAAAACTTCCAAAACGGTAAAACCCTAAACACCCAAAGTCTAAAACCATAAATCCCATTCTTGATCTATCCTCGTGTCAAGATATGCTCTCAAACTTTGATCTATCAAGGTCTGCTCTCTAGGTTTCTGTTTGATCGATCTTATTGGTCAAGGTCTGATCTATCTTTATGTGCTATGTTATAGCTCACTTCACCCACAGCTCACTTCACCCACACTATTATTTTGTCCTGGCATAGTCTTCAAGCAACCACTTTATTCACTGCTGATATGGACATGTGGACGTGGCTCACAAAAATGCTGTTATGACCTTAGTCACCGCATTCGGCGAATTTCAACCTTGAAATTCGAAATTCGCCAAACTTCAACCAAAGTCGAATTGGAACTTCAAAGCGAACTTCAAGGTGAATTTCAAGGTGAATTTAATCTAATTTATTCAATAAAAATTTTAAAAGGTAAAAAAAGACAAAAAACCTAACCTAAATTCCTAAATCTTTAACAAGATACCATCCTTTTGAAATATACTTATATATGTTAATGTTGGCATGCAATTTTTATTTTACATAATGTTTAATGAGTGCCTAGAATTTTATATATATATTAAAATTTTGAAATGTATAACCCCTCGAACTTAATGTCGAATTTTATCACCAAATTTTTCATTGCTGAATTTTTGTCGAATTTCAAGGTCGCCGAATTCGAACATGAACTCGAACCAGGTGACTTAGGTTATGACCTGATTCATGTTCATGCTGAAATGGTCTTCAAAATGATCAATTATCAATCATGGATGTAACTTATCAAATCGTTGATTACAGTACAGGAATGTCTAATAGTAATATGCGTGAAAATTCTCTTTTTTGGCTATAAATTATAGTTCTACTCTTTTTTCTTGAATAGTTTGATTCTCTATTTTTTAATTTATGTGGATCCAGGCTTTTAAAAAATCTGGCGAATCCATATATGGATCCGTGTTTGTATCTTGGTAACATAGCCTTGTATTCATGCTACAGTTGTAGTTATGCTGGCTGTAGTACTTGTTGCACTGAGAGTAGCGAGGTGCTTACAACCCAGTATGGGGGAGAAGTTGTCATGTTTGTCACGTTACGTAATGTAACGTTCCCATGTCGGCTCATAACTTATCCAATTTCCTGAGGGATAAATATTTTCTTAATGTGTAAAAAAAATTACACCTCAAGAAATTGGATCCCTCTCGGTGCTTAATAGATCAGGGTTTAAGGGTAGAAGATGCCAAAATTGTAAAAAAAAAACACTAATTTGTGGGGCTTGTTTTGTTTTTTTTCTTCAAATGATTGCACTTTTATTGTTATTCTTTCTTTTATCGACAATGTGTATTTTTTTTTCTTTCTGAGAGCCTTGTTGCCAAACGGGTATTAGGGGGTGGGAACACCTCTCCCACACCAAAAATTAGCTGCAAGTGTTTCCGAATTATGAAACGGCCAGGAAACAACTCAAAACTATTTCCATGAGATTTTGAAGCATTTTGGTTTCTGAAATGTTTTCGGTACCCTGAGTTATTGTGGGGGAGGATTTCCTTGTAACTTAGATCTTTTTCATCTTTTCTGGAGGAGTTCTCTTTTTATTTTCTCACTTTTTTTCTTGATGTTTGTGAAGAGATCTTCTATTGTCATATTTTTGTCTTCCTTTGTTTCGTTAGAGGAGGAACTAGTCTGTTTAAACTTTTTGCCACTTGTGATTCATTTTGCACCTTTCCCAACTCACTAATCTCTACAGAAAATGGGATAAAAGCTATGCAATAATCAAATCAGAGGTTGACAGCATAGTATTGGTTGACATGGGAGTGATTGCCACTAGCTCTTTTCCTTAGAATTTAATATAATATATTTCCAATAAATGGGAGGTAGAAAAGAAATGAAGCGATCAAAATGGAACTAGATGTTTCAATTGGAAGATATGCGAGTCGCCGAGTTGTCAAAATTGATTCAGTCAAGCTTTTTTCTTTTTCCTTTTCTTTGTCCTTTATATTAGCTACTCTTGTTATTCCAAATACAAAATCAGAACAACAAGCTGGTGGGCAGCCTTGGAATTTTTTTTGAGTTTTAAAGTCTCAGGGAGCAATATTTTTCAGCTTGGTTGGGCTGCATTTTAAGGTGGGCAGCTTGAATTTTCAAGAAAATTTGAGGTGGGCAGCTTCAGAACAAGACCTTGGTAGCTTCAAGTGTAAAAAGATTCAAATATTTAAATGCTATGTTCTTCTCAATTTTTTTTTGGCATTTTGAACTTGAAGTTCTCATTTTTTTCAATTTGGGCTCTAAAATGGAAACTGAAAGATATCTTTCAGTTGGCTTAGCAGTTAAGATCTGAGGTGTGCAGCTGGAAGCATATTTATTTGGCGACTCTTTGTATTTTATTTAGGGTGAAATGCTCTATTTCTCTTACATTCTTTGCATAGCTCCTCATTGAACCTTAATTATTGAAAAATAAAATTTGAGGTGGGCAGCTTTAGACCTAGACATTTTGCAGCTTCAAGTATAGAACTTTTAATTTGGTCTGCAACCTAATACTTTTTGTTTTCTATTGACATTTTAAAGCTAGCATTTTTATTTTGGGCAGCAAGCATTTTTCCTGTTCTACATTCTTTCCTATAGTCATAACTTAGGGAAAAGGCTTTGAAATGGAGGAGACTTCAATTTCCCAATTTGAATTGAGGAAACCAGTGAAATGCTTAACCCATTTGATCCTAAACAATCTTACTTCAATATGTGAAGAAGTCACAAAAATAATAGTGGTGGTTCTTCTGAATGAGTATGCAATCTTTGTAATCATCCTTTTAAGAGTAGCTATAATGGAGTATTGTATCTTCTTTTGAACATATTGGGTGATGGAGCAAGAGGTTGTAAATGTACTCTCGAAGGAAGGGTTAAAATCATTGGGCTTCACATGATTGTTGAAGATGCTACATTTCTATTGTGAACATGAACTTCAAGAAACCTCAAACTTCAATTTTGATGAGCCCCCCAAAGGAAACCCTTAAGTGCTACGATCCCTTAAAAACATTACTTTGATTACAATATATGAAGAAAGTCACAAAAAATAAGAAAAATATCTGTGGCTCTCATGAATTGCTATAATATCTTTGTAGACATTGTTTTAACTTTTAAGGGTATGCCATAATGTTATGGGCATGCTTGGTGATAGAGTGAAAACATGTAAATGTGTACATAAAGAAAATGTTGAAATGACTAGGCTTCACATGGTTGCTGAAAATGCCACACTTTCTAGTCGGAATATAAATTGCAACAGACCTTGGAGCATTAAAGTCTTCCCAAATGAATGAAACTGTATCTCCTTCTTAGTTTGTTGAGCATGTAGTGTGGTCTTCTACATCAAAGAAGCCTTCAAGAATTGTAAATCTAATGGAAATGTATGATGTGCGATGTAGGGAGGACGCAAATGAAGCATTGTGGAGTTTATGATGGCCAATGGAATTGCATTTAATGTTTCTTATTCTCCTTTTTACATGGGAATGGTAAGAACAACTGTAGCTATTGAGCTTAGATATACATCCCTTAGCTACATTAAATTAAGAACTATAGTTAGACTAGGGTTCTCAAAGTGCAAGGGTTGATGGACAACCTTGAATAATCTTGGATTAGGATAGGGTGTTCACTTATCATGCATGATTGGACAGATCTAGGTATACAACCTTGATAAAGAGCAATTGATTGTATTGGAAAGATAAATGATCCATCTTTCAAATATTAGGTACCAAAGGGTTAATGATTCAAAACAAATACATGTGCATATTTTTGGGATCTTTACCATGTACATGCAGAAAATAATGTTTCTCAAAGACACTCGAAAAGTTCCTTATACAACTATTGTAGCATCCCTTTTTTACACCTCTTTGGCACATGTTGTTATATCTCATATGTTGCATATGGCTTTGTTATTTTATTGTTTTGAATTGTGATATTCCACTTTTAGAATAGAGGCAAAAGTGTAAAGGCCCCATCAAGGGATGGTTTTAAGAAAAAGAAAACAAACATGAAAATAAATTATGTGATATGTAAGATAGGATAATACATAAAAAAAGTACGACAATATGCTCATCCACTAGATGTGGGTAGATTACCTAGGTACATACAGTGAATGTGGGGCTTATGATGTGACAAGTAGATGACTATCCATGCCTATTAATTGCACATTTCATTAGTAGCTGGCTGACATTGTAATGTACCTATGGAGTAACTAGGGAGGTAACCAAGGGAATAATGTATGTAATTTATTACCCACCAACATTTAGGTCACTTTATTCCATGATTAAGCCCACATTACATACATTATCCCCTTGGGTACCTTAGTTACCCCATGTGATCCTCCCTAGGTAAATTACAAACATCTTCCATGCACCTTACACTTGGCATGTCTACTCATGCTTATTAATTGCACATGCCTTTAATATTTGGCTTCCATCTTCCTTGCACCTTACATTTGGTATGGCTTCTCATGATTATTAATTGCATGTGCCTCTTAGTAGCTGGCTGTCATCTCTGATGTGCCTTAGACTTGGCATGACTATCCATGCCTATAAATGCACATGCATTTGGTAGTTTGCCGCCACCTTCCTTGTTTCTTTACATGACAAATGTACACACAAACACACATGCCTCACTTGGCGACTTTAAGAAAGAGTGCTTGGAGTCTAGAATTCTATGTTTTTGTTGCTCATTGCATCTATCATATTTTGGCTTATTCTTAAGCCCTTTGCTGCCAATAAATTGAGTATCCTATTTGAAGTTTCAACAACAATTTGTGTGGCTTTTTGTTAATGAGGGGGTTGCGAGACAATCCATGTAAGAAGATTTGCTATTGTAGTAGGTAGATTGTCTCGCGTTATGCCAAGGAGCATATAGAGGGTAGCACACACTTGATATCATATGTTGGAGGACTTTTTGTCATTGTGTAGACCAAACTTTGCTCCTTGTTGATGACTATGACTTGCAACATGCTTCTTGAATATTTTTATGAATAGATAGCCTTTTCTAAAGACAAGATTGGAGTCTCTATCATTTGTTTGGTTGCACGATGCTTTGGATTTATTTTGGAGTTGGTTTTCATGTTTTCATTGCTATTGTTGGGAGAGTTTTCCGTTATCACTTCTTGGCCCCAACTAGAGGGTGGAGTCTTTTGGGTTCCTATTGCTAGGTTGAAAAGTTATCCTTCATCAATCACTTTCTTGTATCAAGATAAGTATCATTTTTGAAAGCTTGTGATTGCAATTCATAGTAAGTAAATGATAGGATTGTCTTTGGTTGCTCATGTTTGTAGTTAAAAAATATATGAACATACTTCCTACTTTCTAGTGGTGTATTTGAAGGTTTTCACATGCCTTCTTGTTTTGGTAAGAATGTATTATTTTGAGAAATATTGCTGTTATAAGGGTTGTCTTCCCTATGCATAAAATTACAATGTGTTGGAATACAAAAATGTTAAGAGAGGAAAACAAATCTATTGGTTTATTTCTAGCAATTATTGTGCACTATGTAGAGATTTTGAAGAATGGTCTATGACACTTCTCTACTTTAGAAAGCTCATCTCAAGAGATTAAATGCAATATATTGGAAGTTTGTTCTTCATTGAAACAAATTAGTGATATTGATGTCCACGAATGGCCAAAGTATGTAAATGGGGCTTGAATTTACATACCATTAAAATAAAGAAAAAACTAGTGTAGAATTTTTTTTGTAGAGATTGAAAAAATAGCTAATTGTTAGATGCTAAACAATGTGAACAATGTAAACATAGTGAGATTGGAGGTAAACCCAAGCTATGATGTATAGTGCCCTTCACAAAATGGTCAAGTCCAAAGTTGGATCTCTAAGCAAGAGATCAATGTTGTCACATGTTTGTAGCAATGCTCTAAGTGGAAGTGATAGAAGGCGTCATCATCAACTACCTTGATAGGGTTAATACAAGCATTTACAATATCCATAAGAAAATGGTGAGAGTTAAGGGGGCTAGGCTATACAATCCTCAGAGGTATTAGGGTGCCCCCTAGAATTGCCTATGACAAGGAATTCCAATGCAGCCCCAAAAGTTGAAATAAAATTGGTAATATTTGGTTGTCCCTTTGTCAGGATAATTGAGGAAATAAAGTGAGGATATTGGTGGGGTACTTTAGGGATAGCACATTGAGATGAACATTATTTCATTGGCTTGTCTTTGTCTATATGTGGATTTAGAGCATTTGAAGGGCTCTTGGTACCCCCAATATCATAATGAGCTAAAAGGAGGTGACTAACTTGGTATCCTTAGGGTTTGTTGCAAGGGTTCCATACAAAGCTCCACATTTTAAGGTGGCAACCTCTTGGAGGAAAAGGGCCAAGCATCTTTGATCATAATATCAGAAAAGGAAGATAGGAAACTTCTAGTGTATATTTAAAAACAATGGTACCTCCCTCAGATCTCATTATTGACATGGTGCCAGAAAAAGGTACTCCTTGTTCTCCACCCCATAGAGAACAAAAATGTCAACCCCTAACATTGTAAGGAATATGATGGTATGTCTCTACATGTAATTGGTGGGAGCCAACCCTTAATTGACCAAGGGAAATTTGCAAGGAGTGCGATCAATGGTGTTGGGGATAGTCAAGTTTAATGATGGTGCCATTGAAAATTTGTAGGAAATGCTCACAATAGAAGGTCATTTTGAAGAGAATAGGTTGTGGGGGAGTGGTAAAAGTAACATGGATGCATTGTTGTTAAATATCATATTTGATCACTCTATCTAGTATCGATCACAACCTTAAAGGCAAAGAGATGGGGGGGTGTCCAAGGAGTACTTTTTGGTGTGCACTTGAATTTGGCCTCAGAATACCAATCTTAGTGATGTCCAATGAGACCTATGGAAGCAATCCTCTTCGAAGAACATAACGCTAAATATGGGTATTGGTAATGACTTGATGTTGAATTGTCGAAAGACTTGAGTCTATGAAGATAGGATGATGCAAGGCAAAAATCATGGATTGGACAATACATCGAGGAATTGTGTCTGCAGAATATTATATGCTTAAGTACGATAGTTTGAACCCTCTCAATATATGCTTGGTCAACAAATCCTAAATTAGGGCCCTAAACCTCTAATGCATAAAGAACTATGTGTTTAATAATAGCGTTGAAGAGGTGCTCCTATGAAGGAATATCTGAAAATGTGTGTGAAAGCATCGATACACCAAGATAAAAAAGTGAAGTTTGTCCCTTACAAACATGCCACTAAGAGGTAAGCTTCAAGTTGAGGGATCGGTCAATGTTTTGAACCCATAAATAAGGACATGTTGTTGTGATCTCCATAGGATCTCCCTTGTAGGAGAATTGAAACTTGGAAAGAGCATCCTTGGAAGTATTAAAGGTCACAACCTTAGTCTTACTAAGGTTGACTTCCACCTTGCTAAGCTTGCAAAAGAAAGCAAGTGCGGCTAGATGTGTTTTCAAATTTTCAAGAGAATGATCTGGCAAACATGGTTGGGATTGGGCTAGACATGTTGAGAGGAATGGAAGAACATCCTGCCAAGATCAGGCGGCAATTGAAGGTAGCCCAAGATAGGCAAAATAGTTATGCAAACACTCATAGAATTCCAAGATAATTGGGTAAAGGAGATGGAATATCCCATTTTTGAACCCCTTTGGCATAATTTTTCACATGTTGAATCTAATTTAAGGTCACAACCTAGCCAGATGCCAAGTTGATATACGAGATCCCCTTGTTTGTTGGACAAGGGACTCCTACACAATAATTTGATTGGTTAGTCTATTGAGGTGTATGTACCATACCCCTTTTGGATTCGACCTTGAGACCTTTCAACTTTGGTCTCCATTCTAAATGCTCATCCAATGGATGTGGGTTGATTGCTTTGGGACAGACAAGAGGTGTGGGACTTGTCATGTGATACATGGATAACTACCTATGCCTATTAATTACACATGCCTTTTGTGGTTGGCTGCTGTCTTCCATACACCTTACACTTGGCATGTCTTCTCACACTTATTAATTGTACATGCCTTTAGTAGTCTTCCCTTTTCACTCCTGGTGCTCATCCCAAGGGTGGAATGTTATTGTCCTTTTGCAATTGGTTTCTTACATGAAGATAATTATCTGTTTCTCTGTTGAAATCTTGTGATCATAATTTACAGAGTAATGAAAATATTGACTATGGTTTCTCATATTTTCAGCTGGGAAATATTTGTACATGTTTTCTTTCATTTTCTAGCTGTGTATTTGAAAGTCTTGGGCCTTCCCGTTTATCTTTGCACTTATACCACTGTTGTTCCGTTTGGGTTTCTTTGGTTAGTTTTAAAGATTTGCTTAGATAGATGCTTACTTATAACGGACCAGTTTTTCTTTTTCTCTTTTGCTTTCAGCATTTATAGGAGGTGCTTTTGCACTCTCACATTGTACTCACACTGGACATATCTTTTTTAGTCCCATTGACTCATTTTTTTAAAATGGAATACACATCATAGAGAAATCCTCTGAGCACTTCTCATTTTGAGGATGTTACCTAGGGTAAACTGTTCGGTTGTAGTTTTGGCAACCTAACTTGGTGGGGACATTGAGTGAGGCCTTCAACATTCACATAGATAGGCAGCCCGGGGACTTGATCTTGTGACCTCCTACTTGCAGCTCACAGCACTCAACCACTCGAGCTAACCCACTGGGCTTAGTTCCTCGACTCTTGTGGGCACTTGTTAGACATTAATAAAATGATCTTATCTTATCTTATTGTACCTTTCTGTGTTTGACAAGAATGTATTATTGAAAGCAAAGATTGCTGCCATAAAGTTTATGTTCCTTCTGCATAAAAAAATACAGCCTGATGCAATAAAATATGTTAAAAGATGTAAAAAATCTGTCAGTTTATTCCAGCAATCGCTGTGTAGAAATGGTGAGGAATTGCGTTATAAAATCTGTTCCATTAGAAAGTGCAATTCGAGAGATTAAGTTTCATATATGGGAAGCTTATTTTTCATGAGAAATGAAAACTATGGTCACTTGAATTGGCCTACCAAATCTGAAATACACTACATATTTAAAAGAAAGAAGGCATTAGTGATTGTTTGCCGTTTTCCTAAGATTGGGATTGGGCATGTTACTATAATTATTTCCAGTGTAAGAGGCACAATGTTTATTTGTAACCACAATGCCTCTTTATCTATTTATATGATGCATGTGCATGAGTTCTCTAAGCCGGTGGATACAAGATAGTCCCTCGCCTTCACTCTTCTTGATCATGAGTGAGGTGCAAGAGGCCTTGCAATTTGCTATTGCTAGCAATGAGTGGCATAGATGGGCAAAAAGTCCTATCTAAAAAATGGCAAGAAATTTAAACAAATAATTTTGGTTGATGATTGATGGAATTAATGCAAATACATTGGCTTATTCACATCTGCAATAACGGAGATCGTAAGGTATGCTTATTTAAACTCACCTGGACTTGTGGAGATGCACAAGGCAATATATAGCATGATTGATAAAATGAAGTTCATTATCCATTGGAGAAATGTTTTTTGTAATTTTTTAAAGAACTCAAAACTTGATATATAAGAGGTGTAGCAAGATGAACACTCATATAGTTGCTTATGCAATTAATCCCAAGTGGTATTTGAATAGGTTAAGTGGAGTTGCATCGATGGATGATGTTGAGTTAAAGGGGCTTGTGATGCCATGTTGAAGATTTATAATCTCGATAAAGGATAATTTGGAAGTGGATTTAAGATTTTGTAAAACTAAGTAGCTCATATTGCATAGTTGTCGTGAAGGAGGATAGAAGTATAGCTCAGGTGAATGACGTTAGATGGTGGAGGATGCTTGGGGATAGATAAGATATTTAGATGTCCTACTTACTATGAGATGAAAGAGATATTTTACTATACCAAGATTCAGAGGGCTTCCTATCCACATTATTTTGTAATCCAGTTCGGACACATGTTACTGTCCCTGTATGGAACTTCCAAGTCTGACTCCATCAGCAGGATCACTTGTTTCTTCTGTTTTGCTCGCTTAAGGAAACAAACTTTAGATAGAGATCGACACCACTTCAGATACTAGATCAATGAGATACCACTGGACTGATGGACAAACCAAACCTAGGAGTTCCCGGGCTGAACTCATTCAACAGAGTACCATTCCCCACGTCAGGTCAAGCAGCCAATCTTCTATTTGCAGATTCATCACCTTGGCCTTAGATGTTAGGAGTGTGGGACCTCTTCGATCAAGGGCTCCTCCCAGGATTACAAGAGCCAGGTCTTGTCAGCCTTGTGGACCTTTGAGGCGATTGATGACTCTGTAGAGGAGCCTTCTCTCTTTTCTTCTTCACCTACTCATTCTCTTTTTACTTGTCATGGTTTTGTTTCTGTGACCTAATAAAATAGTGTTTATATTACAATAGAGTTATAAGTAAAAGGAATGGAATTAAATCATCCTAATCTAGCTTATTTATAAGGGTATGAAGCTGACTAGTGGATTGATAATGCCTATATAACCTTAGCTCTTACCTATACATTCATATTCCAATACAGAGGTAATATATGGCTTATTTTGTACTCCCATTAATTAGCTAGACACTTGGTGCTTTTTCTCTTATTCTTTTCTGCTTTACAGCTTTTGATATAGTAGGAAATTAGCAATTAAAGATGCTTTTGCACTCCCACCCTCTTGTACTTACACTGGATGTATTCTTGAGTCCCATTGACCTGTTTTTGTGGTCATTTGTTGGATACTAAAATCATTTTAATTTTATATTATCTACTCTCTTGAGGTGATGGAGCTGTATTTGGATTAGTTCCTGCGAGTTGCAATTGTTAATTGACAATTGTAAATAGGGGATCCAGATGCAAACTTCTATGCTGTCTGACTAAGATCTCAGGCCTAATATTTAGCACTCCATTATAGTTGTGTAGATATTTGATTCGAAGGAACAATTTCATTGATGTTTGAAAAGCATATATAAAACAGTTTAGACAGTTAGGTGGAGGGGATAAGTACACTGCCAAAGCTATCTACTATGACTGTCATGTAGGATTTATAAGAGAAATACTGAAGTTGAAGGCATGGCACTTGTTAACTCTTGAATGCTGTATAACCTGTTTAATTCCTTGAATAATGCTACCAAAGGATTGTTTGTCCCCTACAAAAGCCTTCTGGCCTCCCTATTTGCTGACCTGGTACAGTTTTGGAGCTTTTAGTGGACCATTTATTTTTTATAGTTACAACTAAAAGTAATTTAACGTCTTTATTTTGCGAAACTACAGAGGTAATCAGACTTGAGGTGTACAGAACCCAAAGTAAATATCATGTCATGCTTATACTGTGTGTTTTGAGATATTCTGGACATTGTGAAATATTACACAGGTTTCTTCTGCATTTTCAATATTTATGAAGGTTTTAATGGATTTGTTTACTGCTTAATTTTCTTTTAGTTATTACTTTATGTTTTGCTTGTTTGCTCTTGGAGTTAGTATATGGATTTACGAGGCTGAACTAGTTTTGTTTGATACAATGTTTTCCAGGTTGAGATAAATATTCATCAATTTTTTAAAGGTTATACAGAGGGAAGGATGCACAAGAATCTGTGGCCTGAAATGTTGAAGTTGAAGGATTGGCCTCCCTCAAATTTCTTCGAGGAACGTTTACCACGACATGGTGCTGAATTTATCACTGCCTTACCTTTCCAGGAATATGCCCATCCTAAATCTGGGCTTCTAAATCTTGCCACAAAGCTTCCGGTGAACTGCTTGAAACCTGATTTAGGGCCGAAAACATATATAGCTTATGGCGTCCGGGAAGAACTTGGTAGAGGAGATTCAGTGACAAAGTTGCACTGTGACATGTCTGATGCGGTAAGCATTGCTTTCTTGCAAATATGATCTTACTATATTTTGCTTTTGATAGTGCAAATTGGCAACGTATAGTTTTGTGCATCCTTGTGTGTAGGAGTGGTATCCAATTATTATTTGTAATTTTCTTGTTTCATTGCTATTCTCTTCAACTGTATCCTCTAAACTGTGTAACACAGAAAGCCAGTTTGTTCAATATAATTTGTCATATATAATGGGTATTTATCAATGTAGCTTTTGGTTTGCATCCTCCTCGAAGTATGGAAATGGTGAAGTTATTATTTAGATGGAATCTTGTTATTTCTGGCCTATAACTTGTATTCTATAATTCCTTAATGTATGCTTTTTCATGTAAAGTACCCCGCTGCTCTTGAATTTCTGAAATAAATCCTTCTGTTTTTTGTTTATAAAGGCTGCTGGCTAAATTTCTCATCTGTTCATTATGTATGAAGGATGGTTAATTAATTTCTTATGAAAGCTCTTGGTTGTGTTAAATATTACTGATATATCGTAACTCAAACTGTGTAAATTCCAGATTCCATCCCCACTCTGCATTGTTAGGGGTGATGGCCAAAACCAAGCCAGCTACTGCTCGTTTCCAGTATCTTAAATCTCCTTCTTCTAAGACAATGACTTAACTGCAATGTCAATGGAACCAAGATGAATCATTAATATTCCTTTTGGAAAAGAAGCAATAATGTTCTTTAGCTGAAAGAGATCAGCTATGTTCAGAGGCTAGTTATGTTTATTTTGTAGCCATTGGAATTATGATTCTTGAGATCTCGTGGAGCAGTTTTCATGGCTTTCATTAGTATTTATTTATTGATGAATGGGTCACATCCTTGTTCTAGGCCTTTCTAGCCCCTTATATCTAGCCATTATGGGGGTTTTTCATTCCTTTATTATCTTTACCAATCAAATCATGTAAGGCCCCTAGGAGTTATATTAATTTATTTCATTATTTTTTCCAATTGTAACATCCTTGGATTTTTGTGAAATCTAGTTTGAAGTGCATTTGTGTTTAACTGTTTGGACTTCAGCTTTCATAAAACAACTTGTCTGTATAGAATTTCAGAGGAAATATTTGCAAGGTTAGACAAGGATTAAACCATCTCGGGCAAACTGTTGTTGATTTAAAAATAGTGCCTTGATTACAGAGTTTGAGATTGCAAGGTGCAAGGCAAATTGTCTACATGCATGCATATTACTTTGCCTCTGAGTTCCAAGAAACATAGATGCACATTTTGTATGGCCTTGAAATGCACTTTGTACTTATGGATACATGTTTCATGAAAGGGAAATGTGTATGGAAACACCAGCTCATGTTTCAAGGCTGTACCACGATCAATACAGTGTGTTTCTTCATCTAATTGGGGTGATTTTGATGCCACAGGTCCACCTTGGAGACTCTAAACCCTAAATGGAGGTTAATTAAGCATTAATGAAACTTCTAGAAGCCTCTAATAACATTTTTTATTTTTTTAAAATAAAAATGATTACCCTCATTTTTTACCCACAAGGCTTGAGCAAGGGTGATTTTGACAAGAAGAGTTTTAATCATTTGGGTAGCTTCAACAAGGGTGACTCCAGCAAGAGAAATTTTTGTCTTTTAGTCAGCTACAACAAGCATTGAGTGGTGTTTTGGGCAGCTTCAACCATCACTCTGTGTTTAGGTGAGCAGCAAGCTTTTTTGGTAGTAATTTGAGTGCTTTCTTAAGGTTTATGCTTCCATTATTCATATTATTCATTGTCGATTTGTTTCACTTTTTTTTGCAGCCGCATTGGCTTTCAACCAAGCTACTTCTTTTCCTCCAACAAGAAGAATGCTTTTTATCCTCTTTGGAGGCATGTTTAAAAAACACACAAATATTTGGTGGTGGTCCATGGTAATATGAGTGCAATCTTTGTCATCTATTGTACAGGGGCTTTTACCCAAGAGTGAAGGCACACTTTTTGTATGGAACAAGTAAAAGGTGTTAATTGTTGCAAAAAAGGAATTGATTCAAAAGAGAGGGAGACGTATCAGAAAGAACAAAATGAGGGCCCAAGGCTAATAGGATGAAAATAAGATATTCACAACTTGCTAATGCTACTACCCATGTTTCTAACATTGAACCAAGGATTGTGCATGAAGCAAGGAAGAGGAAAGTAACTCAACGACAATAAGAAGCATCAAAACATTCAAAAGGTTCTTCTTACTAAGTTCAAGAGATCAAAACAGCTAAAATGGTGAATGTTCAAGGGAAAAAAGCAGATAAAACAAGAATGGAAAGGGTCACCTATGCTTGTGGTATCCCTTTTAATGTGGTTTAGTCTCCACATTGGTAAGATATGGTGAGGGCAATTAACATAGCTCCTTAAGGGTTTAGAGGGCCTAATTATGAAAAACTCTGAATTGGTTTGCTCAAAAAGGAGAAGGAGCTTGTTGAGGATGTCTTGGCACCTATTTGTTCTTCCTGGAGTATCTCTAGGGTTATTGTTGTCTTAGATGGATGGACATATACTAGGGATAGGTTGTTGATCAATATCATTGCTAGTTCACCGAGACGAGCATTGTCTATTTTATTGTTTAAGATTGTTCAATTGAGTTAGAGGATGCTCAATTCATTGTTGATACTTTAATCAAAGCTAATAAGCAGGTAGGGATTGCTAAGGTGGTGTAAGTTATCATGGATAATGCATTGGTTTGCAAAGTTGTAGGTTTGATTATTGAGAGAAGGATGACCATATTTTTTGGACTCTTTGCTTTGCCCATAGTTTAATTATGATTTAGAAGAGATTGAGAAAAAAAGGTTCCATGGATGAGGGTAGGCTAGGGAAATAATCAAATTCATTGTCAAACACCACTAGTATCGAGCAATATTTTGAGAATACTCTAGATTAGAGTTGTTGAAATTCGCATTGACAAGATATACCTTGAACTTCATCATGTTGCATTGCCTTAATGAGGAAGCAAACATTAGTTTCTATGGTGGCGAGTCAAATTTGGGTTGAGTGGAGAAAGGTAGATTCAGAGTGGGGAATTACGGTGTGCAAATTGTGTATTGATGAAGAGTGGTGGAGCAAGATAGATTTCTTATTTATGTTCACCTCACTTGATTTTGAGCTTCTTCGAAGTGTTGACACAACCAAACCTTTCTAGGGAGAGGTTTACTAGGGATTGGATACCATGGTTGAGAAAAATGTGGAAATAATTTCGGGCGAGTCTCCTTAGCTTTTATTTGTTAATTTAGTGAAGAAAATCATTATTGAGAGGTGGAACCAATTCAATACTCCATTCCACACTTTAGCACATGCCTTGAACCCAAGATTTTATGATGAAGACCTCATTGCTCAATGCTACGGGAAGGGGAGGGCACCGCATAAGGATAGGGAGGAGGTCATTGAAGTGAGAAGAGCCCTTGTGAGAGTTTTTCAATGTATCTACAAATGGATGTGAAGGAAGAATTTGTTAGTTTTTCTATTGGGTTGACGATTATGTACATATATCTACTTTAGATAAGAGGAGCATTATGAGTTTGGTTTTATGGTGGATTTGTCATGGAGCAAATTGTGTACATTTGCAAACCCTTGACATTCTTATTCTTTCACAAGAGGCAAGGCCTTCATCAACATAAATAAATTGGAGCACCCATGGTTTTATTCATTTTGTGAAGCACAATAGGTTGGGTTTGCAAAAGGTTGAGGATCTTGTTTATGTGGATTCCAACCTTCGCTTAGCATCTTGTGGGGTCCAAAATATAACAATAGTCCTTATAGAGATTGGTCTGTGGATTTAAAATCTATTGATTTGGACATCTGTCTTGCTGTATTGAGTCTCGAAAAACCTAGATGTGGTATTGGAAATATTTCTTCCATCCCACAATCCACCGTTGAATGTGCATCTTGTTCTTTTTTTCTTGATGAAGATGAAGTGACGATGATGTTTTATTTCGATGTTTGAGACATGTATCATTGTAGCCTCATATATAAAGGCTGATTTTGAATATATAGAGCCTCATTTATAAAGGACTTTCTTGGGTATTGATGCTTGCATAATGCAATAATCTATGGGATTAGATATAGAGACAGGTTTATTGGTAATATGTGACTCATCACTTTGTTGTTTTTTGTTTGTCATTTAAATGTTCTTGCGCATTTATTTGTAATGCTTTCTTTCAATGTTTCGTTATGATTTTTGTTCATAAAATATCACATTATTACACTCATTTTTGTAATATTGTGTTTCCTTGTTTACAAAATTTTTGGGCCACGTTTCCGCTGTACAATTGTTTCGGAAATTTGTACCCATTTCCCCATATTGTGCAAGTTAACTCTGCTTTATTTGTTTTAGTGGAATTTGGACCCTTCATTGCTTTTGTGTGAAATAATGGCAAAACTATTTGCTAGGCAAAGGGAAAATAATAACAGGGAAATGGAGAAATTGATAATATATCTTTAATATGCTTACTTTTTAGTCTTACTTTGCTAAAACATGATGGTAGAAACTGGAAAGCTGGAAGAAAGGGCGTTCTTTACCAATGCTGCATGGTTCAGGTTAAGGTTTGAGTTTTGTCGCAATTAAACTCAGATAGATTCAAATCTCTAGATGAAATTTGGATAAGTCTCACTGTCATGTTTGTCCATGATATTAACTTTAAGATTAAATATCATGCCCTCTTCAAACATATATGATATACAATAAGTCTAAGTTGCAGGAAACACCACCCCTGCACATCCCCAGCATGTTTTGCTTCGAAAACACGTATTGTATGGCCTGGAAATGTGTTTCCGTATGGACGGGTGTGTTTCTTGAGATGGAAACATGTTTTGTTTGTAAGGAAACACTTTTTCGGTACACATGAATTTTGTATGGCTGTGTTTCCATAAAAGTATCGCCCTGCATATAAAAAAATCCATTCTTTGCAGTAGTAATTGGTAATATTAGATTCTGAAAGTAAAAGTGACATTCTCTTAATCTTTCATTTTCTATCCTTTTACTTAAATTTTTAACATTACTATTAATTGTTTCAGGATGTTTGAGACGTTCCAACCTCATCGGACTTCATATGCAAAAAGTAGAATTTTAGATCCTATTCAGAATTCAACAGACTTAATAGTTTTCAGGATTTCAAGATCGAAAGTATTTGCCAAATTCTATCATGTATGAGGGTATGGGATTGCGCATTTAATCAAGCACATCAACACTTCTATTTACCTTGATGTTGGTGGTGTTGATTGTTGAACTCCTCTGTCACGACCTTAATAAAAATGTACTCTTCACTCAAGCGAAATCACTTAAAGCATGGGAACTTGGGAAGCTTTGTCTACCTTATTTTAACGATTGGATTATGAAGTTTCATCAAATTTGTAGGGTGTTGAGCTATGTTGCACAAGTTTTTGGAACGCAGGAATGTAGGGCACATGGGTATGAGTATCGGATACGTCTAGAAGTTTCCCCCAAATTCGTAGGAAATGGCAAGTTGGGAACGACAATAATATATATTAAAAAAAATAAAATAATTAAAAACATGAGAAGAAATATAGAGAAGGAAAGAAACATTAACACAAACCAGATGACTTAGCTTGTCCCTTATACTACGGTTGTAACTAGAACCTCTTAGCTGATGGAACTAGCAGTAAAATCAAGGTTACCATCCACGTCATAGATTATATAAGGTAGACTCTTTCTAAAGTGGAAACATTTAGAAGTTATAGTCCCTATATTTGTGGTTATATGTATAGAGTAAGTTTTCAGTTTTGTGTCAACTATTATTAAAATGTATTAGAATATTATATATTACATTCTATGCTAGGATATTTGCAAAGGTATATAAATAATCAAATTTAAACTATTATAAAATAAAACCAAGATAAATTTTATTTAAATGTAATATATGAATTTAGTTTTAAAGTAAGATTTAAAACTCTTTCCAATTAGTTAAAAGTTTATTTTCTTATTCATAAAGTAAATAGTAAAATATATAAATTTACTTTCTTTTATTTAATATATAAAAAGTTGAAATAGATTTACATTTATTATTGATTAGCGGTAATTGGAATTCAGCGTAGGGACGAGTGAACACCATAGCAGAGACAGTGGACAGAGATCAATGCACCAACTCGACAAGGTATCATGAAATAGACTTTTACTGCAACTTAGTTTTCTAGAGAATTTTTTTTGAGTCAACCATGTATACGTATGGTTGTGAGGAAATAGGAATGTCGTTAACAACCCACGTGGCGATCATGAATGCGAGGAAGCTCCCGTGAAGGAAACATGCAAGAAAAAGTCCCCAAGTTCCTTATTTTAGAGGATAAAAGTTCGTAGTAAGTTCCCAACCATCCGGAATGGTTCCCACTGGATTTGGAAAGAGTTTCCTACAGGTTGCCAAGTTCCCTGGAACGTTTCCTAAAAGTCGGGAGCGGTTCCCGTGCTACATAGGTGTTGAGTCATTGACTAATTTCCTTGGAGGATCAACTTTGAGATTTGAGGTAGAGGCAAGGGCTGGAGCCTAGAGGAGGGAGGCATAGGGTGCCATTGATGAATAGGATCCCAATATAGGCGATGATTTGTTGACATGTATGATTTATGTTTTATGTTTTGCATTCATATTTTTAAATGTCCTTGTTCATATATATATATATATATATATCGCGTTTCCTTGTTTCCAAAATTTTGGGGGGTCGTGTTTCCAATGCGTCCTCGTATCCCTGTTTTGTGTAACTTATTGACAAATTATAAAATATTATAAATTATGATAAATCACAATGTCATCAGAAAACCAGAAAACAGCTTGGAAACTGTGGCGGTGGATGTCCACCAATGGAGGCATACTTTATGGGATTTACATGAATTATGAATATTCATGCATGTTGGTTATTGATTTCTCTGAATAATGTTTGAGTAAATAGATTTTTTTTTTCAAAATGCAACTCACATTCAATTTCAAATATGCATCATCACAACAGATACACAGGAAATGGAAGCTATTTAGTATTTACTGTCTTGTTTCTAGAAAGGGTTGTATTTTACAACAAATGTGCCTTTAAACTGGCGTGCTTTTGCAGCCATGGGGAACCACTCCCCATATGTTTAATATTATTTTCAGGTTCATCCTTTTTATGAATCATGATGTCTAAGAAACTATTTATTAGTTTTGTTTTATGAGGATCTTATTCCTGCCAATTTGGCTGCTTTATTGGTTTCTACTAAAATATGCTGTTCTTGTTCCTTGCATTTTTTGTTGATGGTACCCATCTTATTTCTTTATATATAGCACAATGATTATTAACCACATAGTTTTTATTATCATTCTTCAGATGACATTTATATTGTTTATTAATGTTTCTCTTCAGGTCAATGTTTTAACACATACTGCAGACATCAAGTTCTCTCCTTCACAACAAAATGAGATAGAGAAATTGAAAAAAAAGTACAGAGCAATGGATTCTAAGGATCGTGTTAGCATAAATGAATCACCCTTGCCACGCAGAGCTGAAGCACGTAAAAAGCATGGTGAAATTGGGTGTATGGTGTCTGGAAATATTGTTGACAGGCTCGAAGAACAAGATTCGGTTGACACTGAAAGTAGGCCTGAGATTTTGGGAAAGATGGAAAGCAAGGGAGTTGGTTCAAAGCCTTCAAAGATAGAAGCAAAGGTTGCCAGCAGAAATAATAACTCTGAATATGGTGGTGCACTTTGGGATATTTTTCGGAGAGAGGATGTACCAAAGTTACATGCATATCTCCAAAAACACTGGAATGAATTCAGGCATATTATGAATAAACCTCTCGAAGAAGTAAGTGTCGGGACTTGAATTTTATCATTGGGTTTGTTTGAGAAATAACAATTCAATTCATTAGAGAAAAAATCATTATTTTCTTCTCTAATGTGATTTCTTGCTTCAGGTTGTTCATCCTATTCATGATCAGACAATTTACTTGAATGTAGAGCATAAAAGGAAGCTGAAAGAGGAATTTCGTAAGTACTTGCAATATGTGATTTTTTTATTATTATTACTTTATACAGGGGAGTTCTCAAAAAATGTTTGTAAAATGACATGATTCTGAGAAGCGGGTGTTTTTGGGATTGCAGAGGTAGAGCCATGGACATTTGAACAACATCTTGGAGAGGCAGTTTTTATTCCAGCTGGATGTCCACATCAAGTACGGAACCTGAAGGTACTTTTAAAGATTTATGTTATCATTTTTGGAACAGGAGTTAAAAACAGTCAACTGATTATTAGTTTTTCTTGGATGTAAATTATGTAAACATTTAATGTATGGATAGTGAGTATTTGGTGTTATTGCATTCATATTTTCTAAAGATCCAATAAATTGATTGTTTGTAGTAAAGAATTTGTCGCTTGTGATTTTAAAATTAGAAGAATGAAGCTTTGTTCTAAACTCCAACAGCAATTTGAACATTTGATCTTCAAATTAGAATACAGCTACTGGAAAAAGTATGTTTATATGCCCAATGACAATTAGGTTTTCTTAGTTGTGGACAATTTGAACTCCAACAGCAATTTGAACTTTTGATCTTCAAATTAGAATACAGCTACTGGAAAAAGTATGTTTATATGCCCAATGACAATTAGGTTTTCTTAGTTGTGGACATGTTTCTCTAAGAATGCAGGTTTGGTTAAAAAGTAAGTACAATTATTTTTGTATCAATTTTTGTTGCTCGTTGGGTTATACTTATTATCATGTAAGGTTTTGGGTTACCCCTCCAGCTGTGAATATTATGAAGATTTCTAGATAGTGCTCTGTCTCAAACCACCTTGTTTCTCCACGAATTGGAAATGGATCTGGTGGAATCATGCTTGGCTCTGAAAATGCAGATCATTGGAGGCTAGCTTTTGAAGCTTTCTTCTGCCAAGATATGAACCAAAGATAGAGGGATGAAGAGCAAGTAGTTTTCCCTCTGTACAGGGAGCATAGAGATGATGTTGAGCATGTTTTCATCGGGTGCAGTTGGGCCTAAAATACATGGAACATTGAAGTTTTCAGTATAGGAAACTGGTTAATGGTAGCTTTCCAAGAAAATCTGTGTAATGGTGATTTCCTATGCTCAGATTGGTATTTTAAGCTGAAAGACAGGTTGGAGACAGCCAAGCAAGTCAGGTGCCTCTATCCAATAACCCTTCAAATATAAACAAAGCTCTATGATCAATCAGTCCTAGCTCTGGACAAGGCCTGGGAGAAAATGGGCTAGTGAAATTGCAACCAGTATTATAATACATGAGACTCTATCAGATAAATTCATTCATGTCCTTGATCTCTCATACTCGAGAGTTCCTTCCAAGTGACTGGAACAATATCTATGCTCAGACTTTCAAACTTCTTGAATGCATTATGCACTGGTTAGAAAATAATTTAGTAGTAAGGTTCATGTGTGATCAGCTGTGTGCTGTTAAATTCTGTCTACGTAGTTGTTTCAAGTCTAGTTAGTTTTAGTTCAGATTTCGAAAAGCCTGGGTGCTCTTGGCTGGTTTTGAGCTTAATGTAGCCTGCACATAAAAGAGGGATAAGGATGGCTGCCTCTTTTCCACGGTGATGAATTAGATAACCTTTATATTTATGTCTTTGATTGGTTGAAAATATCAATTTAACATTCAGCATTAAAGACTGACTAGAGCCTGCCCTTGCTAAACTAGATTACATGTATGTTTCTATACTTGGCCTTTTTTGTTTAGGTGCCTTGGGCAAATGACAGGTTAGGTGAGTTAACTGTTTGTTTCAATAGGTGATAATTGTTAATTTTAATCTTTGATTTCACAATGCTTTATTTTAGGCACATGTTAGATTCTTCATATCGTGTCTATTATTGTGCTTTCTTGCTAAAATATTTCCTTCAACCTAGGTGTATCTTGCTGAGCACTTCAACTGTACTCACTCATTCGCTGGTTATTGTTTGCAGTCATGTATAAAAGTTGCCCTTGATTTTGTATCGCCTGAAAATGTACATGAATGTATCCGATTGACTGATGAGTTTCGCTTGCTTCCCAAGGAACACAGGGCAAAAGAAGACAAGTTAGAGGTATGCCATATGTAAGCATATGATATGTTTTAGGAATTAGATTCTTGATTTGAGTAAATTTTAAAATGCTGTTTGAAATCTCTCTTGGAGCAGATAAAAAAGATCATTCTCCACGCTATGAACAAAGCTGTGACACAAATCAATAGCTTGGCCAAAGTTACAAAGTAAGGGATCCCTTAACCTTTTGGTCAGTATTTTAATAACTTGAAATTCAGATGCGGGTGCTTATCCATTTCTATGTTGATTTTAGGAAAGCAAATAAGGGGAAAAAGGAACTGGAGTTGATTCCTGCTGGTTTAGAAAATGTAGATTCAACTCGGATTATTCCAGTAAAAGAAGAGCCAAACCCTGCCGTTCCAGAAAAAACGGAGTTGACTTCTGATGTTCCAAACAACGTGGAGCTGAATCTTTCTATTCCAGAAAGCGGAAAGTTGACCTCTAATGTTTCAGAAACATCAGAGTTGATCCCTGCTGTCCCGGAAATAGAAAATTTGACCCTGACTATGCCAGAAGAAACAGAGTTGACCTCTACTGTTCCAGAAAATTGGGAGTCAAATCCCATTGTTCCAGAAAATGGGGAGTCTACTGTTTCAAAACTTGTGAAGGTGGGTCCTCCCGTTTCAGTAACTTTGGAGCCTATCTGTTTTTCAGAAAATGAAAATGAAAATATGGAGTCATTTCCTGTCTCTGAAGGAAGTGTAAAAAGCCTGAATGCAGTGGAAATTGAGCAGGAAAGTTAATGCAAATTTTGTTACTGTTCAAATTTTTGGTGGTAAAGGTTAGATTTCTTGTGAAATCGTAGATCTACGTGGATGCTGAGCGGCAGTTTTGACTTTATTATGCTGCTGTTGCGAAATTGGCATTTTCATTCTCTTGTATATTTATAAATTATAATGTTCAAATGAATCCTTGATTCAGATTTCGCTGTAGAAAGTTGAATACTCTTCTTTTGCCTATTGTGTCAATTTATTTTTCCCCTAGAGCAAACTTCTCTGTGCATTGTAGTTGGTCTAGGGTCCAAGTCAAAAAGGTTGTTTGTGCTCCACAGGTACAATAACTTTCTTATGGCCAAGAATTAAGCTTTTTGTGATAAATGTTAAGCCTGCGGTGGTATTTGGAGCAAACATAAGTTAGCACATATTATTTTTTAATCTTTACAAGGAAAATGGTGGAGCACAAACAACCATTTTCCTTGTAAAGATTAAATATTGTCGGAAAAAATATTGTTGCATCTTTGAAGATAGAAAATGGAAACTGTTAAATGTGGTACAGAAAGGCTGTATTTGGCTTAAGATAATGCACAGATTCTAGCTAGTTTTGTACTTGAAACCTTTTGTTTTTGTCTCCTCCTTTTGTGCCCCAACAAGCGAAGGATGTGTGTTGGGCTTCCTGTGGCTAAAATAATCAATCACTGTTGTTAAGGTATTATTACCGTGTAATTGGAAGGCAAAAATACAGAAATTCAAGTGGCGCAGACAACTAAAATAAACCCCATTGGTTGGGCGGATGATTAAATGGCAGTGTTTATTCGATTGTTTGCTGGTTAGTTTTTCTGTTCACTTCGTGATATAACGATATTGAAGTTAGTGTGCCTTTGGAACAGTCATGGCCGTTAGATTTCTTTTGTTTAAGGCTCACATTATGTAGCTGAAATTCCATGATACACGTCTTGGGTTCTATCCTTGTCAATGCCACTCCTGCAACTTGATAAATGGAAAGGCTTTCTTTGGATCCACGTAATGTTTGTATTTCTGTGCCTTGGCTCTTTTATCTATCATACACGTCTTGGGTTCTATGCAACTTGATAAATGGAGAGGCTTTCTTTGGATCCACGTAATGTTTGTATTTCTGTGCCTTGGCTCTTGTAATTCCATGATACACGTCTTGGGTTCTATCCTTGTCAATGCCACTCCTGCAACTTGATAAATGGAGAGGCTTTCTTTGGATCCACGTAATGTTTGTATTTCTGTGCCTTGGCTCTTTTATCTACCATGTATGTTGCTATGTCTACCAACAAGAAGTACGTTTCACCAAGTGCCAAGGAATACCTTTTAGTAAGTGGATGTCTTGTACTCGCTATTGGATGCTTTGGTGTTGTTCCGTCTTAGCCATCTTCTTGTCTGACAGTCACTCTCATCAATATCTTTGTAAGAATTACGAGGACTAAAACACTTAGCTGCATTAAATATAGGTAATTGAATTTAGAGAGTCAATCACCTTTGTTACAAAACTTTTTCTCAACATAATACAATCTTATAGTGTCCCCGATCTTTGTGACTTTTGGCAAATTCTCAAACCTCAATGCATCCTTCGTTACAAAACTTTTTTCTCAACATAATACGATCTTATAGTGTCCCCGATCTTTGTGACTTTTGGCAAATTCTCAAACCTCAATGCATGTACAGTTGGGAGTGTTTTTATATCTATTCAAGTCACAAATTGACTTGTATACTTCTAAAGATAAATAATGTATTGAAACAAAATACATGTTTTCAAATACTGATGCAATTCTCTCGTTCTCAACATCTACCATTAGCTCTACATGTTTTCGATTACTAATGTAATTCTCTCTTCTTAGCATCTACCATTAGCTCTACAAGTTTAGTAATTGGAAGAGTGCTCTGTTTTCTTTCTCCCTCTAAAAGTTGCAAAACAAAATTTTGAGCCTTTGATCTTGCATGGATATTTACTAATAATTAATGTGAAATAAGGGTGGTAGGTGTGGGGGGCGGGGGTGGAGGTCCTATTTGACCCTAGTGGAATAGAAGTGGCTAGGATTTCTTGGGGTCTTGGATTCCCTACCAATAACTTTGCTGAGATATGTCTTATATTTTGGATCAGATATAATATCGTCCTTGACAATATCTCAATTGATGATATTTGTGGTCTCTTATAGTCATACAGTAGTTCATAATGTATTTTTGCATTCACAAGTGATTCAAAATCGTATTCACAAAAGAATAAAGTGAAATATTCATCACATTGACGGGCTCTTTTATTGGCATATCCGATGACATAAAATTTGTTTGGTTGATAAATTAGCTAATGAAGCCACTCACTTAGACAAAGGATTCATGGTGATAAACAACAATTCTCCACTGCGAAAGTGGATCTCATAATGTATGTTGAAGGGTATGGGTGTATGCTATTCTTAATCAACATTAGGGGGGGCACTATGATTTTTATTAAAGTTCAATTTATTGCAAAAATATGGTTTATGCATGAGCTTGAGGAGGCATGTGGTCATCAAATCCCTCAGACATCTTGCAAATATTCGCCATTTTTGCACACACTTAACACCTTGTCCTCGTGTGCTCTAAACTCATTGCATCATGCCTATTATGGTTCGCTTGAGGGCAATTATGGAGCTTGAAGTGGAATTCAGGGGAGCGGGTAGGATATATCATGGAGTAAGGATGGCTCTCGGTTTTATCTCATCTTGTCTAAAGGCGGTTTTGTTTGGGCTAGAGGTGGAATTTGTTTCTCTATTACATTTCAACATTCGTTACAAGGTGGTCGAGGTATGGTTATCGGTGGAATTTGAAGTCTCTTGCTCACGGTCTGTAAATCGCTGCAAGGTGGTAAAGCTTGGGTGGTGGCGGAAAGGGGAGGAATGCTGCATGTGGTTTGGAATTGTTTAATGGTGGTGTTAGAATTTTATTTAAGAGCAAATATGTCAGACTTTCATTCAATTGATCATATTGCATGCATAAGGATCACTGAAAGAAATACATTCAACAATAGACACAAAGATTTATGCTGGGGAAACCCTTTCATGGGAAAAACCCAACAAAACTTTTCAGTATAGATTCATCGGCAAAGTACAATGTCAATACAAGAAAGAGCTAAATCTCTCTAACAGATAAATACACAAGAAGCAAAGATAAAATAACCCCAAGAATATGTCTTCCTTCAGCAGTTGCTACTCTCTCCCTTTTGCGCACTTGTCTCTCTCTTGCTTGAGCGAACTTGTGTGTTGTCTCCAAATGAGGAATTCGACCCCCTTATTAATACTCTTTTTTGGTAGACTTTTTCACTTGAGGGCCGACTTCATTGGGGCAATTTTTCCCATTGTTTGGGGCAGCTTTACCCATTAATTTTTGTGGGGTCGGCTTATCTATTTTCACTTGATTTCTTGAGAGTATATCTTTAGCATTATGCTTTTAGGGGTTTACATTAGGGTTTATGCAATACAAGAATATCTTCTACAGTTGCATATTATTTCAACACTCCCTCTCAGCAAGGAAGGTATTCTTCCAACATAATCTTCAACATTGCTTTTGTTGACTTGTATTTGACCATTTAATTTTTGACGTTTCACAAATCTCTCCCACTAGAAGTTCTGTATGAGCAAGCCCTTTGATTACATCATGCATTCCAGATCTCAACATAACATCTCACTAGTGGGTGTAGCCTCATCGTCCTTTCGGACCTATGAGTTGTGGCGTCTCGTCATACATATGCCGTTATGCGACTTTGCCTAGCTCACACAGAATCTAGGCAACTAGTCCATGAATGACTATCCCCTGCTGCCACACTGAGTGTGCCATTGCCTCTGGAAGTCGCATATGTAACACACCACTCCCTCTCACTAGGGAATTCCATTTGGACCTCTCCAAGCTTGTCCTTGAAGTATTCAAACTTTACCCTTGACATAGGCTTGGTCAACACATCGACTATTTGCTTGCCTGTCACAACATACTGGAGCTTCGCAACTCCATTCTATACCATGTCATGAAGGTAATGGTACCTGATCTCGACGTGCTTGGACTTGTCATGAAACACAAGGTTCTCTTACAACTTTATGACAACTCTAGTCATCTCTAACTTGAGATCAAACATCCTTGCTAGAAAATTTCGAAGCCACACAACTTCGCTACTGGATGAACATGCCACAATATACTCTACCTCAGAGGTACTAGGTACCACACAAGTCTGCTTCCTACTGAACCACAAAATCATCGTTGACCCCATACTGAAGCAACATCCTGATGTACTCTTCCGGTCTGCGATACTACCGGCCCAATCAGAATCAGAATATCTCACAATTTGAAGCATATATGAGTCCATAATTCACTGTACCTTTCAGGTACCTCAACACGTGCTTTGCCGCAATCACATGAACACGTCTTGGCTCAACCATATACTGATTCAATGTGTTCACCGCAAAGCATATCTCTAGCCTTGTGTTCGTCAAATACATCAACGAACCAATCATCTGTCTATACATGGTGGCATCCACAGTCTCTGATGAAGTATCCCCCAATAGCTTCATGTTTGTCACCATCGGTGTAGGCATGGCTTTACAATCCATTATCACGAATCTCTTCAAGATCTCTATAACATATTTTCCTTGGTTAAGGAATATCTCATTCGGTTTCTGCCATACCTCTAGAACCAAGAAATAATGCATCATATCCAGATCTTTCATTTCGAACTCTGCAGCAAGCTTCCTCTTACATTCAGTGATGAGCTTCTCATTCCCTGGTAGAAACAGGGCATCCACATATAATCGTAGTATCATTGGTCCACCATTCACAACCTTGTAGTAAAGATTGGAATCTGCTTTACTCTTAGTAAATCCCAAGCTCATTAGAAAATTGTCAATTCTGTGTTGTAGTCACTCCCTCTGAAGTGAAGTTTTATACTACTCCTATAATTGAGCACTATCCTTCCTCTGCATCTTAACATCTTGTACTCTTTGCATTGGGACATCTACATATAGCAACCATCTTCAACCTTGTAGCGAAAGGTTGAAATTTGCATCAAATAATTTTCTATCCTGACATACTATGGATTGGGTGCCTTCTAAGCTTGTACAAAGCCTTCTACACATGTGATTTTCTATCGAGAGTCTCAAATCCCGGTGGTTCTTCGATATACACTTCTTCTTCGATTACACCATTCAAGTAAGCAATCTTGACATCTATCTGGTGTAATTTCCATCATTAAAGCTATAATAGTTTTGATAGAAGTATGTTTGGTCACTGGAGAAAACGTCTCGTCATAATTGACTCCCTCTTTATGAGAGAAACCATGAACCTTACTATATAGTTCTGTAGTATGCTTGATTTTGTGAGTCCATTTGAAGGTCATTGTTGAACATTCATCACTTGTTCTTCGGAACAAGTCTCATCATCCTTCTCTTGTAGGCCATGGCGTATGGTCTTTCCTAAATGCCAAATTTAGTCAGATAGTTAGCAACATTGCATACTAATCAATCAATTCAATGCGATGCCAACTTCTTATGAATAATGCACGTAGTTATGTAACCAATACGATTTAGCCAATGCTTAAGCACAACACTCATCCATATCCCATATACTCATGGTAATTATCTAGATGCATTCCATCTCTACCAGAACACACTATCTAGAGCATGCATTGCTCTCAGTATGTTAGCAAAGAGGTTTCATCCTAGACTAGCTCCATCAAGGGATCATGGGATGTTGTGCAACACTATAACATACTTACCCAATATATACATAACGTGCACTACATGAGCCTCTTGCTAGTCAATCTTAAACATATATAAATGCATAAAAGAAAACTGTATCATAGATCTACATATAACTGTTATGAGCAATATCCTTCAAAATACTCAGGAATTTAAGGAATAGCTCAAATGCCAATAAATACTTATCTTTCATGTGTTTTGTAGGCTCCCTCTTGATTTCTACCTCCTTGCAGAAGTCATTGGAGTTTCTGGAAGTATACTTTGCTTCATCGTCTGATTCTGAAGACCTCTATCTTCTTCTTCGTCTAGTCCGGAACTCGTTGAAGTCTTCATCCTTGGTTCTCATGCACTGGATCCAAGATCTCCTTTTTCTTTTGCGGACCCTTCACATTCTTGCCTTGTGCACATCCCTTGCATATACCATCATGATTCACCTGAATCTCTGGTATACCTGTAACCATCTTGCTTATGATCGACAATGCTTTGTATGTGAGCAAGTCTTCTATGCCATAGCTCACTCAGATTCACTGTACCAATGCTTGATCTGAATGTCCCTTCAAATTGTACAAACCTTCTTCTTAAATGCCAATCACAACTGCATCATCAATGGTCTTTCCTCTTGGCCACATGAGGACTTCTCCATCCACGAAGGTAACTCTAAATCCCTTCTTATCCAATGCTGAAATGGATAGAAGATTATTCTTCAAACCAAGTACATATAACACATCCTTCATCTTCATAGGATTTCCAGAATCCAATCTGTAGGAGGCTTCTCTTACTCCTTTAATAGGATGTTGATAATAATCTCCAAGCTTCACCTTATGAGGTGAATCCTTCTGAATCAAACTTGTGAGAGAATACTTGTAAACGGTCATGTGTTTAGAAGCACCACCATTAACAAACCATGTGTCACTTCCATGAGTGATAGTATTTGTAAGAGCTGATATCAATACATATTCCTCACTTGAATCATCTTCTCTTAATTTCATTTGAATAGGTTCATAATCTTTTGTGGTATGAGCATGATGTATTTTTCCTCTTCTAATTTGGTCTTTTATTTGAGGACAATTTCTTGCAATATGTTCCATCTTCTGACAATTGTATTATCTAAAGTTTGAGTAATCCCTTTGATCTTTTTGAGACTTTTAAATTTTTTGAGAGTTTTTTGAAGGATGAAATTCTTTTCCAGTGTTTTTTTTTCTTTCTGTGTGCTGCTAGTGCTTGATCGTCATCATTACCCGGCTTTTCTTCTCTTGCTACAAATTTAGCTTCTTCTTGTGTACATTCTTCCCATAGTCTATTGAACTTTGTAAACTTCCTTTTAGAACATATTTTCTGGATGAAAGATTCCCATGACCTTGAAGGGCCATTCAAAATAGTCATCACTACTTATGCTTCCTCAAACATGTCTCCAATAGCTTCAAGTTGTTCCTTGATCTAAGATATCCTTATGAAGTAGGATTGAATAGATTTTGCCTCCTGCATTTTCACATTCTTTAGTTGAGTTCTCAGGGTCATTTTTCGGTTGATATTATTTCCTTCAAACAAACTTGACAAGGAATCAAACATTTGCTTCAGAGTCTTGTTTGATGAGACATGAGGGATCAAGTGATCTTTGTAATACCCCAATTTTGACCCTTAGGAAATATTGGTTTTTAATGTAAATATTGTATACATGCGTTGTATGTTTCCCCTAGCGTGGAGCTCAAGGCCAAGGCTCCGCTAGAGTATGTTCGGACTATATTTAAAACAAACAAGTATTTGATATTTTGATACCCATATTCTATTAAGCCATGGAATATTATAAATTGATGTAAATATTAATATTGCAATAAAATACCAACACTGACTATGGAAGCAACGAATGAGAAGGGGTCTTGTGTATCCACTAGGGAGTGGTGAGGGGGTTGTGGGGATGAACCATATGTTGCCAAATGTCATTGTGAGAACCCATTTGACTTTCCTTGATGACATTTATTTCTGTTGTAAGAAAGTTGTTGAAGATTTCAGTCCATGGCTTCAATGGAGCATGGGCAGCCCAGAAATTCGTATGGCAGAGTATGGGCTCTGTTTTCTTGTACCACAAGTCACTCTACCTCATGGAAGTTGCTTCTTCCTCATTCCCATTGGAATGTGGAAGAACCTAACATAATTTTCCATTCAAAAACGAATTCCCAGCAGTAAGCAAAACCAGAAATCCCAACTTTACAAGAACCCACATTTTGAAGAGCCAAAAACGCCAAGATTTGGTATTTGACAGTGAAATCCAATGGGGGATCCCTAGATATGAACCTTGGGGCGAATTTGAGAGTATTAGATACCCCGAAATCCATTGGAAAACCCAGTTTTTATAGCCCAGAAAACCAGTGACGGGATTGAGTTACTTGATGAACAAAATTGTGAGAAATCCAATTGTGAATAACTGAGCAGAGGTTGGGTTTGCTTGATAAACCTAGTGAAGGCTAGAATCTCAAGGATTAGTAGTTGAACCTTTCTATGCCCACCCTGAAGAGCACTGGAGGGAAGGAAGGCCTGAGGGACTGTGCAGTAAAGAAGGGGACTTTCCTTGTGTTGGGTGTGGTAGGTAATGTGGGTGCCTTGACTATTGAATTCATCTGAGATGCCTGTAGCTCTGTGGATGAGCTCATTGGCTTAGCATTTCCCTCCTTTGTCTGTTGTATGCTTGATAAACCCAACTGTGAGTTGGCTTAGCATAGCTGTTGAGTGAAACCATGGCTGTGAGTGAGCCTGTTTAGTTCCTCCTTAGTGGATGCATAACCCAGCTCGGGGGTGATCTCTCAGCTGAAAGAATACAAGCTGGACATAAATCTATGGTTGGGTGGAACGTTGCTCTCACATAGCCAGTTGTTGGACAGCTTCATCTTCCAAATAAGTGCTCTGTGATTTACATTATATGCATTATATGTTTTGCAGTGTGTTAAATTCTGAATGTTAATTGCCCATGTTAATGAAACGAAATGACTGTCTTAATGAAATCGACATGGAGTCTGTGCATAGCATGAGTACGGGATTGAATTCTCTGCATAATGAACCATCATATGCCTGTGTTGGATATGATGATGCATTATTGTTTGTGTGTTTGCAAATATGTTTATTTCCGCTGTGTTTGTATTGAGTATGGGTTTGCACACATAAGATTTTAATTGTTATGAATTTATGAGTAATGTATGGGGCTGAGATTGTCTAATAAGCCTGGTATGTCAGTCATGTTTCTCTCCCTTGCACCGGATTGATGGAAGGGGACGTCACAGAGTGGTATCAGAGCCCAGCTTACAGCACTAGGGCTGCTTGGGCCAAACTCTGAGTTACATGCAAGTAACAGAATGTTTTAATGTGGTATTGGAGAAGTTTGGGGCGTCGTTTTGATGTGGAAAAATGGAAGAGTTAGAGTTCTCAGATATGGCAGATGATCACACCATTGAAGAGAGCTCTCCAACAACTTTCCAACGGTACTAAACTTGCCTCATTTGGTTAAAGGACGAAGGAGTTATGAACCTCGAAAGTTGCAGGTCTGAAGGCGTTCCAGGGTTTCGGGTTTCGGGAACGCAATTTTCCAAAAATTGCGTATTGGATTTCCAAAATCCTGAACTCGCAATTTCGGTTTCGGGTTTCGGGGACGCAATTTTCCAAAAATTGCGTATTGGATTTCTGAAATCCCGAACCCGCAATTTTTGGGTTGTGGGTTGCAGGATGGTTACATTTCTGTGATCGCGACTTGGCTTCCCGATCCCGCATTTCGGGTTTCGGGTTGCGGGTTGCGGGATGGTCACATTTCGGTGACCGCGACTTGGCTTCCCGATACCGCATTTCAGGTTTCGAGTTGTGGGTTGTGTGATTCGAAAAAAAAGAAAAAAGTATAGAGCCCGAAAATTGATGTTTGGATTGCAGGAGCATGCAAGGTCAGAATTGGATGAGGTCAGTGGCATTCTGAGACCATTGACGAAGACTATGAATGAACCAGTGAGGATCCCGAGCTCATTATGCTCCAATTTGGCATAAAGTTGGGATTAATGGCTTTTACAAATCAGTGTCCCGACGTTTGACAGAAGGTCGGATTGAGCCGAAACTGATATGGAGCAGTCATGTAGCAGGCACGGTGTTGAGTTTGGAGTTTTGGAGCCAAAATCCAAAGGATGCGGAGTCGGGGTGAGTGTGAAAGCAAAAAAACACTATTCCGGGCCACGTTTTTGGAAATTTGAAAAGCTTGCAGTGGTTGAAAATGACTGTAATTGGGATTCAAGAAATTTACTGAACTCAACATTTCTTATTTTCATGAAAACAGACATATTCCGTTACACAAAGATTTCTAAAAAATGCACCGTTTGGGAAATAACCATTTTTGACCAAAAATTTGAAATTTTGGAAAAATGTGAAAAGTGAAAAGTAGTCAAACCCACAATTCTATAGAAGATGAATGGTGCATCGGAACAGAGATCCGCGAGTTACTGAGTGTTCCTTGTTATATGGACTAACTTCTCCCGGTAGAAATTTTTTTTCTGAATCTTTATGGAATTGCTTCCATGGGTGGCTGAAGTTGGCAGTTCATGATATTTTACAATTGTGTAAAAATGTGCAGAATTGTGGTGAAAGTAGTCATTTTTTAAGTAACGTAGTTTCCACACCCGAAGTCGGAATGGAGCACGAGGACAGGCATTGGAAAGCTTGTTCAGCAGGGAATAAAGGTGCATGACCAGAATTTGGATGGGGCCATCATATCTCATAGATATTTAGGGACCATCATATCTCATAGATATTTAGAGCCAAAAAGTGCCAGTGACTGTTTTTGACATGTTGTTGACAGTATGGGCAATTTCCAGAATTGCATGAATGGGCAAAATAAATGAATGCATAACAGCTATATGAATTATTCCATGAGTTTGATTATGTTAAATATTGATTGTTTATGTTTCTATAAGCATTCCTAAAATGTTTAACAAATATTTTCGTAATGCACAGTGTTTGCAACTCATAGGATTTATTAGTGTAGCAGAAGTAACATACATGAAAGAGAGTCTAAAAAAAAAATGGTGACCATAAATGATGCTCAGGATCCTTATGAGCGTGAAGAGAATGTTCTAGGGGAGAATGTGCAGGAAGGGAATGCTGAGACTGAATCTAATGGGAGAAGGGAGCAAGTAACTCCTCAGAATTTGGTTGAAACCATGGTGAGCTTCAATGAAAGATTGATGAAGGCTCAAGAAAAAAAACACCAACTCAATGCTGCTATTCTGCAAAGCCTCACTGATATGCAGCAGAGGATAAACCTTGGTT
The DNA here is from genome assembly GCA_027924585.1 of Larix kaempferi. NCBI lineage: Eukaryota > Viridiplantae > Streptophyta > Pinopsida > Pinales > Pinaceae > Larix > Larix kaempferi. The sequence continues at coordinate 638,115 of BSBM01000211.1, forward strand.
CCAACCCAAGCAATGCAGGTGAAGAAGAAAGAGAGGCAGAGAGTCGCTCTAGAGGTCGTTAAAAGAAGAGGACTCCAATCCCAAGGAAGAGCTCGATGAGCAAGAAGCATAGAACACCTTTCTCTAGATCTTCTTCTAGCAAATCGTGTGACTCCAAAGGTTCTCAAAGAAGTCCAAGGCATATGCCCAGGAGATTTGATGGAAGAAAGAAGTTCAAAGGCATCCCATAGGGAGAATTCAGGAAAGCAAGGCCTCTCACATTTGATGGAGAAGGCAAGACTGGCCAAGAGGCAGAGGCATGGCTTCTTGGAATGAAGAAATATTTTAGAATTCAAGACTACTCAGGAAATGAAAAAGCCAGAATTGCCATATACAATCTAAATGACAGAGCTTCAATTTGGTGGGACAACTTCTTGCAAGTGAAAGGAAGATCGGTTGGGAGAGATTTAAGAAGTACTTCAAGGAAAAATACTTTTTTGCTAGGTATTATGACAGTAAGAGAAATGAGTTCAATGAACTGAGGTTGGGAGAAAAATCTATGGAGGAGCATGTTCATAAGTTTTTGGAATTGTTGAGGTATTTGGACTACATTAAAGATAAGAGGATAAAAATCCAATGTTTCCTTGGAAGTCTACCTCAAATTTTCAAAGACATGATTGAGTTTGTTAATCCACCAAGTCTTGATGAAGCCATTAGAATGGCAATGCATTGCTATGAGCAGAATAAAGGAAAAACAGAGGTTAACCAAACCTGGAAAGGAAAGCCAAGAGGGAGGTTTGATCAAAAGAAGAGTGGCTTCAAGCCACCATTCAAAGGTCAGCCTAGAACCTTTCCAGAGGGGCAACAAGCAAGGAGTGAATTCAAACCAGCAGTAGCAGCAGACAAAGCATCAAAGGGACCGCTTCAGTGTTGGGGATGTGGAGAAAACCACATGCTGAAGGATTGCTCACATCAGAAGGATAATCCCCGAACGTTGCACAAATTAAAGGGAGCAGCTACAGTGGAGGACATGGCAAGGGCAACGTCTCGAATTTATGCAGCATTGGATAATCATCAAGCAGACCATCAATCATCAGTGGTGGAAGTGGAAGGCAAGATTGCTACGCAATCTATTTCTGTTTTGATTGATCCAGGATCTACTCATAGTTATGTTTCTCCAAAAGTGGTTGAAGGTTGTTCTCTTATAAAAGTGAAGCACAATAAGTCTTGGTTAGTTCAATTAGCCACAGGGACCAAGAGGAAAATAAGTGAAGTATTGGTGGAGTGCCCCATAGAATTGAATGGACTCCACACACATGCAGATTTAAATGTGCTACCTTTAGGATCTTATGATGCCTTGATTGGCATGGATTGGTTGGAAAAACATAGAGCCAAATTGGACTGTTATGAGAAAACACTTAAATGTATTGATGAAGAGGGAAGACCAAGATTGGTAAGAGGAATTCCCAAGCAAGTTTCAGTAAGACAAATTTCAGCTTTACAGTTGAAAAAGTTTTATTAGAAAGGTTGTCAATTATATGCACTCCATATATCAGATTCGTCAGAGGACAAAGGACCAAGGATAGAAGACTTCTCGTTGTTGCAAGAGTTCCAAGATGTATTTCCAGATGAAGTGTCGGGACTACCACCAAAGAGATATTGATTTTACCATCGATCTTGTTCCAGGGGCAGTACCGAATTCCAAAGTTCTTTATAGAATGAGTACACCGGAGTTGGTGGAGTTGAAGATGCAGCTACAAGAATTAATGGACAAGTGGTACATCAGGCCTAGTGTGTCTCCTTGGGGAGCATCGGTGCTATTTGTTAAAAAAAAGATGGGACTTTGAGGCTGTGTATTGATTACAGGCAACTCAATAAAGTGACAGTCAAGAATAAGTATCCATTGCCAAGAATTGATGACTTGTTTGATCAAATGAAGGAAGCTAAAGTGTTTTCAAAGATTGACTTGAGGTCCGGTTATCATCAAGTGAGGATTAAAGAAGAAGACATTCACAAGACGGCTTTCAAAACTATATATGGTCATTATGAGTTCACTGTGATGCCATTTGGCTTTACCAATGCACCTGCTACATTCATGTGTCTCATGAATAGTGTCTTCAACAAATATTTGGATAAGTTTGTGATTGTGTTATTGGATGATATTCTTGTCTATTCAAGGAATGAAGAAGAACATGAAGAACATCTAAGGATGGTGTTGCAAGTCCTTAGAGAACATCAGTTGTATGCCAAGTTAAGCAAGTGTGAATTCTATCAAAAGAGGATTCAGTATTTGGGTCAAGTCATTTCTGATGAAGGCATTGCAGTGGATCCATAAAAGATTAATGCCATCATGGATTGGTCTACTCCAAAGAATGTTTCAGATGTTAGATCTTTTATGGGTCTTGTTGGTTACTACAGAAGGTTTATTGAAGGCTTCTCCAGGATAGCTCATCCGATCACTTCATTGCAGAAGAAGAATATCAAGTTTGTATGGTCTGAAAAGTGTGAGAAAAACTTTCAACAGTTAAAGGAGTTACTTACCAGTGCTCCTATTTTGAAGATAACGGATCCAAAGAAGGATTTTGTAGTGTGCACAGATGCTTGCATTGAAGCACTGGGTGGAGTTTTCATGCAAGAAGGAATTGTGATTTGCTATGAGTCAAGAAAATTAAAAGAGCATGAAAAGAATTATGCCACACATAATTTATAATTAGCAGCCATAGTGCATGCTCTCAAGATGTGGAGACATTATTTGATGGGAAGAAGATTCGAGCTTAGAACCAACCACATGAGCTTAAAGTATTTGTTTGATCAACCAAACTTGAATGCCAGGCAAACTAGATGGATGGAGTTTTTTTGTGAATTTGATTTTGAAATTGAACATGTAAAATGGAAGGAGAATAAGGTTGCAGATGCTCTTAGCAGAAAATTTCATGTTGTAGCAGTAAGTATGTGCAAATCAGATTTGAAGACCATGGTTCTTGAGGCCCAGAACAGTGATGGAATTTGCCTTCAAATTAAAGAGAAGTTGCAACAGGGTAATGTGGATGAAAAGTGTGCGGGATATCAACTTGGTGAAGACAATATTCTCATCTATAAAGATAGACTGTACATTTCCAATTGTGCAGATTTGAAGAAGCTAGTGATGGATGAAATACATCAAATGCTATATTCTAGACACCCAGGATATCAGAAGACTATAACAACATCAAGAAAGCAATACTTTTGGCATTGCATGAAGAAGGACATAGCTGAGTACATTGCTGGATGTCAAAAGTGCCAGCAGGTCAAGGCAAAGCACCAACATCCAGCAGGATTGTTGCAGCCCTTACCCATTCCAGAGTGGAAGTGGGAAGTGATCTCTATGGATTTTATAACAAGTCTGCCCATGACAATGAAGAAGCATGATTCAATTATGGTTGTGGTGGACAAGCTATCCAAGGTAGCTCACTTTATTCTAGTCAAGTCCACTCACAAGGCTAATTACATTGCGAATATTTTCATGATAGAGATATTCAGATTGCATGGATTGCCCAACGCAATAATTTCTGATCGTGATACAAAGTTCACTTCCAATTTCTGGAAGGGATTATTTCAGGATTTGGGAACTAGATTGAATTTCAGTACAACATATCATCCTCAAACATATGGCCAAACTGAGAGGGTGAAGCAGGTTCTTGAAGACAGGCTGAGAATGTATGTGATGGATAAACCATCAAAGTGGGAAGATTACCTACACTTGGTAGAATTTGCGTACAATAATGGACATCATGCATCATTGGGAATGAGTCCATTTGAGGCATTGTATGGCAATGGATGTAGGACTCCAGTGAATTGGGACAGCCCGGTGAACAGGGTAGTAGTTGGACCAGAGATGATCAAGAAAATGGAAGAAGAAATTGTTAAGATCAGGGAAAATTTAAAGGCAGCTCAGGACAGGGAGAAGAGTTATGCAGATTTGAAAATAGTGCATAAGGAATTTCAGATTGGGGATCATGTTTATTTGAGAGCGAAACCAAGGAAAAGTTTCCTCAAGTTGGGGAGCTGTGCCAAGTTGTCACCAAGATATTATGGGCCATTTGAAATCCTAGATAGGATAGGGCCAGTTGCATATAGACTTGCATTGCCTGCTAACATACGAGCTCATAATGTTTTCCATGTATCTTTACTTAAGAAGTATGTACATGATCCTAATCATATGATTGATTGGAATGTGATACAGGTGGAAACTGAGGGAGAGTTCCAAGTAGAGCCTATGTGCATCATCGACAAGAAGGTCACTTTGCTCCGGAACAGAGCCATCGGGCAGGTAAAGGTCCAATGGGAGCACCTTAGTCCTGATGAGGCTACATGGAAGCTGGAGGATGCCATGAGAGAGGCATTCCCATTTTCGTTCAATTTTGAGAACACCAAGGACGGTGTTGTTCTAAGGGGGAGGGGAATGTAATACCCCAATTTTGACCCTTATGAAATATTGGCTTTTAATGTAAATATTGTATACATGCGTTGTATGTTTCCCCTAGAGTGGAGCTCAAGGCCAAGGCCCCGCTAGCGTATGTTCGGACTATATTTAAAACAAGCAAGTATTTGATATTTTGATACCCATGTGCTATTAAGCTATGGAATATTGTAAATTGATGTAAATATTAATATTGCAATAAAATATCAAAACTGGCTATGGAAGCAACGAATGAGAAGGGGCCATGTGTATCCACTAGGGAGTGGTGAGGGGATTGTAGGGATGAACCATATGCTGCCAAATGTCATTGGGAGAACCCATTTGACTTTCCTTGATGACATTTATTTCTGTTATAAGGAAGTTGTTGAAGATTTCAGTCCATGGCTTCAATGGAGCATGGGCAGCCCAGAAATTTGTATGACAGAGTATGGGATCTGTTTTCTTGTACCACAAGTCACTCTACCTCATGGGAGTTGCTTCTTCCTCATTCCCATTGGAGTGTGGAAGAACCCAACATCATTTTCCATCCAAAAACGAATTCCCAGCAGTAAGCGAAACCAGAAATCGCAACTTTGCAAGAACCCACGTTTTGTAGAGCCAAAAACGCTAAGATTTGGTATTTGACAGTGAAATCCAATGGGGGATCCATAGATATGAACCTTGGGGCGAGTTTGAGAGTATTAGCTACCCCGAAATCCATTGGAAAATCCAGTTTTTATAGCCCTGAAAACTAGTGACGGGATTGAGTTACTTGATGAACAAAATTGTGAGAAATCCAATTGTGAATGACTGAGCAGAGGTTGGGTTTGCTTGAGAAACCCAGTGAAGGCTAGAATCTCAAGGATTAGCAGTTGGACCTTTCTATGCCCACCCTGAAGAGCACTGGAGGGAAGGGACACCCGAGGGACTGTGCAGCAGAGAAGGGGACCTTCCTTGTGTTGGGTGTGGTAGGTAATGTGGGTGCCTTGACTGTTGAATTCATCTGAGATGCCTGTAGCTCTGTGGATGAGCTCACTGGCTTAGCATTGTCCTCCTTTGTCTGTTGTATGCTTGATAAACCCAATTGTGAGTTGGCTTAGCATAGCTGTTGAGTGAAACCATGGCTGTGAGTGAGCCTGTTTAGTTCCTCCTTAGTGGATACACAACCCAGCTCGGGGGTGATCTCTCAGCTGAAAGAATACAAGCTGGACAGAGATCCATGGTTGGGGGGAACGTTGCTCTCACATAGCCAGTGGTTGGACAGCTTCATCTTCAAGATAAGTATTCTCTGTGATTTGCATTATATGCATTATGTGTTTTGCGGTGTGTTAAATTCTGAATGTTAATTGTCCATGTTAATGAAACAAAATGATTGTCCTAATGAAATCGACATGGAGTCTGTGCATAACATGAGTACGAGATTGAATTCTCTGCATAATGAACTATCATATGCCTGTGTTAGATATGATGATGTATTACTGTTTGTGTGTTTGCAAATATGTTTATTTCCGCTGTGTTTGTATTGAGTATGGGTCTGCACACATAAGATTTTACTTGTTATGAATTTATGAGTAATTTATGGGGTTGAGATTGTCTAATAAGCCCGGTATGTCAATCATGTTTCCCTCCCTTGCACCGGATTGATGGAAGGGGATGTCACAATCCTTGATAGAATCAACAATGATGCTCTTTTCCCTAACCATGTTCTTTTTGTGCCTTGCCTTAGCTTCATCTCCCTCTGGTTCTGCAATCTCTTTTTCAACATAATTTTCCAAGTCATTTTCTTATAGGATGAGGAGCATCCTATACTTCCAAGATCTAAAGTTATTAACCCCTTCAAGCTTCTCATCAAGCTTGGTGTTGTTTGTCATCTTGTCAAATTTGGTTTTGGAAACCCTAGCAGGAGGAGGGTCAAAATTGAAAGTTCTTCAATGGAGAATTTGATCCATTGGAAATATGCGCCCTCCCAAGGCGAGTTGAGAAAACCTTCTTTTCTTCCAGATCCGTGGTCAGAACAAGAAAAATTGGAAACCCTAATTTCTGCAATTTCTGTAGAATTTAGGTCAAAACTGAAAAATTCTCGAATCTAAGATTTGAATCCACAGATAGATGCACCTTCCTAGGGAGAGTTCAAGGATGCCAAGATCAAGCTTGATCTGTCGATGGAAAGGCTAGAAACAAGAAGCCCTAGTTTCTGGCAGTTGTAGCTATTGCAAGTGTCGTAAGTACTTGTCGCAATGCTTTCATTCAGTCCCACTTCGATAACATGTTAGAATTTTATTTAAGAGCAATTGTGTTAGATTTTCATTCAATTTATCATATTACATGCGTAAGGATCACTGAAATAAATAAGTTCAACAATGGACAACGATTTATCCTGGGAAAACCCTTTCATGAGAAAAATCCAACAAAACTTACCAGTATAGATTCGTCAACAAAGTACAATGTCAATACAACGAAGAGCTAAATCTCTCTCACATATAAATACACAAGAAGCAAGGATAAAATAATCCCAAGAATATTTCTTCATCTCCCTCTTTTGCTCTTGTCTCTCTCTTGCTCGAGCGAACTTGTGTGTTGTCTCGAAATGAGGAATTCGACCCCCTTCTTTATATTCTTTTCCGGCTGACTTTTTCATTACAGGGCCGACTTCATTGGGGCAATTTTGCCCATTGTTTGGGGTAGTTTTACCCATTGATTTCTGTGGGGCCGACTTGTCTATTTTCACTTGATTTATTGAGAGTATATTTTTAGCATTATTCTTTTAGGGTTTTACATTATGGTTTATGCAATACAACAATATCTTCCGCAGCTGCATATTATTTCAACATGTAGTTGAATCTGGGTTGTTGGGGAACCCAATTATAGGTCTTTGGTGGTTGAAGAGGGTGGATTGACCACTGAACCGGGTTTGACATATAGTGGGGCATGCATCAAGGCATGTGTGAATTTTACTAGAACAATGACATGGATGGAGAATGCTCAGGTTGGTGCAGTGGAAATAAAGCGTGTAGTAGTGAAAATTGCTAGTATGCGAAAGATGATGTGTAGTCATTAGAGAGATTTTGAGATCTAAAATGGGCCTCCTAAGATAAATAATAAAATATTATGAGTTTGTTAACAACTTACCTTTTACACTACAATATATGTAAACCATGGTTACATTAAATTAAATTGAAAAATTGAATAGAAATAAAATTAATAAAAAACATTACATTGATGTGACTAGAAATAAAAAAAATGTAAATATAAATAAAACTGAATTTCAAAAAAAATTTGTCCTTCAACAATTAATATTTTGAAATAAAAAATATATATATTCAAAACATATCTTTAAAAACCCACTTATAATTTAATATTAAATATATTATGTATATTAAAAATATGCACTATATATTATATACTATACACCATATTGCATATATTATCAATCTCACGTATATACTACATACCAAACTCACATTAATATCTTAATCTATATGCCAAACACCAAACTCACCATATCATATGTTAATATACAAACTCACGTGGCAACAAATATTATATGATATATATTATAAAACTCATGTGAACATATATATATATATATAACTCACATGACTCACGTGAATATAATTTTTGAAGTATTAAAAATATGTGATCATTAAAATAATTTAAAAGGTGAACTTTTTTACGTGAATATAATTTTTGAAGTATTAAAAATATGTCATCATTAAAATAATTTAAAAGGTGAACTTCTTTTATATATATAGTATTAGGATGATATGAAAGTTACGTGGCAACAAAAAATATTATATGATATATAACATAATATCATAATAAAACTCACATTTATATATTATATAATATATGGCGTGAATATAATTTTTGAAGTATTAAAATTATGTTATCGTTAAAATAATTTAAAATGTAAACTTCTTTTATGCTATATATGATGTGAAAATATAAAATGTTTTTTCAATATTTTATTAATTTCAAAAATATGTGAGCTTTTTAAGTGTATGTGAGGTTTTTAAAAATATGAATAATTAAAAAATATTTTTTCAAATTTATGTAGTAGGTTACGTATCTAATTTTTTTCCAAAAATTATGAAATGACAATTATATTCTTATATTGAAAAGTATGAAATAACTATTTTACTTTATGATTTTAAAGTTACTTATAGAACTATCATTAATTATAGGTTCTTATCCATCATTGAAAATGTGACAATTAGCATTTTAACTCAAGCATTGCTACTTCAATCATGGGGGATGATGTCATCCTCTAAAATGCGATTGGTTGATTTTTATAGTATATTTTCTTTGTTTTGAGGCCCATTTTTTACTTCAAAATTTATCTAATGAGGGGGGCAGTTAGAGAGAATTGAACAAATGCTGGAATGGTTAAGTTCTCAAGTGGATCTTGAAGAACAGGTGCGAGGTAGGCTATAAAGAAAGGTCAAGGTGCAGGAAGAGAAGTTGCCTTAGTTGTCTCTGGATAGAGACCAACACTAGACTTTAATCTAGGAGTTTGCGATAGATCGAAACTGGAGTGTGGGGGACTTCTCCAACTCCAATGCTATGGAAATGGACATGGTTCAACAGGCTGCTCTTGCCAAGTTTGAGGACTTCAACACTTTACAAATTGAGGATGAGGAGGACAATCGATCTGTTTAAGGCCTTACCGAACTGTTCAGTTTCTGTTAGCTTATGTTTTGTCATTATGTATTGGTGCTAGGACAATTTGTTAGAAGTTATAGGAGCCAGACTCTTTTTTTTTTTTTTTTTCTAGTATGGATTATGGATTATAAAGTTGAGGCATTGATGGAGCCCTTGCTTTTAGATCAAGTCATTTTGTACTGGACTTGTAATGCTATTATTTTTTGGCTGTTAAGGATTTCCTCAGCCTCTCAATATAATCATAAAGTAATCATTTCTATTAAAAAAACAACTAACATGAAATAAAAACAAATAAAATGTATTAAATTGATACAACTATGTCATAGAGAGGTTAAAGAGGTAGAGTCACTACCACTAACGTAAGCATCTGGGTCAACATCGGAGCAAGAATCCATTTTAGATCGATAGAGAAATCCCCCTCTCACTCATCGTATAGGCCCCTCTCATTTTTTGCTTAAGAAAAGAAGTATCTATGTATTTACAAAGACTAGAAACAATCTGATGAGATTGACAAAATAATTGTAGTCTGGATTTGGGGGGGAGGGGGTTTCTGGGCGATGAGGAATGGGAATTGGGGAAGCTTGGTAAAGGGGAAAACCAATGAGCTTTCCCTAGGATAAATTTTACATCTACAGATTCACTGAATTAACACTTAACAATTCAATATGGGGTCGTTCGACTCGTGATTGATGGTAGTGGCAAATAGAAGATTAATATTGCCATGTAAATATTATATGCTAAGAATTTCAATCGAATCAAATGAATGATTTCTTTTATTGCACACATGCTAGTGGTATTTATAAACCTAAAACAACCAAGATCTTGGTACTACCTATGGCTATGAGATTTAAACAAGAGTCGACATGTAACTTGCCACATGACAAGATTAATGTTTGACATAACTTGCTACCTGCCATGTAATACCTCGAGATTTGATTCCTTTTTCCATTTTGTAAATATTTAGTTAACAATTGTCTTCAAATTTCAAACTTGGTTATTGTTGACCAAGGGACATGATTTGATATTGTAAATAACAATTGGATTTTTCTTGAATGAATAAATCATCGCTTTGTGAAATTAATTAGGCTGGGCATGTTACACTAAACGAGCCATGGTATACAATAAGGGAAAAGTCTTGAGTGTTGGATGTTAAGAAAGATATTAATTCTATTACAAAAATAATTTAGATAACTCTCACCCCCAAAATAAGAAATAAACTAAAATTTAGGGATAAGTTGTTTTTAGATAAAGAGAATTAAAAGAAAATCAAGAAGGTGAACTGTTTTTGGGATAAAAGGGATCGATAGAACAAAAAAAGGGTTGTTGTTGAGAGGATAAAATAGGATACTTGGATAATGTGAAAACTAGAAAAGAAAGAAGAAGAGTGTAGGGTTGAATCCGTGTACTTGAGTTTAACTAGTAAAGCAAATTAATTTAGTGCGTATTTTGTTAGTAGTGAAGCTACTAGCTTGTGATAAGGATCCACTTAAGCTGTAAAGATGGAGTTGTCTCTCTATGCACATACTGAATAGCATCAAAGGGTGTCACATGGTACAGGTAAGGGGAGAATGTGCAACTGTCCATGATTGATAAAAGAACTTGTCAACTCCGATCAGTTCCAATTACTCTCTATGTTTGACCAAAAAAAACTTACTAGTGTCAGGGAACATGTAACGTGAGGGATTCTAATCTCCAAGATATTATTTTGGGAAGGATAAATCCTACTATAAAAAACATAAAATTTCATGTAAATCCTAAGTCTTGACCTGGTAATAACATGGTTGGCTTGGGGGTCACATCATATGCAATACAAATTACTTGCTCGAGGTTTCCTATGGTTGGGAGGAATGCGGATTTGCCCATTTTGTTATCCTAATTGGATTTCCAGATAAGTAACAAGAATTTTAATCTTGCATTTTATTTCAGAAGTTTAAATTCTACACTGCTTATTGGTATGCATGTTTAATCACTCAAATTCTATTATTGCTTTACACAATGAAAGATTTGTATTACTCCTGGAAGATGTTTACTAAAGAAACATATAGAAGGATTACCAATGTAGTTGACTATGCTGTTTTAATAAAAATATTTTGTAAATCAAAGAACAAACTTGTAATTGTCATAAATTGCATGAATGAAATAATTTGATCTGTTTTCAATACTTTCGGACATTCATAGTGGTAAGGAGTGGACCTTAAAAGATTTCATACATAAATGTTAAATAGTGAAATTTGTTAAATCCATTCTTTTTTATTAAACTATTTAGAAAAAATGTCAATATACAACTCTACGAAAATTATCCACTTGTTATATACTAAAAGTGCCATGACTATGTAAGTAACCACAAATCTAAACTCGAGAGTACCATAAAAGGAATTCATAAACTAATAAAGTTGGGTAATACAAATGTATATAACCCAAAACATATTTATAAAAACAAGACATGTAACTTGTAAGTTTATATTCCTGAATTTTTTAGTATTAAAACAGTTACTCAGAAAACTGAATGTCATCCAAAGGAAAAACAAGAATTCAATTAACTAAGGATACCCTATGAGATACGTAAGCACATATATGAAAAAGGACAACAGGATACATAAGAAATAAAATCAAATAAATCTTTATATAGAATCCCATAGTTAAACTATTAAAGTATAACAATGTGAAAGGGGTTGTGACCGAATCATGGATCTCCATTTTATTTAATATCTACACAAAAAGGAATTAAGAGATTTGCTTTAAAATGGCCTACACATTCACTTTTTTATTGAATTGCAAAGTATTGTAAAGAGTGTATTCCAAAACAAAATAAGAGAAATACTACATCAACGGAGTCAGATAGTGTTACCAAAAGTGGTTGGAGTAAGCCCTCACAAGAGTGTCAAGTAGACATATTACATTACATCTACCTGGAATGCTATCATACTCAACATAATACAACTTCAATATACTCTGAATCTAAATACTATATGAATATACAATATATAATCCCTTTTATTTATAACGATAAAAGAATCACAAGGGAAAGTGGATTGTTAGCAAGGAAAATACTCCCTATCATACAGGTCGCAGAGTCATTAAGTTTTCCCTACATGAGTAATGGACATTTAGTAAAAAGGTGCACACTACATGAATTTGCATTGGAAGATGAGCAAACAACTCCACAAAATAAATCAATTTACAAGAACCAATTGACCGAGGTTAGGGTTGTAACCACACTGGAAAAAACACTTTTACCAATCAATCAAAGCCGTGGTACATGCGATATTCCTATCAATAACGTTTTTGAAGTCAAGCTCGAGAACACAAAAGGGAGTCAAACAAGGATAATTTTAAGGACCCATACTTATTTAAAAGTGTAAAAACCTTGGCGAATCTTACCAATTCTCAAAATGTCAAATATAAAATATTTGGCGATATTTTTTTAAAATT